>CM070719.1:36460679-37660679 GCA_036346275.1 Otatea glauca
ATCTTTTCCAATAGAAAATAACTCGGAAAAATCGGTTTTTCTATTTTCTGTATTTTCATATTTATTCAAACTTCAAAAGGCTATATCTTTTGCATTTTAACTCGGATTTGAGTGATTCAAATTTATAAAAATTTGTAAAATCAAGATCTATTTATTGGTGAATTTTATTTTATTTTTGGAGTTGGTTGCTCTCTGTTTTGGTGTTTATTTGCTATTTTGGCATCGTTTAGTGAGGCGTTGAACCGCTCGGTGATCCGGAGGAAGATTCATCGCTTCAAGACCCAAGCTCAGAGCAAGACCAGCACCTACTCCAAGGCAAGTTGTGCTTTGATCATGTTGCACCTAATTTTCACCAAATTGCTATTTTGTCTCTTAAACTTTATGCATGATATTTTATGTGTATAAATGATTTCAATTAACTGGGAATTAGATAATATGCCTATTTGAATTAAATAATACCTTGCCAATTTTATGCCATGATCTATTTGTCACCCTAGGATGTGGAATTATAGTTGGTTAATATTGATAATCAACCTGGGCTAGTTAGACCGTCATAGATTGCTTAGCCATGCCACGTCATCACATGTGTCCGAATGTTGATACTTAATCTTGACTAATGGAATATGGAACAATGTTTATGAATTGGTGTGTCATGTGCTGTCGCACCGTGATATCAAGTTGTCGTGGCGAGGAGGTCACACATCTAGATTGAAATGTTGATGGCATGTGGTGCTTGGTAATCAAGTGGGGTGGTAATGATTTTAGATTGGGGCAAGTGGCAAGGGGCAGTGTGCCAAGGTGGGCAAGGATGGCAGGGGTATGTGGAAGTCTTGCCTTAATCACTTTAAGGACTTAACCTTGCAAGCCTTTGACCTGAGTCCTTCTTGCAACCACATGTCTGGAATGGGACAGCCTAGCTGAATAATTTGTGAAACCTAGATTTCGGTACTGTCGTGGTGAATAGTGAGTCCCGGGTTACGGTTTAACTCACATGGCGCAAGAGGGGGGCCCTGTTGTGGTGGTTTAACCCTTCAGTGTTGAAACCTTAGCGAGCAGTACTGGGTCTAGGTGTAGCATTGTAAAGGCTTTGTTACGATCACTCGCCTTGGTGGTGTTTGGTTGTATCGTGTGGGTAAAGTGCATAACCTCTGCAGAGTGTACAATCTATTCGAATAGCCGTGCTCACGGATTGGGCAATGCTCAAGGAATTACAGGTTAAGGGTTAGACTTTTGTTAAACAAAACCTATTGGGATGGCAAGGCGCCATGGAAAGTGGAAATAATTTAGGATTGAGAAACTTGGTTACTTCAGAAATGCTGAATTTATTAATTACTGTATTTGTTTTACTGCTTTCCAATCTATTTACTATATTCTTGTTAAATGTCGCTTATCGCAAAATAGCCAGTATTAGCCATTCCTTTGGATTAAGCCAAGCATATAGAATATTAGACTTGCATTATTGTGCACAACTTGTTGAGTGCTTTATGTACTCACCCCAACAACAACAACTCGTAAGAGGAGGAATCTACGCCTTCGTGGAGGAGGATTATATGGATGCGAATGCTTAGGTCCGAGCCTCATCGGTTGCCTGTGGCGAATCGGAGCGCCATCGCGCTTATTCTATTTCCGCCGCTTTTCATTGATACTTTTATTTAAGCCCTGTGAGGCATTATTCATGTAAGACAACAGTTATTATTAATCATTGAAGTTTATGCTATATTTACGCGTGTATGACTATGATAGCATCTATGTTGCGCTGTGGCACTAGCGTGATCCTCGACTAGTCACGGTATACGCAGGGTCCGGATTTGCAAATTCGGTCCCGACAGAGGTGGTATCGAGCCATCACCGACTATAAGTCTTGGCCCTAGGTAGTTGGTATCTCTTAGGAGTGTCCAAAATTATTTTCTATAGAAAAAGGTGAAATTGACTAATAAGAAACTCTTGGCTTATCTCATCCCTCTACTCTCATCCTTGCTAAATTACCTTCTTTTCGTTGCCGTTTCAAGTGGAGATCTTATTCAAAATTTTGTTTTGAATAGATGCCGATCTTCCAGTCTTTCGAGTCGAGGCAGGGTGGCTACGCCATGGAGCTGTGGAGAGTTCTTCAAGTGATTGGAGGCTTTGATCGTCCGCTCTACCGAGGAAGCAACTGGAACGTCAACGGTGTGCATCGGGGATTCTTCTGCAAGCTGATTATCTTCGCTCGAGAGTGCGACGAGACCACTGCATCGATCCACATCACCGCCCGAAGGTTCACTTACGAGGCTGGAGTTCAGGAGGCTGCTAGACTTGCTCTACGACGGATCTGCCACGACTACGCCTACGAGCTTCGCGACACCGTGTTTCGGCTTCACCCGACAGTGCGAGCGTACCAGCGTCGACGGATCGTGGAGGAGGTGCCATCGCGGTACACCTGGCCGAGTTCGCCACAGCCCGGGAGGAGCACCCGAGGACACTGCGCAGAGCTGAGAGCAGGCGTGTGAGGCGTTGGAGAGTGGCGGGCGAGAGCTTCAAAAGACCCGTGACGTCGCAGCCCGAGTCATCGGTGAGTTGGAGGAGGCCTTGCGTGTAGCCGAGGAGATAGCGCACCAGTCGCCCAGAGCCGAATGAGGCCGCCAAGAAGAAGAAGACCGGAAGAGCGTGGAGTGGGAGCCTCGAGGAGCCAGCAGAGGGTCACTGAGGATAGGTTCTGCCGGACCCGAATCGCAAATCCGGACCCTCTGTGTATTCTGCGATCCCAGATCACGCTAGCACACACAGATCATACAGGTTGCACATCACAGATATTCACAAGGATATAAGAATAAATAGTGCAAACATGTATATAAAACGAGTTGTACAACCTTATGGTCTCCTTACAGATAAGTCACCACGCAGGCTTACATTATTCAAAACAAAGAAATAGCAATGAACATAAAAAGTCGTAAGCATCCATCTTGCCACAGCAACCGATCGGGCTTGCCCCTAGTTGCTCGTGTCCTCGACGCATTCTCCTCCCATCTTGGTGTAGTCTCCTCCACCGATGTTGGGGTTGATAAGCAAGGTGGGGTGAGTACACAAGGCACTCAACAAGTAATGCATGAATGCAAAGACTATTACTATATGCAAAGCTTATTCCAATGGATTGGCTTAATTGATCCTTTTGCATCAAGCAAGATTTTTAAACTAGTATCTTGTTTAGATTAAAGCGTTGAAACAGATATAAGTAATACTAATTTCAAATGGTTTTTCTTCAAGATTCTCACACACGACCTTATTAGTTCATTTCCAACACCGCACACACCACCCTTCCATGTTTTGTTTATGAAAACTACCCTTGATTGTAATCCCGAGCAATGCTCAATACCGTGAGCACGGCTATTCAATAGTTTTGACACTCTGCAGAGGTTGTACACTTTACCCACAAGATACACCGCCACCACACGGTGATTGTCCGCAACAAAGCTTTTCAGAACTTCTACCTTAACCAAAGAACCTCTCGTATTGCCTTCACTATCACTTCCCTCACACAGAGCCAAGTATAGGACCGGCCAATCACCGTTGGATGGGCACCAAGCCGTAGCACGTGTACGCTCCCCATACAGATACACCCCGTGTCTCGTCACCCCGAGGTATCGGAGGAAAGATATCGTAACCCTAGTCAACTAGGTCCGTCCCATGTCGGACATGTGGTTGTACGGTGACTCGGATCAAAGGCTTGCAAGGTGAAGTCCTTAATCGACCAAGGCAAGACTTTCAACACTCAACAATGGCACATGACCCAATGTGGCACACAGACTCACATCACTCAACAACCCAATGCCACACAGCCCACTGGCACCTGACCTCTTGCCACTTGCCCGGTCTAAATCATTTTCCACCCGCTTGATTATTGTGCAACACATGCCAAGCAATAACTCAATATCGATGCGGAACCACACAAAGTTGTACCTCAATCTCAACATGTGGCATCATCACACCACTTTTCAAAATACATTCAATATGTCTTTAATCAATATTGTAGCATTTTTAGAAAGATTATTCATGATTCGTTGCAAGGCTAAGCATCTACTCACGGTCTAGCCTCCGTGTTGGCACAATATTAACATCCAACTAATATAATCGAACTTAGGGTGACAATGATCTAGGCATACAATTAATAATTCAAGGTGGCATAACAAAATGGGTTGATTAACTACATTATCCCAAATTAATTTAAATTCATTTTAAATAATTAGCATGCATAGTTTCAAAGCATAAATTACATTTTAAAATCTGGGATCAAAATGATCAAAGCATCACTTGCCTTCAAAGAGTTGCTGGTCGTGTTCAAGCTTGGTCTTGAGCGACTAATTCTTCCTCGAAACTTCCGGCAAATTTACGTCTCACGCGTATAAACAAAGTATACAATAAATAGCCAATACAGAAGACTATATGTCCTCAAAATTCAAATAAAATTCACCAATAAATAGCTCACAATTTTATGAATTTTTAGAAATTTGAATCACCCAAATCCGAGTTAAAATGCAAAAGTTATAGTCATTTGAAGTTTGAATAAAATCAAAATACGTAAATTAAGAAAATCCGATTTTTCTGAATTATTTTTATACTTGAAATTACATTTATGACGTCAGCATGCCTCATGATGACGTCAGCACCGAAATAATTTCCGTCGAAATATTTTCATATATGAAAATATTTATGACGTCGCCGATGACGTCAAGAAGACACGCGGCACGCCTGCAGGCCGCCACGTCGCTCTGATCTATGGGTCGAGTCACGGGTTGGCTCGGTCCACCGTGGACCGGAGGCATTTGTCGCGCGTGCACCGGGTGACGCAACCCTTGGCGTCGCCGACGGCGCGCAGCCAATCCCGACGCGACACGCGGCAGATCCGCCGCTCGCTCAACCAACGGCCGGATCTCACCCGCGCGGTTCGGCGCCGTACTCCACGCCCCACGCGTCACGCATCCAGCAGTGCGCCGAAACCAACGGTTGGATCTGGTCTCTCCTCACCAACGCGCACACGCGTCCAAGACGGATTCGATGAAGTGCGGCGTCATCTCCGCCGCGACGTTCAAATTTGAGCGGCGCGGATCCTAGATAAAACCAGATCCGAACTCAACCGCGTTCAGATCCGATCCAACGGCTCAAAGTTACGAGTCATTTACTATTCAAGGCGCGGCGTGGCTCAATCTTACGCGTTCACTAACGATCCAACGGCTAAGACTAAAACATATCGCGGACATTAGATCTAATCCAAGCCGTTCGTTCTAGATCTAACGATCAAGATTTAGCTAACGTGTAAACCTTGGGGTTAATCCGCACCGTCCATAACAGATCTAACAGCACAGATACAAACTAAATGTAGCGAGAGAAGGCGACGTGGCACGATCCTTACCCTCCTTGCGATCCGACGGTCAACGATGCTCGAGTCCGACGATGGCGCGGCGGCGTGCAAGCTTGCCGAGATGAGGAAGATGATGTAGTCGACGGCGTTTGGTGGCTCCGGCGAGAAGATCTAGCGATTCGACGCGGCTCGCCGGCAGCGGTGCTCGTGACCTCGGCGACGGCAGGAGTGGACGGCGGCGAAGCAAACGTCGGAGAACCGTGGCGGCGCAGGAACAACTACGGCGAGCTTTTGTGAGCAACCGGAAGCGTTCGAGGCGTGCGCTAGGGCTGACGCGTCTAGGAGTGCGGCGTCACGGTGGCGTGGGCAAGACTAAATAGCGCCTCGGCGTGCGCGAAATCTTGGCGAAATGGCGGACATGCAGCGCCATTGCTCGGCGATCTCGCGAGGAAGAAACGGCGTGGCGAAATCCGGGCATTCACGCGCGGCGATCCAGCGGCGCGAACAATGGGTGGCGTGATGATTCCTCGATCGCACGATGTTGATCCAGCAGGCAAACGCGGCGGCGGCTAGGGTTTGGCGGGTGGGCTGCGTGGGCGGCGACGCGAAGCTGGGCCTCGACAAGATCTTGGGCCGGTCCAACGATTCGCCCGGACACTATTCCGGATTTTAAATCCTTTTCGAATAAAAAAATTCTAGAAATTCACTTAAATCATTTGGGGCTTTTAAAATAGCGTAAAAATTCTAGAAAAATTCAGAAAATACTTTGAGATATTTGGAACTCAAATAAAATATTTTCAATAAAACTTTGCTAGAACTTTTCCATTATTTAATTGTTTTCAAGGAAGGCTAGTTTTGAGTAATTCCAAATAAATTTCAATAAATTCCCAAAAATTCACAAAAATCAAAAATACTCTCAAAATTTAAATTAGAGCAAAAATTAGGGTGTTACAAACCTCCCCCCCTTAACAGAATCTCGTCCCCGAGATTCAGGGGTGTCTATAGAAACAGGTTAGGGAACTCCTTCTTCAGATCTTCTTCACGTTCCCACGTTGCTTCACTTTCCGAATGGTTGCTCCTTTGAACTCGCAGAAACGCGCTGACTTGTTCCTTGTCTCTCCGCCCATTACGCCCGTAATCTTCATTGGATGTTCTTTGTAAGTCGAGACCTTCTTGCGGCTCAATTGCCTCCAAAGGTGTTTGCTCTTCCCACTCGAAGACACTTCTTCGATTGAGACACATGGAATACGTCATGCACTCTGCCAAAGATGCGGTAACTCAATTGATACGCAACTTCACCTCTACGGCTCAAGATTTTGAATGGTCCGACATATCAGGTGCGAGCTTCCCTTTGCATGGAACCTTTGACTCCTTTGAGTGGTGTTACTCTAAGATACACAAAATCTTGGGTTCAAAGCTTAGTTCCTGCGGACGGTTGTCGGATAACTCTTTTACTCGGATTGTGCAATCTTCAATCTTTCCCCGACCGTGGTGATCGTGCTTCCGCTTCTCAAGAATGTCCGTCCGAAAACATGTCGTCGCCTGTCTCATTCCAATTCAATGGTGTTCGACGGGACCTACCATCTGAGCTTCAAATGGAGACATTTGTAAGCTCGCTTGATACTTCGTTGTTGTAACTAAACTCAAAGATAAGGCAAACACTTGTCCCATGAAGTGGAATATGCTAAGGCACATGCCCTCAACATATCCTCCAATATCGATTGACTCTCTCGGTTTGTCCATCCGTCTGCGGATGGTATGTCAGTCTTGAAGTTCAAACGAGTCCCCATTGCTTCATGAAGCTTACCCAGAACTGGAGGTAAATTGGGTACCTCTGTCCGACACTATCTTTTCGGCACTCCATGTAAAAGACAATTACGGACATATAAAGTTACGCTAACCGGTCTCCTAATAAGTGGTCTTTCTTGGTATGAAATGTGCCACCTTAGTTAAACGATCTACTATGACCCATATGGAATCATATCCACTTTGCGTTACGGGCAATCCGGTTATAAAATCCATACCAATTTCCTCCCATTTCCATTCGGTATCTTTAAGGGTTGTAATAGCCTGCACTGCCTTTGGTGCATAGCTTTGACCCTTTGGCATATGTCACATAATGCAGCGATTCGCGACTTCTCGTTTCATGCTTGGCCACCAAAATTTTTCCTTCAAATCTTGATACATTTTCGCACTTCTGGATGAATTGAGTACTTGGAGTCATGGGCCTCTCCCAAAATTAATCGCTTCAACTCCTTTTTGTTAAGACACAAATCGCCCTTTAAACCACATAGTACCTTGTTCATCCAGTTTAAAATCTTTTGCTTTGCCTTCATCCATTTTGCCCTTAATTCTTTTGATCTTATCATCATCTTTACGCCTTTCCCGATCGATCTTCGGGTAGGTCTTACTTCCAAGGTTACTAGGAATCCTTTTGGTACCATTTCCAATTCTAGTTTCTGGAAATCCCTACACAATTCTGCCTGACTTGTTTCCAACAGCATATTTACACTGTGGTTCTTTCTGCTCAAGGCGTCTGCCACCACGTTGGCTTTCCCCGGGTGGTAGTGAATTCCCACATTATAATCCTTGATTAACTCTAACCATCTTCTTTGCCTCATATTTAGGTCAGCTTGTGTGAAAATATACTTAAGGCTTTTATGATCAGTATATACTTCACATCTATTTCCGATGAGATGATGACGCCATATTTTTAGTGCATGCACTACGGCAGCTAATTCTAAATCATGAGTCGGATAGTTCTCCTCATGTGGTCTCAATTGCCTCGATGCATAGGCAATTACCTTCCTATTTTGCATCAACACGCATCCCAATCCCTGACGCGATGCATCACAATAAATGTCAAAGTCTTGGTGAACGTCTGGTAAAACTAATACAGTGCCGATGTTAACCTCCTTTTCAATTCTCAAAACTCTTCTCACACTCAGTGTCCATAAAAATTTCTTTTCTTTTTCAACAATTGCGTAAGAGGTCTCGCAATCGTAGAGAATCCTTCAATGAATCGGCGGTAATACCCGCCATTCCAAGGAAACTACAGTTTGGGTTACCGTCTTCTATTCCCAATGTAAAACCGTTTCCACTTTCTTTGGATCTCAAACAACTCCTTCTCTTTGTCATTATGTGTCCAAGAAATTCCACCTTATCTTTCCGAAATCACATTTGCTAAATTTCGCAAACAAGCGTTGTTCCCTCAACTTTTCAAGGACTAGCCTCAAGTGCTCGGCGTGCTCTTCTCGTCTTGGAATAGATAAGGATGTCATCTATGAATCTGACGACGAACTTATCCAAGTTTTCCATAAAACCTTATTCATTAAGTTCATGAAATATCTTTGGTGCATTTGTCGGACCAAAAGACATCATTTGTAAACTCGTAGTGTCCATATCTTGACGAAAATGCGGTCTTGAATATCCTCGATCGGATCTTGGTGATGGTATCTGATCGAAGATCAATTTTGGAGAATACTCTGCTCCTCTCAATCGGTCAAACAAATCATCGATCTGGTAGCGGATACTTATTCTTTATCGTCACATCATTGAGTGCACGATAGTCTATACACATCCTGAAACTTCCGTCCTTCTTCTTAACGAATAAGGCAGTGCTCCCCATGGCGATGAACTAGGTCTTATAAATCCCTTTTCAGCGGTTCTTCAATTTGCTTCTTCATTTCCACCAATTCCTCTGTGGACATCCTGTAAGGTCTCTTAGCTATTGGGCTGTCACGGAACTAGTTCTATCACGAACTCGATATCTCTATCTGGCGGCATTCCGTAAATCTTCCGGGAAAACATCCGGATATTCATTGACTATGGAGACTTCCTCTAAGTCGAGATCTTCATTTGTTGACCATCAATTGTCCATCTTGTCTTGGTTTCGCTTCAAACTCAATTTTCTTTCCATCAGGGCTCTCGACCGATATGACTCTTTTCCATGATCCAATATCGCCTTGTGATCGATTAACCAATCCATTCCCGAGGATAACATCCAAGGTTTGGGTATTAAGGGCGATTAAGTTCGCTAGGAACTCAACTCCATTAATTATTATTCCTACCCCGAACATCCTACTTTAGATCGGAGTTACGATCCGAGATTGGACTATGAGCACACATTTAAGATTCACTATTTCCATATCATTTTGAACAGCAAAATCTCGGAAATAAAAGAATGCGAAGCTCGGAATCAAATAAAGCGATGGGTGATGCGAGTTTACTAGGAACTTACCGATTACAACGTCCAGGCGTTACGGACTTCATCTGCGTGATGTGGTTGACTCGCCTCGTGCGATTCCTTGGGATGGAGTCATTCTTTGTTGATGCCCCGCGGTTCATGATTGGTGCGGAGTCCTTGCGGTGTGTTCCCGTGTTAAAGCGAACCGGGTGACACCTCCTTCTTAGGGCGATTGTTGGCAAAATGCCCCATTTCATTGCAATGATAGCAGCGTCTTCCCACGGCACGAGAGGTTCCTCGATCATGCCATAGTTCTGGCCGATGCGAACATTTTGACCATCGGGCGATTTGCGTGCGGTGGTGCTCGTCATTGCCTCTAATTTGGTACCGAATGAGTGTTGGGGTGCCGTCCTCTGCCTCTGCTGCCCCGACGACCTCCTTGTTGCGCCATTCTGCGCTTCTGTTGTCATCCAACTCTCGGCGCTTGTCCTCTAAGATCGGGGCTTTGTTAACTAACTCTTGAAAGTCGGGGAATGTGTGGGTGATCGGTCCACTGCAACCTGCATTCAATCCCTTCATGAAGCGGGATTATGCGGCCTTATCCGTAGCCACGTCCTGCAGTGCGTAGCGTGCGGTTAGGTGAACTTGTTCGTAATCGCCCTTGACCGCCGCCTTGCTTGAGGCGGAACTCCTCCTTTTAAGATCCATGATACCCTCGGGTACATGGTGCTGACGGAAGGCCGAGGTGAATTCCTCCCATGTGATACTCTGCGGGTCCTCATGAGGCTGCAAGTTTTCCCACCATTCTGCGGCGGTCCCTTCGAGTTGATGAGAGGCATAGAGTACCCTCTCATGTCCTACACATTGGGTAATGTGCGACTTCCTTTCAATTGTCCTTAGCCAATCGTCGCCTCCGGTGGATTGGCGTTGCTCGAGAAGGTAGGTGGGCGGGTTCTCATAAACTCCGACAACCGTGAGTAGGGTGTGGTCCATGGTTGCCCCTGGTTGAACATTCGCAGCGGCTTGATTGGATATCTCTGCATGGTTTGAACCATCGTGGTCATGAGTTGAGTGCAGAGGTCATCAAAAGGCTCCTGTGTTACGCATATCGACTGCGGTGGTTGAGAATCGACTCTTCATTACGGTTGTCCGTCAGTTAGCTCCACTTCATTGGCTCCAACATTTCCACGAGTCCTCACCATCATTGCAAGCTTCCATGGTTAAGAAAAGAAGAAAGCATAGACGAGTAAAAGAACTTATGTGGGGGAAACAGGTGTAACTTAAATTATTTAGCCAATTTATTGATATAATATAAAGCAGTATGGTTGTTCACAAGTGCCTAAGGGCAATGCAACACATACGTGACACTCACAACCAAAAGTAAGTAAGCAAACATAGGAATCCATGACAACTCACACCTAAGGGTGACTTCAAGCAAAGACGCGACTCGGATATTCGAGTCTCGACACTACACTCTACTACACTCGATCACTCATCGAGCCAACCCAGTGCGGCTTCCCGGGCGTACCGCGAGTCTTTGTGGCATTGAGGCGAACTGGTCCTGGTGACCTACTGCGGCGGGTGCAAAAGACCCCATCGACTCTGCTGGTCCCGGGGCTGCCTGCTCCTGCACTGGCGCCTCCTGCTCCGGCTCCTCCGAATCTGGATCATGTAACTCGGGGATGGTTGGGCGCGGGTCCATATAGAGCCATCTCCAACTCCTGGATCTTACGTATGGCATGAGCTAAGTTCTCCGGTGTTGGGTTCTTGCCTCTATAACCTCGTCGCGGGTCCTCTGCGGCTCTGGATCTATCTCGCCCAAGGCGTCCTCTGGCGATGGCGTATCTCGCCAGTGGGTGATCGTGGCGTCCTCCTCCACGAGCTCCATCTGTTGTATCGACCGTCGCGGCGGATGGTGGCGGAAGGCGGTGCCCTCTAACTCTGCGGAGTAAGTGCGGGCAATTTGCCGCATCGCTCGACGCGACGTCTCTCCGAATCCGGCCTCGAAGAAGACCTCCTGGCGGTGATGTAGATAGGGCGACTCGCCCTCGTCCTCTCCCGAGCATACTGCTGTGATCTTGGCGCCCCGAGCGATGTCAAGTCCGCCTGCACCACGAAGTCCCTCGATGCGGTGGTCGGTCAAAACCTCCAAGCAAGCGCATCATACGCCATAACTCATGGCGTATCCTCCGGGCGCTCTCCATAGGTATGGATCATCCTCATCCGCCAAAACAAACCTTGTTTAAATTAAATAGAGAATAATAAAAATTCAAAGCATAGGTATGAATAAGGGAGAAGAGATAAGTCGAGATTTCTTTGACATTCTTGCTCAAGTTGATTAGGTCTTTAGAAAATAGTTTTCACCCTCCTAGGCACAACCAAACTAAGGTCAAGGCCTACATCGACTGCTCGATACCACCTCTGTCGGGACCCGACCGCAAATCCGGACCCTCTGTGTATTACATGCGATCCAGGATCACGCTAGCACACACTGATCATGAGGTTGCACATCACGCACATTCACAAGGATATAAGAATAAATAGTGCAAACATGTATATAAAGCGAGTTGTACAACCTTATGGTCTCCTTACAGATAAGTCGACCACGCAGGAACACATTATTCAAAACAAAGAAATAGCGTGGAACATAAAAAGTCGTGTAAGCATCCATCTTGCCACGGGCAACCGATCGGGCTTGCCCCTAGTTGCTCGTGTCCTCGGCGTACTCCTCCTCCCATCTTGGTGTAGTCTCCTCCACCGATGTTGGGGTTGATAAGCAAGGTGGGGTGAGTACACAAGGCACTCAACAAGTAATGCACAGAATGCGACACTATTACTATATGCAAAGCTTATTCCAATGGATTGGCTTAATTGATCCTTTTGCATCAAGCGACATTTTTAAACTAGTATCTTGTTTAGATTAAAGCGTTGAAACAGATATAAGTAATACTAATTTCAAATGGTTTTCTTGAAGATTCTCGGACTGACCTTATTAGTTCATTTCCAACAACGGCACACACCACCCTTCCATGTTTTGTTTATGAAAAACTACCCTTGATTTGTAATCCCGAGCAATGCTCAATACCGTGAGCACGGCTATTGAATAGTTTTGACACTCTGCGGAGGTTGTACACTTTACCCACAAGATCACCGCTCACCACACGGTGATTGTCGCAACAAAGCTTTTCAGAACTTCTACCTTAACCAAAGAACCTCTCGGTGATTGCCTTCACTATCACTTCCTCTCACAGAGCCAAGTATAGGACCGGCCAATCACCGTTGGATGGGCACCAAGCCGTAGCACAGTGCGCTCCCCATACAGATACACCCACGTGTCTTTGTCACCCCGAGTATCGGAGGAAAGATATCGTAACCCTAGTCAACTAGGTGCATCCCATGTCGGACATGTGGTTATGCGGGTGACTCGGATCAAAGGCTTGCAAGGTGAAGTCCTTAGCGGCCAAGGCAAGACTTTCAACACTCAACGATGGCACACGGCCCAATGTAGCACACAGACTCACATCACTCAACAACCCAATGCCACACAGGCCCACCGCACTGACCTCTTGCCACTTGCCCCATCTAAATCATTTTCCACCCGGTTGATTATTGTGCAACACATGCAAGCAATAACTCAATATCGATGCGGAACCACACAAGTTCTTTGTACCTCAATCTCAACATGTGGCATCATCACACCACTTTTCAAAATACATTCAATATGTCTTTAATCAATATTGTAGCATTTTTCGAAAGATTATTCATGATTCGTTGCAAGGCTAAGCATCTACTCACGGTCTAGCCTCCGTGTTGGCACAATATTAACATCCAACTAATATAATCGAACTTAGGGTGACAATGATCTAGGCATACAATTAATAATTCAAGGTGGCATAACAAAATGGGTTGATTAACTACATTATCCCAAATTAATTTAAATTCATTTTAAATAATTAGCATGCATAGTTTCAAAGCATAAATTACATTTTAAAATCTGGGATCAAAATGATCAAAGCATCACTTGCCTTCAAAGAGTTGCTGGTCGTGTTCCGAAGCTTGGTCTTGAGCGACTAATTCTTCCTCGAAACTTCCGAGCAAATTTACGCTCTGGCGTACAAACAAAGTATACAATAAATAGCCAATACAGAAGACTATATGTCCTCAAAAATTCAAATAAAATTCACCAATAAATAGCTCACAATTTTATGAATTTTTAGAAATTTGAATCACCCAAATCCGAGTTAAAATGCAAAAGTTATAGTCATTTGAAGTTTGAATAAAATCAAAATACGAAATTAAGAAAATCCGATTTTTCTGAATTATTTTTATACTGAAATTCACATTTATGACGTCAGCATGCCTCATGATGACGTCAGCACCGAAATAATTTCCGTCGAAATATTTTCATATATGAAAATATTTATGGCGTCGGCGATAGCGTCGGCAAGACGCGTGCACGCCGGAGGCCGCCACGTCGCTCTGTCTATGGGTGAGTCTGGGTTGGCTCGGTCCACCGTGGACCGGAGGCTTGTGCGGCGCTGCGTGCACCGGTGGCGCAACCCTTGGCGTCGGCGACGGCGCGCAGACCAATCCCGACGCGACACGCGGCAGATCGACCGCTCGCTCAACCAGCGGCCGGATCTCACCCCGCGCGGTTCGGCGGCGCCGTACTCCACGCCCCACGCGTCACGCATCCAGCGGTGCGCCGAAACCAACGGTTGGATCTGGTCTCTCCCTCGATCCAACGCGCTGCAGCGTCGCCAAGACGGATTCGATGAAGTGCGGCGTCATCTCCGCCGACGTTCAAATTTGAGCGGCGGATCCTAGGACAAACCGGATCTGAACTCAACCGTTCGGATCCGATCCAACGGCTCGAGTTACGAGCTGTTTACTATTCAAGCGCGACGTGGCTCAATCTTACGCGTTCACTAACGATCCAACGGCTAAGACTAAAACATATCGCGGACATTAGATCTAATCCAAGCCGTTCGTTCTAGATCTAACGATCAAGATTTAGCTAACGTGTAAACCTTGGGGTTAATCGCACCGTCCATAACAGATCTAACGCACGATACAAACTAAATGTAGCGAGAGAAAGGCGGCGTGGCACGATCCTTACCCTCCTTGCGATCCGGCGGTCAGCGATGCTCGAGTCCGGCGATGGCGTGCGGCGGTGCAAGCTTAGGAGATGAGGAAGATGATGTAGTCGGCGGCGTTTGGTGGCTCCCGGCGAGAAGATCTAGCGATTCGACGCGCTCGCCGGCGGTGCTCGGTGACCTCGGCGGCGGCGAGTGGACCGGCGGCGAAGCAAGCGTCGGAGAACCGTGGCGGCGCAGGGAACAACTTCGGCGAGCTTTTGTGAGCAACCGGAAGCGTTCGGAGGCGTGCGCTAGGGCTCTGAGACGCGTCTAGGAGTGCGCGTCCGCGCGGTGGCGTGGCGCGACTAAATAGCGCCTCGGCGTGCGCGAAATCTTGGCGAAATGGCGGACATGCGGCGGCCATTGCTCCGCGATCTCGCGAGGAAGAAGCGGCGTGGCGAAATCCGGGCATTCACGCGCGGCGATCAGCGGCGAACACGGCGGGGTGGCGTGATGATTCCACGATCGCACGATGTTGATCCAACGGCAAACGCGCGGCGGCTAGGGTTTGGCGGGTGGGCTGCGTGGGGGGCGGCGCGAGTGGGCCTCGACGCGATCTTGGGCCAGTCCAACGATTCGGCGGACACTATTCCGGATTTTAAATCCTTTTGAATAAAAAAATTCTAGAAATTCACTTAAATCATTTGGGGCTTTTAAAATAGCAGAAAAATTCTAGAAAAATTCAGAAAATACTTTGAGATATTTGGAACTCAAATAAAATATTTTCAATAAAACTTTGCTAGAACTTTTCCATTATTTAATTGTTTTCAAGGAAGGCTAGTTTTGAGTAATTCCAAATAAATTTCAATAAATTCCCAAAAATTCACAAAAATCAAAAATACTCTCAAAATTTAAATTAGAGCAAAAATTAGGGTGTTACTGAGTTCGCACCCATGCTAGGCCCACCCGGTGTATGCAGGATCGAGTCTCACCAGAGTGGTTGGATGAGTGAGAGTCGGTCTTAGAGTTGTGTTGAGACTCGAGTGTTGAGTCGCGTCTTTAAGTTAGCCTTTACCTTTTAGTAGACGTTAAGGTTGCATGTTTAGTTTGGTTCTTAATTGTTTTCTGAGTGTGCAGTATGTGTTGCAAAGCCCTTAGGCATTGTAAGCAACCATACCAAGTATTAATAAAGATTATTTAAGTTGGGTTTAACCTGTTCCCCGCCTTAGAAATTCTTGCATCTTATCTATGCTACATCTACCTTTCCTAACCCAAGAAGCAATCAAGCAGATGGTGAATACCCGCAGAACAACGGAGCTTCGTGAAGTGAGTCCGCGCCAGGGCAACAATCCCAACGAAGGAGCACCACCACCACCGGTGGATATGTAGAACTTGGGAGGTTTTCTCGCTCACGCAGATTTCGGTTGATGCGCACAATGATGCGAGATGACCAATATGGCTGCGATCAACAACCCCGCTACTCAGTTAATAACGGCGGACCTCGTCCTTATTCCAAACTATCGGACTTTATGAGGACCCGACCGCCAACATTCTCGCAACGCCAACCCCTTGGAAGCGGATGATTGGTGAGAACCACCGAGAGGAAGTTGTACATCACGCAATGTGAAGGGCATGAGAAGGTTCTTTATGCATCTCATCGACCTTGAGGGAACAATTTGAGAATGGTGGGAGAACTCTTGTGCTACTCACGAGGCACCCATGGAAATCACGTGGGAAGAATTCATAGCGGCCTTTCGACAATACCACGCACGGAAGGAATGATGGACTGAAAAAGGAAGAATTCAGGCGCAAGCAAGGAGGCCAACCGGTGGTGATTACTTGAACAAATTCACGATTAGCTCGCTATGCTCACGAAGATGTGGCGACGGACAAGGCTAGGCGATCCGATTCATGAAGGATTAAACTCGGGACTGCAAGTGGGACCGATTACCCACACTTTTCAGATTTTCAAGAATTGGTAAACAAGGCTTTGATTACGGAGGATAAGCCTTGAGGAGCTTGGGGAAATCGCAAGCGCTTGATGACTAACCGGTGGGCGCCCTAACCACTGCGAATGAGGATGACCCCGCGGTTTGCTAAGATCCAACCGCAAGTCGTTAACAAACCCGGCAACACCTACGCCGCGACCACCGGGGCGTAATTATCGGGCCGGTCCAAGGTAACAATGCTCAAGGAGGAATGCGTGATCACCGCCGTAAGGTGCTACGATTGCAATGAGTCAGCATTATGCTAATAGATGTCCCCGTAAAGGAGGTATCACGCCAAGACGTTTCAACCTTGAGCGACACCGCTAAAGCACCTATGACGGAGCGAATCGAGGAGCTGGACAGCGGGAGCAACGCCTCAAGCTACTATTCGGCGAGTCAACCACATCACCGCCGATGGAGCCGAGAAGCATCGGGCGTCGTCTTGGGTAAGTTTTGGTAAACTCGACTGCAATGTATTATTTGATTCAGAGCTTAGCATTCATTTGTCTCTCGAGCTTTTGCATCGAAAATGGTTTGAGCATGAAAAATCTTAAGTGTGTGATGCTAGTCAAGCCCGGGATCGAGTTAAGATCTAACCTTGGATGTTTGGGGTAAAGCTAAAAATTAATGGGGTAGAGTTCTAGCGAACTTGATTATTCTAGATGCCCAAGTTTTAGATGTTATCCTCGGTATGGATTGGTTAACCAAGCATAAGGCAAGATTGGATTGCGGTCAAAGGATTGTATCCATTGAGAGCCCTAGAGGAGAAAAGGTGGAATTAAGCGACATCGATTCGTAAGGGTCAATTAATTGTTAATAGCGTGAAAGCCGTCGGCATAGATGACGTGCGGTGGTCGAGGAATATCCGGATGTATTTCGGAGGATCTAGGGAATGCCGCGCACCGTGACATCGAGTTTGTCATTGAATTAGTACCGTACAGCACCAATAGCAAAAGACCTTATCGGATGCCTACCGGTGAGTTGGTGGAAATGAAAAAGCGGATCGACGAGTTATTAGAGAAGGGTTTTATAAGACCAAGTTCGCCGCCATGGGGAGCGCCGCTTTGTTTATCGGGAAAAAGATGGAAGCCTTAGAATGTGTATTGATTACCGTGCACTTAATGAAGTAGCGATTAAGAATAAGTATCCGTTGCAAGGATTGATGATCCGCTCGACCGCTTGAGAGGAGCTGGAGTTTTCTCCAAGATAGACCTTCGTTAGGATATCATCAACTAAAGATTGAGCGGAAGATGTTCCAAAGACCGCATTTTCTTCAAGATATGGACATTATGAGTTCACGGTCATGTCTTTGGATTAACCAATGCGTGACATATTTCATGAACTTGATGAATAAGATTTTCATGGAATACTTGGACAAGTTTGTTGTTGTGTTCATAGATGATATTTTGGTATATTCAAAGACCGAAGCAGACCACGCAAATCATCTGAGGCTAGTGTTGGAAAAGCTGCGTGCGCAACTGCCGTATGCTAAATTCAGTAAATGCGACTTTTGGAAGGAAAGTTGGAATTTCTCGGTCATGTTATGACTGCAGAAGGAGTTCCGTCGACCCAAGCAAAGTGGAAGCGGTGTTGCATTAGGAACAACCAAAGTCATCACTCAAGTCGAAGTTTTACGGGAATGGCGAGGATATTATCGCGATTCATAGAAGGATTTTCGGCGATTGCGAGACCTCTTACGCAGATTGTTGAAAAGGAAAAGAAATTTTCATGGGCGTGAGTTGTGATAAGGGTTTTGTGGAATTAAAAGCGTTTGACAACAGCCCGGTGTTGGTTTTGCCTAATGTTGTAACTTGACTTTGATATATCTTGTGATGCATCAAGGCAGGTCTTGGATGCGTATTGATGCAAGAGGGTAAAGTGGTCGATATCGTCAAGGCGATTAAGACCGCATGAAGGGAATTATCCTACGCGTGACTTGGAATTGGCTGCCGTGGTGCATGCCTTGAAATTGTGGCGTCATTATCTCATGGGAAATAGATGTGAGATATATACTGACCACAAGAGTTTGAAATATATCTTCACCCAATCAGATCTTAACATGAGGCAAAGGAGATGGTTGGAACTGATCAAGGATTATAATATGGGAATCCACTACCATCCAGGAAAGGCTAATGTAGTGGCTGATGCCTTGAGTCGTAAAAACTATGTTACAAACATGATGGTACAGGAAGATCAATCGGAGTTGTGTAAGGAGTTTCAGAAGTTAAAATTGGTAATGGTTCCAGAAGGATTTATAGCTGCTTTGGAAGTAAGGCCGACGCTTGAAGATCAGATTTGGGAAGGGAAAAAGGATGATGAGAAAATCAACCGAATCAAAGCTAAAAAGGATGAAGGATTAGCGGCAGATTTTTCTATGGATGGCCGGGGTACCATGTGGTTCAAGGGTTGTATTTGTGTGCCAAAATGGACGAGCTTAAGCGAGTTGATTTTAGAAGAGGCTCACGATTCCAAGTATTCAATCCATCCAGAAGCGCCAAGATGTACGGGACTTAAGGAGAGGTTTTGGTGGCGAATATGAAGCGTGAAGTCGCTGAGCATGTTGCCTTATGTGATATATGCCGAGAGTTAAGGCAATACACCGAGACCTGCAGGATTACTACAACCGTTAAAAGTTCGAATGGAAATGGGAAGAAATCGGTATGGATTTCATCACCGGGTTGCCAAGAACCCAAAGTGGGTATGATTCTATATGGGTTATCGTGGATCGATCGACCAAAGTTGCTCACTTCATTCGATCAAGACAAGCAGTAAGGACCGAATCCATCGATTCGAACCCACCGTGTTTTGCACTAGTCCTGGGATCAACGCTAGTGCACACGACTTAACATTGGTACATATCACATCATACACAACGATAATAGAATAATAGTTCATTTATTGATATAGCTAAATGTATGATCTTATGACCAACTTACATTATTAAGCCACGCAGGCAAGACTGAGAATATGAACTAATAATTAAGCGTGGAAAGTAGAAACGTAGATAGCTCATCAGTTCACCACAGGCAACCAACAAGGCTCGGACCCTAATGACTCGTGTCTTCTTGGACCTCATCTTCCAACACAGTGTAGATTCTTCAAGCTGTTGATTATTGTTGTTTGGCAAGGGTGAGTACTTAAAGCACTCAACAAGTTGTGCATGTAATGCGATTCTATTTATCTATATGTAAGGCTTATTCCAAAGGATAGGCTATCATGGCTATTTTGCAATAAGCAGCATTTATGAACAAATACAATAATAGATTGTAAAGAATGTAAAACGAATAGCAATAATAAATAAATTCAGTATTTCTCAAGTAAACCAAGTTTCCAATCCTAAATCAAGTTCCAATCTTCCATATGGCAATCCTGCCATCCCAACCAAGTTGTCCAATTTATTAAACTAACCCTTAACTGTAATTCCCGAGCATTGCTCAATACCGCGAGCACGGCTATCCGAATAGTTTCACACTCTGCAGAGGTTATGCACTTTACCCACGTGATACAACCAAACACCACAAAGGCGAGAGATTATAACAAAGCCTTTACAATGCTCTATCTTAACCCGGTACTACCCGCTAAGGTTTCAACATCGGCGGTCCGAAACCACATCCGTGGCCCCTCTTGCGCCATGTGAATTACACACGACCCAGGAACTCACACCGACCACGATAGTATCAACATTAAGACTTTGCAAATTACTCGGCTAGGTGGCCCATACGGACATGTGGTTGCATGATTGACTCAGGTCAAAGGCTTGCAAGGTTAAGTCCTTAGTGTGATCAAGGCAAGACTTCCACATACCATCTGCCCATCGGGCCCACCTTGGCCTCCTCGCCCCTTGCCACTTGCCCCAATCTAAATTATTATCACCCCGTTGATTACCAAGCACCACGTGCCATCAACAATTCAACATCGTTGCGTGACATGACTCGCCACAACAACTCAATCTCATCGTGTGATCCCACATGACACACAAGTTCATAACATTGTTCCATATTCCATTAATCAAGATTAATTATCAATGGTGATGACACATGTGATGACGTGGCATGGCTAAGCAACTAATACGAACTAAACCTCCAATGTTGATTATAATTATTAACCAACTATATTAAACCAATCTAGGGTGACAATGGATCATGGCATACAATGACAAGGTAGGGTATAGATCAATCTGGTATTTTAGCTAAGCCCAAACTAATTTGAAACAGTTGTATAATTGAAATATATGCAATAGTGTAAATCAAACATAGCAATTTTACAAACATGGGTTCAACATGATCAAAGCACAACTTGCCTTGGAATAGGTCCTGATCTGGTTCTGGAACTTGCTCTTGAGTTGCTTGATCTTCCTCCGAAGCGTCGCACAATTCAACGCCTACGCTGCGTCAAGAAGAGAAAAGCAAATAAATACCAAAATAGAGAGCAATTGAACTCCAAAAATCAAATAAAATTCACCATTAAATATATCTCAATTTTACAAATTTTTAGAAATTTGAATCACTCAAATCCGAGTTAAATTGCAAAAGATATAGCCTTTTGAAGTTTGAAATAAATACTGAAATTAGAAAATCAGAAGTTCGAAATTAACAGATTTATTTTTATACTGAAAAACCGATTTATGACATCAGCGTTACGTCACGCTGACGTCAGCCCTGGACCGAACCAACCAGAGCTCGACACGTGGCCTCGGCGCATAGACCTGGTCCACGAGACCCCCTCTGGTCCACCGTGAACCCGGCGTATGACGCCTTGGTACCCGCAGCGCCACGCGTCTCGACCCGATTGGTCGCAGCGCCACCTCGCCGATGCGCGACACGCGGCACGCATCCACGCCCCGATCCGATCGAACGGCGACAGACACACGCGGCGTGGCACGATCTATTCCGTTCACTCGGATCCGGTACCGAGGTTAGAAGATGGTTTTTCGATTACGAGCGGCGTGGCACGATCCGGGCTATTCCACGAGGATCCGATGGTCAAGAACTTACCCGAGAACAAATGGCGCGCGGCGAAGAAGTCTACCGGAGAGGAGGAAGAAAGGCGGCGCGGCAATCCGGTGACCCAACGGCGAGGCGAACTTGACGATTGGATGGGCCTCGGCGCGATGAGTTCAACTCGGCTTCAACACCACGAAAGGACTCTCCGTGGCTGAAACGGCGGAAGAAGCGCAACGGTGGCGGCGGAACCGACGAGCAACCACGACTCAACGGCGGCGTCTCGGGCTGGCCGAGCTAGGGCAAAAAGAAACGACTCGGGCTTCACTGCGCGCAGGCGGCGCCTTAAATAGGGCCTAGGAGGCGTGCAAACGGCGGACACAACGGCGCGACGTGTCGGACATGGATTCCGGCGGGCTCGAGGCGAACTCCGACGGCCGTCCGATCTTCAATCAACGAACCAGTTGCCAAAGACGTGGCACAATCCGGTCGGACACGGCATCCAACGTACGCAACTAAATCCTTCCTTTTTGATCCTTTAATCCGAGCCGTCAACACAAAACCAACGGACGTAGATCTTTAGGGTTTCAGAATCGCCCATCGCTCGATCATGATCCAACGGCTCGAGTGAAGCTTCTAGAAAAAGCCGAAAGGCCCACGCTGCTCGGGCCGCTCAGCATGAAAATGGGCCAAGCCCACTCATTGCTCACTCTGGTTTTAAAGGATTTCCAATTAACATAATCCCAGAAATTCATTTTATTTATTTTGGGCAATAAAACTATCATGAAAAATCCAGGAAAAATCTCAAAAATACTTTGAGACATTCTGGACTCAAATAAAATATTTTTGGCAAAACTTTATTTTGACTTTGCACAGATTTAAATACTTTTGAATAAAAAGCAATAAACTTGCAATAACTTTTAATTCAAATAAATCCGGAAAAATCCAAATAAATTCCAGAAAATCACAAATGCACTTTTAAACAATAAAAACTCCATTTGGCAGATTTTTGGGATGTTACAAACCTCCCCTTAATGTAATCTCGGCCGAGATTCAGGGCTAACTAGAGAATAGGTTCGGGAATTCTGACTTCAAATCTTCTTCACGCTCCCAAGTGGCTTCACTTTCCGAATGATTGCTCCACTGAACTCTGCAAAAGCGAATAGACTTGTTTCTGGTCTTGCGCTCCATAACATCCAAAATTCTGATCGGTTGCTCTTTATAAGTCAAATCTTCTTGCGACTCTATCGCATCCAGCGGGTTTGTTCTGTTGGCACTCTGAGACACTTCTTAAGCTGCGACACATGGAATACATCATGCACTCCTGCCAAGGACTGAGGCAACTCTAATTGATAAGCTACCTCTCCTCGATGGCTCAGAATCTTGAACGGACCAATATATCTTGGCGCAAGCTTCCCTTTAACGTGAAATCTTTTAACGCCCTTAAGTGGGGTAACCCTGAGATACACATGATCTTCTGGTTCAAAACTCAAATCTCGACGACGATTATCTGCGTAGCTTTTACATCTTGATTGTGCTATCTTCAACCTCTCTCGATCATTGCAACTTGACTTTCTCGCCTCTTGAGGATATCGGTCCAAACACTAAGCGCTCTCCCGTTTCATTCCAATTCAACGAGTACGACAAGCACGCCCATACAATGCCTCGAATGGTGACATCTCGTAGGCTAGCTTGATAACTATTATTATAAGCTGAATTCTGCGTATGGCAAACATTTATCCCAAGATGTAGCATACGCTAGAGCACAAGCTCTCAACATATCTTCCAAAATCGATTTACTCTTTCATCGACCATCCATCATCATGCGGGTGATATGTCAGTACTAAAATTGAGACGGGTTCCCATTGCTTCGTGCAACTTATTCCAAAATCTCGAGGTAAATTGGGTACCTCTCGACACAATCTTCTTTGGCACTCCATGCGGACATACAATCCTTGACATGTACAATTACGCCAAACGCTCTCCGGCAGAGGTGGTCTTTCTTGGGATGAAATGAGCGACCTTGGTTAGGCGATCCACTATAACCCAAATGGAATCGTAACCTTTCGAGTCTTAGGTAGACCGGTGATAAAATCCATTCCGATTTCTTCCCACTTCCATTCCGAGAATTTTAATCTAGCGCAATGCATCGGTGGTCTTTGATGCATAGCCTTTACTCTCGACATACGTCGCATAATGCAACATGCTCACCACTTCACGCTTCATATTTGGCCACGTAATCTCTCTTTCAAATCTTGGTACATCTTAGCGCTTCTGGATGAATTGAGTACTTTGAATCATGAGCTTCCTCAAGAATCAATTGTTTAACTCCTTTTTATCCGGTACACAAATTCGACTTTTGAAGAACATGGTCCCTTGTTCATCCAGAGTAAAATCTAAGGCTAGGCCTTCTTCCTTTTAGCCTTGATTTTGAAATTTTATCGTCATCTTGTTGACCTTCTCTAACTCGATCTTCCAAATGTTGGCTTTACTTCTAGCGCAGCTATCATTCCTTGCGTAACGACTTCCAATCTCAACTTCGAAATTCCTTGCATAATTCGGTTGATCCTCAATTGACAAGGTATTCGCGCTATGGCTCTTTCGACTCGAGCATCCGCCACCACATTGGCTTTTCCGGGATGATAATGGATTCCACATTATAATCCTTAATTAGCTCCACCATCTTATTTGTCACATATTCAGTCGACTTGAGTGAATATGTATTTGAGACTCTTATGGTCCGTATATATCTCACATCTATTTCCTATGAGATAATGACGCCATATCTTTAAAGCATGCACTACGGACTAACTCCGGATCATGCGTTGGGTAATTCACTTCATGCGGTCTTAATTGTCTCGACGCATAAGCAACGACTTTGCCTTCTTGCATTAACACGCATCCCAAGCCTTGCTTCGAAGCATCGCAGTAAATATCAAATCCATTCTGCACATCTGGCAACACTAATACGGGGGCTGTCGTTAAACGCTTCTTTAATTCCATGAAACTTTTCTCGCACTCTGGCGTCCATGCAAACTTCTTTTCTTTCTTCAACAACTGCGTAAGGGGTTTAGCAATTGTCGAGAATCCTTCTATGAACCGACGGTAATATCCCGCCATTCCCAGAAAACTACGGATCTGGGTAACAGACTTCGGTTGCTCCCAATGCAACACTGCGTCCACTTTGCTTGGGTCAACTGCTACTCCTTTAGTAGTCATTACATGACCAAGAAATTCTACTTTCTCCTTCCAAAATTCACACTTGCTAAACTTAGCATACAGCTGATGCTCTCTCAGCCTCTCTAAAACCATTCTGAGATGTTCTGCATGCTCTTCCTCTGTCTTCGAGTAAACCAAGATATCGTCTATGAAGACTACAACAAACTTATCCAAATATTCCATGAAAACCTTATTCATCATGTTCATGAAATATCTTTGGGGCATTAGTCAATCCAAATGACATATTTGTGAACTCATAATGTCCATATCGCGTAGAAAACGCAGTCTTAGGCACATCCTCCGCTCGGATCTTCAAGCGATGGTATCACGAACGAAGATCTATCTTGGAGAAAACTCCAGCTCCTCTTAACTGATCAAATAAGTCGTCGATCCTGGGCAACGGATACTTATTCTTGATCGTTACTTCATTGAGTGCACGATAATCAATGCACATTCTAAGACTTCCATCCTTCTTGCGGACAAACAAAACCGGGCTCCCCACGGTGATGAACTTGGTCTAATGAAACCTTTCTCTTGCAGTTCCTCGATCTGCTTCTTCATTTCCACTAACTCATCGGTAGGCATCCGATATGGTCTTTTTGATATCGGTCTTTGTGCATCGGTGCTAACTCGATGACAAACTCGATATCACGATCTGGTGGCAATCCCGGCAAATCTTCTGGAAACACATCCGGGTATTCTCTGGCTACTGGCACATCCTCCATGCTGATGGCTTTCACGCTGTTGACCACTAACTGCCCATCTCGAACTGCGGTCGCTTGAAACTCTACTTTCTTGCCACTAGGGCCTTCCAAAGTCCGATCCTTTCGCCACAATCCAAAACGGCCTTATGCTTAGACACCAATCCATTCCAAGGATGACGTCTAGGATTGCGCATCTATCAAGATAAGATTCGCTAGGAATTCTATCCCATCCATAAGCAACTTAGCTCCCAAACACCCAAGGCTAGATCTAAGCTCGATCCCGGGCTTGGACTAAGAGCACACACTTAAGATTCACCACTTTAAATCCATTCTTGGTTGCAAAACTTTGAGACACAAACGAATGCGAAGCTCGTAATCAAACAAAATCAGAAAGGTGTAATCGAGTTGACCAGAACTTACCCAAGACGACGCCCGTAGCTTCCTCGAGCTCCATCGCCGTGATGTGGTTGATTCTTCCACGATCGTTGATCGCTGGCGTTGCTCGCCTTGACACGGTGCACGATTTCCTCGAGGTTGGTGCCTTAGCGGGTGTTGTTCCCTGTGTTGAAACGAATCGGCGTGATGCCTCCCTTCGTGGACACCTATTTGAAAAGTGCCACGGCTCATTGCAAGTATAGCATCTCTTCACTGCGGATTGCCGATTTCCTCTGGTGCATTGTTGCCTGTCTTTGGTGTCAAAGCTCGATTGGCGGGCGAGGTGCGAGGGTTGATGTCTTGTTTCGGCTAGTGGTTGGAATCTAGCAAATTGTTGTGGTGACATCCTCAAACGTAGATGGTTTGGACGCCCACTCGATTATTCATCAAGCGCTTACGGTTTTCACCTAGCTCTTTGCGCTTATCTTCTAGGATCAAAGCCTTATTTACAGCTCACGAAAAACTGGAAATTGTGGGTAATCACCCCACTGTAGTCCCGAGTTCATCCCTTCATGAAACGAGACTGCTCGCTTTATCTGTCGCTACGTCTTGAGGGCATAGCGAGCTAATCGAGTAAATTTGTTCAAGCATTCGCCACTTTGGTTGGCCTCCTTGCTTCAAAGCTCAACTCCTCCTTCTTAAGATCCATCATTCCCTCAGGACATGGTATCGCGGAAAGCATTAGTAAACTCCTCCTGTGTTATCTCTGTGGGGCTCCATGAGCGACAAGAGTTCTCCCACCACTGCGCGGCGGTCCTTCCAGTTGATGAGAGGCGAGAGCACCTTCTCATTTCCTTCACTTGTGTGATGTGCGTTTCTTCTCAATGGTCCTAAGCGGCCATCGGCTTCCAAAGGATTCACATTTCCGAAAAAGTTGGTGGCCTAGTCCTCATAAAATCGATAGCTTTGACATAGGTCGAGGTCCACCATGATTGTTCGAGTTGCGTGGTTGTTGTGATTTATCACGCATTGGTCATCTGCTTGATCCGCCGCATCATTGTCCGTGATCGGTTGAGTCTCATACGCTGTAAATGCTCCTAGATTCGCATGTCTCATCGGTGGTTGAGGGCTGCCTCCGTCATTGGGGTTGTCATTCTGACGCAGTCCACTTCCTGAAGCACCGTTGTTCCCTCGAGTATTCACCATCTGACGATTGCCTCTTAGGTTAGGAAAGGTAGATGTAGCATAGATAAGAAGTAAGAATTTCTAAAGCGGGGAGATAGGTTATACCCAAACTGAAATAATTCTTTATTTATTCTTGGTATGGCTGCTTATTTAAGCCTACAAGCTTTGCAACACATACTGCACACTCAGCAATACAAAGAAGCAAACTAAACACGAAACCTTAACGTCAACTAAAGAGGTAAAGACTAACTTAAAGACGCGACTCACAACCGAGTCTCAACACAGCTCCAAGGCTGACACTCACTCATCCAGCCACCCTGGTTGAGGCTGATCCGGCGCATACACCGGCGGGTGAGCTGGCATAGGAGCGAACCTATCCTGGTGACCTACTCACGGGTCCTCCGTAACAACGGGTCTGTGACTCCTCCGGCTCCCACTCTCGCTCCTCCGATCCTCCTCGGACTCCTCTGCTGGCTCCTGAACTCCCCGAGTCACACGCCCGGCTCGTCCTCAATCGCCGCCTGGCCTCTCCCACTCGGTGATCATCCCGATGGTCAAGCACGGTCACCTCGAGCTCTGCGCCGCCACTCTGAGTGCCTCGCATACGATCTCGGCTCTGGGTAGTATCTCTCATGTGATCCTCCCGGCAAGGGCGAACTCGCAAGGTGCGTCGCGAGAGCACACTCGCTTCCTCGATCCGTCGTCTTCGCACGCTTGAACGTCAGGTGAAGTCGAACACCGAGTCGTGAAGCTCGTCGGCGAGTCGCGGCGGACACGGCGAAGAGCAAGTCGAGCAACCTCTGAATTACAACTTCATACGAGAACCTTCGGCGGAGACGTTGATTGGCCTCTTTGGTTTCCTCGTTCTCCGAGCGTAGATGATTACCTTGCAAATGAAACCTCGGTGTACACCGCTCACCGCCCACCGCCTCCTCGGTAAAGTGGGCGGTAGAAGCCTCAAGCGTCTCAAGTACTCTCCACAGCTCCATGGCGAGCCGCCACCGACTCCTCAAAGGTCGGAACGATCGGCATCCGCTCCACAAGAACTTTGAATAAGTTCTCCACCCAAACGGCAAGTAAGACGGTAAATTCAGCAAAGGCGTAGAAGTAGAGAATGAGATGAGTCGAGAGTGTTTTATTAATTAAGTCTAGATTTTCCTTTAGAAAATAGTTTTGGACTCTCACAAGACACCTCCACACTATCTAGGCCAAGACCTACAACAAGATGCTCGATACCACCTCTGAAGGACCCGAATCCATCGATTGAACCCACCGTGTTTACCGCACTAGTCCCGTGATCAACGCTAGTGCACTGACTTAACATTGGTACATATCACATCATACACAACGATAATAGAATAATAGTTCATTTATTGATATAGCTAAATGTATGATCTTATGACCAACTTACATTATTAAGCCACGCAGGCAAGACCGAGAATATGAACTAATAATTGCAAATGGAAAGTAGAAACGTAGATAGCTCATCAGTTCACCACAGCAACCAACAAGGCTCGGACCCTAATGACTCGTGTCTTCTTGGACCTCATCTTCCAACACAGTGTAGATTCTTCAACTGTTGATTATTGTTGTTTGGCAAGGGTGAGTACTTAAAGCACTCAACAAGTTGTGCATGTAATGCGTTCTATTTATCTATATGTAAGGCTTATTCCAAAGGATAGGCTATCATGGCTATTTTGCAATAAGCGGATTTATGAACAAATACAATAATAGATTGTAAAGAATGTAAAACGAATAGCAATAATAAATAAATTCAAGATTTTCAAGTAAACCAAGTTTCCAATCCTAAATCAAGTTCCAATCTTCCATATGGCAATCCCGCCATCCCAACCAAGTTGTCCAATTTATTAAACTAACCCTTAATCAGTAATTCCGAGCATTGCTCAATACCATGAGCACGGCTATCCGAATAGTTTCACACTCTGCAGAGGTTATGCACTTTACCCACGTGATACAACCAAACACCACAAAGGCGAGAGATTATAACAAAGCCTTTACAATGCTCTATCTTAACCCGGTACTACCCGCTAAGGTTTCAACATCGGCGGTCTGAAAACCACATCCGTGGCCCCCTCTTGCGCCATGTGAATTACACTCGACCGGGAACTCACACCACCACGATAGTATCAACATTAAGACTTTGCAAATTACTCACTAGGTGGCCCATACGCACATGTGGTTGCATGATTGACTCAGTCAAAGGCTTGCAAGGTTAAGTCCTTAGTGTGATCAAGGCAAGACTTCCACATACCATCGCCCATCGGGCCCACCTTGGCCTCCTCGCCTTGCCACTTGCCCCAATCTAAATTATTATCACCCGCTGATTACCAAGCACCACGTGCCATCAACAATTCAACATCGCTATGCGTGACATGACTCGCCACAACAACTCAATCTCATCGTGTGATCCCACATGACACACAAGTTCATAACATTGTTCCATATTCCATTAATCAAGATTAATTATCAATGGTGATGACACATGTGATGACGTGGCATGGCTAAGCAACTAATACGAACTAAACCTCCAATGTTGATTATAATTATTAACCAACTATATTAAACCAATCTAGGGTGACAATGGATCATGGCATACAATGACAAGGTAGGGTATAGATCAATCTGGTATTTTAGCTAAGCCCAAACTAATTTGAAACAGTTGTATAATTGAAATATATGCAATAGTGTAAATCAAACATAGCAATTTTACAAACATGGGTTCAACATGATCAAAGCACAACTTGCCTTGGAATAGGTCCTGATCTGGTTCTGGAACTTGCTCTTGAGTTGCTTGATCTTCCTCCGAAGCGTCGCACAATTCAACGTCTACGCGTACCGAAGGAGAAAAGCAAATAAATACCAAAACAGAGAGCAATTGAACTCCAAAAATCAAATAAAATTCACCATTAAATAG
Organism: Otatea glauca; assembly: GCA_036346275.1. Lineage (NCBI taxonomy): Eukaryota > Viridiplantae > Streptophyta > Magnoliopsida > Poales > Poaceae > Otatea > Otatea glauca. The sequence goes on from CM070719.1 coordinate 36,490,622, forward strand.
ATCTCAATTTTACAAATTTTTAGAAATTTGAATCACTCAAATCCGAGTTAAATTGCAAAAGATATAGCCTTTTGAAGTTTGAAATAAATACTGAAATTAGAAAATCAGAAATTCGAAATTAACAGATTTATTTTTATACTGAAAAACCGATTTATGACGTCAGCGTTACGTCACGCTGACGTCAGCCCTAGACCGAACCAACCAGAGCTCGACACGTGGCCTCGGCGCATAGACCTGGTCCACGAGACCCCCTCTGGTCCACCGTGAACCCGGCGTATGACGCCTCGGTACCCGCAGCGCCACGCGTCTCGACCCGATTGGTCGCAGCGCCACCTCGCCGATGCGCGACACGCGGCAGACGCATCCACGCCCGATCCGATCGAACGGCGATGCATACACGCGCGTGGCACGATCTATTCCGCTCACTCGATCCGACTACCGAGGTTAGAAGATGGGTTTTCGATTCACGAGCGACGTGGCACGATCCGGGCTATTCCACGAGGATCCGACGGTCAAGAACTTACCCGAGAACAAATGGCGGCGCGACGGCGAAGAAGTCCACCGGAGAGGAGGAAGAAGACGGCGGCGCAGCAATCCATTGACCCAACGGCGAGGCGAACTTGACGATTGGATGGGCCTCGGCGCGATGAGTTCAACTCCGGCTTCAACACCACCAGAAAGGACTCTCCTAAGATCGAAACGGCGAAGAACGCAACGGTGAGCGGCGGAACCGACGAGCAACCACGACTCAACGGCGGCTCGGGCTTGGCGAGCTAGGGCAAAAGAAACGACGCGACTCGGGCTTCACGTGCAGCAGGCGGCGCCTTAAATAGGGCCTAGGGAGGCGTGCAAACGGCGGACACAACGGCGCGACGTGTCGGACATGGATTCCGGCGGCGGCTCGGAGACGAACTCCCGACGACCGTCCGATCTTCAATCAACGAACCAGATTTGCCAAAGACGTGGCACAATCCGGTTCGACCACGGATCCAACGGTACGCAACTAAATCCTTCCTTTTTGATCCTTTAATCCGAGCCGCCCAACACAAAACCAACGGACGTAGATCTTTAGGATTTAAAGCGCTCCATCGCTCGATCATGATCCAACGGCTCGAGTGAAGCTTCTAGAAAAGGCCGAAAGGCCCACGCTGTTCCGCCGCTCAGCGGAAAATGGGCCAAGCCCTCACTGCTCACTCTGGTTTTAAAGGATTTCCAATTAACATAATCCCGAAATTCATTTTATTTATTTTGGGCAATAAAACTATCATGAAAAATCCAGAAAATCTCAAAATACTTTGAGACATTCGGACTCAAATAAAATATTTTTGGCAAAACTTTATTTTGACTTTGCACTGATTTAAATACTTTTGAATAAAAAGCAATAAACTTGCAATAACTTTTAATTCAAATAAATCCGGAAAAATCCAAATAAATTCCAGAAAATCACAAATGCACTTTTAAACAATAAAAACTCTATTTGGCAGATTTTTGGGATGTTACAACAACTTACTCAGGAGACCGGTTAGCAGAACTATACATAGCCAGAATTGTGTGTTTGCATGGGGTACCAAAGAAAATAGTGTCAGACAGAGGTACCCAGTTCACCTCGAGATTTTGGGATAAATTGCATGAAGCCATGGGAACACGTTTGAACTTCAGCACGGCATATCACCCGCATCGATGGTCAAAAGCGAAAGGTAAATCAAATTCTGGAGGATATGTTAAGGGCTTGTGCATTAGCCTATACTACATCATGGGATAAATGTTTGCCATATGCAGAGTTCAGTTATAACAACAGTTACCAGGCTAGTTTGCAGATGTCGCCATTTGAGGCTTTATATGGTCGTGCCTGTCGTACCCCACTGAATTGGAATGAGACAGGAGAACGTATGATATTTGGCCCTGATATTCTCCAGGAAGCTGAAGAGCAAGTTGCTATGATAAGACAGAGGTTGAAAATCGCGCCATCAAGGCAAAAGAGTTACCGCTGATAATCGACGTCGTGATCTAAGTTTCGAGCCCGATGATTTCGTGTATCTTAGAGTTACCCTCCAAAGGAGTTAAGAGGTTTCACGCTAAAGGAAAGCTTGCCCTAAGATACGTTGGACCGCTCAAAATTTTGAGCCGTCGAGGGAGGTTGCTTATCGCTTGGAATTGCCGCGATTGTCGGCAAAGCGTGCATGATGTGTTCCATGTGTCACAACTCAAGAAGTGTCTTGGTGCAGCAGAGCGACGCCTATGGAAGAGATTGAGTTGCGAATGATTTGACCTACAAGGAACAAGCCAATGAAAATTTTGGATGTCATGGACCGCAGGACTGTGAACAAGTCGATTCGCTTTTGCAGAGTTCGATGGAGCAACCATTACGAGAATGAGGCAACCGGGAGCGTGAAGAGGACTCGAAGATAGAATTTCCAAACCTATTCCTAGCTAGCCTTGAATCTCTGGTCGAGATTACATTAAGGGGAGGTTTGTAACATCCCAAAATTTTGGCCTATAATTTCACTTATGTGCATTTTGGTGATTTTCTGAATTTATTGGATTTTCGAAATTATTTGAATTTATTTTAATTAAGTATATTGAACCTTTAGTGAAAACTAAATGTATATATAGATAAAGTTAATATAAAGTTTTACCAAAAATATTTTATTTGAGCTCGAATGTCCCAAAGTATTTATGAGAATTTTCTCCGATTTTTCCGATATTTTAATTGCCTTAAATGAATTAATCTAATTTTGGGAATTATTTTAAATCAAAAGCTTTTAAAAATCTTGGAACAAGATGGGCCAAGCCAAAGATTCGCGTCTTGCGCGCCCATCGCGGTGCGGCCCGTCACCGCCGCGCGCATGCGTGCGTGTGACCGTTGGATCCAGATCGACGGCCGTCTCCTTCGCGAAACCCTAGCGCCTTGGCCGTTGGATCAAGATCACGCGTGAGATTCCTTGCGTTGTTTTGGTAAGTTTAGATCTCGCCGCTGGATTTGGAAGGAGCGGATCGGATCGTATCGCCGGATCTAATCGTAGCCGCTCATCGCAGATCGGACGGACCGCGATCATCGCCTCCGATTCGGTTTCGAATCCGCCGCTGCCGCCGCCGCAGCGTGATTTTAGGGTTGCCTTTTCGGTGTTCACCGTGGCTATTTAAAGCGCGGACCGCACTCGAGGATCACCATCCGCAGCGCATCCGCGATGCTAGCCTTCGCCGTCGAGTCGCCGTCGCCGTGCGAGAGCTCGCCGCAGATTTTCGAGCGCCACGTCGTTTTCTTTAGTTTGCGTCTCCGCAAGCCGCGTTCGCCGAATCGGTTCCAGATCCGCTCGTCGCGTCAAGCCGCATCGGGTAGCCACTTCATCTCGCCGAGTCGCGCCGAAACGCCGTTCGGGAGGTCGTCGTCCTCCGCTCCGGTGCTAGACCGCCGCCGTGCTGCCATCTCCGTCGGGAAGCTTCATCGGCCGTTGGATCAGGTTTGTTCGGTTGAGATCGCGCCGCGTGTGCGTTAGAGCGTTAGCCGTTGGATCATCGCCTGGATGTACACCGCGTGTCGAGCATCGGCTCGGGCGGCGTTGCAGCCAGTCGATGCGCGCCGCATGTCGGGCACGTGATGCGAGGCGCCGTGAGCCGCGTCCACGGTGGACGAGGCGGTTCCGTGGACCGGTGCGGCGCCGAGGTGACGATGTCGGCGCTGATTGGCTCGGGCCAGGGCTGACGCCAAGATTGCGCAATAAAGATCTTTTCCAATAGAAAATAACTCGGAAAAATCGGTTTTTCTATTTTCTGTATTTTCAGTATTTATTCAAACTTCAAAAGGCTATATCTTTTGCATTTTAGCTCGGATTTGAGTGATTCAAATTTCTAAAAATTTGTAAAATCGAGATCTATTTATTGGTGAATTTTATTTTATTTTTGGAGTTTGGTTGCTCTCTGTTTTGGTGTTTATTTGCTATTTTGGCATCGTTTCGCGTAGACGTTGAACTGCTCGGTGATCCGGAGGAAGATTCATCGCTTCAAGACCCAAGCTCAGAGCAAGACCAGCACCTACTCTAAGGCAAGTTGTGCTTTGATCATGTTGCACCTAATTTTCACCAAATTGCTATTTTGTCTCTTAAACTTTATGCATGATATTTTATGTGTATAAATGATTTCAATTAACTGGGAATTAGATAATATGCCTATTTGAATTAAATCATACCTTGCCAATTTTATGCCATGATCTATTTGTCACCCTAGGATGTGGAATTATAGTTGGTTAATATTGATAATCAACTTTGGGCTAGTTAGACCGTCATAGATTGCTTAGCCATGCCACGTCATCACATGTGTCCGAATGTTGATACTTAATCTTGACTAATGGAATATGGAACAATGTTTATGAATTGGTGTGTCATGTCTTTGTCGCACCGTGATATCAAGTTGTCGTGGCGAGGAGGTCACACATCTAGATTGAAATGTTGATGGCATGTGGTGCTTGGTAATCAAGTGGGGTGGTAATGATTTTAGATTGGGGCAAGTGGCAAGGGCGGTGTGCCAAGGTGGGCGAGATGGCAGGGTATGTGGAAGTCTTGCCTTAATCACTTTAAGGACTTAACCTTGCAAGCCTTTGACCCGAGTCCTTCTTGCAACCACATGTCGGAATGGGACAACTTAGTGAATAATTTGTGAAACCTAGATTTGATCTTGTCGTGGTGAATAGTGAGTCCCGGTTACGGTTTAACTCACATGGCGCAAGAGGGGGCCTGTTGTGGTGGTTTAACCCTTGATGTTGAAACCTTAGCGAGCAAGATCGGGTCTAGGTGTAGCATTGTAAAGGCTTTGTTACGATCACTCGCCTTGGTGGTGTTTGGTTGTATCGTGTGGGTAAAGTGCATAACCTCCGCAGAGTGTACAATCTATTCGAATAGCCGTGCTCACGGTATTGGGCAATGCTCGAATTACAGTTAAGGGTTAGACTTTTGTTAAACAAAACCTATTGGGATGGCAAGGTGCCATGGAAAGTGGAAATAATTTAGGATTGAGAAACTTGGTTACTTGTAAATTTGAATTTATTAATTATGTATTTGTTTTATCGCTTTCCAATATATTTACTATATTCTTGTTAAATGCTGCTTTACTGCAAAATAGCCATATTAGCCATTCCTTTGGATTAAGCCAAGCATATAGAATATTAGACTTGCATTATTGTGCACAACTTGTTGAGTGCTTTATGTACTCACCCCAACAACAACAACTTCAGAAGAGGAGGAATCTACGCCCTTCGTGGAGGAGGATTATATGGATGCGAATGCTTAGGGTCCGAGCCTCATCGGTTGCTCGTGGCGAATCGAGCGCCACGCGCTTATTCTATTTCCGCTGCTTTTCATTGATACTTTTTATTTAAGCCCTGTGAGGCATTATTCATGTAAGACAACAGTTATTATTAATCATTGAAGTTTATGCTATATTTCGCTGTGTACGACTATGATAGCATCTATGTTGCGCCTGTGTGCACTAGCGTGATCCTGGACTAGTGCGGTATACACAGAGGGTCCGGATTTGCAAATTCGGGTCCCGACAGAGGTGGTATCAGAGCCATACTGACTATAGGTCTTGGCCCTAGGTAGTTGGTATCTCTTAGGAGTGTCCAAAATTATTTTCTATAGAAAAAGGTGAAATTGACTAATAAGAAACTCTTGGCTTATCTCATCCCTCTACTCTCATCCTTGCTAAATTACCTTCTTTTCGTTGCCGTTTCAAGTGGAGATCTTATTCAAAATTTTGTTTTGAATAGATGCCGATCTTCCGCCTTCGAAGTCGAGGTGGTGGCTACGCCATGGAGCCGTGGAGAGTTCTTCAAGTGATCGGAGGCTTTGATCGTCCGCTCTACCGAGGAAGCAATCGAACGCCAACGGTGTGCATCGGGATTCTTACGCAGCTGATTATCTTCGCCGAGAGTGCGACGAGACCACCTGCATCGATCCACATCACCGCTCAAGGTTCACTTACGAGGTGGAGTTCGGAGGTCGCTAGACTTGCTCTACGACGGATCCGCCACGACTACGCCTACGAGCCGCGACACCGTGTTTCGGCTTCACCCGACAAAGGCGTAGCGCATCGCCGACGGATCGTGGAGGGGTGTGCCATGCGGTACACCTCGCCGAGTTCGCCACACCCGTGAGGAGCACCGAGGACACTGCGCAGAGCCGGAGACAGCGTGTGAGGCGTTGAGAGTGGCGGAGCGAGAGCTTCAAAGACCCGTGACGCCGCAGCCGAGTCATCGGTGAGTTGGAGGAGGCCTTGCGGGTAGCCGAGGAGATTGCGCATCAGGTCGCCCGAAGAGCCTGATGAGGCCGCCAAGAAGAAGAAGACCCTAAGAGCGTGAGTGGGAGCATGAGGAGCCGCAGAGGGTCACCAGATAGGTTCGCACCCATGCCACCCACCCACCGGTGTATGCACGGATCGCCTCACCTGTGGTGGTGGATGAGTGAGAGTCGGTCTTAGAGTTGTGTTGAGACTCGAGTGTTGAGTCGCGTCTTTAAGTTAGCCTTTACCTTTTAGTAGACGTTAAGGTTGCATGTTTAGTTTGGTTCTTAATTGTTTGCTGAGTGTGCAGATGTGTTGCAAAGCCCTTAGGCATTGTAAGCAACCATACCAAGTATTAATAAAGATTATTTAAGTTGGGTTTAACTTTGTTCCCGCCTTAGAAATTCTTGCATCTTATCTATGCTACATCTACCTTTCCTAACCCAAGAAGCAATCAAGCGGATGGTGAATACCCGCAGCAACAACGGAGCTTCAGAAGTGGTCTGCGCAGGGCAACAATCCCAACGAAGGAGTACCACCACCACGGTGGATATGCGTAACTTGGGAGCTTTTCTCTGCTTGCAGACTCGCTTGATGCGCATAATGATGCAAGAGATGACCAATATGGCTGCGATCAACAACCCCGCTACTCAGATTAATAACGGCGGACCTCGCCCTTATTCCAAATTGTAAGACTTTATGAGGACCCGACCGCCAACATTCTCGCAACGCCAACCCTTGGAAGCGGATGATTGGTGAGAACCACCGAGAGGAAGTTGTACATCACGCAATGTGAAGGGCATGAGAAGGTTCTTTATGCATCTCATCGCCTTGAGGGAACGATTGCGAGAATGGTGGGAGAACCATCGTGCTACTCACGAGGCACCCATGGAAATCACGTGGGAAGAATTCGCAACGCTTTCGACAATACCACGCACTGAAGGAATGATGGACACGAAAAAGGAAGAATTGGGCGCTTAAGCAAGGAGGCCAACCGGTGGTGATTACTTGCACAAATTCACACGATTAGCTCGCTATGCTCACCAAGATGTGGCGACGGACAAGGCTAGGCGATCCCGATTCATGAAGGGATTAAACTCGGATCGCAAGTGGGGTGATTACCCACACTTTTCCGATTTTCAAGAATTGGTAAACAAGGCTTTGATTCGGAGGATAAGCGCAGGAGCTTGGGGAAAATCGCAAGCGCTTGATGACTAACCTGTGGACGCCTAACCACTGCGAATGAGGATGACCCCGCAACAGTTTGCTAAGATCCAACCGCAAGCTGTTAACAAACCAGCAACACCTACACCGCGACCACCAGGACAGAATTATCAGACGTCGGTCCAAGGTAACAATGCTCAAGGAGGAATGTGATCGCCACCGCCGAAGGTGCTACAGTTGCAATGAGCTGGGGCATTATGCTAATAGATGTCCCCAGAAAGGAGGTATCACGCCAGTACGTTTCAACCTTGGAACGACACCTGCTAAAGCACCTATGACGGGAGCGAATCGAGGAGCTGGACAGCAGAGCAACGCCTCAAGCTACTATTCGAGGCGAGTCAACCACATCACCGCCGATGGAGCTGTGAAGCATCGGACGTCAGTCTTGGGTAAGTTTTTGTAAACTCAAGACTGCAATAAAGATTATTTGATTCAGGAGCTTCGCATTCATTTGTCTCTCGAGCTTTTGCATCTGAAAATGGTTTGAGCATGAAAAATCTTAAGTGTGTGATGCTAGTCCAAGCCCCAGGATCTGAGTTAAGATCTAACCTTGGATGTTTGGGGGTAAAGCTAAAAATTAATGGGGTAGAGTTCCTAGCGAACTTGATTATTCTAGATGCCCAAGTTTTAGATGTTATCCTCGGTATGGATTGGTTAACCAAGCATAAGACAGTATTGGATTGCGGTCAAAGGATTGTATCCATTGAGAGCCCTAGAGGAGAAAAGGTGGAATTCCGAGCGACATCAGTTCGTAAGGGTCAATTAATTGTTAATAGCGTGAAAGCCGTCAGCATAGATGACGTGCCAGTGGTCAGGGAATATCCAGATGTATTTCCAGAGGATCTACCGGGAATGCCGCCAGACCGTGACATCGAGTTTGTCATTGAGTTAGTACCGTACAAAGACCAATAGCAAAAGACCTTATCGGATGCCTACCGATGAGTTGGTGGAAATGAAAAAGCAGATCGACGAGTTATTAGAGAAGGGTTTTATAAGACCAAGTTCGTCGCCATGGGGAGCGCCAGTTTTGTTTGTCAGGAAAAAAGATGGAAGCCTTAGAATGTGTATTGATTACCCGCACTTAATGAAGTGACGATTAAGAATAAGTATCCGCTGCCAAGGATTGATGATCCGCTTCGACCGGTTGAGAGGAGCCGAGTTTTCTCCAAGATAGACCTTCGCTTTGGATATCATCAACTAAAGATTGGGCGGAAGATGTTCCAAAGACCGCATTTTCTTCAAGATATGGACATTATGAGTTCACGGTCATGTCTTTGGATTAACCAATGCGCCAAAGATATTTCATGAACTTGATGAATAAGATTTTCATGGAATACTTGGACAAGTTTGTTGTTGTGTTCATAGATGATATTTTGGTATATTCAAAGACCAAGCGCACCACGCAAATCATCCGAGGCTAGTGTTGGAAAAGCTGCGTGCTTGCAAATTGTATGCTAAATTCAAGAATGCGACTTTTGGAAGGAAAAGGTGGAATTTCTCGATCATGTTATGATCGCAGAAGGAGTTGCCGTCGACCCAAGCAAAGTGGAGGCGGTGTTGCATTGGGAACAACCAAAGTCCATCACTCAAGTCCAAGTTTTCGAATGGCGAGGATATTATCGCGATTCATAGAAGGATTTTCGACGATTGCGAGACCTCTTACGCAGTTGTTGAAAAAGGAAAAGAAATTTTCATGGACGTCAGATTGTGATAAGGGTTTTGTGGAATTAAAGAAGCGTTTGACAACAGCCCCAGTGTTGGTTTTGCCTAATGTTCAGAACAGCTTTGATATATACTGTGATGCATCAAGGCAGGTCTTGGATGCGTATTGATGCAAGAGGGTAAAGTGGTCGATATGCGTCAAGGCGCTTAAGACCGCATGAAGGGAATTATCCTACGCTGACTTGGAATTGGTGCCGTGGTGCATGCCTTGAAATTGTGGCGTCATTATCTCATGGGAAATAGATGTGAGATATATACTGACCACAAGAGTTTGAAATATATCTTCACCCAATCAGATCTTAACATGAGGCAAAGGAGATGGTTGGAACTGATCAAGGATTATAATATGGGAATCCACTACCATCCAGGAAAGGCTAATGTAGTGGCTGATGCCTTGAGTCGTAAAAACTATGTTACAAACATGATGGTACAGAAGATCAATCGGAGTTGTGTAAGGAGTTTGAAGTTAAAATTGGTAATGGTTCCGTATGATTTATAGCTGCTTTGGAAGTAAGGCCGACGCTTGAAGATCGATTTGGGAAGGGAAAAGGATGATGAGAAAATCAACCGAATCAAAGCTAAAAGGATGAAGGATTAGCGCAGATTTTTCTATGGATGGCCGGGTACCATGTGGTTCATGGGTCGATTGTGTGCCAAATGCAGACGAGCTTAAGCAGATTGATTTTAGAAGAGGCTCACGATTCCAAGTATTCAATCCATCCAGAAGCGCCAAGATGTACCAGACTTAAGGGAGAGGTTTTGGTGGCGAATATGAAGCGTGAAGTCACGAGCATGTTGCCTTATGTGATATATGCCGAGAGTTAAGGCAATACACCGAGACCTGCAGGATTACTACAACCGTTAAAAGTTCCAGAATGGAAATGGGAAGAAATCGTATGGATTTCATCACGGGTTGCCAAGAACCCAAAGTGGGTATGATTCTATATGGGTTATCGTGGATCGACCGACCAAAGTTGCTCACTTCATTCCGGTCAAGACAACTTACTCAGAGACCGGTTAGTTAGCGTAACTATACATAGCCGTAATTGTGTGTTTGCATGGGGTACCAAAGAAAATAGTGTCGATGAGGTACCCGATTCACCTCGAGATTTTGGGATAAATTGCATGAAGCCATGGGAACACGTTTGAACTTCAAAGACGGCATATCACCCGCAGATCGATGGTCAAGCGTAAAGGGTAAATCAAATTCGAGGATATGTTAAGGGCTTGTGCATTAGCCTATACTACATCATGGGATAAATGTTTGCCATATGCGAGTTCGATTATAACAACGATTACAAAGCTAGTTTGCGATGTCGCCATTTGAGGCTTTATATGGTCGTGCCTGTCGTACCCCACTGAATTGGAATGAGACAGGAGAACGTATGATATTTGGCCCTGATATTCTCCAGGAAGCTAAAGAGCAAGTTGCTATGATAAGACAGAGGTTGAAAATCGCGCGATCAAGGCAAAAGAGTTCTGGCGATAATCGACGTCGTGATCTAAGTTTCGAGCCCGATGATCTCGTGTATCTTAGAGTTACCCCTCTGAAAGGAGTTAAGAGGTTTCACGCTAAAGGAAAGCTTGCCCCAAAATACGTTGGACCGTTCAAAATTTTGAGCCGTCGAGGGGAGGTTGCTTATCAGTTGGAATTGCCGCAGTTGCTGGCAGGCGTGCATGATGTGTTCCATGTGTCACAACTCAAGAAGTGTCTTCGGGTGCCAGCAGAGCAGACGCCTATGGAAGAGATTGAGTTGCGAAGGATTTGACCTACAAGGAACAAACCAATGAAAATTTTGGATGTCATGGACGCAGGACCGTGAACAAGTCGATTGCTTTTGCAGAGTTCGGTGGAGCAACCATTCTGAGAATGAGGCAACCTGGGAGCGTGAAGAGGACCTGAAGATAGAATTTCCAAACCTATTCCCTAGCTAGCCTTGAATCTCGGGGTCGAGATTCTGTTAAGGGGGGAGGTTTGTAACATCCCAAAATTTTGGCCTATAATTTCACTTATGTGCATTTTGGTGATTTTCTGAATTTATTGGATTTTCCAGAAATTATTTGAATTTATTTTAATTAAGTATATTGAACCTTTAGTGAAAACTAAATGTATATATAGATAAAGTTAATATAAAGTTTTACCAAAAATATTTTATCCGAGCTCGTAATGTCCCAAAGTATTTATGAGAATTTTCTGGATTTTTCCGATATTTTAATTGCCTTAAATGAATTAATCTAATTTTGGGAATTATTTTAAATCAAAAGCTTTTAAAATCTTGGAACAAGATTGGGCCAAGCCAACCTTGTCGTCTTGTGACCATCGCGGCGCGCCCGTCGGCCCGCCATGCGCCGCCGTATGCGTGTGACCGTTGGATCCAGATCGACGGCCGCCTCCTTCGCGAAACCCTAGCGCCTTCGGCCGTTGGATCAAGATCACGCGGTGAGATTCCTTGCATTGTTTTGGTAAGTTTAGATCTCGCCGCTGGATTTGGAAGGAGCGGATCGGATCGTATCGCCGGATCTAATCGTAGCCGTTCATCGCAGTCGGACGGACCGCGATCATCGTCTCCGATTCGTTTCGAATCCGCCGCCGCTGCCGCCGCAGGCGTGATTTTAGGTTGCCTTTTCGGCGTTCACCGTGGCTATTTAAAGCGCGGACCGCACTCGAGGATCGACATCCCGAGCGCATCCGCCGTGCTAGCCTTCGCCGCCGAAGTCGCCGTCGCCGTGCGATGAGCTCGCGCAGATTTTAAATAGCGTCGCCGATCGTTTTCTTTAGTTTGCGTCTCCGTCTGCCGCCGTTCGCGAATCGGTTCCAGATCCGGGCTCGTCGCGTCAAGCCGCATCGGGTAGCCACTTCATCTCGCCGGAGTCGCGCCAAACGCCGTTCGAGGTCGCCGTCCTCCGCTCCGGTGCGCATCGCGCCGCGGCCGCCATCTTCGTCGGGAAGCTTCGCCGGCCGTTGGATCGAGTTTGTTCGGTTGAGATCGCGCCGCGTGTGCGTTAGAGCGTTAGCCATTGGATCATCGCTGGATGTACGCGGCGTGTCGAGCATCGGCTCGGCGGCGCAAGCGGCCGATCGATGCGCGCCGCGTGTCGGGCACGTGATGCGAGGCGCCGTGAGCCGCGCCCACGGTGGACGAGGCGGTTCCGTGGATCGGTGCAGGCGCCGAGGTGACGATGTCGTAGCTTGATTGGCTCGGGCCGTGGCGACGCCAAGATTGCGCAATAAAGATCTTTTCCAATAGAAAATAACTCGGAAAAATCGGTTTTTCTATTTGATAGCATCTAGGCACCCTCAATTTTATTTTTATATTGTTATGGTTTTGGTATTGATGACTAAGTTAGTAATATTCAAAGCCTAAAGAAAGTGAGTGGAACTTATGATGAGATAAGGGACAACAAGATTAAGGCTTTTGATTTATAATTTATGACTTGGAAAGTGTTCTAAGTCAAATAAGCGTAGGTGTTTTGTTTTTGTATAGCTGTCCAAAAGAGGACTTTGCACAAGGAAATAGTTTGTTAGGCAAAGACAAAACCAGACCACTTGGAGCAAAAGACACTAAATCTTTACCCTCTTGAAAATATACCTTTCAGTTCAACAGACCAAAAATTTCCTATCTATTCTTCAGTCTGTTGCAAACCTTGAATCTATTCTTTGTCAAAACTTCCTTTATACATCTGTTTTTCAGATTAAAATATACTCGCTTTCATATCCTCATATTCCTGGACAAACATTCCCCGAAAATCATCTTAGTCGAAGCTTTGCCTATGTATGACGGACTAAAATTTTGGTCCAGCATACATGCTTTTTTCACTCCTCTCATGTCGGACCAAAGATGTCCTAGGTTTTCTGTTCTCGCAGACCAAAAGATTTGGTCCGCATTCCTTTTCTGCACAAGTGTTGGTCGGACTAAATCTCTGATGTTCTTTTTAAATCGAAACCAAAAAAAAGAAAGAGGGTATTCTCTATCTTCAAAAGAAGTCTCTACTCTGGAAACGGACAAAATATTTGTGCTTAATTTCTTTAAAATCGTTGCTAGATTGAAAAGCCAGGATAATTTATATCTATAATAGAAAAAGGTTCTTGGCACAAATCTTCTGTGAAGTCCATGCAACACGGACCAAAAATTTGGTCCGAAGTATATGTGTCTTCTCGCCAGTACCTATCTTCTCTAAAGTCCATGTATCACGGACCAAATTTTTGGTCCAAAATACATGTGTCTCTATCCCTGGCAAAATTGTTTCTTAGTCCATATATGACGGACCAAAATTTTGGTCCGGCGTACATAGATCTCTATGTCTAAGCAAAATCTTTTGAAAGTCATGTGTAACGGACCAAGTCACTTAGTCGATACTCATATATATCTCCCGATTGTATGCCGGACCATCTTCTTGATCAACCCATGTCTGCGGACCAAAATATTTGGTCCGTCGTGAACTCAAAATTTGGTCCGTCATACACATACCCAAGATCGCTAAGCATCGATACATAGTCCATTTGTGACGTGTGTTTTTCTCGTTGTTTCGACATCGACACGTCCAACGGCCTCTTGTAGCAGTGTAACGGCTATATTCACTCAAAATGGCTATATAAGCATTTCCTAAGCCATCTACGACAAATACATGAACTCCTTACATTTTGGCATTGACATATAGCTCTCATTCTCAAAAAGGAGTCTCATGCTTCATTTTCACACAAAAATCTTCATACTTCCCTAAGTGTGTAAGCTCCAAGCAAGTGTCTAGTTTTGTGATTTGCATAGTGAACCAAGAGACAGAACTTGTGCGAGGTTTATTACTCTTGGATCTTGGTGATCCTAGACAGCTTGGAGGAAGTAAAACAAAGTGTGACTGTCCAAAGGTGTTTGTGGAAGGCAAGCTGTGTTTGTGAGAGGTTTGGAACTCACCTCCTTTGGAGAAGTGAAAGAGTTACCCGAGTGAACACCGAGCTATCTGCGACTAGCTTTGGAGAAGTGAACTTGGAAGAAGTGCTTCAACGTGGATTAGAGTGCGGCTCAACCACGGGATAAATTCTTTGTCTCTCCAGTATCTTCTCTTTTATTGCTTTCGCTGTATTTGTTTGTTGCTTGATATCTGCTTTACTCTTGCTATAAGTTTCTCTTGTTAAAATAAGTTAGTAAATTAAAATTGCAAGAATTTGTGAAATTGCCTATTCACCCCCCCTCTAGGCCATATCGATCCTACAAGTGGTATCAGAGCCTTGGTTTACCTTGTTTAGCTTAACTAGCTTTGGTAAATGGCTGAGGGAAATGGTTACTGTTAGTATTGGTAGAGTACATTTTTGATGGCACAAACTATGCTTATTGGAAGATCGAATGAGATGTTATTTAGAAGTCATCGGGTATGATGTGTGGAGGGTTAGAGAAACCTATGCCTCCTCGTGTCATACACCAAGGGCAATCTGCATATGGAGAACCCACTCGGGTGAAATTCAAAATATGCAATATGATGCCCAAGCTAGAAATGCCATATTTTTTGTCTTAGCTTAGAAGTCTTTGATAGAGTAAGTAATCTTACTTCGCATATGATATATGGACAACATTACAAGAAATTCATGAAAGTACCTCGATGTAAAAGAAGAAAAATACTATGTTGTTAGGGAAAAATTTGATCAATTCAAAATGCTTCCTCAAGAAAATGCAAATGATATGTTCTCTAGGCTAAATCCCATTGTAAATGAACTAAAAGGCCTAGGTACCAAAATTTCAGATGTTGAAGTGTGCGGGAAGATGATCGAGTGCTTCCAAGATCATATCACAGCTTGATCACTTATCTATCCAACGGTGGTGATCTCAAAAGGCTTACTCCAACTGAACTCTTGGGCAAAATATCGCTCATGAGCTCACCTTGGTGATGAAGATGCACCAAGAAAGAAATCCATCGCGTTAAAGGCAAAAGAAGTTGTTCAAGATTCATCTGAAGAAGATGATGATGAGTCAAGTGAAGATGAAGATGAAGATGTGAGGAAGTTAGCTCTACTCATGAGAAGAGCAAACAAACTCATGAGAAGGGTCAATTTTAAAGACAGAGAAAGGTCAAACTCTTACTCAAAGATAAATCCTTTTTCTAATGTTGTATGTTTTGATTGCAATGAAAAGGGACACATAGCTGCTCGGTGTCCAAACAAAATCAAAAGGAAGAGCAAGTACAAGAATAAGGACGACGAGGATGAAGAAAAGACTCATGAAAAATCAAAGAAGAAGTTTTTCAAGAAGAGCTACTCTAAGAGATTTATGAAGAAAGGAAAAGGAGAGGCTCACATAGGAGAATGGATCACCGACGATGAAAGTGAAAGTGAAGACTCATCCTCAGAAGAAGAAAGTCCAAAGTCAAAGGGGCTAGCTGGACTCGCGCTAGATGAGTCAACTCCACCGCCACCATTATTCCCTCTCTGTCTTATGGCAAGATCAGATGAGGAAAAGGTGAGTGACTCTCCTTCTTATGATGAGTTGGTAGAACTAGTTGAAGAACTAAATAATGCCTTGCATGATAAAACAATTTCAACTAGAACTCTTAAGAAGACTATCTCTAGCTTGCTTAATGATCAAAGGATGCTTACAGACAAGTATGAAAACCTTATGCATGAACATAAAAGTCTGTACAAATTCATGATGACCTTGTTGCAAGTCATGCTTTGTTTGTTAAGAATTATGAAGACTTGCAAATCAATTCATCGTGAACTAGAAATTGAAAATGAAATGATGTCTAACAAATCCAGTCATGTCTCTTCAAGTAATACATCTGTTTCAAGTGGCTCTTCATTCTTAACTTGTGGCTCTTCCGATGCTTGCAAAGAAAATTGCAAATATGCTTCTTGTGTTAAGAAGCTTGAAGTTGAAAATAAAGATCTAAAAGCTCAGATAGCCACATTTGATAAAGGCTTAGAAAAATGTTTTCAGGAAGTGCTACTCTTGACAAAATTCTTGTTGAACAAAGACCAAACTTGGGCAAAAGGGCTTGGGTTACAAACCCGTCACCGCCAAATAAAAATGGGCCAGTCACGTTACACAAGCTTTTGTCAAGAAAAACACTCATTGTTATTATTGTCATAAATCAAACCATGAATCCAAAATTGCTATCTTGCAAATGTTTCTCATACCAAAAGGGATTGCATGGTAGATGCCCATTACATGCTATTTAAAGATTTGAGGGCAAAACAAATGTGAAATATGTAGGTCCCTCAAATTTAAATAAGAAGCTTAAAGTCTGTATGGGTACCTAAGGCCATGTTGACAAACCCTTTCAAACCTAAGATGGCTGTAACTAACATCAAAGGACCCAAAATATTTGGGTACCTAAAGTGAAGAAATGAACTTGTAGGTAAATTATAAGAGTGGAGGCGGACATTGGGTCATTGTGATGGTTGCACTCAACACATGACCGGTACCTCAAGAATGTTCACCTCAATTGAAGGAGAAAGTGATCCAAGTCACAAAATCACCTTTGGAGATAACAGCAAAAGAAAGGTAAAAGGTCTTAGTAAGATTGCCATATCAAATGATCACTCTATTGACAATGTTCTTCTCGTTGATTCCTTAAACTTCAATTTATTGTCCGTTGCTCAATTGTGTGATCTTGGATTTCATTGTAACTTCACTTCTGATGGGGTAACTGTATTTGATAAAAATGAAAAACTTATATTCAAAGGATTCAGATTTCAAAATCTCTATTTAGTAGATTTCAAATCTAACTCCTCATGTATCTCAACCTGCCTGTTAGCTAAAGTCTCCCTCTGATGGCTTTGGCACAGGCGTTTGGGGCATGTAGGTATGTCTAACCTAAAGAAGCTTTTCAAATATGAGCTTGTGGTGGGTTTGAAAGATGTTAAATTTGAAAAGAATAAGCTATGTAGTGCTTGTCAAGCAGGCAAACAAGTAGCTAATTCTCATCCAATTAAAAGTATCATGTCCACCACTAGACCACTTGAGCTTCTGCATATGGATGTGTTTGGTCCCACCTCATATGCCAGCATCGGTGGTAACTCTTATTGCTTAGTAATAGTTGATGACTTTTCCAGATTTACTTGGGTATTCTTTCGCCAAACAAAAGTGAAGTTGGAAAAATCTTCAAAACTTTTGCAAAAGGGCTCAAAATGAATTTGATTGTCCCATCAAGAAAATAAGAAGTGACAATGGATCCGAGTTCGTTAACACAAATATTATTGAATACTGTGATGAATTAGGAATTAAGCATGAACTCTCTGCAACTTATACCCCCCAGCAAAATGGAGTAGTTGAAAGGAAAAATCGAACTTTGATTGAAATGGCTAGATCTATGCTAGATGAATATGAAACCTCTGATGCTTTTGGGTGAAGCAATTAATCTTGCTTGTCATGTCATAATGACTATATCTTCATAGATTGCTTAAGAAAACTCCTTATGAACTCTTGGTAGGAAGAAGACCAAATGTATCATATTTTCGTGTGTTCGGTTGTAAAGTTTATATCTATAAAAGAGAACTCATTTGGGAAAATTTCAAACTAGATGTGACCACGGCTTCATGCTAGGATATTCCTCTAAATCCAAAGCATATAGAGTCTTTAATAATACCACTGGACTGGTAGAAGAAACTTATGATGTAAAGTTTGATGAATCTAATGGCTCACAAGGTGAGCATGAGAATTTAGATGATGTAGGAGACGATGGCTTGGCACAAGCAATGAAGAAGATGGAAGTGGGAGATATTCGACCAAAAGAAGACAAGGATGAACTTCCCACTCAATCAATAGTGCCTCATGATGGAACACAAGAGGAAGAAGAAGATGAAAAAGAGCAAGATCATCCTGTTCTCATCAAAAGCCATCATACCATTGCTAAAGATCATCCCTCAGATCAAATCATTGGTGAATTCAGTAAGGGTATTCAAACTCGTTCTAGACAAGCTTCTTTTTGTGAACATTACTCTTTTGTCTCGTGTATTGAGCCTAAAACAGTGGAAGAAGCCCTAGAAGATGCTGATTGGATTATTGCTATGGAAGAAGAACTTAACAACTTTGAAAGAAACAAAGTCTGGAGTTTAACCAATCGCCCAAAGGATCACAATGTTATTGGTACAAAATGGGTGTTCAGAAATAAGCAAGATGAAAATGGAGTGGTGATAAGGAATAAAGCCAGACTAGTAGCTCAAGGATTTACTCAAATAGAAGGACTGGACTATGGAGAGACCTATGCCCCAGTGGCTCATCTTGAAGCAATTCGGTTCCTTCTTGCCTTTGCTACTCATTTTAATATCACTCTTTTTCAAATGGATGTAAAAAGTGCATTTCTAAATGGATTCATTGATGAAACTGTCTATGTTGAACAACCACCAGGTTTGAAGATCCAAATTTGCCAAACCACGTGTATAAATTATCTAAGGCTCAGATGGTCTAAAACAAGCTCCTAGAGCTTGGTATGAACGCATTTAGAGATTTTCTACTCAATAAAGACTTCAAAGCTGGAAAGGTTGATCCAACATTGTTTTTAAAAGACATCAATGGAACATTAATGATTTGTCAAATATATGTTGATGATATTATCTTTGGCTGTACTAATACTTCTCTTTGTAAAGAATTTGGTGATATGATGGCCAAAGAGTTCGAGATGTCTATGATTGGGGAACTATCATTCTTTCTGGGATTTCAAATCAAGCAGCTAAAGGAAGGAACCTTTATTTCGCAAGAAAAGTATACTAAGGATCTTCTCAAACGCTTCAAAATGGAAGAATGCAAGATCATAAAGACTCCCATGGCTACTAATACACATCTTGATCAAGATGTGGGAGGTAAGTCTGTAGATCGAAGCTTTTAGATCCATGATAGGCTCTTTACTATACTTGACAAAGATCTAGGCACGATATCATGTTTAGTGTGTGTATGTGTGCTAGATTTCAAGTCGCTCCTAAAGAAATTCACTTGAGTGTTTGAAAAGAATATTTAGATATCTTAAATTTACTTCTAATATTGGTTTATGGTACCCCAAAGGTGCTCCCTTTGAGCTTCTAGGCTACTCAGATTCTGATTATGCCGGATGCAAGATTGATCGTAAGAGCACCTCAGGGAGCTGTCATTTGCTTGGAAGGTCTTTAGTTTCTTGGTTTTCTAAAAGCAAAATTCGAGAGCACTATCCACGCCGAAGCCGAATATGTGGTCTTTGGAAGTTCTTTGTGCTCAAATCTTATTCATCAAACAAACATTTTTGGATTTTGGTATAAAATTTGATAATGTACCTCTGTTATGTGATAATGAAAGTGCAGTGAAAATAGCAAACAATCCGGTCCAACATTCCAGAACTAAGCATATAGAAATTAGACATCACTTTATTCGTGATCATGTTGCTAAAGAAAACATTATGCTTAGTCATGTAAGAACTGAGGACCAATTGGCTGATATTTTCACTAAGCCGCTTGATGAGGCCAAATTTTCAAAATTAAGAAATGAACTAAATATCATTGCTTTTTCAAATATTGCTCGATAATGTCTGACTAAGGGGGAGCAATTTGTTTACCATGTTTATCTTTTCTTTCTTTCTTGATTTCTTACCCCATTTGTGCATGAGTTTCATCAAAAATCGTTTGGTTTCAGTAACTCCCGCTTTTTCCGTATCTTCTCAAACTTCAAGGTCGCCTCGGATTTTGTTGTATTTACTTCTTTCTTATCACAATGGCTATAAAAGGCGTACAAGAGGCTATGAAGATACAATCTATCTCGTAGCTTCCTCTTTTCTAAAGTTCGCCACCATGCCGAAAAGGCCCTATGGAGACGATCGAGATGATCCAGAGTGGTGAGCTCGAAGGATTTCGATCGCTATCTTGAGGAGATGGCGAAGAAAGGAAGGTTGTCAGGACAACGCTGCGAGAGATGCTTTTCTAGAGGCTTTCCCACTCTCCTCGGGGCGGAGATGCTCGTAGAGGCTCTCGCGCGCTAAAGGGGAGAAAACTAGTGTCTGTTCTTGTCTTGTCCCATTTCCTCCGATCATGTAATCCGGGACTCTGTATTTAAATAAAATGATGGTGTTCTAAAATGATCTATTGAGTCATTTCTTTTCTCTCATACTTTATAAGGAAAACTCTATTCATACGTGTATGTCGCTAAAACATGACTTCGACTAGTCGCATAACACGATATGATCTTTCGCGGCTCTAGTTCGATGATTCTTTGCTTCGACTACACAATATGGATAAAGTAACATGTCAAGTTAAAATGACTCTTTGAATAATTTTTTTTTAAATTTGGCTACAAGACTCATCTTTCTATGCTCATCCCTATCTAATCAAAATTATAAAGAAACAATTTCTTTTTGCATAGTGTCCATATTAAAGTACTTGAGTTCTTCAGATAAGCTTAGTTTAAAGAAATACTTAAGCTTACTTGATTACCAGACTCAAACATTAACTGAAATCGGTTGTTTGATTGAATTTGGTTGTTGATCTTAGATATATCTTTTATCTTTAAAATATTCAGAAATATAGACATGATGCAAACTGAGAACAACTAAAAGATACAGGTTCCTGCCTGGATCGGACTAATCTCAAAATAATCTGACAATGCTCGCCGGACTAAATTTTTTTGGTCCGTCGATAATAGGAGCTTTGGTCCTAATACCAAGCGGACTAAATCTGGTCCAGGCTGAGTACAAAACTTTTGGTCCAACCCAAAGTGCAATCTGTCCATATTCTTTTAATAGTCAAATCTGCCTTATGTTTAAATACCTCTAAGTCTAAACTCTTATCTAAACCAAACAATTTGCACCAAGCTTAAATAAATTTCCTTGTTCTCCTCTCAAGTTTTCAAAAGCTGTTCAGCATCTTACCTATTACTTTAGGTCTTACCTATTGCTATCCTGTCCTTATCTCTTTAGGACTCTCTGCACTGCTCAAGCAGGACTTTAAATGAAGGGTCCCACTGCTCTGTTCCTCTTCAACCACCCCGTTAAAAGGTGTCGGCTTCAAGGCTTTTACTCGCCAATGCATTCAATGCGAGAACTTCTTCCATCAAAACCTCCTTGTTATTGCCTTGCTTTGCAAAAACTTCTCTAAACCGAAGTTTCCTTCTTCTCTTCACCAAGCAAATCCTGATCGGATCTTGGCAACGGTGATCGCTCAACCTTGTGCGCAAAGAATCTCCTTCAAACTCAGTAAGTTCTTTAGAACTTCTCTTTGTCTTGTTTTTTTTAAAAAAACTTAGACCTAGTGCTTAGATTTAATTCTTCCTTTTAGGTCTGTTCTTTTGTTTGAAGAGAGCCTGGTCCTGAGTCTGAGCAATTAGTCCGTGTTTAAGTCAGAAAGCAAAAATGAGGTCAAAAAATCCTGACAAAAGGGGCTTATTTGGAAAAATCTTTGATAAAGTTAAGAGTAAAAAGCAAAGAAGATCTAGTTCATCTTCTGAAACAAATATGCCTGAACAACCTCAAGGACCAGTTATAATCCACGATGTTCATAATTTGGTCGACCAAACCGCAAAATAGTGACCTCTCATCCAAGAAAAGGAAAGCGGATAGTTGACTCGAATCATCCTCCGAGGATATTCCTATGAACCCGATAGTGAATCATCCTCGAAAGCACGGAATCGATCTCTCGAGATTGATGTTCTTAGTAGTGAAGAACTGGGAAAACTTAATTCTAAGAAGTTAAGAGCATTCGGTTGGTCGCTGAAAAGGTCCAGTTCCCTCGAGTCAAGGCCGGTCCGAGGTGAAAACTTTGTGTCTCTTTTACACAAAAACATTTTCCATGCCTATCTAAGCAGAAGAGATGGAAAAGGAAAGCCGATTTCGCTCTGTCAAATCACCAATATATAGATTGGGATCAAGTGAACAATATCATTGGATCATCTGGGTTGTATGATTGCATAAACTCCACTCTGGACTAGTAGGAATCATGTCAAATAAAACAATTCCATGGAGTGTTTCAAGGACTTTAGAGTTTTATGCTTCTCTTCTAGTGAACAAACAAAGGAAATATATCATGTTCACTATAAATGGAAAAATGAGGAAAATCGATCATCCCAGTTTGAATCAAGAATAGGAGCTTCTAGTCCTCGTGCAAATAGGACAAGGATCTTTGAAAAGATGTATCCACATCAAAGGTGGAGACAAAGTGGGAACTTGCAGATTTACAAGTGTCGTGGCATATATACAAAGATACCTCAAGTAAGGATTTTAATCCAAATAGGTGTCTTGTCATGCAGAAGAAGCCAAGGTTACGCTCTTGATATTAAGACACTCTATATATCCCAAGTCCGGATATAAAGAAGGAATCACCTCGCTTTTAGCTTGGTTGCTACACCTAATTGTCAAGACACCTATAGATCTAGTGATTATTTTTTGGACAGATGGAGGAAGCCATCTATAAAAGGTTCAAGACTCTCGCTTTTGCCCGATTAATCACGGGTGTATTGTTGGCTCAAGGCATTATTTCTCAAGATGCCCTAAATAAAGAATTCAAATGCTTTCCGAAGAAATACAGTATGCATCAGGCTACTGGACAAAATCTAAGGATTTCTGGGCTCCTTCAAAGAGTGGTTGAGAATCAACCATTTGAACCCGAAGAAAAAAGTGCAGAAAGGATTGAGGCTGAAAATGAGTTTGACAGAAATAGTGCTAGAAGTGTTTCCCAAGCACAACAAAGTGATTTTTGGCATCAGTCCTATGGAAGCTATCATCAAGAGTATGAAAGTCATCATATGTCCGATCGAGCGTAAATGACAGAGAACCTAGTGTTCAAAAGGAAAAGGGAAGACACCGAGCCACCATCTCAAGAAGCAATCAAGTAATTTATGGAAGTGAATCATGGAACACAGATGATCTTCGCTACTCAAAAGCTTTCAAGCTCATTGATAAAACCTTAGATGAAGAACATCAAATTTATCAACTTCAAGAAGCATTTGCAGTGACAAGGTTCACTAAGCGCAGAGTTTCGCATCAGAGCAAACGAAAATGAAGTGGAGGGTCCGTATGCCATCTGAAGTACCCCAACCATATAAACTGTCTATCCTTCAACTTCAGCTCATCCTGAGCATGATCAAAGGGATACATTTCCTGGTTGGGAAAGCTTGTTTGACTATCAGTACCCCAACTCATCCTCTCTCAAGTATGATGAACAAGGACAAAACGACACATTTCAGGCTCAAGAAAACATCTTTGAAACTCAGCCCTCCTGGTTCTCCAACTTTGAGCAACAATACTATGCCGATCAAAGGGGATTTCAAGCTAGATACATGGAAGATCAGAATACAGCAGCTCACAGGCATGAGGAAGAAATGAAATTCTTTAATGAAGCCATGTCAAGATTTGACCACCTTAGCAAAAATCAAGAAGATCTTAGACAGCATGTCCAACAGATGGATACTGCTCAAAATCTGATCAAGGACAGATTGTATGACATGAACAAGAAAATGGATGATCAGTACAAGAAACTGAGAAATCAGGTTGACGCTGAAAGTATATCACATAAAAGTGATCACTTGTGGATGAGACATCAATTAGATCATCCATGCAATTCATCAAGATGCCCCGCTCGACTATACTCGTTTGGCACATAATGTCACATATGATGTGGGCGACGCCCTTGTCGAGACTCGAAATATGAGCGATTCTTTGGACCAGTTGATCGGATCTTCAATCGTTGGTTATCCGGCCAGAGAACCGGACTATCCAAGTTGGCATGATCGAGCTATGTCTCAAGGGCCGATAATCCAAGCCAAGAAGATCGATGAACAACCCGCCTCTCCACCAAAGAAAAGCAAAGCTCGGGGCGGCTTTGTCGGGACCCGAACCGCAAATAGGACCTCTTGTGTATTCTCGTGCGATCCCAGATCACGCTTAGCACACACACCATACTGTGGTTGCACATCACGGACATTCACAAGGATATAAGAATAAATAGTGCAAACATGTATATAAAACGAGTTGTACAACCTTATGGTCTCCTTACAGATAAGTCACCACGCAGGCTTACATTATTCAAAACAAAGAAATAGCGGCGGAACATAAAAGTCGTAAGCATCCTCTTGCCACAGCAACCGATCGGGCTTGCCCCTAGTTGCTCGTGTCCTCGACGCACTCCTCCTCCCATACCGGTGTAGTCCTCCACCGATGTTGGGGTTGATAAGCAAGGTGGGGTGAGTACACAAGGCACTCAACAAGTAATGCATGAATGCAAGACTATTACTATATGCAAAGCTTATTCCAATGGATTGGCTTAATTGATCCTTTTGCATCAAGACATTTTTAAACTAGTATCTTGTTTAGATTAAAGCGAAGGAAACAGATATAAGTAATACTAATTTCAAATGGTTTTTCTTCAAGATTCTCGGCACACACCTTATTAGTTCATTTCCAACACCGCACACACCACCCTTCCATGTTTTGTTTATGAAAAACTACCCTTGATTTGTAATCCCGAGCAATGCTCAATACCGTGAGCACGGCTATTCGAATAGTTTTGACACTCTGCAGAGGTTGTACACTTTACCCACAAGATACACGACCGCCACCACACGGTGATTGTCCGCAACAAAGCTTTTCAGAACTTCTACCTTAACCAAAGAACCTCTCGTGATTGCCTTCACTATCACTTCCCTCACACAGAGCCAAGTATAGGACCGGCCAATCACCGTTGGATGGGCACCAAGCCGTAGTACAGTACGCTCCCCATACAGATACACCCCGTGTCTTGTCACCCCGAGGTATCGGAGGAAAGATATCAGAACCCTAGTCAACTAGGTCCTGTCCCATGTCGACATGTGGTTGTACGGGTGACTCGGATCAAAGGCTTGCAAGGTGAAGTCCTTAGCCACCAAGGCAAGACTTTCAACACTCAACAGTGGCACACACCCAATGTGGCACATGACTCACATCACTCAACAACCCAATGCCACACAGCCCACCGCACACTGACCTCTTGCCACTTGCCCAGATCTAAATCATTTTCCACCCAGCTTGATTATTGTGCAACACATGCCAAGAATAACTCAATATCGGTACGGAACCACACAGGTTGCTGTACCTCAATCTCAACATGTGGCATCATCACACCACTTTTCAAAATACATTCAATATGTCTTTAATCAATATTGTAGCATTTTTCCGAAAGATCATTCATGATTCGTTGCAAGGCTAAGCATCTACTCACGGTCTAGCCTCCGTGTTGGCACAATATTAACATCCAACTAATATAATCAAAACTTAGGGTGACAATGATCTAGGCATACAATTAATAATTCAAGGTGGCATAACAAAATGGGTTGATTAACTACATTATCCCAAATTAATTTAAATTCATTTTAAATAATTAGCATGCATAGTTTCAAAGCATAAATTACATTTTAAAATCTGGGATCAAAATGATCAAAGCATCACTTGCCTTCAAAGAGTTGCTGGTCGTGTTCCGAAGCTTGGTCTTGAGCGACGAATTCTTCCTCGAAACTTCCGGCAAATTTACGCTCACGCTGCACAAACAAAGTATACAATAAATAGCCAATACAGAAGACTATATGTCCTCAAAATTCAAATAAAATTCACCAATAAATAGCTCACAATTTTATGAATTTTTAGAAATTTGAATCACCCAAATCCGAGTTAAAATGCACAAGTTATAGTCATTTGAAGTTTGAATAAAATCTGAAAATACAGAAATTAAGAAAATCCGATTTTTCCAAATTATTTTTATACTTGAAATTGCATTTATGACGTCAGCATGCCTCATGATGACGTCAGCACCGAAATGAATTTCCGTCGAAATATTTTTATATATGAAAATATTTATGACGCGGCGATGACGCCAAGACGACACGCGGCACGCCTGAGGTCGCCACGCCGCTCGGGTCTATGGATCGAGTCACGGTTGGCTCGTCCACCGTGGACCGGAGGCACGTGTGGCGCTGCCGGGTGACGCAACCCTTGGCGTCGGCCGGCGCGCAGCCAATCCCGACGCGACACGCGGCAGATCCGCATCGCTCAACCAAGCGGTCGGATCTCACCCCGCAGCGGTTGGCGACGCCAGACTCCACGCCCCACGCGTCACGCATCCAACGGTGCGCCGAAACCAACGGTTGGATCTGGTCTCTCCTCGACCAGCGCGCGCGCAGCGCCACAAGACGGATTCGATGGGGTGCGGCGTCATCTCCGCCGACGCTCAAATTTGAGCAGCGCGGATCCTAGGACAAAACCAGATCTGAACTCAACCGTTCAGATCCGATCCAACGGCTCAGGTTACCAGAGCTATTTACTATTCATGGCGCGACGTGGCTCAATCTTACGCGTTCACTACGATCCAACGGCTAAGACTAAAACATATCGCAGACATTAGATCTAATCCAAGCCGTTCGTTCTAGATCTAACGATCAAGATTTAGCTAACGTGTAAACCTTGGGGTTAATCCGCACCGCCCATAACAGATCTAACGCACGATACAAACTAAATGTAAGAGAGAAGGGCGACGTGGCACGATCCTTACCCTCCTTGCAGATCCGATGGTCAACGATGCTCGAGTCCGACGATGCGCGCGGCGGTGCAAGCTTGCGGAGATGAGGAAGATGATGTAGTCGACGGCGTTTGGTGGCTCCGGCGAGAAGATCTAGCGATTCGACGCTCGCTCGCCGGCGGTGCTCTGGTGACCTCGGCGGCGGCAGAGGGACCGGCGGCGAAGCAAACGTCGGAGAACCGTGGCGGCGCAGGGAACAACTACGGCGAGCTTTGTGAGCAACCGAAGCGCCGAGGCGTGCGCTAGGGCTACTGAGCGTGTCTAGGAGCGCGCGTCACGCGGTGGCGGCGGCGCACTAAATAGCGCCTGACGGCGTGCGCGAAATCTTGGCGAAATGGCGGACATGCAGCGGCCATTGCTCCGGCGATCTCGCGAGGAAGAAACGACGTGGCGAAATCCCGGGCATCCACGCGCGGCGATCCAATGGGCGAGAACAGCGGGGTGACGTGATGATTCCCTGATCGCACGATGTTGATCCAACGGGCGAAACGCGGCGGCGGCTAGGGTTTCGGCGGGTGGGCTGCGTGGGCCGGCGACACGAGCTGGGCCTCGGCACAGTACTGGGCCGGTCCAACGATTCGCCTGCGGACACTATTCCGGATTTTAAATCCTTTTCGAATAAAAATAATTCTAGAAATTCAATTAAATTATTTGGGGCTTTTAAAATAGCAGAAAAATTCTAGAAAAATTCCAGAAAATACTTTGAGATATTTGGAACTTAATTAAAATATTTGCAATAAAACTTTGCAAAAACTTTTCCATTATTTAATTGTTTTCAAGGAAGGCTATATTTGAATAATTCCAAATAAATTTTAAATAAATTCCCAAAAACTCACAAAAATAAAAAAAAATACTCCAAAATTTAACTTAGAGCAAAAATTAGGGTGTTACACAGCTCAAAAGACTCTTTTCAAGGCGAAAGTAGGGGCCCCTTTTTGGCTATTGATGCCAAAGGGGGAGAGAAGATCTTAGTTTTCCTCTATAGGCTACGCTGGCTTATCTATATGAATATTATGAGTATTTGTTTGAGTATTTGTTCTGAGTATTAATTATTTTGTGCTATGTTTATGGTGTGGTTGGTTCAACTGTCTAGATAACATGCTCAGATTCTCTACTTTAATATGAATGCTTTCATTAAGGGGGAGCAAATTCACTCTCTATCTCTGTTGTCAGTATTTCCAGCTAACTCTGTTTTGCAGAATATATACGATATTACTAACTAAAAGGTATGTTGTCATCAATTACCAAAAAGGGGGAGATTGATAGCATCTAGGCACCCCTCAATTTTATTTTTATATTGTTATGGTTTTGGTATTGATGACTAAGTTAGTAATATTCAAAGCCTAAAGAAAGTGAGCTGGAACTTATGATGAGATAAGCTGGGACAACAAGATTAAGGCTTTTGATTTATAATTTATGACTTGGAAAGTGTTCTAAGTCAAATAGCGTAGGTGTTTTGTTTTTGTATAGCTGTCCAAAAGAGGGACTTTGCACAAGGAAATAGTTTGTTAGGCAAAGACAAAACCAGACCACTTGGAGCAAAAGACACTAAATCTTTACCCTCTTGAAAATATACCTTTCAGTTCAATAGACCAAAAATTTCCTATCTATTCTTCAGTCTGTTGCAAACCTTGAATCTATTCTTTGTCAAAACTTCCTTTATACATCTGTTTTTCAGATTAAAATATACTCGCTTTCATATCCTCATATTCCTGGACAAACATTCCCTGAAAATCATCTTAGTCAGAAGCCTGCTTATGTATGACGGACTAAAATTTTTGGTCCGGCATACATGCTTTTTTCACTCCTCTGTATCGGACCAAAGATGTCCTAGGTTTTCTGTTCTCAGCAGACCAAAAGATTTGGTCCGACATTCCTTTTCCTGTACAAGTGTTGGTCGGACTAAATCCCTGATGTTCTTTTTAAATCGAAACCAAAAAAAAGAAAGAGGGTATTCTCTATCTTCAAAAGAAGTCTCTACTCTGGAAACGGACAAAATATTTGTGCTTAATTTCTTTAAAATCGTTGCTAGATTGAAAAGCCAGGATAATTTATATCTATAATAGAAAAAGGTTCTTGGCACAAATCTTCTGTGAAGTCCATGCAACACGGACCAAAAATTTGGTCCGAAGTACATGTGTCTTCTCGCCAGTACCTATCTTCTCTAAAGTCCATGTATCACGGACCAAATTTTTGGTCCAAAATACATGTGTCTCTATCCAGCAAAATTGTTTCTTAGTCCATATATGACGGACCAAAATTTTGGTCCGCGTATATAGATCTCTATGTCTAAGCAAAATCTTTTGAAAGTCATGTGTAACGGACCAAGTCACTTAGTCCGATACTCATATATATCTCGATTGTATGCCGACCATCTTCTTGATCAACCCATGTACTGCGGACCAAAATATTTGGTCCGTCGTGAACTCAAAATTTGGTCCGTCATACACATACCCGAGATCGCTAAGCAGCGATACATAGTCCATTTGACGTGTGTTTTTTCGTTGTTTCGACATCCGACACGCCCAACGGCTCTTGTAGCAGTGTAACGGCTATATTCACTCAAAATGGCTATATAAGCATTTCCTAAGCCATCTACTCCGACAAATACATGAACTCCTTACATTTTGGCATTGACATATAGCTCTCATTCTCAAAAAGGAGCATGCTTCATTTTCACACAAAAATCTTCATACTTCCCTAGTGTGTAAGCTCCAAGCAAGTGTCTAGTTTTGTGATTTGCATAGTGAACCAAGAGACAGAACTTGTGCGAGGTTTATTACTCTTGGATCTTGGTGATCCTAGACAGCTTGGAGGAAGTAAAACAGTGTGACCTGTCCAAAGGTGTTTGTGGAAGGCAACTGTGTTTGTGAGAGGTTTGGAACTCACCTCACTGGAGAAGTGAAAGAGTTACCCGAGTGAACACCAGAGCTACTGCGACTAGCTTTGGAGGAGCTGAACTTCGGAAGAAGTGCTTCAACGTGGATTAGGAGTGCGGCTCTGAACCACGGGATAAATTCTTTGTCTCTCCAGTATCTTCTCTTTTATTGCTTTCGCTGTATTTGTTTGTTGCTTGATATCTGCTTTACTCTTGCTATAAGTTTCTCTTGTTAAAATAAGTTAGTAAATTAAAATTGCAAGAATTTGTGAAATTGCCTATTCACCCCCCCCCTCTAGGCCATATCGATCCTACACTATTTTCTGTATTTTCAGTATTTATTCAAACTTCAAAAGGCTATATCTTTTGCATTTTAGCTCGGATTTGAGTGATTCAAATTTCTAAAAATTTGTAAAATCAAGATCTATTTATTGGTGAATTTTATGTTATTTTTGGAGTTTGTTTGCTCTCTGTTTTGGTGTTTATTTGCTATTTTGGCATCGTTTCGCGTAGACGTTGAACTGCTCGGTGATCCGGAGGAAGATTCATCGCTTCAAGACCCAAGCTCAGAGCAAGACCAGCACCTACTCCAAGGCAAGTTGTGCTTTGATCATGTTGCACCTAATTTTCACCAAATTGCTATTTTGTCTCTTGAACTTTATGAATGATATTTTATGTGTATAAATGATTTCAATTAATCTGGGAATTAGATAATATGCCTATTTGAATTAAATCATACCTTGCCAATTTTATGCCATGATCTATTTGTCACCCTAGGATGTGGAATTATAGTTGGTTAATATTGATAATCAACCTGGGCTAGTTAGACCGTCATAGATTGCTTAGCCATGCCACGTCATCACATGTGTCCGAATGTTGATACTTAATCTTGACCCTCTGTGTATACCGCACTAGTCCAGGATCACGCTAGTGCACACAGGCGCAACATAGATGCTATCATAGTCGTATACAATAAATATAGCATAAACTTCAATGATTAATAATAATCGTTGTCTTACATGAATAATGCCTCACAGGCTTAAATAAAAGTATCAATGAAAAGCGGAAATAGAATAAACGCAGTGGCGCTCGATTCGCCACAGCAACCGATGAGGCTCGGACCCTAAGCATTCGCATCCATATAATCCTCCTCCACGAAGGCGTAGATTCCTCCTCTTACGAAGTTGTTGTTGTTGGGGTGAGTACATAAAGCATTCAACAAGTTGTGCACAATAATGCAAGTCTAATATTCTATATGCTTGGCTTAATCCAAAGGAATGGCTAATATGGCTATTTTGCAAGAAAGAAAGATTTAACAAGAATATAGTAAATAGATTGGAAAGCATAAAACAAATCTGAGAATTAATAAATTCAAGATCTCGAAGTAACCAAGTTTCTCAATCCTAAATTATTTTCCACTTTCCATGGCGCCTTGCCATCCCAATAGGTTTTGTTTAACAAAAGTCTAACCCTTAACTGTAATTCCGAGCATTGCCCAATACAGTGAGCACGGCTATTCGAATAGATTGTACACTCTGCAGAGGTTATGCACTTTACCCACACGATACAACCAAACACCACCAAGGCGAGTGATCGTAATAAAGCCTTTACAATGCTACACCTAGACCCAAGATCGCTCGCTAAGGTTTCAACATCAAGGGTTAAACCACCACAACAGGCCCCCTCTTGCGCCATGTGAGTTAAACCGTAACCGGGACTCACTATTCACCACGACAAGATCAAATCTAGGTTTCACAAATTATTCAACTAGGTGTCCCATTCGGACATGTGGTTGCAAGAAGGACTCAGTCAAAGGCTTGCAAGGTTAAGTCCTTAAAGTGATTAAGGCAAGACTTCCACATACCCCTGCCATCCTCGCCCACCTTGGCACACCGCCTTGCCACTTGCCCCAATCTAAAATCATTACCACCCCACTTGATTACCAAGCACCACATGCCATCAACATTTCAATCTAGATGTGTGACCTCCTCGCCACGACAACTTGATATCACTATATGACAAAGACATGACACACCAATTCATAAACATTGTTCCATATTCCATTAGTCAAGATTAAGTATCAACATTCGGACACATGTGATGACGTGGCATGGCTAAGCAATCTATGACGGTCTAACTAGCCCGGGTTGATTATCAATATTAACCAACTATAATTCCACATCCTAGGGTGACAAATAGATCATGGCATAAAATTGGCAAGGTATGATTTAATTCTAATAGGCATATTATCTAATTCCCAGATTAATTGAAATCATTTATACACATAAAATATCATGCATAAAGTTTAAGAGACAAAATAGCAATTTGGTGAAAATTAGGTGCAACATGATCAAAGCACAACTTGCCTTGGAGTAGGTGCTGGTCTTGCTCTGAGCTTGGGTCTTGAAGCGATGAATCTTCCTCCGGATCACCGAAAGCGGTTCAACGTCTACGCTAAACGATGCCAAAATAGCAAATAAACACCAAAACAGAGAGCAACCAAACTCCAAAAATAAAATAAAACTCACCAATAAATAGATCTCGATTTTACAAATTTTAGAAATTTGAATCACTCAAACCGAGTTAAAATGCAAAAGATATAGCCTTTTGAAGTTTGAATAAATACGAAAATACAGAAAATAGAAAAACCGATTTTTCCGAGTTATTTTCTATTGAAAGATCTTTATTGCGCAATCGACGTCCATACGCCCGAGCCAATCAGCGCCGACACGTCACCTCGACGCACGAGACCGGTCCACGGAACCGCCTCGTCCACCGTGGGACGCGCTCACGGCGCCTCGCATCACGCGTGCTCGACACGCTGGCGCGCATCGATCGGCCGCAACGCCGCCGAGCCGATGCTCGACACGCGCGCGTACAACCAGCGATGATCCAATGGCTAACGCTCTAACGCACACGCGGCGCGATCTCAACCGAACAAACTCGATCCAACGGCCGATGAAGCTTCGACGAAGATGGCGATATGGCGCGATCGCACCGAGCGGAGGGCGACGACCTCGAGCGGCGTTTCGCGCGACTCCGGCGAGATGAAGTGGCTACCCGTGCGGCTTGACGCGACGAGCGGATCTCGAACCGATTCGCGAACGGCGCTTGACGGAGACGCAAACTAAAGAAAACCGTGGCGCGCATTTAAAATCGCGGCGAGCTCTCATCGCACGGCGACGGCGACTCGACGGCTAAGGCTAGCATGGCGGATGCGCTGGGATGGCGATCCTCGGTGCGGTCGCGCTTTAAATAGCCACGGTGAACGCCCGTAAAAGGCAACCCTAAAATCACGCTGCGGCGGCGGCAGCGGCGGATTCGAAACCGAATCGGAGGCGATGATCGCGGTCCGTCCGATCTGCGATGAACGGCTACGATTAGATTCGGCGATACGATCCGATCCGCTCCTTCCATATCCAACGGCGAGATCTAAACTTACCAAAACAACGCAAGGAATCCTCACCGCGTGATCTTGATCCAACGGCGAAGGCGCTAGGGTTTCGCGAAGAGGCGGCCGTCGATCTGGATCCAACGGCCACACACGCTGCGGCGCGGCGGCGGACGACGGCCGCACCGCGATGGGTCACAAGACGACATCTTCGGCTTGGCCCGATCTTGTTCAAGATTTTTCAAAAGCTTTTTGATTTAAAATAATTCCCAAAATTAGATTAATTCATTTAAGGCAATTAAAATATCAGGAAAAATCTAGGAAAATTCTCATAAATACTTTGGGACATTCTGAGCTCAAATAAAATATTTTTGGTAAAACTTTATATTAACTTTATCTATATATACATTTAGTTTTCACTAAAGGTTCAATATACTTAATTAAAATAAATTCAAATAATTTCTGGAAAATCCAATAAATTCAGAAAATCACCAAAATGCACATAAGTGAAATTATAGGCCAAATTTTTGGGATGTTACACCAAGCGTAAAGAAGGAGAGGTTAATCTGTCCCGAGCTCAAGAAGATGAACCTGCACTTCTGTTGGCCGTTTGCATGCAAAGAACTGCAGGCATGATATTGTTGAATGAAGAAAAGGTTCTGCTAGAGAGATTTGTCTCGGATCAAAAGGAGGAGAAGGCTCTATGGTATCTTGATAATGGTGCGAGCAATCATATGACCGGGCAGCGGTCCCTCTTCACTGAACTTGACGAAAGTGTTGTCGGGCAAGTTCGTTTCAGAGATGGCTTATCGGTTGAAATATCAGGAAAAGGTTCAATATTGCTGGAGTGCAAGAACGGGGAGCATCGTCTAATCACATAAGTGTATTACATACCCAAGCTTCGCAGCAACATATTAAGCCTGGGTCAATTAACAGAAGAAGGTTGCAGCGTGGTACTTGATGAAGATATGATGAAGATACGTGATCAAGGAGGCAAACTGTTGTTGAAAGTCCAATGCTCATGCAACCAACTATACAAAGTGTTGCTGAACATAGCCATGCCTATGAGTCTTGCAGCGTGCATGGAAGAGCCAGCATGGCTATGGCATGCAAGGCTTGGCCACTTGAAATTTCAAGCATTGAAAGATATGGTACGGGGTGTACCGAAAATAGATCACATTACACAATTGTGTGAAGGATGCTTATTTTCGAAACAGAGCCAACAGCCATTCCCTTCTCAAGCGTTGTACCGTGGGGAAGAAGCACTGGAACTTGTCCATGCCGATCTGTGTGGACCCATCACACCACAAACCACCGTAGGTAACCGGTATTTCTTATTGCTGGTAGATGATTGCAGTCGGTTTATGTGGGTTTACTTCCTTAGTACAAAAGACCAGGCTTTCACTGCATTTAGGCGATTCAAAGCTCAAGCCAAAAATGAGAGTGACATAAGTTGAAGATACTGAGGACGAATAGAGGTGGAGAATTTGTCTCGCAACAATTCTCAAAATATTGTGCAGAGCAAGGAATTCAACAGCATTTGACTGCGCCATATACGCCACAACAGAATGGAGTTGTGGAACGACGCAATAGGTCAGTATTCGCTGTCGCTAGAAGCTTGCTTAAGTCAATGGCAGTGCCCAGGGTGTTATGGGCAGAAGCAGTGAGACGTAGTCTACATACTGAATCGAGTGCCAACTAAAGCATTGAAGAATACAACGCCATATGAAGTTTGGAAGGGAAGGAAGCCTAACCTTGAGCATATCAAGGTGTTTGGCTGCACTGTGTATGTAAAGGTTCCGGCAAATCTCACCTGGAAACTTGATGATCGTAGCAAGTGCATGGTCTATCTCGGGGTTGAGGAAGGATGTAAAGCACATTGCTTACTTGATCCAGAGAACAAGAGGATTTGCGTAAGCCCTGATGTGGTATTTGATGAAAAAATGAAGTGCAGCTGGGAGAGGTTGACAGGAACAAATACATCGTCGGAAGATTTTATTGTACACATTCCGACAAATGAAGCAGAGTTTGTTCAGGAGGGAAATTCTGCAGAGTACCGAACAGGAGAGGAAGAAAGCTTGATCGGATATAGTGATAGCAACCTCGCCAGAGACCTGGATGATCGGAGAAGCACAACCGGTATGGTGTTTTACATCTCTGGAGGTCCAATTGTTTGGGGCTCACAGAAGCAAAAAACGGTGGCATTATCTTCTTGTGAATTGGAGAACACAAATATTTTATTACAACACATATCACATTCATTCACAAAACAGAACTCAAACATGCTTTACAGTCAGTACACATACAATCGCATTCACATATGTAATATTGTACACATATGGACTAGTAGGAGTTTTCAGGATATGTAAACCTACCCATCTGCAAGATAACTTTCATCCAGTACCACTGGCATAAGTGGTCTCGTAACTTGTTGAGTGCAGAGCTGTCTAAACTCTTCTGGGGGATATTGATATGCTGTAAAATAGAAACAAGTGCTCTAATTTAAGTTTTGAAATTTCTATGTGAAAGGCTAATTGTATTATTATGCATGTACATATACCTTAGGGAAAAGGTCTGAGCAGCCGACCACGATCATCATGTGCTGCATGAAGTACAAACCATAGTGGTCGTCGTTGTCCTGTTGATGACACTGTGAAGAAATAAAAAAAATTAGGAGATGAATAATAAATTTCAGAAAATATTAATCTTATATATGGTAGGTACTTGTACCTTGAAGCGCACATACTCCAGCTTCGAGCCATTTTCATCATCGTGTATCCCTCCTTCAGCAACGTAGTTCGAGAAACCCCTATATAAATTGGAGAGATGTCGTTGAGTCAAAAAAATTAATGTAGTTAAATACAGAAAGTGTTAGGTAAGAGTAGTGCACTTACTGCTCCAAAGGAGGCTTGATCGCGTAGGTCATCGGTCTCTTCTCGATCGAGTTAAAAGTGTAGACTATGTTGTAACTCGGAACGATCACGAGTAGAACCCAATGGTTGCTTATTAAATGGTATGCAGCGAAGGAAATAAGTTCACATACGGTTTAAGTGCGTACAAGTAATTGAAGGGTAAAATAGTACTTACTCCTTATGGTACGGGAGTAGAACGAAGTCCTTCGACTCAGCTCTCAATGCCCCCTTGATGTAGCCGGCAACCCATTTTGGTTGAAGCCTAGCCATGGTGGCGGACACAAGCTCATGGTCGATGAACCCAATTGGTTGTCGATTCGTCATGACTCGCTGCCTCATTGCCCTACAACTCGTGTTGAATGTTTAAAACATAATGCAAAATCCTATGGAAGTCATAAGCTCGTGCTATATGGTGCGGTAGTCACAGCGTCCAGAAACATACAGTAGAAATGTCGATGGCTATTAGTTGGTACAGACGGAACAGATCCTCAAAACTAACTGGGAATGTCCATCCTTCTCGAGGTGGAAATGTCCCTTTCTATATTTAACATTGAAGTCGACTCGCCGCTCGCCCTCTTTCACTTTTTCAACGTACCATCCATGGAGTTGTGGAGTCCACTTGCCTAGAGGATTCAATTTGCTGGAGGGCAGAAGGGGCTTTCCATATACGTAGGCCTTAAAATCATAAGGACTCTTTGTGGCCTGTGCCGACTTTCCTTTCTATGCATAAGGAGTCTCCGAGGCCGGGGTAGTGGGCTTTTCTTGTACCTCAGGGGGCGTTGTGGCCTCTGTGAGATTTGCCTTTTTAGCAGGAATCTCTGAGGCCACCAGCTCTGTACTCTGTGTAGAACTTGTCACGGTCGTGGGAGCAGGCGCAGGTACGGTAGGAACCTACGAAGCACGCGCATATGTAACTTGTTGCCATATTACTGGATGGTACAGAAGACGTGGGGGATTTTTACCTTGACCAGTACGATGCCTGTCATGGGCCACTTGATGAACGACATCTGCGCTTGCTTGAGAGTGGTGATGTCTTTGTTGGGGGGAACTCAAGCACATGTGATAAGAAGGCGATGTGGAAGTAGTCCACCTGGACCCTCATGTAGCCCTTCCCCAAAGGCTGACCATGCACCGTGTCAGTCTCCTTGCATGGAAATGCAACCCCACGTGCAACCTCAATAGGAAATCCGTCTTCCATTAGGGTGAGCTAGCACTTAGTAGGCGCCTGCAAAA
This sequence comes from Otatea glauca, assembly GCA_036346275.1. Classification (NCBI taxonomy): domain Eukaryota; kingdom Viridiplantae; phylum Streptophyta; class Magnoliopsida; order Poales; family Poaceae; genus Otatea; species Otatea glauca. The sequence goes on from CM070719.1 coordinate 36,527,737, forward strand.
AGTGCGTAACTTAAGAGAAAACATATGAAGAGTTACCCTCGCACCTTTAAGTTAGGCAAAATTAATTATTACCTTCAGTTGGGGACCGAACTTATCATTTTTGGAACCAAAGCTACTTGGTCGGGGCATAGGTTTCTCTACGGTAGGCGGGGGCATCTGGCTCTGACTCTGGGAGATCATCGCCATCATCTCAGCCCTCAGGTGCTCCTCATATGCCATCATCTCCCCCCTCATCTCCTCCTCACATGCTGTCATCTCCCCCCTCATCTCCTCCTCACGTGCCATCATCTCCCCCCTCATCTCCTCCTTGATCTCCTCCCTTAGCTGCTCCTTGAGCGTGTCCTTGAGACGCTCCGCTCGTGCCTCCCATGATCTTGATATGGTACTGCCAGCATCATCTTGGAAGTAGGACTTCTTCGTATGCCCCGCCCCTGCAGCAAGTACCCAGCCCTTATGGTCAGGCTTCCCGATCGTAGAGGACAGGATGTCATTTGACCCTTGGCTAAGAAAGGTCCCCTACTCTTTCCTCTGGCTTACCTCCTCCTGCAAGAAGCGAGTATGAATTAGATCTGAAATACAACAAGAAGGGTCGACTGCAATGTACTAAGTTTGATGTCTTACGATGGTGGAGACAACTTGCGCGGTAGCAGGGTTTGGTACTACCAACTATCCATCTGCAGTTTTCTTTGTCCTCGCTCACACCCAGTCACATGCCCGCTCTTCACATATGTGCGAGTAAGGCATCGCTGTCCCGGAGTTCACGCACTCCTCGGTTAGTCACACCCATTCTGCTTTCTTCCCTTCATAGCCGCCTGAACCGAGGTGGTGTGCGTGCGTGTTCTACCTCTGGGTATCAATGTTCTTCTGTCTCAGCTCCTCCGCCTCGGGTGTACTCTTGATCCTCGTGAACTCCTCCCAAATATCAGGAGTCATGAACGGATACCTCTCGAATGGCGTACGGCCTTTCAGCACATACTCTCTATGCATGAAGACCCTAAAGTGCCTGAGAGCCACACCCATACTCTTCAAGGTGTACCGCCTAGCATTGTTTTCATCCTCCTCTTCTATAATCCATTTGCCCTTAACCTCGTCCCACAGCCGATTCTTCTGCTTGGCGCTAACTTCCTTTCTCCAATCCTTAACCGTTATGGGAACTCTCTCCCTTGCCAATTGGTCGAGGAATGAACAATATCGCCCCTTGTACTTAGGAGGACCCGTGCAAACCACCGTGGCATTGAAGTGGAGAACCTGTGACGTTCTCCCTACGGCCCCTTTGTTCGGTCCTCCGGCCTTCCTCACCTTACTCGGCCCCTCAGGAGCACTTTCTACTCTGTCTGACGATGAGCCGATGCTCTGTAGTTGCGACATTTTGAGTTTTCTTATCTGACATGGTCATATATTTGACATGAGAAAATGTAATTCGTAGCTATTATGTGAACTTGACAATAAATCATATAAAGCAACAGCTGAATGGATAATTTTAGTATTTAATTTTTCTCGCATACTGCAGTAGAGTAACAGATGAAGGAATGATCTTCAAGAAAAGTCTATCTATTGACCTTTACTCCATATGTACCAACGATAACTCCTAATCTCTACATAGGTTTGGTCTTAATCCCATTCGAGGATATGTGGTTCGGGCAAGTTCCTAAGCCATTGTACAACCCCCAGAGAAAATTTTGGCAGCATCTCCCTGCTGTTTTCCAGATACACATCTCGGTAACAGGTCAAGAGGGGTGTGCATCAGGAGAACACTAGGGAGACGCTACCGAAATCTACTCTGGAGTTGTACAACGGCTCAGGAACTTGCCCGAACCACATATCCTCGAACTGTCCAAAAAACGTGGACAATTCGAGACTGCTTGCTTATAAATATGCTATTTTGGTTGACATATTTATAAATAAACACCCTCGAACGGGAGACGTAGGTTACGCAACCTAAACTCTATCATCATGCTGAGATTAAAAATAAAAGTAATATACCAAAAATAAATACATGTAATATGCCGAATTAGCAAGTAATATGTCGAAAATAATCTCAAACATACATAGGATCAAGATATGCAAACCAGAAATGCTCAACAGCTCATGGGAACGCACCTTTTGTGATAATAAGACTGATAGGTAAATCCAGCAATAACCAGAATGACCATATAATAAAACTGAGCTATTGATATAATTAAAAGATCAAGAATCAGTAATGTCCGAGAGATCCTACATTTTCAGCAACTTAGACTAATCGACCAACATAACCAAACATTAGCGACAATAGGAATCAAATTGGAGCCTGTCTGAATCAGTCAGCAAATTGCAATTGCACTGGAAAAGTATCTGATTTACTTTATATTTTAGGCATGGGTATTACATTATTCAGCCCAAAAAAAGACATGCACTAAGCTTTCACCGTGGTATGAACTAGTCTTTACTCAAATGAAGTCACAGTTCAGAAACTAAATACAATGGAGCTGTTTTTGGTTTGCAAGAATAAATTAGGTACATATAAGTATGGCAGGAAGCTAAATTCTAGTATTTGATGTTTTACATCACCATTCTATTAACATTTTCATGTATACACCACATCAACCATCCAAGTAGATCAAAAACCAGCAAATGTAGCATCTATGCCGTGCTATAATGCTTTATTAGTTAGGGAGAAAAAGAAAGAGAAAACTTGCCTTGGGAACAACATTGCAAATTAGAGAAGAAATGCGCCCAACCTTGTTATTTAGTCTACTACCAAAACAACCATCTCTTATACTCCCACCTTACATGGAGAATTTGCCAGTTTGTTGATCAATTGTTTCATCCAAACAACTTAAAACAATGGGTTTCTAATCATACATCTGTTTAGGGATGCCTTTTTTGACTGACATATTCATATAGTTTGAAAATCTTCAAAGTATTTGTAGGATGCCTACCAAGCATCAGTTAGTAACTATGAACATCCAGAAGATTCAGAGCAACACAACTTGGATGTAAAAATCAACCATTGCCGGTTTAATATATTCGGAAATAAGAGTTCATATCGTACTATACTCTAAGCAAACTCCATGGTAGTAATGATTTTTGTGCATTTTGTGCAACATAAATGTTGTATTTCACAGGTATCACCCAGATAAGAATGCTAGCAATCCAGAAGCATCAGAGCTCTTCAAAGAATTAAGTTGCATATTCAAATAGTACTTGTAACTAGGGTTTACCTGTAGGTCTGGGAGGGGGCTAGCGAACGGGGGAGGACGACGGCGCAGGGCGGAGACGGGAGGAGGGGCGGTGCGGGGACGGTGTTGGGAGGAGGGGCGGCGACGGGAGGAGTCGGTAGCGCGGGGGAGCGATGGGAGGAGGGGCGGTGCGGGGGCAGAGTCAGGAGGAGGGGCGGCGTCAGGATGTCCCGACGACGTGGGGGATCTCTGTGGGGAGCTCAACCGGCTGTGAGGCGGTGACGGGGGAGGCAGGGGGCAGTGGGAGGGCGATTTCCTCTAGGGTTAGTGTGGCTGTGGGGAGGAAGAGTGAGTAGGGGAGCGCGCAAGTGAGGCGTAAATGGAGGCAGAGGACATCTGTGACGATTCTATAAACAAACCGACACAATTGATAAATAATCTCTATAAGTTCTCTTGAAAAACCGATACAAATGAACTGATTATCTATGTCAGTTCCCTTAAAAACCGATACAAATGAGAACATTATTTGTGTTGGTTCTCTTAAAAACCTGATACAAATCATCACACTATCTGTGTCGATTTTCTTAAAAACCCGATACAAATGAGAATATTATCTGTGTTGGTTCTCTTAAAAAACCGATACAAATGATCGTAGTACCTATGTCAATTCTCTTCTAAAACCGATACAAATGACTATAGTATCTGTGTCGGTTCTTGAGTAAGAACCGACACCATTGACTAACATCTATGCCGGTTTATTGAAGAACCGATTGTGAAGATTTGCAGTGGAAAACTGATACATCACGTATCTCTATCGGTATTAATAAAAAACCGACACTGATAATTAACATATCTCTATTGGTTTTTTTTTAAAACCGAGACAAATACACCATGTATCTCTATCGGTTTTATTTAAAAATCAACACTACTGAGAGGACCCACATATACCTGGACTGAAGATATCTCTATCGGTTTTTTCATGAAACCGACACAAATAGTTGCCATAGCAACGTATGTTTCTCACCAAAAAAAGCAAACATCACTATCGGTTTTACAATAAAACCGACACAAATGCTGAGATATCACTATCGGTTTTTTAATAAAACAGATACAAATAATAGTATTTTTTTAGCAAAAAGAGAACATCACTATCGCTTTTTCTAAAAAACGATACAAATAAAAGCACCACACGACTATTGGTTTTATAAAAAATGACACAAATTGTTAAATATCACTATCGATTTATTAAAAAACCGACACAAATTCTCCAATATCACTATCGGTTTTTTAATATAACCGACACAAATGTTGTTCACTGCACTATTTGTTTTCCAAACAAACCATGAAGTCTGAATTTGCAGAAATATCTAATCAAAGAGTGAAAAGGCTACAACTTTTGCAAACATAGTTGGAATTATTTGAAATTTTGCAGGAACATACTTTGTGATACTACAAATCTTTTCCAAAAAGGATTTTGGCAAAAAAGTTAGCATTGAAAAAGAAGCCCAAATTCACTTTGTAGGCATGATTTTTGGTCAAAGAGTAGAAAAGTCAAATCTTTCTCAAATAAAGTCCAAGTATTTTGAAAATTTTCAGAAATGATTTGGTCTAGAATGCCTTCTTTTTCTTGCATTAAGTAGCTACATACCAAAATCCATTGACAAAATTTGTGAAAGTTTCATACGTACACATAACCTTTCCAAACACAAAACTACAGTTATGTACAATACAAATATTTGAAACACATATCAACTGATACAATGACTTACTCCTTTTATTTACAATACAACCCTTCTTGATGATCTACATGCATGTAATTTCTTCCATGTGTGTCATTATCGCCGCTAAGACAGGCCCCATTCACAAACGGAGGTATTTCGTCGAATTGGTCGTATTCTTCTTCATCTATGATATTTTCGACACCAACTATTCACTGCTTGCCATAAAGGACGATGTGCAACCTCGGATTGGCCGGATCACACACATAGAAGACTTGATTTGCTTGATTCGCAAGTACGAATGGGTCATCTTTATAGACGAGTCTGTTGAGATCCACAAGAGTAAAACCTCTCTTATCGAACTTCACTCCATGTGGAAGTCCCACCCATTTACATCGGAATAATGGAACTTGGTATATTCTGTAATCGAGCTCCCAAATTTCTTCGATCACCTCGTAGTAAGAGTTCATTGCCATTGAGGATCTTCCTTTCGAGTGATGTTCATCAGACAAAGCATCTATACTTACACCACTGTTTTGAATAGTACTCTTTGTTAGTGTTATGCCCTTGAGGCAATCATTTAGATGATTTTAACATGACTATGTTTATGAATAATAATATGATTATTGGTCCAATGAATGTATATCATTGTATTGATCAACAAGTATGTGACTTGCTTATGAAGCTCTTTACTTATTGATGTAATTCGATAAATATCTATGATCGGATATCATCGTATAGGACAAAAATGAATAGATCAGCACATGTAGTGATCGATGATCATGCTTCATAGATCATGGGATATGGAGATATCATCTATACATTGTCGACGCATGTTGAAGAACATGGGATAGATAGACCAGCCATGGGACACTGCGAGAATGTTACATTCTTATGTGTCATCAGTGTATCTCATACATAGTAGATGTATGATCCTTAGACCTGAGATTGTCATATCCCTACATGTGTAATAGTTTTTCTTGGGGCTATCAAACACTACTTCCTAACCGGATAGTTATAAAGGTAGCTTTCATGTTTACTATGAAACGTGTAGAGGAAAGTGAGCAGTCAAGATGGAATTTGCCACTCCAATGAAACGGAGATATATGACAAGGCCACTCGTGTGATATGATTAAGGAAGTGCATGGCCATGCCGTGATTGAGGAGTCAATCACAACTTATTAATATATCACGGATACGAGAGATGGATTGAATCATCAAAGGATGACATGCTTCTCGCCTTGAGTTCAATCTTCATATACTTGGCAAAGAGATTATTACATGAGTACTTTTTATAGGTTCTGTCCGATTTGATCATAGTATGTTTGGGAGTTGGCATGCTTTGCAAGAAGCCGCTACCAACTATTGGATTGAAAAGGAGTTTTCCAAATCCATGTCCAAACATACATGAACCTGCAGGGTCACACACTTAATGGGCTGGGACGCATTAATTTGGATTGGATCCGTAATTAATGGACCTCGTGGGATTAGCACACTAATAGGCTCTGGTTTAGGGTTTCATCTCGTGGCTATATAAGGAGTGGAGGAGGGTGGGCGCAGAGTGTGTTTTCCACGATTTAGAAGTGTTTCACCCGAAACCCTAGCCTCCTCCTCTCGCTGCCCCTGCCGAGCGACCAGGTGCTTGCACACCGACGCACGGCGTTCCATCCCTGGACGTGTGGACTACTGTAGTGACGCTGCTGCGACTACGGCGTGGGAGGACGATCCACAGCGAGGCGAGGACGATCCACTCCATCGACGCAACGACTGTGGCAAGGACGATCCATTACATCAACGCGTGAAGGATTCCGCAACTGCGTATCTAGTGGTAATCTAATCTATGATCCCTTTCTTGCAAGTAGCTTTCTGGTTATGCAGTAGATTTTTTTGTGCTAGCGTACCATACCGCGTTCCTCTTCACTCTTCGCATCCTGACTTTTAGTGTAAAAGGTGTACCCATTAATATCGTACCCCTGCCATGTCTGTACATTAAATCTAGGTCCATCATCCAACCATTTGATAGTCTCACTAACAGAGACCTCCGCCTTTTGTTTGAACCATGTGAGAAATCTATCGTTGTGTTCTCGCATGATGGAAAGCTCATCCATATGTGGATTCTCTTCCCATAATATCAACTTGTGTTGCTCGATGTACCCTGCAACTTCTGCGATGTACTACAAGACTATCAGATACGCTTTGCAATACATATTAAACTGTGGCCTCATTAGTTTTGACCCAACGGTTCATTTGCCAGCAAGTCTACTCTCATGGCGAGATAGAGGAACAACAATTGCTTGTCTTTTCCCGAGATAGTCCACGCAGAACTCAATAACCTCTTCAGTCCCATAACCTTCAACAATACTACCCTCAGGCTTTGACCGATTCCTCACGTAGGACTTTAATTACCCATGTACCTCTCGAGTGGATACATGTAACGTAGGAATGCGGGGCCACATATCTTAATCTCTCTGACAAGGTGAACAACAAGATGGACCATGACGTCGAAGAACGATGATGGGAAATGCATCTCAAGCTGACATAGAGACTACACCACCTCACTCTGTATGTTGTCTAGCACATCAGGGTCAATAACTTTGCAGGAGATCGCATTGAAGAAATAACACAGCTTTGTGATTGCAAACCTGATATCCTCTGGCAGAATATTTCTGATTGCAACTGAGAGCATTTGGGTCATCAAGACATGGCAGTCGTGGGACTTCATGCCCACCAACTACAAATCATCCATGGACACAAGTTTCTTAATGTTTGCGGAGTAGCCCAATGGAACTTTAATACCTTCGAGACACTTGCAGACGTCTTCTTTCCCTTTCTTGGATAGCGTGTAGCATGCAGCGGGGATGTACGGACTTTTTCTATCCTCCTCAATCACTGCAAGCCTGGGCCTAATTCCCATGTAGGCTATGTCGCGGCGAGCATTCACACCATCCTTAGTCTTCCCAGGTATGTTCAGCAGGGTACCAATCAAATTGTCGCAGACATTCTTCTCAACGTACATGACATCAATACAATGTCGGACATCTAACTCCTTCTAGTACGCTAAGTCCCAAAATATGGACCTCTTCTTCCAAATGGTCCTAGGACGAACATATTTATGGCTTTTTACGTACTAAAGTTTGATATTCTCCACACGTGAATATACTTGCCTTCCACTCATAGGCTGCGGGGCCGAACGGACTTCCCTCTTCCCACTAAATTTGTCATCCATTTTACGGTATCGATGACTTCGAGGTAGAAACCTACGGTGACCTATATACATAGTTTTCTGGGAATTCGATAGCCATAGGCTCTCAATCTCCTCTTCACAAATAGGACATGCTTTGGCTCCTTTCGTACTGTAGCCCGCCAAATTACCAAGGGCCGGGAAATCATTTATGGTGCAAAATACCATAGCCCGTTGGGTGAAATGCTTTCTTTTGTACGCATCCCACACCACGACCCCCTCATTACATAATTTTACCAAATCCTCAATCAGTGAAGCAAAGTACACATCAATATCATTTCCCGGCCCTTTGGGTCCCGAGATTAGCAACGACATCATGATATACTTCCGCTTCATACACAATCAAGGAGGGAGGTTGTAGATACACAACAAAACTGGCCACGTGCTGTGACGACTGCTCATGTTACCAAATGGATTCATTCCATCGGTACTCAACCCAAATCTTATGTTCCTCATTTCGGCACCAAACTACTCATGTTTCCAATCGATGTTTTCCATTGAGCCGAATCAGCAGGGTGTCTCAGCTTGCCATCTTCCTTTCGAGACTCATAATGCCAACGCAACAATTTTGCCTCTCTGGGATTTGCAAACAACTGCTCCAAACGGGGAATGATGGGCAAGTACCACAATACCTTGGCCGGTGCACCTTTAGTGACCTCTTCACCGTCGTTGCCCTAGCTCTTACGCTTCTTGTCGTTATGCTTCTCCTTTTGTTTGTATCAGGGCACATCGCAAACTGGACAAACGTGCAGCTCCTGATGTGCGTTACGGTACAAGATGCAATCATTCAGACATGCATGTATCCTTTCTATTTACATTTCCATGGGACATAGTAGCTTCTTCACTTCATAAATGCTTGTTGGCAACTCGTTTCCCCCCAAAGCAGATCCGATAGAAGAACTAGAAGTGCATTAAAACTTGTATCTATCCAACGGTGTTTTTCCTTCAATTCAAACAATGCAAGGATCGAACCCAACTTGCTGTATTCTGCTTTGCAACCTGTGAACAGCGGTTTGACATCGTCTTCCATCAAGCTTTTAAACTTTTCAAACTCTCCTTTCATGTAGTTACCCTCCACATCCCGCAATATTTGCTCTAAATTCTCCTCCTCAAACATATCAAGCTGCAACTCGTCATCCGGTTTCACCGTGTATTTATTGCATACCGGAAGGGTACTACCTGTCTCCCCGTGATGGATCCAACATGTGTAATTCCTCACGAAGCCACGTCAAATCAGGTGGTCCTCAATTTGAGATGAGTTGTTAAATCTTCTCAGATTGGTGCAATCAATGCAAGGACAACATATGAAGTTTACACCCCTCGTCACCATGTCCTCTTCGGCAATTTTTTTGAACTCCTTAACACCCCTCTGAAATTCAGCTCTCACACGACTTTTTTAATACATCCATTCCTTACGGTCCACCTGCAATTAAACTTCACACAATAAATTAAAGAAAAACTGGAGCGACACCTAGCTAACTATTTGAAATATTGAGACATCATTTCAATTAATATTACCTTTGCAAAATAGAGGACAAGTTCCAAGATATATAAAATATGTACTCCCGATCGATACCTAGATTCTTCCCTGGTTTAGAGCTTCCAATTCTCTAAATAGGAGACATACATTTTTAATATCAATAATGATATCAAATAATCTAATTATATAGTGCAGTAACATGCAAATCTTTTGACTACAACGAAACAAAACAAGGGTACCAACGATAACTCCTAATCTCTAAATAGGTTAGGTCATAATCCCATTCGAGGATATGTGGTTCGAACAAGTTCCTAAGCTGTTGTACAACTCCAGAGAAAATTTCGGCAGCATCTCCCTGCTGTTCTCCATATACACGTCTCAACAACAGGTCAAGAGGGGTGTGTATCTGCAGAACACCAGGGAGATGCTACTGAAATCTACTCTGCAGTTGTACAACACAGCTTAGGAACTTGCCCGAACCACATATCCTCGAACTGTCCAAAAAACGTGGACAATTCGAGACTGCTCGCTTATAAATATGCCATTTCGTTCGGCATATTTATAAACAAGCATCCTCGAACAGGAGATGTAGGTTCCGCAGCCTAAACTCTAACATTTATCATATGATAGCAACAATAATTCCATATTAACACGAGAGCACTACAATAATTAAATAGATGTATGCTTGTCAAATAAAGAGTGTGAAATCTGATAGCGTATAGACAATTCCAGTGCAACCTAAACTTTATTCACGACATATCGAAATTACCTAGTGCAAAATTGAAGGGGTTTAAAGGATTGCTCACATTTTGAAGAAAATCGCAAATAAGGGCAAAAAGAGAGGAATCTCTTCAAGATAGGGCTTCAAATTTGCCCTCTTAACACCCACCCTTGAGGACTTCAAAGTTTCTCACCCAAGTATTGCTTCCAACCACAGAATATGAGCTATTTTCACAGGTGGCGACAGAGAAATCTCCTCTAGAACAACAACATAGAAGAGTTCAGCCAGAGTGGTATATATAACCTAGCGAGGTACATCACAATCGGTTCTCAATTAAAAAGCGATAGTGCTATGTATGGTCATCACTATCAGTTCCAACAAAAGAAGCGATAAGTGATGAGCATGTGCACATCACTATCGGTTCTTTTCGAGAAGCGATAGTGACTATCGTTTCACTATCGGTTCCAACAAAAGAAGCGATAGTGATGATCACGTGCACATCACTATCGGTTCTTTTGATAGAAGCGATAGTGATGTGCATACACATCACTATCGGTTCTTGAACCGATAGTGATGACCGTGCACATCACTATCGCTTCTCGCATAAGAACCGATTGTGATATGCCCAGTGTTACATCACAATCACTTATAATCTCAGAACCGATAGTGATTATTACTAACACCCCTCCGAAGTTATCTATCATAATCATTTTTTCCTAAAACTTAAGAATCGACACAGATAAAGCGATAGTGATGTGCCGTTCTATAGTAGCGAGCACTCATGAAGAATCCTATATTTCACGGAAGAAGTAAGCATATTGACACAAAGTTCCATTTCATTCGAGAATGCATTGAGAATGGATAGATTTCGGTGGAACATGTCAGCTCTGAAGAGCAGTGTGCAGACATCCTAACTAAAGCCCTCGCTAGAGTGAAGTTCATTGAGATGCGGGAGCTTCTTGGAGTCAGGAACATCACCGAGAGAAATCAGGATTAAGGGGGACAATGTTATCTGTTAATCCTGATATTTGCGATTCTATTCGGTTTCAGTATTTAGTTCTTTGTCATTTCAGGTTTGGAGTCTGAGTTAGCTACATTTTCTTGTCGGGTAGAAAACAGTATAACGCTAGAAACCAGATTAGTTGAGATTCCTTTGGTTTGAAGTTGTAATCTCATCACATCTGTATTCTTGGCACTATAAAAAGGAGAATATACACCAGAAAACGCTGCTCAGTTGTGGCAGCACCAAAACATGTCTTTGTTTGTTCTGCATTCTGAACAACTTGCTGTCGTCTAGAGTATTTCCTGTTGTTGCTTGTTTTTCTCTTCAGGTATACAGACACATCACGAAGCTTCACAACGTTGGTGATTCTCTAAAGAACAGATCGGAACCAAGGCTGTGTTGTCGTTGAGTTCTGAAGAGCAGAGAATTGTTGAAGCAAATTGCTGCCGATTGAATCTAGAAGATCAATACGCTGACAGACAAGAATACTCAATCAAGATCAGGGCTAACAGATTTACCCCCGGTTCTCGCTCTCTCTCTCTCTCTTTGTGCTTGGCTGTTGGGGACGATGAGGCGCGGCTCGACACAACGACGACTGGATGTGGCGGACTAGGGTTGATGGTGATGCGGCTCGCGTGCACGAGAGTTGCAGAGGGGTTGGAGGTGGAGGGGGAGGAGGAGAGCTCCACGGCGGCCGACGGGGATGAGGCGAGCGTCACGAGAGACCAATTCGTGACAATTGACATGGGAGAGGAAGGAATTGGGTTTAGTTGTGGCTGAGTTTTCGGAATTGTCAATCCATGGCTCCAATTCAAAGTGGCACCCAAAACACCTTTCTCCTTGAAATCGAATACCAATTCCAGAATTCAGAGGCTAATTCTCGGAACCAAACATGGCTAATAGGAGTTGCTATCCCAATAGAGGTGGGCGTCATGTCATGCCGTGCCAGGCAGGGCCAGTATGGGCTCATCATGCTTCGTGTCTGAACCATGCTGAGCCGCGACGGCCTGTCGTGCCTGTCGTATCGTGCTGTGCTGGCTCGGCGAGCCCAGGCATGGCCCATTTGCGCTTCGTGCCGTGCTGGCATAGGCCCGACCCATTTGCACTATTGCAACAAGAAGAAAGGAGCTGGAGACACAAGGAGTTGAGGCAGTGGACGCAAATATTATGAGAAAAAGAACTAATTTTTTTTATTCTTGAACAGTTACATAGAGCGAGGGGGATGCGCTGAACATGGGCGAGAGAGGGAGCAATAGGCGAGAAAGAGAGTGAGCGAGACAGGCGAGAGAGATTGAGAGGGGGATTGAAAGAGACAAATGAGAGAGGGAGAGCTAAGAGAGATTGAGAGGGATGGGTGAGAGAGCAGCTTTTTGCACCGTCTCTCAATCCCTCTCAGCTCTCTCTCCCGTTTTGCTGGTCTCTTTCAGGTGTTGGTGACGAGGGTGGCGTCCATACTGCTGAGTGCGTCCATGACAGCCATGCTCTGTGAGTCGGTGACTTTCATGCTGGGCTTCTCCTCATGCCTTGGGTCATCGGGCCCGGTATGGCTCATTCTACAGTGTTATGCCGGACCGTGCCGTCCATCGTGTCCGGTTCTCAGACCCAGCACGGCCCGTGCTACAGTGTCGTGCTGACCCGGCACGGCCCATTTCGTGCTAGGTCAAGCTTCGGATTGGACCATAACGTTGTGCCTCGGGCCGGCCCAAAAGAGTCCGGCCGAGTGCCCACCTCTTCCCAACTAAACCAAACGAAGCACATGCATGGACCCCAATACATGCTAGTACAACCACATGAGAACCCTGCTGCTATGCCTATGTGCCACACTAGTGGTAAAAATATCCTTAATATAGGAATTCCGTGCGGAATATTTTTGATGATTTTTTAAAAAACATTGCAGCGGTTACCTCATTTTCAGTAAGTTGCTACCTTGCTTCTTGTAACACCCAAAAATTTGCCCTAATTTAAATTTTGGAGTTATTCTGATTTTTGAGAATTTTTGGAGAATTATTGGAAAAAATTGGATTTATTCAAATATGGCTTTTCTTGAATTTAATTAAAATAATATAAAAGTTGATGCAAGGTTTTATTGGAAATATTTTATTTGAGTTCAGAATGTTCCAAAATATTTTCCAAAATTTTTCTGGATTCTTCCGGGTATTTTTGTTATTTATTTTGGCTTTGTTTATATATCTGATTTATTTTAAATCAGAAATGGTTTTAAAAATCGGGTGAACAGTGTTGGGCCGAAACACTGTGCAGCCTAGCCCACGCAGCCCGTCTCTCCGCAAACCCTAGCCACCGCGCGATCGAGCCGTTGGATCGAGATCCGGTAGTTCCCGTTGTGCCGCGTCACCCGCGTACATGAGCCATCGGATCGTCGCTGCTTGGACGGCTGTGATGGAGCCACGTCGGTTTGGACGGGCGTAATCGTCGGAGTTAATGCCACCGAGCATTTTCGCTCGTTTCTCCGGTGTTTGCGCGCACGTCGAAGCCCTATTTAGTGCACCGCTACCACCCCCGCGTTGTGCACTTCGAGAAGTTTCTGTAGCCCTAGCGCACGCCTCCCAAGCCATCGCCGTTTGCCTGCAAAAGCTCGCCGTAGTTGCCGCACCGCTCCGCCGTTGTTTTTGCTTCGTTCCACCGCCGTCGGTTCCTCTCCGCCATCGCTGAGGTCACCAGAGTATCGCCCTCGCCAAGCCGCGTCGAACGCACCAGTTCTTCACGTCGGAGAGCCACCGTAGCGCCGTCGTCTACGCCGTCTTCCCCAGCTCTGGCAGCCTCTTCTTTCTTGCCACTGCCGACCTTCGCGAGCTCCGTCGACCATTCGATCGCCATCCAACCACGTCGGTAACTCCACGTCGCCCCTTCTCTGTTCTAGCCTAGTTTAAATCATGACCGTTAGATCGTAGATGGACAGCGTAGATTAGATCTAGGGTTCTGGTGTTAGATGCTGTTTGGACCGTTAGATCTCAGTTGAACGGCTTGGATTAGAACTAGTGTTAGTGTTTTAGATTAATCTGGGCCGTCGGATCGGATCTGTGCGGTGATGATTGGCTTGTGTCGTGTCGCACGGATCCGCGCCGTTCAGATTTGAACGTGCGGCGGAGATTGCGCCGAGCGCTGAGCGAGTCGCGTGCTGCCGCGTGTCGGCGAGGTGTGCAGCGCGTGCGCATAATCCCGCCGTTGGTTTCAAACCGGCCGTTGGATGTGTGATGCGTGTCATCGCGTAAACCGAGGCGTCGCCGAGCGCGCACGTGGGTGTCGGTCGTCGGATCCGTGAGCCCGTTCGACGTGTGTCACGTGGAGGCGAGTCGCCGCAGTGCCGTGCGTTAGATCTGGCCGTTGTTTCCTTTGACGGTTCTGATTGCACCACGTGGTTGAGATCTGACCATCGATTGGGAACGGCCGAGATGTCGACATGTGTCCGTGCACGAATCCCATTTTGGCTGACGTCAGCGATGACATCAGTGCTGACGTCATCTGGTGTGGGCCAGGTGCACTGTGCTGTGGACCAAGTCCGCGGTGAACCCGACCTAAGCCGTGGACCGGGTCCATAGACCAGGGTGACGTGGCTACACCAGGATGCGCCACTTGTCAGCTGATGTCATGCTGGAGCAATAAAGCGAGTTTTCAGTTGAAAAATAATTATACTAATTCGGTTTATTCTTTTTAAAATATTTGTAAACTTTGAAAGGCTATAACTTTTGCATTTTAGCTCCGATTGAGGTGATTCTAGTTTCTAAAAATTTGTAAAAATGTGCTCTTTTTATTGGTGAATTTTAGAGGTCATTTAGTCTACTGTTTTGGTTACTTATTACATATATGATTTTTACGCGTAGACGTAAATTTGCCGGAAAGCTTCGAAGAAGAGTTCGTCGCCCAAGATCAAGCTTGAGAACACGACCAGCAACTCTTTCAAGGCAAGTGATGCTTTAACCATTTTGATCCCAGTTTTTAAATGTATGTTGTTTTGAAATTATGCATGCTAAGTGTAACATCCCAAAAATTTGAGTTTTGGAATGTTTGAATTCAAAAATAAACCATTTGCATTTTTTTTTGAATTAATTCCAGCTTAATTTGAATTTTCCTTAAATGAAAGGATTTAATTTGACTAAACTATTCATCAAACTAAATGAAAGGAATTTTTCTGTATTTTTGGGGATTTTTCTGAATTTATTTGCTATTTATTTGAATTTATTCGCTTTTATTTGAATTTCTGGATTTTTCTTAAATCGGAAAATAAATTTTTATTTCAAAAAGCCCCTCGAGCCGAATCTGCTCGGCCGGTTTTCGGCCCGCTTCGCCTGGCGATTTTCCCTCGCGGCCCAGCCGGCCCGCGTCGCGCCACGGCCGTCCGTCTGCGCGACGCTGTGTGCTGCGATTGTGCCGCGTCGTCGCGCCGCGTTCTAACCCTAGCCGCCGCGGCGTCGAAACCGCGTCCGTGTCGGACACACGCCGTCGAGGCCCCTATTTAAGCCGCCGACGCCTCGAGAATCCCCTTCACGCGCCGCCTTTTGCCCTCTCGTCTCGCCGCCGAGGCGTCGCGGTTCTCGCGCGAGCTCGCCGGAGTTCTCGCCTTGCCCGAGCTCTTCCGCCGCCCCAGTCGCCGCCGTCGGTCCCCCTCCGCTGTTGCAACTTGCTCGCCTGGACTCGTCGCATCGCCCTCTTCCCGGCCCGCCTTGTCCCGGCCCGATCCATCGCCGCGGCGCGTTCGCGCACCTTCTTCCTCGCTCCGGTAAGCCCGTGCGGCGCTTGCTGCCGTCGGTCCCGTCGGCGTTCTTGACCGTCCGATCTTGATGGGTGTCCCGATTTCGCCGCGTCACCGTCTCCGTGCCTTGGCTCCTCTGCCGTCGGATCTTGCATCGCGGTTGGATGCGCGCGCGTGTCCGCCGCATCACCCGCCGCGTCAGTCGCCACGTGTGCGCCGTGTCAGCAGCCACCTCAGCCCTCGCCGACGCAAGCGCTGACGTCACGGCCGTGAGCCAGGTGCATGGTGGACAACCGTCGTGCCGTGGACCCAGTTCACCGTGAACCCAATGATGTCAGCGATTGCGCAATAAATCCTTTTTCCGTATAAAAATAAATCTAGAAATTCTGATTTTCTGATTTTCTGTATTTTCTCTAAATTTAATCTTTCAGAGGCCCGTTCTCGCTCATACGAACGCCGATTGAGGCGATTCAAGTTTCTAAATTTTTGTAAAATCAAGATCTATCTTCTAGAGCCAATTATTTTCAGTTTTGAGCTTGTTTGAGTCTCTGTTTTGTATTTATTTGGTTTCGTTGCTTCTTTTCCGGTAGACACTAATTCCGAGGGAGCGAACGAAGAATTCGAAGACCAGGATTCAGCACTAGATCAGCAAGGCAAGTCGTAACCTTTGATCATATTGATCCTATGTTTGCAAAAGTAATTTACTTTTATACAATTGCATGCTATTTTGTCTATCAATGCTTATTTAATGGGAGTAGATGTATACCTAGTTGACATTATGCCACCTTGATTAATTGGATGTCATGTATCCATTGTTAAACCTAGGTTGGGACATTACTAGTTGGACATAGTCATTATACCAACATTGGGTTATCGTAGCTATGCTTAGACATGCTTACATATACGTTGGGATTCATGTCACATGTGAATAATGTTAATATTGACTTAATGAGATATTGAATCTGGCCGTTAGCCTTGTTGTAAAATTTGTTGTACCATGGCGGGGTTTGCCATTGGTCTTGGTTGAACAATTGTTTTCCCTCGGGCAAGTGATCGTGAAGTAAAGGGGTGCTTTCTAGCACATTGGGATGTGGATGTCTTGCCGAGACAACAGGACTTAATCTTGTGCGCCATTGAACTGGGCCTAACCGTACTACCACATGTCGGAATGGGACAGACCTAGTGATTAATTTGCAATGTCTAGCCTTGAGTACCGCCGATTGGTGGTGTGGGTTCCGGGATGGACGGGTAGATTCGCAAGGCGCAAGAGGGGGCCTAATGGGCGAAACCTTAGCGGGCAGTGCCGAGTTTAGACAGTGCAATGTAAAGGCTTTGTCATGATATCTCCGCGACACACCAAAGGAAGTGTGTTAGTAACGTTTGCACAAAGAGATATTCATGTCTTGTGGGTAAAGTTGTACAACCTCTGCAGAGTGTAAAACTATTCGAATAGCCGCGTCCGCGGTCATGGACAAGCCCGGGAATTTCACATAGGGTATAGAGTGTTTCATAAAATGTGGAATGTGGAATTGTTGGGTTGTGAACGGGGAGTTCACTATTATTTTGTTGTCTATCATTGATCTATCAATCATTTATTTATCTTTTCATAAATATGCTTTCAATCTATTTGTTGTATTTCAAATCAAGTTACTGCTTTCTGCAAATGAAACATATAGCCATCCTTGTCAAGCCGTG
Organism: Otatea glauca; assembly: GCA_036346275.1. NCBI lineage: Eukaryota > Viridiplantae > Streptophyta > Magnoliopsida > Poales > Poaceae > Otatea > Otatea glauca. Next base: position 36,545,461 of record CM070719.1, read on the forward strand.
CATGAATATATTGCATCAATTCCCTACGGCTTGTTGAGTACCTTTGTACTCACGGCTTTATGCCCTTGTTGATCAGTTGCTGAAGGAGATAATGAATATCATGAGGAGGAATTCTATGAAGACTACGTGGATTAGGAAGGCGTTCCCCAGACGATTGCCTGTGGCATATCGAATGGTTCAAGTTATCTTTTCCGCTGCAATAGTATTTGTTTCTGAAGCCCTTAAGGCATAATGGTGTAAACGTTGACCATAAGGTCGTTTGCTTTATTCAATAATAATTTGCTTCTTCTTAGTTAATTCGTTGTATGGAATGGTATTTCATCTATGTTTTCACTGTGTGCACTAGCGTGATCCTGGACTAGTGCAGTATACACAGAGGGTTTCGGATTTGCAAATCCGGGTCCCGACACTAAGTTAATTAAAAATGATTTTAAATGAATTTGGGTAATGTAGCTAATCAACTCATATTGTTATTACCACCTCGAAATTATTATTTTTATGCCCTGAAATCATTGTCACCCTAGGATTGCTTGTACTCGTTGGATTTAATATGATGCCAACACGGGAGGCTAGACCATGAATAGATGCTTAGCCTTGCAACGAGTTGTTGGGACCCGAATATGCAAATTCGGATCCTCTGTGTATTCAGCACTAGTCCAGGATCACGCTAGTGCACACAGTCTCAACATAGATAAAATATCACAATCATACACAACGGAATAATAAATAAAGACTTCATCTATTAATATAGAACTATTGAACGACCTTAAGGTCAAACTTACACTTGTGAGGCCTTGGTGGCTTCAACTCAAAATGAATAAACAAAGAATGGAATGAAGAACGTCGATGAATCCCATCAATATGCCACAGGCAACTGACAAGGTTCAACTCCTAGATATTCGCCTCCTCGTGGAACTTCTCCTCCTTTGAAGTTGTAGTCTTCTCCTCAACTGATGATTTTGTGTGTTGCAAGGGGTGAGTACATAAAGCACTCAACAAGTTGTGCACAGAATGCAATTCTAATATAACTATATGCAAGGCTTATTCCAAGGAATGGCTTATCATGGTTATTTTGCGAAGCGACATTTGAGAACAATTCTGATAAATAGATTGTAAAGACAGTAAAAATAATAACTGTAATAAATAGATTCAGCATTTCTCAAGTAAACCAAGTTCCAATCCTTAATCAAGTTCCAACTTCCCATGGCAACCTGCCATCCATCCCAAGTTTTTTTTGCAAAAGTCTAACCCTTAACTGTAATTCTCGAGCATTGCTCAATACCGTGAACACGGCTATTCGAATAGATTTTACACTCTGCAGAGGTTATGCACTTTACCCACACGACATGATCATCCCTTGTTGCCAAGCTATTAGCACACTTCCTTTGGTGTGCCGGTAGGGTAATCATGACAAAGCCTTTCAGGAACCTCTACCTTAACCAAAGAACCTCTCCGGTATTGCCTTCGCTATCACTCCTCTCACGCAGTGCCAACCGAAGTATAGGACAGGCCAACACCATTGGATGGGCACCAAGCCGTAGCACAAGTACGCTCCCCCGCACAGATACACCCCCGTGTAATGTCACCCTAAGGTATCAGAGGAAAGATATCAGAACCCTAATCAACTAGGTCTGTCCCATTCCAGACGTGTGGTTGCAAGTAAGACTCAGGTTAAAGGCTTGAAGGTTAAGTCCTTAGGATGATCGAGGCAAGACTTCCACATACCCCCTGCCCATCGGGCCCACATTGGCATGCTCGCCCCTTGCCACTTGCCCCAATCTAAAACATGATCACCCCAGTTGATTACCAAGCACCATGTGCCTTCAACAATTTAACCTCGTTGCGGGACATCCTCTCGCCCCCACAACTCAATCTCATCGTGTGACCACACATGACACACAAGTTCATAACATCGTTCCATATTCCATTAGTCAAGATTAGTTATCAATGATTCCAGAAAATGTGATGACGTGGCATGGCTAAGCAACTATTACGGTCTAAATCCTCCCATGTTGATTATTAATATTAACCAACTATAATTCCACATTCTAGGGTGACAATTAGATCATGGCATACAATTGTCAAGGTAGGATATTGATCAATTTGGTATCATAGCTAATCCCAATTTAAATTGAAAACAATTGTATACTTGAAATAATATGCAATAGAGTAAAAACAATATAGCGATTTTGTAAACATGGGTTCAACATGATCAAAGCACAACTTGCCTGGCCCTTGCGATTTTTACTGTTCTTTACTCTTTATCTTTGATTCTTGATCTTCGATCTTCAATCATTACCTTCTTGATCTTCAGCTCCTTAGAACAACTTCCGGACGATGCGTTTAACGATTAAAGAAGAAGCAAATACAAACCAACTCAAAAGATAAATCAAATAAAATCCAAATTGAGAACGGATAGTATTGGATAATAAAGGCTTAGATGAATTTAGGAACTTGAATGGATTAGATTAGAGATTAGACAAAAGAGAACGAGCTTTCGGAATACACCCAAAATGAAAAGACTGATAACTGAGAAAGAAAGAATAATATTCCAAAGAATATTTCTTCTAAAGTTATTATCTTGATTGGATAGACAATGACATATGGGCTCTCGATCTATAAACCGGGTCCATAAAGATACATTAGTTCGCAATGAACTAAACTGATGCTCAATGCTGACTTTTGTTGACCAAACAGATACACAGTCAAACAAAAGTAAGATAGACTAATAGATTAGATATGGCACAAGAATATGACATATGGCCAATGGTCTATCGACCAAGTCCACGAATGACTTGTAGGTCAGTGCAGATTAGATTTTCAAGAATAGGACATGGACAAGCGGGTTGACATTTATGCGATTCGATCTGAGATCAGTCATACGTCGATCAAGAGGCTTGACAATGACAAGGCAACGAGGAAATGAAGACAAGGCTAAACTCATAGGTGATGGGGTTAGATTACAATAAGGCGATAGAATGGATGATGATATTGCACTAGGGCTTTTGCGAGCATACACACATGCGACGATAGCGAAGCAACGACAGGACACTCATGCAAAGATAAGATGTCGATTGTTGGTACAATGATATGGTAGCAAGGATATGATATGGCTCAGGATTGATCTGCGAGTTGCGAGGTTTACATGACATGATGCATCGTCAACGACAGATTGGACACAAGGTTAAGTTAGGGTTTGAGAGGAACGACTCGCGGATAGATCCACTTGGCATAAGGATAGAATAGGTAGGGTTGGCTCTGCAATAAAAGATTATCAAGGGTGGCTAACCGAAACAAGATCCGATAATGAAAGGGACTAGATTGAAGACGACAGGTAGATTCTAGAATATGGCATTGATGGCAACCGAAGACCAAATGAACTCTAAAGATGGGCAAACCAGAGAATGATGGCCTACTGGACGTGACGACATGACCAAGGCGAACTAAGATGGTTGGCGGCAAAAGACGGCGTGCGGCACTAACGAAAGGCGGCGGCTAACGAATATTAAAATTTTCGGTTGATGGAACAGCAAAGGGGAAGTGAGCACCACGTAGAACGCGACGAGACGATCTCAACGGTATAAGCGGATTAGGCGGCAACCCAATGGACAGATCACAAACTACCGATGAACGGCTACTAAAGCTAATAGATCAAACGGCCATAACTATTAAAATAATGGATGAAAACTAACCAAATTTTTCAGAGAGCTATCTGTTACCCTAAGGCACAATATGACGTGAAAGGATTAGATTTTTACCTTACGGATCAACGAGGAAGCGCGAGAAGTTTTGTTTATGCGTACGATCGATCGGGAAGATTGAATTTTCTGCAGCAATCCCGTGGACAAAACCTTGAGTTAGGGTGAGCACCAGGTAGAGGACATCAAGATGAGTCTACAGTAAAAAAGGGCACGGTCAAATTCGCAAAAATGAAGGAAAACGGGCGACGACAAGATTATAGATTGGAACGGCCGTAACTTTTGATTTGCTTGATGAAACTGCACCAAATTTGGTGGAGAGATAGATTGGACCATAAGGCATGAGATGACGTGAGCGGAGTTCAGGAAAACTCACCAGAACAATGGGGAACGCGACGCCAAGATCGGCCGACGAGGGTGGCGCACGGGAAGAGGATGGCTGCGGTTTTTAGGGTTTGGGAGGTGCTCTGGGGATTAGGGGTGCGTGGGAGGGGTCTTAGAGCACTTATATAGGCTTGGGAGTCATGCTATATAAGGAAACACGAAGAAAAATCGATCTAGATTGAAAACGGATCGGATCGAACACCTGTCGCGCAATGAACAGTAAAGGGATGACGTGGCGCATTGTGGTGCGTCGGATGGGAATCGGAGGGCTGCGGCTGGGCGATGACGTGGCCGGCTCTGGAGCTGACACGTGGATTTATTCCAATTTCCGAATTAAAATAATTCCAGAAATTAAAATAATTCGTTTAGAGCAATAAAAATACCAGAAAAATTCTAAAAAAATTCTAGAAAATATTTTAAGACATTTGGAGCTCAAATAAAATATTTTTAACCAAAATTTATTTAAAATTTTGCAATATTTAATTAAATTTAAAAAAGGCTTAATTTAATTTAATTTCCAAATGAATAGCAAACGAACTCCGAAAAATATCAAAAAAATTACAGAAAATTCAGTGAAGCACAATGAACTCAAATAAAACTAAATTTATTTTAATTGAAGTATATATTAGTCAAATTAAATTGTTTTAGCATTAGAAAATTCCAGATTAAGTTTTATTAAAGCGAGAAAATTAGCGGGGATTTTTGGAAAGATGAACTAAACAAAATATTTTTGAAAACCCAAATTTTGGGATGTTACACGAGTCATCGAAGATTTTCTGGAAAATGCAACAATGCTGATTAATGATATATGGAATGTATTTGAAAATGGTGTGGTGATCCCACGAGATGAAATTTAAGTACGAAAACCTGTGTGGTTCCGTACCGATGTTAAGTTATTGTTGGCATGTGTTGCACAATAATCAACTGGGTGGAAAAATGATTTAGACTAGGGCAAGTGGCAGGAGGCTTTGTGCCAGGTGGGCCTGTGTGGCAATGCGCTAATGAGTTATGTGAGTCTGTGTGCCACATTGGGTTGTGTGCCACTGTTGAGTGATGAAAGTCTTACCTTGGTCAGCTAAGGACTTCACCTTGCAAGTCATTGAACTGAGTCACCTGTACAACCACATGCCTGATATGGGACAGACCTAGTTGATTAGGGTCCTAATATCTTTCCTCTGATACCTCGGGGTGACATTACACGGGGGTGTACCTGTGTGGGGGAGCGTACCTGTGCAACGGCTTGGTGCCCATCCAACAGTGTTGGCATGTCCTATACTTCGGCTCTGTATGAGGGGAGTGATAGTGAAGGCAATACCGGAGAGGTTCATTGGCTAAGGTAGAGGTTCCTGAAAGGCTTTGTTACGAACAATCACCTGTGTGGTGAGCGGCTGTATCTTGTGGGTAAAGTGTACAATCTCTGCAGAGTGTCAAATCTATTCGAATAGCCGTGTCCACGGTATTGCGCATTGCTCGTGGATTACAGTCAAGGGTTAGATCTTTAAAAATAAAATGTGGAATGGGTGGCTGTGTGCCAGTGTGAAAATGGATTATTAAGGTTGTGTGCCAAGTTTGCGAAGAAAAACTGTTTAAATAACTTAGTACTATTATTAACTGCTTCACTGATTTTAATCTAAATAAATTGTCAATTTAAAAATGTTGTTTGATGCAATTGAGCCAAATACGCCAATTCTTTGGAATAAGTCTTGCATATAGTAATAGCCATGCATTCTGTGCATTACTTGTTGAGTGCCTTGAGTATTCACCCCCCCTTGCTTATCAACACAACTCAGTGGAGGAGTCGACGCCGGCATGGGAAGAGGATTTCATCGAAGAACCGGGCAATTAGGGAGCAAGCCCAGTCGGATGCCTGTGGCATATTGATGGGTTTCTGCGTAGTTTATTTATTTTCCGCTGTCTTCTTTCTTACTCTGATAATGTAAGCCCTGCGTGGCTGATTTATGTAAGGAGACCATAAGGTCGTACAATCCAGTTTATATAAATGTTTGCATTATTTATGGTATCGCTGTAATGTCTGCAATGTGCAACCCTGTAAAGACTGTGTGTGCTAGCGTGATCCTGGACTGGCACAGAATGCATAGAGGGTCCGGATTCTCATAATCAGGTCCCGACAGAGGTGCTTTCAGAGCAGGTTGACTATAGGTCTTGACCCTAGTTAGGTTGGCTGTGTCCAGGGGGGATAAAACTATTTTCTAAAAATTTAACAACTTGAGCAAGATTATCAATGAAATCTCGACTTACCTTTTCTCTCCTACTTTATATCTATGCTGAATTTTTTTTACTACTCTCTGTTTATTTTGAAATTGAGGGTTGTTGGTTTTGTTTTGGCAGATGGTCAGGAGGATCCATACATTTGGTGAGCGCACAGGTGGTTACGCTGCGGAGCTTTGGAGGATGCTCCAGGTTCTCGGAGGTTTTGACAGGCCTATTTACCGTGGTCGCACCTGGGCGGTCAACAGTAAAGTCAGAGGCATGGCTACGACGATCACCGTCTCACGCTTCGAGCACGCGGAGCAAGCGGCCGTTCAACATCATAGTCCGGAGATCTACCTTCGAGGCTGGGATTCAGGAGTTGGCACGACTGGCTATGAGGAGGATTAGCCAGGCGTATGCTGGTGAGCTTCGGGACATGGTGTTCCGCCTGCATCCGCAGGAGGGAGGAGTTCCAGGAGGTCAGCTTCATCTGGAGGGAGATGCGGCGGTCATGCACCTGGCGCGATTCGCAGCCGCTCAGGAGCAGGTGATGGACCAGACTGTCCGTGAGCTTCAGTCTATCTACGCCACTTTGGAGGCAGTGGAGAGGACTCTGCAGGAGACCAGGGCCTTTGCTTTTTCGTGGATCGCGGAATTGGAGGTCGCGCTTTACGTCGGGCCGCCAGGGGTTGAGATGGAGCTCGACAAGGAGGAGGACCCTGAGGAGCTAGTGCCCGAGCCAGAGGAGCCGGTTCTGGACCAGGTGGTTGAGCTTGAGGGGCAGGACTCTTCGGCGCCAGCAGCAGAGGGGGTGGTCACGGGACCGATTCGCCACGATCGGAGCACCACCGTGTATGCTCTGGGAGCTGCAGCCGGGTTGGCTCGAGGAGTAATTGAGTCTAGTTTAGTGTGGTGTTGAGACTCGAGTGTTTGAGTCGCGTCTTTTTGCTTTGGAGTCACCATTAGGTGTGAGTCATTGTTGAGTCTTATGTTTGTTTGCTCGCTTTCGTTGTGAGTGTCTGGTATATGTTGCATTGCTCTTAGGCACTTGTGAGCAACCATACTATTTTATTAATAAAGTTGCTGAACAATTTAAGTTACACCTGTTTCCCTCGCATAAGTTCTTACTGCTTGTCTATGATTTCTTCTTCTCTTAACCTTGGAAGCTTTCAACAGATAGTGAGGATTCGTGGCAACGTTGGAGCCAGCGGAAGTGGTGCTAACCAGGCGGGCAACCAGAATGATGAACCAATTTCTCAACCTCCGCAAGTTGATCTGCAGAATTTGGGAGCTTTCTTAGCTGCCCAAACCCAACTGATGAGAACGATGATGCAGTCTATGCAACAGATTTCCAACCAAGCTGCTGCAAATGCTCAACAAGGTGGTAACCATGGACCACACCCCTACTCAAGATTGTCGGAGTTCATGAGGACTCGCCCACCCTCATTCTCAGGCAATGCCAATCCGTTGGAGGCGGATGATTGGCTCAGAACTATCGAAAGGAAATTGCACATTACCCAATGTGTAGGAAATGAGAGGGTACTCTATGCCTCTCATCAACTAGAGGGAACCGCCGTAGAATGGTAGGAAAACTTCTGTGCATCGCACAAGGATCCTCAAGGTATCACATGGGAGGAGTTCACAACAACCTTCCACTAATACCATGTACCAGAGGGTATCATGGATCTAAAGAAGGAGGAATTCCGGAATCTCAAGCAGGGTGGCCAATCAGTGGCCGACTACTTGAACAAGTTTACCTAGCTGGCATGCTACGCACCATAAGACGTAGCCACAGATAAGGCCAAACAATCCCGTTTCATGAAGGGATTGAATACGGGATTGCAGGTGGGGCTGATCACCCACACGTTCCCAGATTTCCAGGAGCTGGTCAATAAGGCTCTTATTTTGGAAGACAAGCGCCGAGAGTTGGATGACAACCGAAAACGCAGAATGGTGCGACAAGGAGGTCGTTAGGGCTAGCAAACGCAGAGGACGGCACCTCAACAATTCGTCCGATTCCAGCCTAGAGTCAGTGAAAGGGCACCACTGCCGGCAAATCGTCCAATGGGCCAGAATGTTCAAACTCCAGTCAGGACAGTGGTACAAGTTGGAGGAAATTCTCAGGCAGCGGGAAGGCATTGCTATCACTGCAATGAACAGGGGCATTTCGCCAACAACTGCCCTAAGAAGGGAGGTGTCACCCCAGTCCGTTTTAACCTGGGAAACACACCCACAAGGACTCCGGTGCCGAATGTGAACCGCAGAGCAACATCATCAGCAACTCTGCCTCAAGCAACTGCGCGAGGCCGAGTCAACCACATCACTGTGGATGAAGTCCAGAATGCTACGGATGTTGTACTGGGTAAGTTCCTAGTAAACTCAGTACCAGCTACTGTTTTGTTTGATTCTGGAGCTTCACATTCCTTTGTTTCCCAAGATTTTGCTGTTCAAAATAATTTGGAGATTGTGGATCTTAAATGTGTGTCTGTAGTCCAATCCCCTGGATCAGAACTCCGATCTAAAGTAGGATGTTCTGGGGTAAGACTAATAATTAATGGAGTAGAGTTCCTAGCGAACTTAATCATCCTTAATACCCAAACCCTAGATGTTATCTTGAGAATGGATTGGCTAACTAAGCACAAGGCTGTGTTGGACTGTGGACGAAGAGTCATATCAATCGAGAGCCTAGAAGGAAGAAGAGTTGAGTTTGAAGCAACAGCAGTGCGGGATGGACAATTAATGGTCAACAGTATGAAGACTGTTAGTTTGGAGGATGTTCCAGTAGCCAGGGAATATCCAGATGTTTTTCCTGAGGATTTACCTAGAATGCCACCAGATAGGAATATCGAGTTCGTTATAGAACTGGTACCAGGGACAACTCCAATAGCTAAGAGACCCTATCAGATGTCTACTGTCGAATTGGTGGAAATGAAGAAGCAAATTGAGGAACTGTTGGAGAAAGGTTTTATCAGACCTAGTTCATCGCCATGGGGAGCGCCAGTCCTGTTTGTCAAGAAGAAAGACGGGAGTTTTAGGATGTGTATAGATTATCGTGCACTCAATGATGTGACGATAAAGAATAAGTATCCACTACCCAGGACTGATGACCTATTTGATCAGTTGAGAGGAGCAGGAGTCTTCTCCAAGATCGATCTCCGATCGGGTTATCATCAGTTAAGATCCGATCAGAGGATATACCGAAGACTGCATTTTCGTCAAGATATGGGCATTACGAATTCACGGTTATGTCCTTTGGTTTGACGAATGCACCAGCGTATTTCATGAACCTGATGAATAAAGTTTTTATGGAATATTTGGATAAGTTTATCGTCGTGTTTATTGATGATATCCTTATCTACTCCAAGACGAGAGAAGAACACGCCAAACATTTAAGGCTAGTTCTTGAGAAGTTGAGGGAACAACAGTTGTTTGCTAAATTTAGCAAATGTGACTTTTGAAAGAACAAGGTGGAATTTCTTGGACATATAATGACTGCGGAAGGAGTCGCAGTAGATCTAAGAAAAGTAGAGGCAGTGTTGCATTGGGAGCAACCGAAGACGGTAACTCAAATCCGTAGTTTCCTTGGAATGGCGGGATATTACCGTCGTTTTATTGAAGGATTCTCTACAATTGCGAGACCTCTTATGCAATTATTGAAAAAAGAAAAGAAATTCTTGTGGACACTAGAATGTGAAAAGAGTTTCCTGGAGTTGAAGAAACGATTAACGTCAGCACCGGTACTAGTCTTACCTGACGTTCATCAAAGCTTTGATATTTATTGTGATGCGTCGCGTCAAGGACTGGGATGCGTATTGATGCAAAACCGAAAAGTAGTTGCATATGCATCAAGGCAATTGAGGCCACATGAGGAGAATTATCCAACTCATGATCTAGAATTGGCAACGGTAGTGCATGCCCTGAAAATATGGCGTCACTATCTCATTGGAAACAGATGTGAAGTATATACTGATCATAAAAGTCTAAACTATATTTTCACACAAGCTGATTTAAATACGAGTCATCGAAGATTTTCTGGAAAATGCAACAATGCTGATTAATGACATATGGAATGTATTTGAAAATGGTGTGGTGATGCCACGTGATGAAATTGAAGTACGAAAACATGTGTGGTTCCGTACCGATGTTGAGTTATTGTTGGCATGTGTTGCACAATAATTAACTGGGTGGAAAAATGATTTAGACTGGGGCAAGTGGCAGGAGGCTTTGTGCCAGGTGGGCCTGTGTGGCAATGGGCTAATGAGTTATGTGAGTCTGTGTGCCACATTGGGCTGCGTGCCACTGTTGAGTGATGAAAGTCTTACTTTGGTCAGCTAAGGACTTCACCTTGCAAGTCTTTGAACTGAGTCGCCCGTACAACTACATATCTGATATGGGACAGACCTAGTTGATTAGGGTCCTGATATCTTTCCTCTGATACCTCTGGGTGACAGTACACGGGGGTGTATCTGTGTGGGGGAGCGTACCTGTGCTACGGCTTGGTGCCCATCCAACAGTGTTGGCCTGTCCTATACTTCGGCTCTGTTTGAGGGGGGTGATAGTGAAGGCAATACCGGAGAGGTTCATTGGTTAAGGTAGAGGTTCCTGAAAGGCTTTGTTGCGGACAATCACCTGTTTGTTGCGGACAATCACCTATGTGGTGAGCGGCTGTATCTTGTGGGTAAAGTGTACAACTTTTGCAGAGTGTCAAATCTATTCGAATAGCCGTGTCCACGGTATTGGGCATTGCTCGGGGATTACAGTTAAGGGTTAGATCTTCAAAAATAAAATGTGGAATGAGTGGCTGTATGCCAGTGTGAAAATGAATTATTACGGCTGTGTGCGAAGTTTGCGGAGAAAAACTGTTTAAATAACTTAGTACTATTATTAAGTGCTTCACTGATTTTAATCTAAATAAATTGTCAATTTAAAAATGTTGTTTGATGCAAATAAGCCAAGTAAGCCAATTCTTTAGAATAAGTCTTGCATATAGTAATAGCCATGCATTATGTGTATTACTTGTTGAGTGCCTTGAGTACTCACCACTTGTTGAGTGCCTTGAGTACTCAACCCCACTTGCTTATCAACACAACTCAGTGGAGGAGTCGACACCGGCATGGGAAGAGGATTTCATCGAGGAATCGGGCAACTAGGGAGCAAGCCTAGTCGGATGCCTGTGGCATATTGATGGGTTTCTGCGTAGTTTATTTATTTTCCGCTGTCTTATTTCTTACTCTGATAATGTAAGCCCTGCGTGATTGATTTATGTAAGGAGACCATAAGGTCGTACAATTCAGTTTATATAAATGCTTGCCCTATTTATGGTATCGCTGTAATATCCTGCAATGTGCAACCCTGTAAAGACTGTGTGTGCTAGCGTGATCCTGGATTGGCACAGAATGCACAAAGGGTCCGGATTCTCATAATTGGGTCCCGACACTTCTCAGTGAGTTGCTACTTGATTTTATGATGAGTTGCTACCACATTATCTGTGAGATGCTACTCGGATTGCCAGTAAGGTTTCTACTCCTTAGTGAGTTGCTATCCACCCCCTTCTCAATAAGTTGCTACTCGATTTTTACAGTGAGTTGCTACTTAATTTTTACAATGAACTGCCAAATTGCTTCTCAATGAGTTCCTACTTGATATTACAATGAATTGTTATTTCTTTCTCAGTGAGTTGTTAAAGGATTTTTTTTTCAATAAGTTTGCTACCCCTTTCTTAGTGAATTGATACTTGATTTTTCTCTTTGTTGCTGTCTAGTTTTCTCTAAACCCCAGAGTTGTTACTCTATTTTGCTAGAGAGCCAAGGCACCCCAAATTTTTGAGAGCTTGGCCAGCTACAGTCCGCCATCCCGTGTGACGTATCCATCGTGTGTATGCCTGTTCGCTCCCGCACGCCCTTGGGTGCGCCGCGTGCTCATGGAAGCTCCGGGACTTCAACGACGAGGCTCCACCCCGAGTTACAGAGACATTGTAGTACGCTATGGTCTTCCCCCTCATGCTCATGTTCTTCAGCGAGTGGCTCGACGAGGTCACGACTGGCCCATGTACTTCGTGTTCAGTCCGGTGGTCACCAAGCACCTCTTCCGCGAGCAACTCCGGATGGGGCTCGCCTTGCGGCGGCGGCAAAAGGAGCTCTTCATGGCATTGATCAACGTGAGGCAGGAGCACATGAAAAACTAAAGCACGGCGGCAGTGGCGAATCTAGAATGAAAATAGTGGGTGGGCTCAAAGTACTAAATTAAATTGAGGTAAACACAATAAATATAGTACTATGCAGCTAAAAATCTGAAATTAATACATAAATAAAAGAGAAATATAGCATGAAAGCAAAAATACAATAAAAAAAGGTACCTCACTAGACGCTAATGGCAAGGCATCGAAAAACACAATAATACTCATCCAAAGCGATCTGTGTATCCCAATTTGAGTGTGTCTTATTTAGTATTTGAGTATGTTGTAAATTTGTAAATTGACTATTGACTTAAAAAACGTATCCATTAATCACTATTCACTAATCAGAATCAATTATAATTTATAACTAATCACTATGCTCAAATCAGTCATTACCAATTCACTAATCAGTCTTACTAATTCACTAATCAGTCATCATACTCATCACCATTCAGCAATCAACCATGAGTCCATGACCGGCAGCTGTCGGCAGACTCGGCACTGAGGCACTGTTGAGAAGCACATGGGTTCAATGCACAGCCATGCAGCTAGTCACCTCTTTAGTTTTTAGTCTTTACCGCCCGGCTCTCTCGCGCAGTCTTGCCCTCCTCTCCTTGAATCCTCGTCCTCCGGTCTCCAGATGACCAGATCGGCGGTCAGCCCTCAACTCGGTGTCGTTGACGCGGGCAGTGGAGTGACTGGAGTCTCCTCGCGCTTGTCGTTCGGCCGGCTTGTCCTCGTGCTCGTCGGCCGGCCGGCTTGTCCTCCTGCTTGCGCCTTCTCACGACCTCGCAGCTTCTTCTTGTGCACCGCTGCCTGCAAGGAAGTCCTCTATTTAAGTTTAGATCTAATTGACTTGGGGATTTGGGATTTCAGGAAAGGGAGGTGCTGAGGTTGATTGGATATGTGGTTTGGAGATGTCACTTGCTAGTAGTTGTTGGGCTTGTGGGCTTCGGCAACAACTAGCAAACCAGCAAATGCCCACTTAGCTTCTTCTTCCTCTGTCTTGTTGCAGTCCAGGGCTACATCGAAGGCACATTGATCAGTTCGCAAATTGTGAAGTTTGTGGCGCTGAGGAGGAAACAATCCTACATGCTTTGATTGAGTGTACAGACTGCACAACAGCATATTACCGACGTGAGGGAGGGGGGTTCCGCCAGCGTGGAGGGTAGGCTCCAGCCTGACGGAGCCCCCTAGGTGAATCCGCCACTGCACGGCGGTGAAGTGGTGATGCCAAAAAAGGACACGACGTTCGAGCACTCGTATATGGACACGCTGGACTGCGCGAGCACCGACGACGAGCTTAACATCTTATAAGAATTTTTCTAGTTCTGTTACTGTAGTGAGTTGATACTTTTCTTTCTGTTAGTCGAGTCACAGGGGAAAAGGAGGATGCTCATGGCTCGATGAGCCTTCGGGTCGCAGGAGGGCACACTGATCTGGAAAAGGAAAGGATGCTAGGAGGAAGCGACACATGCAATAGAACTACAAATACAGCCCAACACATGTGTATAGTAACTTACCTACTAATCTCTCCATTCTTTTTTACTTATCCGTGCAGTCAACTATTTTGATAATAAAAATACATAAAAATTATTTAGATTTGCTAAATAAAAATTCTACTGATAGATTTTCTAATCAAAAGTACATACATATCATTACATTTTAAAATATATAACTAGAAAAAGTAATAATCGAATGTGTTTATTAGAGATCACGTCAACTCCAAACACAAGAGAACTATATTGTAGCCTTTCGACGCCGACGTTGCCGGCACAGCACTAGAGCACTCAGGCAGCTGGTTGATCAGCGTTCCCTTATCCATCTTTTTTTTTTTTGCTAATTTTGGATGAAGCTAGACAGCGGAGTTTTTATTAAATGAAAGTGATCTCAGCTTATAAAGGCAAATTTGGCAATTATGGGAGACGGTGACAGATAATTATTGAATTATTTCCTAACAATACTATCATCTTCCACTATGACGTGGCATTGCGAACACCAACAAGACTTAAGAAGCAAAAAAAGAAAAGAAAAAGGATCGGCACATCATTAGAATAGAAAGGCACTCGTTCTTTCTTTTCTACACTTCATTTTCAGTACTTTCATTTTTCCTTCCCTCTGTGTTCAAGCATAAATTTTGCAGTTGCCTGTTGCAATCTTATTCGCTTCATGATGGTGAATAGAGATCCTTTGTGGATGGTTATTTGTTAGGGCATGTACAATGATACATGTCGGTTGTCTGTAAAATTACGTCACGTAAGATTTTAGGTGATGTGGAGGAGAGAGAAAATTACTGTCTACTATTTCATAGACGGTTTTATAGACAGTTTTCTATTTTGTGTATCATTGTATAGACAGTCTGTTAATTGGATAAGAGATCGTTACAGACAACTATATAGGCAATCCATTGTATAAGTTATTTTTAGTGCCGTCTATGGATGGTATTATAGACACCTGTCGTCTATATTACTATACATGCCCTTAGGGGTAGAGTACGGCAAAATAGTTTTGTGGGTGGTTATTTGTTAAGGGTAGAGTACGACAAAACAGGAGATAATATTTTACGTGAAAAATCTCACAAACAAGGCAAAAAAATCACAGGAGATAATCCACTATGATCTCTTAATTTACATGTACAGGTGGGCTGGCTGTATATAGCCGGATGAGTTCGAATTATATAAGATTTAGACTCCTGTTAGGATATTTGAGGAATCATTATCTATAACAAATTATTTGGATATTCGAGGAAACCATACCTCTTACAAACCTCCCTTTGACTAAAAAACCATGATGAAATTGTCTCCAAAAAGCCTCGAAAGGTAAAAGACTGGAACAGTATTTGCCAAATATTTCTCACGAAGCAAAGAAAGCACCATGAAAACCAAGGTGCGCCGAAAGTCCAAAAGACTTATCTGAACATGAACAACTAGAACAGTTTAATCCAAACGCTTCTTGCGAAGCAAAATTGAGCAAACCATTGGTAGGTCCAAACACACAGTTATCAACAAAGCAGGCGAAAAAAATCTAGATCTTCAGTGATTCATAAACCCAGTAAAGTTTAAGTATGTGCAACGGATCTCCTGAAACAAACGCTCAATCATCAAACAGTATAAGCCAAAACATCACCTGTGGCGCTTGATAGATAGCGAATAATTCATAGCATGGACATTTTGACATGCTCCACCTAGAATATAAAATTCGGCAAACAATGCTCATTGAAAGAGCAACTTGCATATAGCTAATGTATGTCAAATTGCCTACTGAAATTCTATGACATGGTTGAAACTGCTTTTACAAAATGTTACGATGAAGAAAAACTCTCGTGCTATCAATAAAATATAAATTGCAGTAGAACTATCATATTGAGCAATAACAATTAACAACATTGTATTATCCACATAGAAACAAATTCCTACTTACACTTTAAATCTCTATCTTAAACTAACGTCCGGACCGTCCAGTCCATTCCGGTTTGCACCGACCGATGGCCGGCGTTCCACCACGTCACCGGTAAGCGGCAACCAGACATCGCCCTGGGCCCGGCACGCGAGAACACGCAGCTACCACATGCCGGCGTCTGCTTTGTATGGCCCTTGCCCACCTGACATTGACGTGGTTTGAGACGGGACTGATGTACGTACGTGGCCTTATCTCGCCAAGATACGAGGACCACTAAATTAAGGGCACGATTATTTTAGCTTCAAATTCTCTAAAAATTAATTTTAGATTGAAGTTACAGAGAAACCAATTCTTTAAAAACTAAAATATAAAAACACATATGAAGTGGATTATGGAATCTAATATACATAGATAAGCTGATTGTGATAATCGAATTATAGAGTCGGACTATTTATTTTTTATTTTTCTTTAGGAGCAACAATGCAGAATAAAAACTAAAACAAACACTACACGCACA
Organism: Otatea glauca; assembly: GCA_036346275.1. NCBI lineage: Eukaryota > Viridiplantae > Streptophyta > Magnoliopsida > Poales > Poaceae > Otatea > Otatea glauca. The sequence continues at coordinate 36,561,845 of CM070719.1, forward strand.
CGCGAACACATGATGAGTATATGGCTTCGGGCCCCACCGTGTCACCAGGTCCAACACGCCACAACCAGACCAGTGACCACACAGCAGTCGAGGCCGCAAGTGGGTGACTGACGCCGGGGCCTCACAGGTCAGTCACATTAGCCGCACGTGCACGCCGGCGAGGACAGCGCAGGACACTGGAAACCAAACTCCGCCCAACCTACCCACTGACACGTGGGTCCAAAGGTACCGCCAGAGCTCGCATGTCAGCGAGGAAGGAACGCCTCCCAGCGCGGCCCCACCCCACCCGCCTTCCCTTGGGCACGTTCCCCTCGCCTCCGAGGAGCAGGCGAAGCGACGCGAGGATGTCGTGACGAAGGAAGCGAAGCGAGCGAGCAGCCGAGGGAAGCAGCAGCTTACACAAATACCCCGCTTCAATGCCCACCCCTCCCGCCTCATATCCCGAACCCTAACCCTAGGCGCCGCCTCCGCCTCCGCGTCCGCCTCCATTTGCTTTGCCCACCGTCGCCGGCGACCGGCGGGCGATGCGATCGGGGGACGCCGCGGCCGCCGACGTTCTAGCGCCGTGCTTCTATTGCGGGAGGAGGGAGCTGTAGCCGTATAGCCGTGCCGCAGGTTCAGATCGGGGTGGCGAGCGAGATGCCGGGGGACGTCGCCACCTCGCCGGCGCCGCCGTCCGCGTCCTCTTCGCAGCAACACCACGCCGCAGCCTCCACGCGCGGGCTCCTCTGCCACGCCGTCGCCGGTGCCTCCGCTGGTAACGTGGCCGTAGTGCTCTACCCATTCCGGCCTAGTGGTTTGTTAATTCGGTTTTGGGTGTGTGTGAAATAATCGCTGGATTTGGGGGACTTGTGCGCAGGTGTGGTAGCGGCGACCTTCGTGTGCCCGCTCGATGTGATCAAGACGAGGTTCCAGGTGCACGGCTGGCCCAAGCTCGCCACGGGCTCAATCGGAGGTGAGCATTTCTTTAGAGGAATTCTTGAGAGTTTTGCTTCAATTCGTTGCTCTAGTGTTAGAACACTACTTGAATCTGTTAGGGACGACAAGTTCTATGATGGGCTTGATGAGCTATGCTGAGGATGCAGGAGAAATGGTACACGAATGCATACACAGGTGAGAATGGGGAGTGTGTGCATTGAGGGGACGTCGTGTAGTAAACCAGTGTGAATCTTGTACTTTGTTTTAGTATGTGCCATCATTTGGACCATCCAAGATTCAGGAAATTGAGGGAGAATCCGTGTCTGTAACGGTTCAAATTGCTTGTTTGAATGGTTCTGTCAGCCTTCTTATTGGTTTGTGTCTTGTGCAGTACTCACTTATTATGCACTGCATGGGTGGAATAAATTGATGTTTCTAAGCATATGGGAGGCATCACGTGTGTTGAGCTGGGATTTATCGGGAACCTATGAAACCATGCATGTTGAGTGGAAAAAAAAAGCATGCAGAGACATACTATGAGTAGCTGTGCGAATTCATTCGTGCACGTGGAAAGCGTGGAGAACCCATGAACACTTGAATAATGTCATCAGGGCCTCCTGTACATGTGGGCACTATCTGCCTGTAGGTTGTTTTAGATGCTGAATATGTATTGGTTGTTTTATGAGAATTAATTATGGATAAAACATAGCGTAGCTAATATTTCCAAGCCTGGTGTTTCTGAGATTATAAGTTGAGATGTGCAAAGCTTACATTGCCTAGAACTATGACTACGAGCATCTCGTGCCCACGAGTACTCGAGGAATGCCAGCAGCTCATCCCATGCATGTGGAAAACGGCCTGGATGCATGTTTGATGTGCTTTGTTGATGCTTATTACTATTGAATTTGCATCTTTGCATATAGAAGTTTGATGCTTAGTACATTATCTGCATAACATCTATGTACTGGACTAAAATTGCTTTTCTATTCTTGCGTACATTTGAAAATGGCTTAGAAAGCTATGGTTTATTACATCAGTTCTCTGTTCTATCATTACTAGGTAGTGTTATTATTGGGAGCTTACAACAGATTGCTCAGCGGGAAGGTTTTCGGGGAATGTACCGTGGTCTCTCCCCCACTGTTCTGGCACTTTTGCCTAACTGGGCGGTGAGTATTTACCCCTATAGTTATAGCTCCACTTCTACTATGATGATTGAAAATTTTCTTCTAAAAAACATACAAGGATGTTAACAATAATTAAAGTATGTTTTTCTGCATGCACGTGTATTGTACTACAAATCAAGCAAATGCCTATATTCTGTTGTGGACCTAACAATTTCCTTATGAATGTGCAGGTCTACTTTACTGTGTATGAACAACTTAAAAGCTTGCTTTGTTCCAGTGGTTAGTGCTTTACCATGTCTATGACTTGCCTATTAGCATATCACTTATCAGTTCTTAAGTGGTAACATACGTTGATATTGTAGATGGAAGCCATCAACTCTCTCTAGGGGCAAGCGTTGTTGCCGCATCATGTGCTGGAGCTGCAACTACTATCGCAACAAATCCACTTTGGGTTGTCAAGACAAGATTTCAGGTATGCTATGCTTCATACCTTGTCTTGAGCAGTAGTAGACCTGAGACAACATAATTGCAAGTCGAAAATATCTGCTGCCAAAATACTTCGATTGGCCAATAATTAGGCAATTATTTCAAAATATAATGGCAATTCCTAGTTGTCATGTGCATGTACACGTATGGTCGGTCGTAACCAGCCTAGTGTTACTTGGACATGGACATGGGAGTCAGAATCTGACACAGATTCGGGTGTCCGGTTTGGTAAAAAATTTTGGGATACGAAAAATGCTACTTGGAATTGGACATAGGTGTGGGAATCCGACTTGGATTTGGCTAATTTTTTTGGACACGGGTGTTTGAGTAACACTAATCATTTGCTGCTCTTTTGTGTAGCCCTCAATGGGCTTAGCTGGCTGCATGGGCTGGCCGACAGCCATGACATCTTTCCCTCCCTCGACGAACAACTCCTCAAACCGCATGGCGGTGGCCATGGCTGCAGCCCTTGGAAGCCCCATGATGAGAGGCTACGATGTTGACGCCGTGTTGTGCGAGAGATCAATGAAACTTCCTTAACGGTGGGTGGCGATAGCATGGATGCTTGAGCATACCTAGATGCCTGCCACAAGCAACCCGGGGGGGGGGGTGTTACTGGCGACAAGTACGCTTCTCCTTCCAATAGGGTGCAACGGTGGAGGGAGAGATGCAACGAGGTCATGATCCTTCACATGGCTGCCTGCCATCGTGTTCTGCACCACTGAGACCATGGCCTTAGCCGGTGGCGTGTTGAAGGCGGTGGCAAAACAACGGTGACCACCTTCCTTGGCAAAGGCACCAATGGCACATTCAAGGATAGCGTGGCCATATGTATCACTGGTACGCGATACTGGTACAACAATACACAATTTCTCAAAATCAAGAATCCGGCGATACGGCGAGTATATATATGTTTAAAAAATAAAAAATGTAAGAGAGAAGGCGACAACGGAGGGAGAAGGCGACGGGGCGACGGTGGCTTGCAAAGGGAGAAGGCGGTGGCGAGATTGTGGAGGGGGAAGACGGTGGCGGTGGCGATTAGTAGGCTGGGTGGCGGGCTGGTGGTAGAAAGAGAAGGGAGGGGAGGTGACGGCGGCGAGATTGCAGAGAGAGAAGGCAGCGGCCGCCGCTGGGCTGGGTAGAAGGGTTGTAGTGGCGAGATTGCAGAGGGAGAAGGGAGGGGAGGTAGTAATGGTGGCTCGTAGGCTCGGTGGAGGCTGGAGGGGAGGTGGCGGTTAGTAGTAGTCATTGGTCGGTTGTCTGGAGGGTAGTGGCTACATGGTTTAGGGATTTTAGGGGAGTCAGTGGTAGGAGAGATGACTAGGTGAAATGAGAGAGATTTTAGGGTCAGGAGAGATGGTTTGTATTGGGGTTGGTTTTTTGTTTCTAGCTTGAAAGTATCGAGGAGTATCGGAGAAGGATCGGGATTATTTTCATTAATTTTAAATGCCGAATTTCACCCATCTTTCCCGATACAGTATCGAGAATATCGGGAAGAATCGCCATATTCGATAAGTATCCGATACCAATACGGCAATTTTGCGAAGGATTGGTGATTCATAGGCATAGCCCTATCAATCACCGATCCTTCGCAAAATTGCCATACCGGTACTGGATACTTATTGGATATGACGATCCTCCACGATTCTTCCTGATACAGTATCGGGAAGGATCGGTGAAATTTAGCATTTAAAATTAATAAAAATAATTCTAATCCTTCTCCAATACTCTGCGATACTCCTCAATACTTCCAAACCTAAAACACAAAGTCAAGCCCAATCCAAACCATCTCTTCTAACCTTAAAATCTTTCTCTCTCTCACGCATTTATTCCTCCTAGTTATCTCTCTTACCGCTGACTCCCCTAAAATCCCTAGACCTGGTAGCCACTGCTCTTCACTCAGTCGACCGATGATTGTTACTAGCTGCCACCTCCCCTCTAGCCTCCACTGATCCTATGGGCCACCACTGGCGCCTCTCTTCCCTTCTCGCTCTGCAGTCTCGCCGCTGCCATGCAGCCTAGCGGTCGCTGCCTTCTCTTTCGACCACCACCCAGCCTGCTAATCGCCACCATCTTCCCCCTCTACAATCTCGCCACTGCTTTCTCCCTTTGCAAACCGTCGTCGCCTTCTCCCGCCATTGTTGCCTTCTTCCTCTTACATTTTTTTTATTTTTTAAATACATATATACTCGCCGTATCGCCGGGTTCTTGTTTTTTTTGGAAATTGCATATTGCCGTACTGGTATCACGTATTGGTGATACATAGGTGTGGCCTGCTGAGGAGTCAGAAGTGGCATGCCGCCACGCACTGCTCGTTCTGGACAGTGGACACTGTTGCCTAACGTATTCAACTCTGCTTCTTGTTTGCACTGTTACTGCTGGTCCTTGTTCACAACAAATGGGTTGCAGTCTGCTGCCGTACGGCTGTACATGCACATGACACTAGTTCCTTCATAAAGTTGACTGAGGGGCTGTATGCGGACTGAATGCCTCCAATTTGAAATGGAATCATCATTAGCTAGCGTGCTTCTAAATATGGTGAATTATTTTGGGTCTTATCTTTTACCTATTTTGTATTAAGCGATCCATACCTACTTACCGTACCTAGAAGTAATAATCCCAAGATGATATATGGAATTCCTATCAGCAACAGCAATATGCTTCTTTTGTAGACCCAAGGAATAAGAGCTGGGGTGATCCCATACAAAGGTACACTTGCTGCATTGAGGAGAATAGCGCACGAGGAAGGCATCCGTGGACTATATAGGTAGCTTTCCATGGAAGTCTATTTGCATTTGACAATATTTGATGGTTCTTTTGATATACTTGCTGATATTTTTCTTTCCAAAAGTGGACTTGTCCCTGCCTTGGCTGGTATCAGTCATGTTGCCATTCAATTCCCTGCATACGAGAAGATTAAAGCTTATCTGGCTGAGCGAGGTACTACTGTCAAACACTTTTGTCTTTCACTTAAAAATGCATGTAAATGCACATGGCCTCTATTTTTGTAGAGGCTAGATTGAGTGGCTTGTTTGGTACCTATGACAGTATGATGCTTTAACAGATAATACTACTGTTGATGCATTAAGTTTTGGTGATGTTGCTGTTGCTTCGTCTCTTGCAAAAGTAGCTGCGTCAACCTTGACATATCCACATGAGGTACAAAGTTGATTCTGTGCATTTACGATCTACTCCAATCTTGGTTTCAGTATACTGACCCCATACAGAATAATGTTCTAATTACTTCTTGGCTTGGTTATATATCTGAGACTTTTGTCACTCCTGATGATCATTACAGGTTGTTCGATCAAGGCTACAAGAGCAGGGAGCACACTCCAAGGCTAGGTACAAAGGTGTGATAGACTGTATCAGAAAGGTTTATCATAGAGAGGGTGTGGCTGGCTTCTACCGTGGATGCGCCACAAATCTGTTGCGGACAACTCCTGCTGCGGTGATAACATTCACCAGCTTCGAGATGATTCATAGGTTCCTTCTCGATGTATTCCCTCCTGAACCAGAAGAGCACCCCCAACCGCTGAAGCATTGACTGTACCGTTTTGTGTCCTATCCATAGTTACCAGAAACATAATTCGTCTGAGCCGTGGTACAGGATTCGGGTTCGTAGTTCGTCACCTTTTCTTCCTATTTTCTCTGCGAACACGAACCTTGTGCACTAAATCGGTTTGGCTTTGATGAATCCGGTTCGCGATTTGCGGGGTTTTGCAATGAATCCGGTAACTATGGTTCTATACATGTTTTCATTGTTGAGTAGAAATCCAGGTGTGGGTGTGTTATCTGAAAAGAAAATAATGTTACAAACGGTACATTAATAATTGAAATAACAAATAGCAACCAAGCCTCTTGTCGTCAACAATATAGGTTAGGTTAGGAATAAAATCCATTCAAACTCAAGAAAATCCTCATGGTTGCGTTACATGGATCACTTACTTTTATGTACTTATATCTAACTTCAACTCTTTGATACATTTCAATCCGATTTCTTTTTAACTGTTTCTTTGTACATTAGTTTCGGTCGATCTCAGTTTCTTATGTTTTTTAGGCGGCTCGAAATTCTACTGTGCTGAACCATTTGTTTTCTTTGGTGATCCTGAACTATATATTGAGTGACTTGCTGGATTTTGTGCTTGCTGAGCTCTTGGAATTTCGAGCTCTTCCAGGTCATTTCTGAATGCAAAGGAGGATCATATATGGGGTGGTTTTGTAGACTGCAGTGCTGGTTACCGGTTTACCTCATGAGGTATAACGTAACTCCTTGAGTGAACATCTTTCGTCTTGTAATTCACCTTGCAAGAAGCTCCTACTTCCCCCATTGCCACCTGGTCTAGGTTCATCCAATCCTAGGCTCATAGATTAGCTTTGCACGTCTTGCTTCGAGTTTTTGTTGTGTAGCTGTCTGGCTGGTCGTTTGGTTAGACTACTCTATACTTGATGTACGTGTAACATCTCTGTGGGTTCTACTTCACAGTTCATGGTAACTAGGGTGGAAGGCGTGCTAGGGTGCAGCAGACTAGTTTGCTATTTGAATTTCTACATATTGAGAGCATGATTAATATAACATCTACATGTAGCTAAAACCATAATGAGAAGAGGGTAGTAATATTTATATCCTAAACAGCATAGAGTAGTACAACGTTATCTTTTATGTACAACAACACAACACATACCAACTCAAATGAAATAGCAGAAGCAATGTAGATGGTCACATGCATGTTCTCAAATTTCAATTAAGCGCTCTAATTCTACCTGAGAATAGACTTGATAAAGGGACCTAGCTTCATTTTATATAGTCATGAACCAATGAGCAAAACCCTGCTGCCAAAATCCAATTTATCAAATAGCCTACCTGCAAAAGAAAAGAATTGCATCATCAACTTGATCTCCAACCTCTGATATATCACATAAACAAATTTGATATACTCATTTTATCACTTTGGATACACTCATACACTCTAATTATAAGATACTTCAATGTGAACTACATGAAAAAATGGTAAGTGAGACCATAGTTTTCACCGTATTTTATGAATAGCTTCATATAGGCATGTAAAAATGAGTATGTCTAAAAAATATATATACCATCTATATAGTCTTATATACTCGTATACATACTCCTATGAGTAGTTAATCCCCATGTACATGCAGTATACACACACCCCCTTCTACTTCCGGGTGTAGTCACTCCCACATACGATATACCACCTAAATGAACTTGAAATAAGCGCTATTCTGCACCCTGAGTGTAGAATAGTTATTCTACGCGTCGGCCGGATAAGCGCATCCAAACCATCCCATGTACGCTTACTTCATGTATTGTATAAGTTTATTAGTTACGTGGCCAACCAACTAATAAATACGGTTCGTTGTTTGTATTAGAATCTTTTTCATTGATTTAACTAGAACTTTTTGTTGGTATCTCCGATTCATAAACGATTTTCACTGGTACCTTACTGACAATGAGAGGAACATAATGATATAAGTCTCGCCAATAAATGCCAAATGAATGAGATTTTAATACAAAATACACTTCAATTTATGGATGTGTTGTTAAATTTTACTACCGAACCTCGCCGTGGCACATAATGACCGTGTGCTAGCAGCAATATGAAACGGATCAAAATTATTGCCAAATACACTCTAGTTTACTAGACATGTACATGCATCGACAACCATATATATATATAACTACCAGGCAAGAAAGTACGTGTACTATGAAATACAAGTCCCATATATATAATCTTATAGGTAAGGTCTACTTGCAATTTTATTAAATCGACCAGGATTTTTAAGACCAACTTCTGTTGATCAGTGCAGTCCTACATCTTTGCTCCACCGGCCGGCACAAACGAGAAAGTACGCGAGCATGAAGGGCAAGAAGAGAGCTATACAATCTGGATACAAATTCTACATACCATTTTTCGTCCTCTCTCTCAAGTAAGTATGGCATATACTTCAGATTTTGGGAGATTAGTATGTAGATGTAGGTAGCACAAGATCGAACTGCTGAGCAAAACATTGTATATAATCAAGACATGCCATCACTGATTGAGAAAGGTACAAATCTGGACGAATGCATCGTTTTCTTTTCAGTGTTATACTACTTATTTTATACGTTTCAATGCGAAATGTGGGATGGCTATCACACAACCATCACGCGCCGCTGCGAGGTTCGGCAGTAAAATTTAACAACACATTTAATAAATTAGAATATATTTGGTAGTAACTTTAGACCGTTTTATATTGCCGCTATTACACAGCTATTATGCGCCATGGCGAGGTTCGGTCGTAAAATCTAACAACACGTCTAGTAAATTAGCGGGTGTATTTGACAGTAATTTTGATCTATTTTATATTGCCGCTATCACATAGCCATTATGTGCCACAGCAAGCTTCGACAGTAGAATCTAACAACATATCTAGTAAATTGAAGTGCATTTGACAATAAATTCTCATTCATCTAGCATTTATTAGTGAGGCATATTATTATGTTCCTCTCATCGTCAGTAAGCTACCGGTGAAAACCGTTCGTGAATCGATGTTGCCAAAAGAAGATTTTAGTACAAATAAGGAACCGTATTTATTGGTTGGTTGACCACGTAACTCATAGGCTTAATCAACACACGAAGTGGCCGTACGTGGGATGATTTGGACATAATCGTCTGGCCGACATGTAAGCTATTCTATGCTAACTTTATTTATATTACAACCAAAAGATCTAAAAGGCGGCACAAACAACATACTACACTTGATTGTATGCATGACCTAGTAAGTGTGATCTTCACCTTCGTAGTATTCATCTTCTGTGGGGACTTCTCTTTATAATACTTATTGTCAGAACCAAAATATGTATGAATAGGTACTTTAATACTTAACAAGCCATGATGGTAAACAATTATAGTGCAAGGGATTTCAAAGGATGGGTTTCATTGAACCTAACATAACCAATACCCAAACTTTTGTTTGACAAGTATTTTTAGTTTAAACTAAATAGTAGTTATAAATGATTTTCAAGAATAAGAGTAATGATTCATCATCATCACCAAATCCATAATTTAACCATCAAAGTCTACTTATGCCTTGAGTTTATGTATCACCCCAAAACATAGGCCTTGTTTGGGACGGCTTCAACTTCGTCTCCTCTCCTCTGGAAGCCGAAATATGTTCCAAACGACTGGCTTCTCTATAGCTAGAAGCCAAAAGCCAATGGCCCATTTGTATTAAGAGAAGCTGAAAGTCGAAAGCTGGTCTGGGGTAGCTTCCCATGGCTTCGGCGTGTTGAGGTTTTGACTTTGCCACTACAGTTGAAGAAAATTACCCCCTCCTACCAAGTATAAAATCCCAAACCGCACCCCTCTCACCCTCATTCCCGACCTGCACCTCACACCTAAAATCTATACTAAAAGCCAGACAACCAAACACCAAACCTCTTTAGCCGTTCAACCGTGCAGCCCTTCAGCCATGAAGCCCAGTCGAAAGCTATTTTTCAGAAAAGCTATAGCCGTATCAAACAGGGCCATAGTTCCATAGGCTGAGAACACGTACGCCACACTTGAATGATTTAGTTGTCTTGTCTCTATAGAGATGTACAATGTGGAATATAAGAACCCAGGTGTCTTCATAACCGGCCCAGAAGTGCCTGAGGGAGAGACAAGGCCCAGTGGAAGACCTAGAGGATAACCTCCGCACCGAGCCTTGCTGCCGTGCGGAAGGGGATACATCCTAGAGATAGTTGAACATATATTTAGATATAAGAGATACGGTTGTAATCCGAGTTGTTAGCAGGGTAAGATAAAGATGTAAACTTTATCCTGTAACTGATTAGTATCCAATAACCGATCGGAATCTCTTAACCGATCGAGACTCTGTAAACCGCCCCACCCCCACTATATAAGGGAGAGGGCGGGCAACAACAGGGACAACGAGCACACGAGCAATCATAGATTCAAGAGATCCACATAATCCCAGCACACATGACTAGGGTATTACCTCCTCCGTCGAGGGCTTGAACCTGTCTAAACCTTTGTCTTGTGTGACCTTCGATTTTGAGATCTAGCGCCTGCCCCATAAATTTATTGTCGACTACAAAAGTCGACAGTTGGCGCGCTAGGTAGGGGGAGTGCTATAATCTTTTCCTACAAACTCGATGGCAGCAACCAGCGGAATCATCGCCACCTTCATCTCCAGCCAGGCTTTCCACTTTGGAAGCCTGGACTTCGTCGCAGATGCGCGCGGAGAACTTGTTTGCCTGGACTTAAACCAGATCCAATCTGGTAAAAATCAGGCTGACTCATCTCAGGTATGCCATTCTGACTCATCCAGCAAACCTGTCGGCATCGCGAGGAATTGCTACGACCTTCACGGCATCTACGCAATAGAAGAGCAGAAGACCGATCTTCAACGCCAGCAAGAGATTCAAGAAGTTGTGGAGGAAGATCGCCTTCTTCGTAAGGGTAAGGAGGCACAAACGCGATCGCTTCGATCTCGCGGTCGCAATGTTTGCGAGGAAATCCTACAATCCAGATTGGGAGACCAAGCTGTCTTCCACACACCGCTGCAGAACGTCGTCGCTTCCAAGATGCTTCTCGACACGCTGGACCCGATGATTGCATCTGATAGCCCGGCAGCCCCGATCGTGGCCCAGATCAAGGCCATGGTGACGGCGGCAGCGATTCAGTAGAATCAGGAAAAGCCAGTAGGGGAAGCGCACTCACGCTCCCACGTGTCTACTCGTGTCGCTAGCAGTCGGACTGCTACCAGTTGGAATACCGACAGTCGGTGCCTCACACAACCAGTCGGAGACGCCCGCTGGAATCTCAACCGCGACCTCCGCCAAGACATCACCGCCAGACGGCAAGAGCGGGACGAGGAAGAACGGCGCTGGCACTACGACGACAACGAACGCTTCGGTACCGGTCCCGATCCCGATCGACGAAGCGATCAAAGGTACGATGACTACAACGACCATAGAAACCATCATCACTGGGGGCGGGACGACAACGACGACCACCGAGACATGGGCTCACCGCGCCAAACTCCACCCCGACGCGTTGATGACAATCGCCGAGCCAGAGGCTCGCCACGCCGGACTCCTCATCATGACAACAGATCCATCGACGGAATCCGAGCGTTCACTTCTCGGTTACGCTGAGTAGTATGGCCCGAAGGTTTCAACCCCAAGGGCATCATTAAGTTTGACGGGGAGTGAGATCCAGAAGCTTGGCTGCAGGTCTATGCCCTGGCGGTCAAAGCGGCTGGGGGCAATCAAAACGTTATGGCAAATTATCTGTCAGTCAATCTCACCCCTTCAACTCAAGCATGGCTCATAGGACTTCAAGCGAACTTGGTGGACTCCTGGAGCGATCTCTGCGATCAATTTATCGTGAACTTTCAGGGGACCTATGAGAGGCCTGGCACCCCATGGGACCTATATCAGCTCCACCAGAACAAAGACGAGACGCTGAGAGACTTCATCCGGCGTTTCATGCAGAAGAAGAACACCATCAGGGATGTATCTGATGCAGTGGTGGTGGCAGCCTTTCAGAAAGGGGTAAGTGATCCTGATCTAATCAAGAAAATATCCAGGAAACCACTAGCCTCCATAAAGGAGATGTTTGCATTGGCCGACCGCTATGCCACGGCCTCAGACGCCCTAGCCGAGCGCCAAGAAGATCGCCCGCAACAGAAGAGCAGAGGCAACAAGGCCGATTCCTCCAAGCCCAAAGACAGAAAACGGAAAGGTGAGGAGCTAGTTGCGGTAGCAGAACGCGGTCGGCCCCGAGCCACACGGAGGGAGGCGCCCGATTACAATTCTGTCATGGATGCGATCTGTCCTTTCCACCCTAAGGGAAAGCACGCCGCCAAAGACTGCTTCAACCTGAAGCATTTTGCGCGAGAAAGCAACAAGCAACTGGCTCCAGCGAAGGATGAGGCTGCCAAGAAGAAAGACCCTCCCGGCGAGGACGATTACCAAGAGCCCGAGCATGAGCTGAACTACATATACGGGGGCCCCACCGGATATGAGTCTAAGCGGAAGCAAAAGCTTACCGCTCGGGAGATCAATGCGGTGGAACCGGCAACCTCCCAGTATCTGAAGTGGTCTGAAGTCCCGATCACCTTCGATCGCTCGGATCACCCCAACCGAGTTCTACATCCGGGTAAGTACTCTCTAGTGCTCGACCCTATTATTCGCAATGTAAAGCTCAAGAAAGTCTTGATCGATGGAGGGAGTGGACTCAATGTCTTGTTCGTCAAAACTTTCGACGACATGAACGTCCCCCGCTCTGAGCTAAGGCCAAGCTCACAGCCGTTCCACAGGGTGATTCCTGGGGCGTCTTCGTTTCCTCTCGGGCAGATTGCTTTGCCCGTCACCTTCGGTACCAAAGACAACTATCGGACTGAGTATATAAATTTCGAGGTAGCGGATTTCGAGACAACGTATCACGCTATCTTGGGAAGACTCGGTCTGGCTCGGTTCATGTCCGTCCCGCACTACACCTATTTGATGATGAAGATGCCGGGACCCAAAAGCGTCATCACGGTTCGCAGCGACGTCAAGCGATCTGGAATCTGACCGAGAGAGGCGTGAACTTCTTTGGTAGTAGGAGGCAATCGCCGAGGGGAAGAATGTCCATGTAGAGGCTGCCACGTTGCAAGATGTAGGCGACATCCCATCCAAGAAGCAGGCCACGTCAGGGATAAAATCCGGTGAAGGAACCAAGAGAATTATTCTCGATTCATCTGACCCGTCCAAAATGACACTGATCAGGATAGGGCTCGAGGATAAATAGGAAGGCGTGCTCGTCACCTTCCTCTAGGCTAACAAAGACATCTTTGCTTGGGAACCATCCGACATGCTGGGTGTCCCTAGGGAAGTGATCGAGCATTCATTACACGTCGATGAAAAGGCAAAGCCAATCAAGCAAAGACTCCGACGGTTCGCTCCAGATTGTCGAAACACCATCAAGCAAGAGATCACCAAGCTATTAGCTGCAGGTTTTATCAAAGAAGTGTATCATCCCGATTGGTTGGCAAACCCTGTACTAGTTCAAAAGAAGAATAAAACTTGGCACATGTGCGTTGACTATACTGATCTCAACAAGGCATGTCCCAAGGATCCCTTCGGGCTACCTCGAATTGATCAGGTGATTGACTCGACCGCCGGATGCTAGATCCTGAGTTTCCTCGATGCCTACTCAGGGTATCACCAGATTCGCCTAAAGGCGGAAGATCATATCAAGACATCGTTCATCACGCCCTTTGGGGCCTTTTGCTATACCACGATGGCGTTCGGGTTGAAAAATGATGGCGCAACGTATCAACGCGCAATACAGCGATGTTTTCACGCCCAACTCAGACGCACTGTGGAGGCATACGTGGACGATGTCGTGGTAAAGATTCGGGAAAAGAAGGACCTTATCGCCGACCTAACCGAGACATTCGAAAGCCTAAGGACTTTCAGCATGAAGCTTAATCCCGAGAAATGTGTTTTCAGAATATCTTCGGGAAAACTGCTCGGGTTTATCGTATCCCAACGAGGCATCGAGGCCAACCCAAAAAAGATCAGGGCCATATCAAACATGGAACCGCCGACTTGCCAAAAGGACGTCCAGAAGCTTACAGGATGCATGGCCGCACTCAACAGGTTTATTTCCCGACTGGGTATGCGAGGTATGCCATTCTTTAAACTCCTCAAGAAGCAGGACAAGTTCCAATAGACGCCTGAGGCACAGCAAGCGTTTGAAGATTTGAAGACCTTCTTAACGACGCCCTCGGTCTTGGTTTCACCGATGCCAGAAGAACCTCTGTTACTTTATATCGCGGCAACGACTCACGTAGTCAGCGCTGCAATCATCGTAGAAAGGGAGGAGCCGGGGCATGTGCAGAAGATTCAACATCCGGTCTATTTCATCAGCGAAGTCCTGAGTGAGTCTAAGGTGCGGTATACACAAGTGCAAAAATTATTATACGACGTACTTCCTACATCTCACAAACTCAAGCACTACTTCCAAGAGCATACTGTTTCGGTGGTTACCTCCTTCCCAATAGGAGATATACTTCACAACCAGGAGGCCACTAGGAGAATTACAAAGTGGGCAGTCGACCTTGCAGCTTTTGACATTTTATTCAAGCCTCGCACAGCCATTAAGTCTCAAGCGCTCGCTGACTTCACTGCCGAGTGGACAGAACTTCAAAATTCGGCGGTTGTCAAGGAACTCGAGTATTGGACGATGCACTTCGATGGTTCCCTCATGCTCAGCGGCGCAGGGGCTGGTATAGTGTCATATCACCAAGTGGAGAACGGTTAAGGTACGTTCTGCAAATACTTTTTCCCGCGTCAAACAACGCCACCGAGTATGAGGCACTCAACCATGGGCTCTGTATCGCCATATCGCTCGGTATCCGACGTTTGACGGTTCGCGGAGATTCAATGCTCGTGGTCAATTAGGTGCAAAAAGAATGGTCCTGCATCGAAGACAACATGGCTGCTTACTGCTAGGAGGTACGCAAGCTAGAAGGCAACTTCGACGGCTTGGAACTTGTTCATGTGCTCCGTCAAGACAACGAGGCAACCGACGAGCTAGCAAAGATGGGATCTGGCTGGACCACAGTGCTCGTGGGAGTATTCATCGAAGAAATTCATAAGCCCACAATAAGCACTCGGCCAAAGTCGGACGTCCCAGTGGAGAAGAACGTAGAGGTAGTAGTCCTGATCATTACCCCTGATTGGACCGCTCCGTATTTGGATTATCTGATGAAAGACGAACTACCCAAAGACCGCATGCAGGCCGAGCGAATAATGCGCCGAAGCAAGAGCTATGTGGTAATCAGGGGATAATTCTATCGCAAGAGCTCCTCTGGTGTGCTACAACGGTGCATATCAGAACAAGAAGGAAGAGATCTTCTCAAGGAAATCCACTCGGGAATTTGTGGGAATCACACAGCGTCAACAACCTTAGTCGGTAAGGCTTATCATCAGGGATATTTCTGGCTGACGGCTGTAACTGATGCAGAGGACATCGTCCGGACATGCGAAGGATGTCAATTCTTTGCGCGACAGATGAACAAACAGGCGCAGGAACTACAGACCATCCCAATCACTTGACCATTTGCGGTCTGGGGGCTTGACATAGTGGGACCTTTGAAGAAGGCTCAAGGTGGTTATACTCATCTCTTCGTGGCCGTCGATAAATTCACCAAATGGATTGAGGCCAAACTAGTCGCCACAATCACCGCCGCAAAAGCCAAAGAATTCTTCCAGGAAATCGTGGTTAGGTTCAGCGTACCGAACCGAATCATCACGGATAACGGCACCCAATTCAGAGGTGGCATATTTCAAGACTGGTGCGGTGAACTCGGCAAAAAAATCTGCCTCGCATCAGTAGCACACCCCCGATGTAATGGGCAGGTCGAGCGAGCCAATGGCATGGTGTTACAAGGCCTAAAGGCAAGGATTTTCGATCGTCTCAAACCATATGCCACTCGGTGGGTCAAATAATTGCCTTCGGTACTCTGGGGGCTGCGAACCACCCCCAGCAGAGCAACCGGACAGTCACCTTTCTTCCTGGTGTATGGCTCAGAGGCGGTCCTCCCCACCGAGTTAGAATTCAGATCCCCGTGGGTTCGGAGCTATGAAGAAGTCGCTTCGGAAGAAAGCCAGCTAGAAGACCTCGACCTATTGGAGGAAGCCAGGGACGTCGCAACAATTCAGTCGGCAAGATACCTTCAGGACTTACGTCTCTATCATGATCGCAATGTAAGGAGCCTCGCATTCTCCAAAGGAGATCTGGTCCTTAGAAAGAATCAGAAATGCGAGCATAAGCTCTCCCCAAGCTGGGAAGGCCCTTACATCGTCGATGAGGTGATACGTCCTGGGGCCTATAAGCTCAAGCGTGAAGACGGCACAATTGTCAACAACACCTGGAACATAGAGCAGCTACATCATTTTTTCACTTAAACTTTGTAATTCAATTGTTTCTTTATGAATAAATGTTTGCTCTTAAAGTTGTTCTTGTATAATCTTCTCGAAATTTATGCATCTGAGTGCTTCGCTCCTACGAATTTCTAAGACTTTGAGACATGAGTCATGAACCATGCCCCAGAGCCTGGGGGCTGGACTAGTCGGACATGATATGTCAAAACCACTCGGATGGCCTCATCAAGCATAATAGCATATTTAAAGAAGACTTGCAAGATCAAGTAAACACTTTTATATATTTGATTCATAGGTCCAAAGTTTCCACGACAGCCGAAGAAGCATCCTTGACTTCATCCCAGAGTTCGACGGCCCGGTCTTCATCCACATTGCAGGCATAGCTATCCTTAATAGCTTCAAGATCCACTTGGGGATAAAGCGACCTGGTGATCGCCAGAGCCTGGCTAGCACCGTTGATCGCTATATCCTTCAAGAGTCTCTTAAGCTCCTTGGGGGCTTCCTCCAACTGGGAGATAACATGGTCCCTGCTGAGCGGCCTCTCGCCTCCGGGATGAAACAACCTCAGCAACGGCTCAGAGGCCTCGCGAAGCTTGGGGCAAGACGTTTCAAGGGCCTCAACCCTCTCGTTATAAGCGGCGTATTGCGCCCGTGTCTTGAACTTGTAGTCTGCAAACAAAAATGATTATCAAGAAATGCCAAGAAGGCAACGAAGACAAGGGAGGGCCAAGCTGCTGAGCGTACCTTCTAACTCCTTCTCTGACTTCAATTTAGAGACCTCCGAGACCTTGAGTTGCTCTTGAAGCTTTGCAACAGTGGAATCCCGAGCTAACACGGAGATAAGGAAATCAAAAGACCGGACGATTGAACAAGAGCACGGGGTGGTCCAGGAAATATTTACCTCGAAGGGAGCCAACGACGTCTAGCTTCTCTGCGCGAGGTTTTACGCTCTTCCGCAGCGCTGGACCTCTCACCGAAGAACTCGCAGCTCGGCTGCATATCCAGCTTTGATCTGCTCCAATTCGGCCAGATATTCCTGGCGCATCCTGACCTCCGGGAGCATCTTTTGGAGGTATTCAGATTTCTTTTCAGAGCGTTCTCCCAATTTCTGTATCCATCGCAGGGGAAGGTGACAACATGCTAACCGGCACAAGCACGAAGGTGATAAGAGTAGTGAAAGTATTACCCGGGCCAGGCGAGCACAAGCGGCGGCATGACTGTAAATGTCATTCCTTTCTTTCTCCTCCTCCGAGTTGTCCAGGAACTTCAAGCCGTCCTCCTCATCAACCCACGCGGTTTGCATTATGAGTTGAGGGCGAGCAGGAGTCAGCGGAAACCGGGGAATCTCTTCTACCTCGGGGGATGGACGAGAGACAGGCCCTCAAGAAGCAGGACCCGATCTTGAAGCACGTGGTGTCGGCAGAAGCTGTGGCTCGGGCGCCAGTGTCTCGAGCGAGAAGTTTGTGGGGCCCCCTCAATCGGGTCAGGTATGTCCCAGGGCTCAAGTCCCTCGGGGCCCCCGGATGGGTCTCAACAGGAATGTCATAAGAAGGATTCCTACAAGAAGAACAATCAGTAAATAAGCCAGCAAAAGGCGTCAAATAAGAGTCGATAGGGCATCAAACCTGTCGGACTTCTTTATTCTCATTGGGGGCTTCTTTCGGGTGGTAGAGCCACTCCCGGAAGGACCACTCGGGGCGCTACAAACTGGAACCCTGGGCTCCTCTCGACTGCTCGAGTCTCTCAAAATAGGACTCGACTGTACCGCAGGCTCGTGGGGAAGGGGAGCTAAAGGCGCTGGGGCTCGTGCTAGCGGTTCTTGAATTTTGGGACCACCAGTCGGGCGCCGGGGCTTCGTAGGGTCCTTGGCAATCGCTTTCTTCCCCTTCTTAGCGGCGGGGTCTCCGGTCGGGGAGCTCGTAGGTCGTTTAAAGGGAGCGCTCTTATGAACAGGCATCTCCGAGAGAGGCGCGACACTGAAAAAAGCTAATCGATCCTGGAAAGGAGTGTTAAAACAGTTAAGAGTCATTCAGAGGCGAATGAGGAAATCTATCAGCTAAACTTTCTCACCTCAGGAGGAGGGTTTGATGCAGTGAAGGACTTTGGGCATCTAGTGGTGGACATCTCAATGCTCGGGATGAAAAAGTCACCTACTCGAGCATATACCTGCTCCTTCGACACTACTTCGGGTAGTTCCCGGGTCGGATAGTCCTTTCCTTCAAATGCGTATCCTAGATGGACTCGCTCCTTCAGAGGTTGTATCCTGCGAGCAGCAAAATGAAGGGCCAGACCAACTCCCGTGAGACCATCTTCCTTTAATTTTTCGATCAGCACCAAGAGGTCTTGAACCTTATCCATATCGCTGGCACTGGGAGCAGATACCTAAGAAAGGGACACCTTAGGCCGGCACCCGACAAAAGAGGGGAGAGCAGGATCAGGATTGGCACAGTAGAACCACTCCTGGAGCCAGCCTTTATTGGAAGTTTTGAAGGGAATAGCAAAGTAGCTTTTCTTTAACCCCTCCCGCAGCTGAAATTCGGCTACCCCAATTACCTTGGGGTCGCTCTTTGAGGGATAAGGTTTCAAAAGGTAAAAATGACGAAAGAGATCGAAATGGGAGCGGATGCCCAAGAAAGCCTCACAGAGGTGAACGAAGAGGGAGATTTGCAGGATGGAATTGGGATTCAAGTTCACCAATTCAATGCCGTAGAAGAAGAGAAGACCGCGAAGAACGGCGTAGGCAGGAAGGCTCAGCCCGCATTGGAAGAAAGATTCAAAGACAACAACTTCTTCGGAACGAGGAGTAGGGATGGATTCACCTACGGTCGGTCGTGCGGAGATTAAAGCCAGGGCTGGAAGAACCCCGTCATCCACCATGGATTGCAACCGCTCTTCCATCGTCACCGAGGTGGTCCAATCTTGAGGCAAAGGCTGCGAGGAGGTGTCTTTGGAAGAATGAGAAGACATTTTCGGATGAAAAGATCAACGGCGGCGCAAAGATGCAAGCGCAACAGCAGTTAACCCTAGCGGCAGAGAAGTCGGAGAGACAAGGAAGCAGAAGGGGCAGGAGTGCGCGATGGGAAAAATGAACCATCGGCTTAGTCTTTAAAGGGGGGAAAATCAAGTTTTCGCCGAACTGGTAGGAAAAAGATTGCAGAACACCTCACCCTGCCCTATGCTTCGTAATGATTTGCTAGCCCGGCGTCCTGACATGCGGAGGCAGTCATGGTTTGATCAAGTCATATTTGGGACACGTTGCTCCCCATGATGGGATGTTTAACCACTTATCAAACTAATTGAGACGTGGGTGTCCTCCAGTTTGGATTAAAAATATCTTCTTGTGATATGCCTCATGTTGGGTCGCTAGGTGGTTACCGCATGATAGAATCATATATCACGAGTTGAGCCTGATAAGGCACGGTTCCAATGGTATGCCCCAAGATGGGTCGATAAGCTGTGCATCGTAATAAACGAGTACGGATACCGTTCGGATAAACCTTGATATGTCCCAAGTCGGACCAGAGCTATATCCTACACCAGTCGGATATGGGTATCACTCGGCCATGAGCCAAGAAAATCCTGATACGCTCCAAGTCGAGCCTAAGCTATATCCTACAGCAGTCGGATATGGGTATCACTCGGCCAAGAGCCACGTATGTATGATACGCTCCAAGTCGAGCCCAAGCTATATTCTACGCTAGTCGGATATATGTATCATTCGGCCATGAGCTAAGAAAGTCTTGATATGCTCCAAGCCGAGCCTAAGCTACATCCTACAGCAGTCGGATATGGGTATCACTCGGCCTAGAGCCACGAGAATATGATATGTCCCAAGTCGGACCAGAGCTATATCCTGCAGCAGTCGGATATAGGTATCACTCGGCCAAGAGCCGCGCAAATCCTAAAACGTCCCAAGTCAGACCTAGAATATATCCTACGACGATTGGATATGAAAATCACCCGACCAAAGAGCCATACAAGCTTCGACATACCCCAAGTTGGGTCTAAGCTATGTCAAACGACAATCATGGAAAACACTTGGAAATGTATTTCTTTATTATATATAAAGTTCCCCAGGCATTATGCCTGGGAAAATATTTTCTTACATTTATAGGATTATTACCCCTCTCCACGACGCACACGACCGAGCGCCTCCACAAGGGCTTCCCTAGCCCTATAAAGAGCGGGGAAAATCTCGAGGAAGGTGTCGACGATGACGCGGTCGAGGGCGATGGCTTTCTCTTCCGCCCATTCCGCCATGGCGAGGTCGAAGAGCGCCCACTCCTCAGCGAGATCAGGGTCCCGGTCGTCCATGAAGATCCCTCAGAAAGAAGGTGGAGCTCAAAGCAAGAAGATGGAGAACTAAGCGTGAGGGAATAAAATCCCAGAAGCACTAGATCGCCTTTTATAGCTGATGCGGTAAGGTTGAAGTAAATGCAAAGATGTAATGACATCAGAAGCCGAGGAGACTTGGAGTTAAGATGGTTTCAGAAGCCAAAGAGTTTTTCAAAAAATGAATTGGCACAGAAAATCAAGACGACCTCGAAGACTGCCTGGGGCTGATCATTGAAGAGGAAGGATATTAAGGTTTCGCTTCGAGCATTCAAACAAAAAAATCAAGGGTTATATTCGAGTCCTTCATAATCCCCTTGCTGCAAAGGAAAGCATTCAAATCAAGGAAGAAACCGATGTAAGTTTATCTTTGGAAGTGAGAACATTGATCCAAAGTTGAAGACCCAGATAAAGATGTAGCAATCGGATCATGAATCACTCGGGGGCTACTGTGGAATATAAGAACCCAGGTGTCTTCATAACCGGCCCAGAAGTGCCTGAGGGAGAGACAAGGCCTAGTGGAAGGCCCAGAGGATAACCTCTATGCCGAGCCTTGCTGCTGTGCGGAAGGGGATACATCCTAGAGATAGTTGAACATATATTTAGATATAAGAGATACGGTTGTAATCCGAGTTGTTAGCAGGGTAAGATAAAGATGTAAACTCTATCCTGTAACCGATTAGTATCCAATAACTGATCAGAATCTCTTAACCGATCGGGACTCTGTAAACCGCCCCACCCCCACTATATAAGGGAGAGGGCGGGCAACAACAGGGACAACGAGCACATGAGCAATCATAGATCCAAGAGATCCACATAATCCCAACACACAGGACTAGGGTATTACCTCCTCCGTCGAGGGCCTGAACCTGTATAAACTTTTGTCTTGTGTGACCTTCGAGTTTGAGATCTAGCGCCTGCCCCATAAATTTATTGCCGACTACAAAAGTCGACATACAACTTTATTCATAAGATACCACAAATGTTGAATTCATTAGGGATAACAGAGCAGTTCGAGAGTCCCAAAATACTAGTTTCTACATGGCAAACTACTCATCCATCTTAATAGTTGGATACCATGCCGACCCTAGGAAGGATTCTTGATCGACTGTTTACATGGATTCTATCGTTGTGGGACTCAGATAGTGACACTCAAAAGTTTATCTCATACCCCACCCCCAATTGCCAATAACATGCCTTCTCCTACAGTCTTAATGAAGTAGGACAATGTACTAGGCTAAGTCCAATTTCTCGGTCCTTTGGATGGGTTTTAATGATGTCAATTTTATGACACAAGATTCTAGTCCTTATACACCTCATACGAAGCCACCTTTCTAACACGGTACTTATACATGTAGTTACACTGACGACATTTGCACACAATCACCACCAAAGCCACACACACAGTCTCCGTCTTTAGCTAACATTTCCCAAAACAATTCTACTTCTCTGTATTGGTCATAAGATCCGACACATCAACTCATGATGGCGGACAATGATATGATAGGTGTTTTCATTAATTCACCACTATGTTAATTTAAAGTATATTACTCTACCTCTAAGTTTATCAAGGAAAACTATATCAGATTATTATCAATGATGATATGTAAAGAATGTAACTTCGGTATTAACTACTTAAGCAAGATTATTCAAAAGTAATTGATAGAAGCTTGCATTGACAAATAAGTAATGCCGGAAATAGCCAATTTACAATATACCCAACTAACATGAATTCAATATGATCAAGGATCGTGGCTTGCCTTCCGACTGAAAGTCATCGTTTATTCACTCGAAGGCTTCTAGATCACTTCTGTCGGGACCCGAATCTGCAAATCCGGACCCTCTGTGTATTACATGCGATCCGAGGATCACGCTAGCACACACTGATCATACGGGGTTGCACATCACGGACATTCACAAGGATATAAGAATAAATAGTGCAAACATGTATATAAAGCGAGTTGTACAACCTTATGGTCTCCTTACAGATAAAGTCGACCACGCAGGAACACATTATTCAAAACAAAGAAATAGCAATGAACATAAAAAGTCGTGTAAGCATCCATCTTGCCACAGCAACCGACTGGGCTTGCCCCTAGTTGCTCGTGTCCTCGGCGTACTCCTCCTCCCATCTTGGTGTAGTCTCCTCCACCGATGTTGGGGTTGATAAGCAAGGTGGGGTGAGTACACAAGGCACTCAACAAGTAATGCGAATGCGACACTACTACTATATGCAAAGCTTATTCCAATGGATTGGCTTAATTGATCCTTTTTGCATCAAGCGACATTTTTAAACTAGTATCTTGTTTAGATTAAAGCGATGAAAGCAGATATAAGTAATACTAATTTCAAATGGTTTTTCTTGAAGATTCTCGGCACACGACCTTATTAGTTCATTTCCAACAACGCACACACCACCCTTCCATGTTTTGTTTATGAAAAACTACCCTTGATTGTAATCCCGAGCAATGCTCAATACCGTGAGCACGGCTATTGAATAGTTTTGACACTCTGCAGAGGTTGTACACTTTACCCACAAGATCTGACCGCTCACCACACGGTGATTGTCCGCAACAAAGCTTTTCAGAACTTCTACCTTAACCAAAGAACCTCTCGGTATTGCCTTCACTATCACTTCCCTCACACAGGCCAAGTATAGGACCGGCCAATCACCGTTGGATGGGCACCAAGCCGTATGCAGTGCGCTCCCCATACTGAGATACACCCCGTGTCTTGTCACCCGAGTATCGGAGGAAAGATATCAGAACCCTAGTCAACTAGGTGCATCCCATATCGGACATGTGGTTATGCACGGGTGACTCGGATCAAAGGCTTGCAAGGTGAAGTCCTTAAGCGACCAAGGCAAGACTTTCAACACTCAACATGGCACATGGCCCAATGTAGCACACAGACTCACATCACTCAACAACCCAATGCCACAGGCCCACAGCACCTGACCTCTTGCCACTTGCCCCGATCTAAATCATTTTCCACCCGTTGATTATTGTACAACACATGCGGCAATAACTCAATATCGATGCGGAACCACACGAGTTCTTTGTACCTCAATCTCAACATGTGGCATCATCACACCACTTTTCAAAATACATTCACTATGTCTTTAATCAATATTGTAGCATTTTTCCGAAAGATTATTCATGATTCGTTGCAAGGCTAAGCATCTACTCACGGTCTAGCCTCCGTGTTGGCACAATATTAACATCCAACTAATATAATCGAACTTAGGGTGACAATGATCTAGGCATACAATTAATAATTCAAGGTGGCATAACAAAATGGGTTGATTAACTACATTATCCCAAATTAATTTAAATTCATTTTAAATAATTAGCATGCATAGTTTCAAAGCATAAATTACATTTTAAAATCTGGGATCAAAATGATCAAAGCATCACTTGCCTTCAAAGAGTTGCTGGTCGTGTTCGAAGCTTGGTCTTGGCGGCGAATTCTTCCTCGAAACTTCCCGGCAAATTCGTCTCTGCGTACAAACAAAGTATACAATAAATAGCCAATACAGAAGACTATATGTCCTCAAAATTCAAATAAAATTCACCAATAAATAGCTCACAATTTTATGAATTTTTAGAAATTTGAATCACCCAAATCCGAGTTAAAATGCAAAAGTTATAGTCATTTGAAGTTTGAATAAAATGAAAATACGAAATTAAGAAAATCCGATTTTTCTGAATTATTTTTATCTTGAAATTCACATTTATGACGTCAGCATGCCTCATGATGGCGTCAGCACCGAAATAATTTCCGTCGAAATATTTTCATATATGAAAATATTTATGGCGTCGGCGATAGCGTCGGCAAGACACGTGTACGCCGAGAGGCCGCCACGTCGCTCTGTCTATGGGTGAGTCACGGGTTGGCTCACGTCCACCGTGGACCGGAGGCCTTGTCTTGCGTGCTGCCGGGTGGCGCAACCCTTGGCGTCGGCGGCGGCGCGCAGCCAATCCCGACGCGACACGCGGCGGGATCGAACCGCTTCGCTCAACCAGCGGTCGGATCTCACCCCCGCGGTTGGCGGCGCCGTACTCCACGCCCCACGCGTCACGCATCCAGCGGTGCGCGAAACCAACGGTTGGATCTGGTCTCTCCTCGATCCAGCGCGCAGCGTCGCCACGAGATTCGATGAAGTGCGGCGTCATCTCCGCCGCGACGTTCAAATTTGAGCAGCGCGGATCCTAGGACAAAACGGATCCCGAACTCAACCGTTCGAGATCCGATCCAACGGCTCGAGTTACGAGTCATTTACTATTCAAGGCGCGGCGTGGCTCAATCTTACGCGTTCACTAACGATCCAACGGCTAAGACTAAAACATATCGCGGACATTAGATCTAATCCAAGCCGTTCGTTCTAGATCTAACGATCAAGATTTAGCTAACGTGTAAACCTTGGGGTTAATCGGACCGTCCATAACAGATCTAACGCACGATACAAACTAAATGTAGCGAGAGAAGGCGGCGTGGCACGATCCTTACCCTCCTTGCGGATCAAGCGGTCAGCGATGCTCGAGTCCGACGATGGCGTCGCGGCGGTGCAAGCTTGCGGAGATGAGGAAGATGATGTAGTCGGCGGCGTTTGGTGGCTCCGGCGAAGATCTAAGCGCGTTCGGCGCGGCTCGCCGGCGGTGCTCGGTGACCTCGGCGACGGCAGAGTGGACCGGCGGCGAAGCAAGCGTCGGAGAACCGTGGCGGCGCGGGGAACAACTACGGCGAGCTTTGTGAGCAGCGGGCGTTGGGAGGCGTGCGCTAGGGCTCTGACGCGTCTAGGAGCGCGCGTCACGCGGGTGGCGCGGCGCACTA
The DNA here is from genome assembly GCA_036346275.1 of Otatea glauca. Taxonomy (NCBI): domain Eukaryota; kingdom Viridiplantae; phylum Streptophyta; class Magnoliopsida; order Poales; family Poaceae; genus Otatea; species Otatea glauca. The sequence continues at coordinate 36,587,486 of CM070719.1, forward strand.
AATAGCGCCTCGGCGTGCGCGAAATCTTGGCGAAATGGCGGACATGCGGCGGCCATTGCTCGGCGATCTCGCGAAGAAAGCGGCGTGGCGAAATCCGGGCATTCGCGCGGCGATCAGCGGCGAAACGGCGGGTGTGCGCGATGATTCCACGATCGCACGATGTTGATCCAGCAGGCGAAAGCGGCGGCTAGGGTTTGGCGGGTGGGCTGCGTGGGCGGCGGCGGTGGGCCTCGACGCGATCTTGGGCGATCCAACGATTCGCCCGGACACTATTCGGGATTTTAAATCCTTTTGAATAAAAATAATTCTAGAAATTCACTTAAATCATTTGGGGCTTTTAAAATAGCAGAAAAATTCTAGAAAAATTCCAGAAAATACTTTGAGATATTTGGAACTCAAATAAAATATTTTCAATAAAACTTTGCTAGAACTTTTCCATTATTTAATTGTTTTCAAGGAAGGCTAGTTTTGAGTAATTCCAAATAAATTTCAATAAATTCCCAAAAATTCACAAAAATCAAAAATACTCTCAAAATTTAAATTAGAGCAAAAATTAGGGTGTTACAAACCTCCCCTTAATGAGAATCTCGTCCCCGAGATTGGGTATCTATAAAGCAGGTTAGGGAACTCCTTCTTGAGATCTTCTTCACGTTCCCACGTTGCTTCACTTTCCGAATGGTTGCTCCACTGAACTCTGCAGAAACGCGTTGACTTGTTCCTTGTCTCTCTGTCCATTACGTCCAGAATCTTCATTGGATGTTCTTTGTAAGTCAGACCTTCTTGCAGCTCAATTGCCTCCAAAGGTGTTTGCTCTTCCGGTACTCGAAGACACTTCTTCAGTTGAGACACATGGAATACGTCATGCACTCTGCCAAAGGCTGCGGTAACTCAATTGATACGCAACTTCACCTCTGGCTCAAGATTTTGAATGGTCAGACATATCACGGGTGCGAGCTTCCCTTTTGCATGGAACCTTCTGACTCCTTTGAGTGGTGTTACTCTAAGATACACAAAATCTTCGGGTTCAAAGCTTAGTTCCCTGCGACGGTTGTCAGCATAACTCTTTTGACTGGATTGTGCAATCTTCAATCTTTCCACGACTGAGGTGATCGTGCTTCCGCTTCTGAAGAATGTCAGTCCGAAAACATGTCGTTACTTTGTCTCATTCCAATTCAATGGTGTTCGACGGGACCTACCATCTGAGCTTCAAATGGAGACATTTGTAAGCTCGCGATACTTATTGTTGTAACTAAACTCGGCATAAGGCAAACACTTGTCCCATGAAGTGGAATATGCTAAGGCACATGCCCTCAACATATCCTCCAATATCGATTGACTCTCTCGGTTTGTCCATCCATGCGGATGGTATCTTTGTCTTGAAGTTCAAGCGAGTCCCCATTGCTTCATGAAGCTTACCCCCGAATCTGGAGGTAAATTGGGTACCTCTGTCCGACACTATCTTTTGGCACTCCATGTAAGCAGACAATTACGGACATATAAAGTTACGCTAACGGTCTCGGAATAAGTGGTCTTCTTGGTATGAAATGTGCCACCTTAGTTAAGCGATCTACTATGACCCATATGGAATCATATCCACTTTGCGTTACGGGCAATCCGGTTATAAAATCCATACCAATTTCCTCCCATTTCCATTCGGTATCTTTAAGGGTTGTAATAGCCTGCGCTGCTTTGGTGCATAGCTTTGACCCTTTGGCATATGTCACATAATGCAACGTATTCGCGACTTCGTTTCATGCTTGGCCACCAAAATTTTTCCTTCAAATCTTGATACATTTCGCACTTCTGGATGAATTGAGTACTTGGAGTCATGGGCCTCTCCCAAAATTAATCGCTTCAACTCCTTTTTGTTCGGCACACAAATCGCCCTTTAAACCACATAGTACCTTGTTCATCGGTTTAAAATCTTTTGCTTTGCCTTCATCCATTTTGCCCTTAATTCTTTTGATCTTATCATCATCTTTACGCCCTTCACGATCGATCTTCGGGTAGGTCTTACTTCAAGGTTACTAGGAATCCTTTTGGTACCATTTCCAATTCTAGTTTCGAAATCCCTACACATTCTGCTGACTTGTTTCCAACAGCATATTTACACTGTGGTTCTTTCTGCTCAAGGCGTCTGCCACCACGTTGGCTTTCCCCGGGTGGTAGTGAATTCCCACATTATAATCCTTGATTAACTCTAACCATCTTCTTTGCCTCATATTTAGGTCAGCTTGTGTGAAAATATACTTAAGGCTTTTATGATCGGTATATACTTCACATCTATTTCCGATGAGATGATGGCGCCATATTTTTAGTGCATGCACTCGGGCTAATTCTAAATCATGAGTCGGATAGTTCTCCTCATGTGGTCTCAATTGCCTCGATGCATAGGCAATTACCTTCCTATTTTGCATCAACACGCATCCCAATCCCTGACGCGATGCATCACAATAAATGTCAAAGTCTTGGTGAGCGTCGGTAAAACTAATACAGTGCGATGTTAACCTCCTTTTCAATTCTGAAAACTCTTCTCACACTCGGTGTCCATAAAAATTTCTTTTCTTTTTCAACAATTGCGTAAGAGGTCTCGCAATCGTAGAGAATCCTTCAATGAATCGACGGTAATACCCGCCATTCCAAGGAAACTACGGTTTGGGTTACCGTCTTGGTTATTCCCAATGTAAAACCGTTTCCACTTTCTTTGGATCTCTGACAACTCCTTCTGCTTTGTCATTATGTGTCCAAGAAATTCCACCTTATCTTTCAAATCACATTTGCTAAATTTCGCAAACAACCGTTGTTCCCTCAACTTTTCAAGGACTAGCCTCAAGTGCTCGGCGTGCTCTTCTCTCGTCTTGGAATAGATAAGGATGTCATCTATGAATCGACGACGAACTTATCCAAGTTTTCCATAAAAACCTTATTCATTAAGTTCATGAAATATCTTTGGTGCATTTGTCGGACCAAAAGACATCACTTTGTAAACTCGTAGTGTCCATATCTTGACGAAAATGCGGTCTTGAATATCCTCGATCGGATCTTGGTGATGGTATCTCGATCGAAGATCAATTTTGGAGAATACTCTGCTCCTCTCAAGCTGGTCAAACAAATCATCGATCTGGGTAGCGGATACTTATTCTTTATCGTCACATCATTGAGTGCACGATAGTCTATACACATCCTGAAACTTCCGTCCTTCTTCTTAACGAATAAGGCAGTGCTCCCCATGGCGATGAACTAGGTCTTATAAATCCCTTTTCAGCAGTTCTTCAATTTGCTTCTTCATTTCCACCAATTCCTCTGTGGACATCCTGTAAGGTCTCTTAGCTATTGAGCTGTCCTCGAACTAGTTCTATCACGAACTCGATATCTCTATCTGGCGGCATTCGAGTAAATCTTACAGGAAAACATCCGGATATTCATTGACTATGGAGACTTCCTCTGGTGGCGAGTCTTCATCTTTGTTGACCATCAATTGTCCATCTTGTCTTGGTTTCGCTTCAAACTCAATTTTCTTTCCATCAGGGCTCTCCGATATGACTCTTTTCCATGATCCAATCGCCTTGTGATCGATTAACCAATCCATTCCCGAGGATAACATCCAAGGTTTGGGTATTAAGGGCGATTAAGTTCGCTAGGAACTCAACTCCATTAATTATTATTCCTACCCCGAACATCCTACTTTAGATCGGAGTTCGATCCGAGGATGGACTATGAGCACACATTTAAGATTCACTATTTCCATATCATTTTGAACAGCAAAATCTCGGAAATAAAAGAATGCGAAGCTCGGAATCAAATAAAGCGATGGTGATGCGAGTTTACTAGGAACTTACCCGATTACAACGTCGAGGCGTTACGGACTTCATCTGCCGTGATGTGGTTGACTCGCCTCGTGCGTTCCTTGGGATGGAGTCGCCGTTGATGCCCCGCGGTTCATGATTGGTGCGGAGTCCTTGCGGTGTGTTCCCGTGTTAAAGCGAACCGGGTGACACCTCCTTCTTAGGCGATTGTTGGCAAAATGCCCCATTTCATTGCAATGATAGCAACGTCTTCCCACGGCCGAGAGGTTCCTCGATCGTGCCATAGTTCTGGCCGAGAGTCGAACATTTTGACCCATCGGGCGATTTGCCGGCAGTGGTGCTCATCATTGCCTCTAGGTGGTGTCGAATGAGCTGTTGGGGTGCCGTCCTCTGCCTCACGCCCTCGACGACCTCCTTGTTGCGCCATTCTGCGCTTCTGTTGTCATCAACTCTCGGCGCTTGTCCTCTAAGATCGGGGCTTTGTTAACTAACTCTTGAAAGTCGTGGAATGTGTGGGTGATCGGTCCACTGCAACTCCTCGCATTCAATCCCTTCATGAAGCGGGATTATGCGGCCTTATCCGTAGCCACGTCCTGCAGTGCGTAGCGTGCGGTTAGGTGAACTTGTTCGTAATCGCCACCGATCGCCGCCTTGCTTGAGGCTTTGAACTCCTCCTTTTTAAGATCCATGATACCCTCGGGTACATGGTGCTGTGGAAGGCCGAGGTGAATTCCTCCCATGTGATACTCTGCGGGTCCTCATGAGTCGCGCAAGTTTTCCCACCATTCTCGCGGCAGCCCTTCGAGTTGATGAGAGGCATAGAGTACCCTCTCATGTCCTACACATTGGGTAATGTGCAGCTTCCTTTCAATTGTCCTTAGCCAATCGTCCGCCTCCAGTGGATTGGCGTTGCCTGAGAAGGTAGGTGGACGGGTTCTCATAAACTCCGACAACCGTGAGTAGGGGTGTGGTCCATGGTTGCCCCCAGGTTGAACATTCGCAGCAGCTTGATTGGATATCTGCTGCATGGTTTGAACCATCGTGGTCATGAGTTGAGTCTGGGCTGTCAAAAAGGCTCCCAGGTTCTGCATATCGACCTGCGGTGGTTGAGGAATCGGCTCTTCATTCTGGTTGTCCGTCTGGTTAGCTCCACTTCCGCTGGCTCCAACATTTCCACGAGTCCTCACCATCTATTGCAAGCTTCCATGGTTAAGAAAAGAAGAAAGCATAGACGAGTAAAAGAACTTATGTGGGGGAAACAGGTGTAACTTAAATTATTTAGCCAATTTATTGATATAATATAAAGCAGTATGGTTGTTCACAAGTGCCTAAGGGCAATGCAACACATACGTGACACTCACAACCAAAAGTAAGTAAGCAAACATAGGAATCCATGACAACTCACACCTAAGGGTGACTCTGAAGCAAAGACGCGACTCAGATATTCGAGTCTCGACACTACACTCTACTACACTCGATCACTCATCGAGCCAACCCGGCTGCGGCTTCCCCGGAGCGTACACCGTAGTGCTTTGTGGCATTGAGGCGGCCCGTCACGTGACCTCTCGCGGCGGGTGCAAAAGACCCCATCGACTCTGCTGGTCCCGGCTGCTGCGCTCCTGCCTGGCGCCTCTGCTCGGCTCCTCGGATCTGGATCATGTAACTCCAGGACTGGTTCGGGCGCGGGTCCATATAGAGCCATCTCCAACTCCTGGATCTTCTGTATGGCATGAGCTAAGTTCTCCCGGTGTTGGGTTCTTGCCTCTATAACCTCGTCGCGGGTCCTCTGCAGCTCCTGGACTGTCTCGTCCAAGGCGTCCTCCTGGGCGATGACGTATCTCGCCAGGTGGGTGATCGTAGCGTCCTCCTCCACGAGCTCCATCCTGTTGTATCGACTGTCGCGACGCGGATGGTGGCGGAAGACGGTGCCCTCTAACTCTGCGGAGTAAGTGCGGGCAATTTGCCGCATCGCCTGACGCGACGTCTCCTGAATCCCGGCCTCGAAGAAGACCTCTGGCGGTGATGTAGATAGGACGACTCGCCTCGTCCTCTCCCGAGCATACATCGTGATCTTGGCGTCGAGCGATGTCAAGTCTGCCCACACCACGAAGTCCCTCGATGCGGTGGTCGGTCAAAACCTCCAAGCAAGCTGCATCATACGCCATAACTCCGCGGCGTATCCTCCAGTGCGCTCTCCATAGGTATGGATCATCCTCATCTGCCAAAACAAACCTTGTTTAAATTAAATAGAGAATAATAAAAATTCAGCATAGGTATGAATAAGGGAGAAGAGATAAGTCGAGATTTCTTTGACATTCTTGCTCAAGTTGATTAGGTCTTTAGAAAATAGTTTTCACCCTCCTAGGCACAACCAAACTAAGGTCAAGGCCTACGATCCACTGCTCGATACCACCTCTGTCGGGACCCGAATCGCAAATCCGGACCCTCTGTGTATTCTCGTGCGATCCAGATCACGCTAGCACACTGATCATACAGGTTGCACATCACGGACATTCACAAGGATATAAGAATAAATAGTGCAAACATGTATATAAAGCAGGTTGTACAACCTTATGGTCTCCTTACAGATAAATCGACCACGCAGGCTTACATTATTCAAAACAAAGAAATAGCAATGAACATAAAAAGTCGTGTAAGCATCCATCTTGCCACAGCAACCGTGGGCTTGCCCCTAGTTGCTCGTGTCCTCGGCGTACTCCTCCTCCCATCTTGGTGTAGTCTCCTCCAGCGATGTTGGGGTTGATAAGCAAGGTGGGGTGAGTACACAAGGCACTCAACAAGTAATGCATGAATGCAAGACTACTACTATATGCAAAGCTTATTCCAATGGATTGGCTTAATTGATCCTTTTGCATCAAGCAAACATTTTTAAACTAGTATCTTGTTTAGATTAAAGCGTTGAAACAGATATAAGTAATACTAATTTCAAATGGTTTTCTTGAAGATTCTCGGCACTGACCTTATTAGTTCATTTCCAACACGGCACACAGCCACCCTTCCATGTTTTGTTTATGAAAAACTACCCTTGACTGTAATCCCGAGCAATGCTCAATCCGTGAGCACGGCTATTGAATAGTTTTGACACTCTGCGGAGGTTGTACACTTTACCCACAAGATCTGACCGCTCACCACCACGGTGATTGTCCGCAACAAAGCTTTTCAGAACTTCTACCTTAACTAAAGAACCTCTCCAGATTGCCTTCACTATCACTTCCCTCACAGAGCCGAAGTATAGGACCGGCCAATCACCGTTGGATGGGCACCAAGCCGTAGCAGCACGCTCCCCATACAGATACACCCACGTGTCTTGTCACCCCGAGGTATCGGAGGAAAGATATCGAACCCTAGTCAACTAGGTCTGTCCCATGTCGGACATGTGGTTGTACGGTGACTCGGATCAAAGGCTTGCAAGGTGAAGTCCTTAGCGGCCAAGGCAAGACTTTCAACACTCAACGATGGCACACGGCCCAATGTGGCACAGACTCACATCACTCAACAACCCAATGCCACACAGCCCACAGGCACTGACCTCTTGCCACTTGCCCCAGTCTAAATCATTTTCCACCCAGTTGATTATTGTGCAACACATGCCAGCAATAACTCAATATCGGTACGGAACCACACAGGTTGCTGTACCTCAATCTCAACATGTGGCATCATCACACCACTTTTCAAAATACATTCACTATGTCTTTAATCAATATTGTAGCATTTTTAGAAAGATTATTCATGATTCGTTGCAAGGCTAAGCATCTACTCACGGTCTAGCCTCCCGTGTTGGCACAATATTAACATCCAACTAATATAATCGAACTTAGGGTGACAATGATCTAGGCATACAATTAATAATTCAAGGTGGCATAACAAAATGGGTTGATTAACTACATTATCCCAAATTAATTTAAATTCATTTTAAATAATTAGCATGCATAGTTTCAAAGCATAAATTACATTTTAAAATCTGGGATCAAAATGATCAAAGCATCACTTGCCTTCAAAGAGTTGCTGGTCGTGTTCCGAAGCTTGGTCTTGAGCGACGAATTCTTCCTCGAAACTTCCCGGCAAATTTACGTCTACGCGTACAAACAAAGTATACAATAAATAGCCAATACAGAAGACTATATGTCCTCAAAAATTCAAATAAAATTCACCAATAAATAGCTCACAATTTTATGAATTTTTAGAAATTTGAATCACCCAAATCCGAGTTAAAATGCAAAAGTTATAGTCATTTGAAGTTTGAATAAAATCTGAAAATACAGAAATTAAGAAAATCCGATTTTCTGAATTATTTTTATACTGGAAATTCACATTTATGACGTCAGCATGCCTCATGATGACGTCAGCACCGAAATAATTTCCGTCGAAATATTTTCATATATGAAAATATTTATGGCGTCAGCGATAGCGTCGCAAGAAGACACGTGCACGCCGCAGGTCGCCACGTCGCTCTGTCTATGGGTGAGTCTGGGTTGGCTCACGGTCCACCGTGGACCGGAGGCATCGTCTTGCGCGTCTGCACGGGTGGCGCAACCCTTGGCGTCGGCCGGCGCGCGCTGACCAATCCGACGCGACACGCGGCAGATCGCACCGCTTCGCTCAACCAGCGGCCGGATCTCACCCAGCGGTTGGCGGCGCCGTACTCCACGCCCACGCGTCACGCATCCAGCGGTGCGCGAAACCAACGGTTGGATCTGGTCTCTCCTCGACCAACGCGCACAGCGTCCACAAGACGGATTCGATGAAGTGCGGCGTCATCTCCGCCGCGCGTTCAAATTTGAGCGGCGCGGATCCTAGGACAAAACCGGATCTGAACTCAACCGTTCAGATCCGATCCAACGGCTCGAGTTACGGTATTTTACTATTCAAGCGCGACGTGGCTCAATCTTACGCGTTCACTAACGATCCAGCGGCTAAGACTAAAACATATCGCGGACATTAGATCTAATCCAAGCCGTTCGTTCTAGATCTAACGATCAAGATTTAGCTAACGTGTAAACCTTGGGGTTAATCGCACCGTCCATAACAGATCTAACAGCACGGATACAAACTAAATGTAGAGAGAAGGGCGGCGTGGCACGATCCTTACCCCTCCTGCGCATCCGACGGTCAGCGATGCTCGAGTCCGGCGATGGCGTGCGGCGGTGCAAGCTTGCGGAGATGAGGAAGATGATGTAGTCGACGGCGTTTGGTGGCTCCGGCGAGAAGATCTAGCGATTCGACGCGGCTCGCCGGCGGTGCTCGGTGACCTCGGCGGCGGCAGAGTGGACCGCGGCGAAGCAAGCGTCGGAGAACCGTGGCGGCGCAGGGAACAACTACGGCGAGCTTTTGTGAGCAACCGAAGCGTTCGGAGGCGTGCGCTAGGGCTCTGAGACGCGTCTAGGAGTGCGCACGCGGTGGCGGCGGCGCGCTAAATAGCGCCTCGGCGTGCGCGAAATCTTGGCGAAATGGCGGACATGCGGCGGCCATTGCTCGGCGATCTCGCGAGGAAGAAGCGGCGTGGCGAAATCCGGGCATTCACGCGCGGCGATCCAAGCGGCGAAACAATGGGTGACGCGATGATTCCACGATCGCACGATGTTGATCCAGCAGGCGAACGCGGCGGCGGCTAGGGTTTGGCGGGTGGGTGCGTGGGCGGCGACGCGGTGGGCCTCGACGCGATCTTGGGCGGTCCAACGATTCGGCCGGACACTATTCGGGATTTTAAATCCTTTTCGAATAAAAATAATTCTAGAAATTCACTTAAATCATTTGGGGCTTTTAAAATAGCAGAAAAATTCTAGAAAAATTCCAGAAAATACTTTGAGATATTTGGAACTCAAATAAAATATTTTCAATAAAACTTTGCTAGAACTTTTCCATTATTTAATTGTTTTCAAGGAAGGCTAGTTTTGAGTAATTCCAAATAAATTTCAATAAATTCCCAAAAATTCACAAAAATCAAAAATACTCTCAAAATTTAAATTAGAGCAAAAATTAGGGTGTTACAACTTCCTGCTCTGACGGTTCCTTCCATGTGTTCTATTGTGTGGAAAATAGCACAAAATAAGGCAATGAGCATCAAAGAAAGCAATTAAAATAAATGTACATAATTTAGGCTTTTGGAAACTTGGGCCAAAACTTTTGAAAGAGAAAAAAGGGTCATCGAGCTGCTTTGGATTGCTCAAAATTAATATAGGTTGGTTAACTACAGTACTTGGTGGGTCTAAAATGGTCTAGGGTTAGTTTTCATTACAAAAATGATGGTCAACTAGTGACAACCGGTCAAAACTGGTAAAACCGAAGCTAATTTGGTCAAAGGGGCTTAAACCGGCTGAAAACCGGGTCTGACTCAGTGGTACTCGGGTACGGTCAACTTGGGTTTGGTTCAATTAGACTCGGTCAACTTGAATTTTTCAACAAATTGGAGGTTGGTTCGGTCAGTTTCCGATGGACCTAATCAGGCTTAGGTCAGGTTCAAGTTAGATTCGGTGGACATGGCTTGGTTCAACCAAATTCACATGGCTCGGTCGGTTTGCTGGTTGGCGTGGTCGGGTTTCAGCTGGAGGAAGTTGGGTTCGACATCGTGCGTATAGTGCTAAGCCGGCACTATGCTTTCTTCTTCTTTAGTGTGCAGCGAAATAGGGGAAGAGTTAGGGCACAGGCGGTGGTAGTTACTGTGGCGGAACGGTTGAGATGATGCGATCAAGATGTGTTCTCGAGGATGTGGAATCCATTTCTTGTGTTTGAGGTGAGGAGGAGGTATTTGTTCAGAACGAGCAAGATAGGGTGCCGACCGTGGAAGTGGGGAGCGGCATTGGTGATGTATTCCCATGGTCCTCAGGCCTATATGGTGGGTGCATGAGATCAACATGGCAATGGATAAGCTTCCCAAGGTGGCGGCTTGGCTTGGGGTGTACCGAGGAAGGCCACCAACAGTGACGGCCAACGGATGGAAGCAGAGCACAACGATGGCGCTCTATAGTGGTGGGGTGGCTTGGACGGGCACATGCGGAAGTTAAGTACATGGAGGTGGATGTGGGTAGCGAGGTGTGGGACGGTGTGGAGTGGGCGGGCTGAAATGCGTGGCGATGGGGATGGAAATCATAGTTTTTCTAGCCCTTTACCAATTTTTTTTCAAATCTAGTCACCCTGCGAACACAATTGTAAAAATAGCCTCATCCCTGATCATGGAAGCGCCATAAGGTTTCCACATCGTGGTAGCACCTACCACGCTTTAGGAGGGTTGCAATTGCGTTACTAAGGAGGCCAGATTTGCCAGAAAAATACATAGAGGGCTAGAAAAGTGATAATTTTATAGGGATGGTGAATGGGATTGCAAGGGAGCAGAGGAGATGTGTAAGCATATAGGCCCTAATTTTAGTGATGTATGTGTTTTGGTGATTAATGACATTTGATTGTCAAGACTAACAGTGTTTAAAAGTTAATTGATGATGAAGCATGAAGATCAAGAACATTTTAGACATGATCCAAGGTATCGAGAATGGATCATTGTAGTGTTAGGTCTTTATTTTACTTTGGCCATATTATTAAAGGGGGTTTAGGCCAGTAGCTTAAGCTTGATTAGGTTGGGTAACTAGTAGTGATGCATATTAGGCTTGTTTAGCTCATCTATAGCCAAAGGAAACCCTTGAAAAGTTAAAGTTGCAACAGAATCAAAATTAAAGCAGTATTGACTAAGTTTGAAATTTGGTAATGTATTCTGTATGATCCTATAGCTAGCGAACAAGGGAGAGGATCATTGGAGACGAAGGTAGTATTTTTCAATGTGTAGGAAGGTTACATTTTTCGGATGATCCTATAGCTATCGAACAAGCAAGCAGATCATTGGGACAGATTGTTAGTTTTTGGGATGGGCTGAAATTTTTGTACATTCCGGATGATCTGGAACCTAACAGATGATACAGATCAATAAGACAAAGAGTTGGTTTTTGGGATAGGCTAAAATTTTTGTACAATCCGAATGAAGTGGATCATTGGGATGTAAAGATGATCCAGAAGCAATCGGATGATACTTTGGCCTATAATGACTAGTTTTTTTGACCGTTGGACTTCAAGCTTTAGATTGATCCAGAATGTGTTGATTTCTCAAGAAAGTTAGTGCAATGGCTAATTTCTTCAAGGATGCTATAAAAACTTGGTATAGATGTCTTTGTGATAACCTTTGGTCACTCTATAGGTTCATTTTATACTAAGGGAAGTGCAAGAGCATTTAAGAGCATATTTTGAGAGATTTGAGATTGAAAGACCACATGGAGGTCTATCATTGTTGGTGATGAGTTATTGACTATGTCTGAGCATGTGCTGCTCAAGTTTGAGTTTGTTTTAAACTCTATATTGAATTTGAAGCAATTTGAGTGCTGTCAGGCCAAGGATTGCTCTACTGGCCTTGTTGGAGCGGAACTGCCGGCCAGGCGGCACTACTGGCCTGTTGTTGGCGGTAGTGCGTACTGGCTTCCTGTAGGTGGTAGTTATTTTTTAGAAAGAGGTGTTTTCTCTGAGAGAGCGAGCGGCAATACCGGCTACTGGAGAGCAGTAGTACCGACCAATGGTACTACCGGCCCCTAATAGGCGGTAGTGACTACTTTGTCTGAGCGAAACTGAGATTGACTATTGATGTTGTGATGTTTATAGCATATCAACTTGGATTTTGTTATGTGATGGGTTTTCCTTGTTTTTGATGGTTGTAGGACGAAGGTGAGGGATCATGGTGAGGCGGAGGATGACCGGGAATAGGTGAGGTGCGGCGGAGGTCCAAATGGTCGAGGATCATCGGAAGATGATCGAAGACGGAGTCGCTGCGAACTTAGAAGACAAGGAAAGGATGAGATGCTAACTTAGAGCTGCTCGGATCAAAGAGAGCCGTTGGATCACGGTTTAGAAGATAGAGTAACAGGTTAAGTTAGTATGTTTGAAAAGCGTGCAAAACCTGGTATGCTTGTGGGTTTCAGGTTAGCCCATTTATGAGTGAGTAAGTTAATTCTAGCACTTGATGGTGTTTCTTAGGGTTAAGGAACTCATCCAAGAGTGGAGGATGACTCAAGAGTAGTATAAATAGAGGGATAGGGGCAGCTCTCCCCTCTTTGAAGGTTTTGTGGTTCTTGTGCTCCATTGAGCTTTGCCCACTTTGTTGTGAGGCTTTGTAAACCTCCCTTCCAGAAATTAAAAGTTTATTTTATCAATTCTGAATTTACTTTCCAAATTTACATTATGTCTTAAATTCAGCACTTAAATTTCGCAGTTTAAATTCTTGCAATTTACATTCTCGCAAGTTGGATTTGCCTCCCCTCATACTTGCTTGTGCTTCTTGTGTCGAGGATGTATGATTGATGGATGAATCTATCTCAGATCATATCCCAATCATGTAGGAAAATCTTCTCTTGAAATTTGCAAGAAACCGATCTTTTTGGCTTGAAAGAGAAGGATTTTTTGTAGATCGTGTTCTTGAGTTTCTAAGGGCTGGATCTTTGGTGTTCTAGCTTGCTATGACATGCAGGAAACCATCTAGGATCATCTTGATCATCAAGAACCCACGAGCAAGCTTAGGGCTATGTTTTTGTTCTTGAGCCCGTTCTTGTGCACTCTTCATTTAATTGGAAAAAGGTCAGAACTTTGACATAAATCCTTGCGATTGAAGGTTGGAATAGGTTCTTGACATCCATAAGAAGGTGTCTACAAAGTTTCACAGGGTTTGGATCAGCCAATCAAAAGATTCATCGATTTTCATTTTGAAGTTGTGCTGATTTTACTATTTTCTGTGTAGTTTTTACTGTAGCATGGCACTATCGCTACAGTAACCATTAGTGCTAGGGTACTTTTCATCCAACAGTACTGAGGCTGAACTGCGGTAGTGCTGCCCTTGCTAAAATTTTTTGGAATTGTATTTTCTCCATTTCGCTTCGATGATGTGAGGTTCTTGGTTGGTTCTCTGAGGGGAAGTTTAAATTATGATCATTCATCCTCCCTCTGATTGCCATTCCGGTCCTTTAATTGGTATCAGAGCCCAATTTTGCTCTTTTGTAGATCTTGACCGGTCTCTAGAGCCATAGCGACAGACAAGTATTTCACCAAGCCTCCTATTTTTTCTGGAGTTGATTTTCCCTTCTGGAAGTCGAGAATGGAGTCGTACATCACTGCCCAGGACTTCCTGATTTGGCAGAAGGTGAAGTTCCCGTATGAGGTTCCTCTCCACACTCGACGACATCAACCTCTCTAACATGGATACCTGGAGCGATGAGGGCGATGATGATCCACAAGAGAAGAACAAAGGCGGCGATGATTTCACCGAGATGTGTTTCATGGCGGACGCCAACGGCATTAGCGACTCCAAGCTCTATAGCGACTCGGACGAGGTACCCTCCTATGACCAGCTCAATGAAGCTTTCTGCAAGTTAGGAAAATTTCATGCTAGAGCTAGAGCTAAGTGTACGGAGTTAGAGAAGGAAGTAGGTACCTTGACTCGGGAGTTAGCTTGATTTAGATCTTGTTCCTCATGAGCCTCTCATGACTGTACTCTTTGCGATGCTTTGCTTGTAGAGCTTAAGAACCTAAGGACTATGCATGATAGTGTGAGTTCTAAGCTTGAAGGTTGTCGGGACCCGAATATGCAAATCAGGACCCTCTGTGTATTCCTCACTAGTCCAAGATCACGCTAGTGCACACAGGCTCAACATTGATGAATATCACAATCATACTCAACGGTAACATAATAAAGACTTCATCAATATTAAATATAACTGTTGGATGACCTTATGGTCAACCTTACATGAGTACGCCTCGTAGGGCTAAGACTTAGAAGTAAATAAATAGCAGCGGAAATAAACATAAGCGTAGAAAACCCTTAAATCTGCCACATGCAACTAAAAAGGTTCGCACCCTAGTTATTCACCTCTTCCTGATACTCTTCCTCAAAAGCAGGCGTTGCTTCTTCTCCAACTGGTGATGTTTTGTTGCAAGGGGGTGAGTACATAAAGTCCTCAACAAGTTGTGCACAGAATGCAAGTCTAATATACTATATGCATGGCTTATTACAAAGGATAGGCTAACAAGGTTATTTTGCATAAACAACATTGGTAAAGGAATAGCATAAATAGATTGAAAGACAGTAAACAAATAATAAAATAATACATTTCTCATTTGTTTTCCAATAACCAACTCATAACCTTATTCCACATTTCAACATCCATACCCACATTTATTTTCAATAAAATCTAACCCTGGACCGTAATCACCGGGCAATGCTCAATACCGTGAGTACAGCTATTCGAATAGGTTTTATACTCTGCAGAGGTTATAAACTTTACCCACAAGGTACAATCATACACCACAAAGGCGGATTATAACAAAGCTTTTCCAATGCCTATCTAAATTCAGTACTGCCTGCTAAGGTTTCAACACTGATGGGACTGGTTACCACATCTAGAGCCCCCCTTTTGCGCCATGTGAGTCTACCCGTACACCCGAAACCCACACTACCAAGACAGTACCAAAGTCTAGACATAACAAATTAATCAGCTCGGTCTATCCCATAACAGACATATGGTTGTATGAATGACTCAGTTAAAATTCTTGCAAGGTTAAGTCCTTAATTGACCAAGGCAAGACTAACTAAAAATCATCATAACCATGAACCATCAATTATCATAAAAAGCAATGCGACCCCCAAGTGCCACATTGGCCCACCACAAATACATGCCACTTGCCTCAGTCTAAATCATTTTACCACCCCGGTTGATTTACCATGCACCACGCGCCATCAACAACAACAATATTGTGTGACAACACCCGACACACAAGTTAATAAACATGTTCCATAATCATTAAGCAAGATTAATCATTTTTACATAAAATTGAAGACTCGTTGCACGGCTAAGCATACTACTTGCGTTCTAACTACCCATATTGGCAATTATAACTACCAATTATTATTAAACCATTCTATAGTGATAATTAAAATACGACATATGACATGGCAAAGTGGATATATCACAATTGGACAAATAACTATACCCAACATAATTGAAACAAGTAATAATTGAATTAGTATGCAATACATGAAAACAATATAGTATTTTAAACATGGGTTCAACATGATCAAAGCACAACTTGCCTTCAAATAGCTCCGACTCCTGCTCTGGACCTTGCTCGCGCGCTGGTTCCTCAACCACAAATTCACCAGGCAACTCGACGTCTACGCGTAACGAAAGAGAAAGCAATAAATAGCAAAAATAGAGAGAAACATTACCTCCAAAAATTAAATAAAATTCACCATTAAATAGAGCTTGATTTTAAACTTTTTAAAAAATTGGAATCACCTCAATCGGAGCTCGGATTCAAAAGACATAGCTATTCAAAGTTTGAAATAAAAGATAAATTAGAAAATTGGAAAAACCTAATTATTTTCATACTGAAAAATAGCATTTATGACGTCATGCTGACGTCAGCACCGAATATACTTTTCGGCAAATTATTTTTGTGAAGAAAAACCGAATTGTGATATCACGCTGGTTCAGTAGACACGTGGCCCAATTAGATGCTGACACGCGGCGCAACCACAGTGCGACATGCGTCACCAGCGTATGGACTCAGTCCACGATCGGTGCTGGTCCACGATGGACTGGCGGCACTATGCTCATGCACCGGCTGATGCAAGCAACCCACGTGGCACCATTGGATCGATGACACATGGCACAGATTCAACGGACGAGATTAAGACGCGTGGCGGCAAAGAACCCAACCGTTCACGCTAAATCGAACGGCGGGGATGAAAGGTGATGACATCAGCGGTGATGGAGGATTCGGTTGCGATACGACGAGCTGACGTGGCAAAATCGCAGTCGCACACGAGGCGTCGGATCGACGGCTAGGGGCACGTGGGTGACGCGGTGCGAAGACAGTTGATCGATCAAGATCCAACGGCTGATGAGCGGCGCGGCTAGGGTTTGGCAGAGCAGGCTGCGCGGGCTGGCTACGGTGCAAGGAAACGGGTCGGCCTGATAGGCTGCGGCCCAGCACTATTCACGATGATTTATAAACCAATTTTGAAATAAAATAATTCAGATAATTAAACAAAGCCCAAATAAATAGCAACAACACCCAGAAAAATCTAGAAAAATTCCAAAAAATACTTTAAGACATTTAAAACCCAAATAAAATATTTCCAACAAAAGTCATTAATACTTTTCGCTGAGTAAATAAAAGATAGCAAAAGGCTTAATTCAATAAATTCCAATTAGATCAAATAAAATCCCAGGAAATTCAATAACAGGGAAAAAACATAATAAATCCAATAAAAGCAAAATTTGGGATGTTTCAAAGGTCTTAGATTGAAGAATGCTAGCACTAGTTCTGTTGACACTATTCCTGTAGATGCTAGTTTTCTTCATACTCACACTAGCGCATCTTGTGAAAATTGCCCTAAACTATTGTCTAAAATTGATGCCATGAGCACTCACCTTAAGAAGCTATCTGCTAGAAATAATGAACTTGAATTGCATGCTTCTAAGGACTCAGACAGATCATGTGAGTGCTGAAGGCAACTAAAATTTGACAATGAATACTTAAATGTCAAGTGTGCTGAACTTGCTAAGGACTTACTAGTTAAGTCACAAGAAAGTTGCTTGCGATGTGCTGAGATTGAGGGCGACTTAGATAAAATCCAAGTCAAACTTAGGAATAAGCTAGAGGCCCAGACCCTTAGGATTAGAAAATTCCCCTTGTGTTTCTTATGAGGCCCTCAAGGTTGAGGCAACCATGCTAAGGGAAAAAAATACACGTGTTGTTAGTTTTTCCCTATCTGGCTCTTCTTCATCTTCCTTCCCCTGTTCTTCCTATGCCTCTCTCTTCTAGGAGTGTGAGTACCTCATGAGCACTTTTGAGAAGTTTGTAGGAGGCAGGAAGAAGCTCAATCTCATCCTAGACCAGTCCAAGATTAGTAGATTCAATCAAGGTCTAGGATTTGACTACTTGGAGCACGCTAGGGCTCATCCTCCCACCATTGTGCGTGGCTCCAAGAGTGGAGAGATCGTGGTAGCTCCCAGGTTAGATCTGCTAGGTTTGTCCATGGGATCTCTGATCAGAAGGTTGCTTCTCCTATTGCTTCTGCTTCTAGCAAGACGAAGTATTCATACACCTTTTATTAGAAGGATGATCACCTAGTAGATTTCTGCTTGAAGCGTGCCAAGATCAGTAGGCGTGAGCGTGTTCATGCCTTTAGGGATATTCAAGGTCATCCCTAGACTCTGAGTTCTCCTTAAGGCACAGACTGTTGCTAGACAGGTTAGAGAGTTGTCTATTTTTGGGTAGCGTCCAGGACTCGGTTTTTATATTGTTCAGTCGAGTTTTTGTCCTGGAGTTGCTCGTGGTCAGTCTTTCCGTCGTCCTTTTGATATTCCTCGCATTTCTCATCGAGGTAGATATCAGCGGTGTGAGGTGTTTCCTAGTTGAAGAATTGGGCAGCCTCATTGGGATGGTCTGGCCTTTGCACGATGGCGGGCCAACCCAGTTCTAGCTCCCAGATCTTCTGCTAGCATTGCTTCTGGTCTTGTGAGAGTGGAGTGTCATAGAGATGCTAGAATGCTGTCTTTTACTTCTATGGCTGGCACTTCGAGGTGTCGCGTGATTCAGTATTGGGTGCCCAGATCCATTCTTGTTTGTCCCAGTACTGAGTCGCCTCTATCTCTCTTTTGTTGATACAGGTCCGTAGGATGGGGAAGGGAGAGGTTTGGATCGTTGACTCCGGTTATTCTCATCATATGACCGAAAACTCTAGATGGTTCTCTTCTCTAGTCTGAGCTTCCGGTGATGAGTTGATCACTTTAGGGGATGCTTCATCAGGTAGAGTCATAGATAAAGGTACCATCTACATTAATGATAGTTTTATTCTTAAAGATGTTGCCTTAGTAAGTAAGCTGCAATACAATTTACTTTCTATCTCTTAGCTTATCGATGACTCTTTTGAGGTAAGCTTTAAGAGTAGTGCCTGCAGAATCCTTGATTCATCTGGGGTTTAGTTTCTAGGATCTCTAGATTTGGGAGAGTCTTCCGTGTTAACTTTTCTGCTTCTTCTAGAGACTTTCCTCGTTGTTTGATTGCTTCAGAGTCCTATAATCTCTCCTTCTGGCATAGGAGACTTGGTCACATAGGTTTCGACCATTTGACCCGAGTTAGCAGCCATGACCTCATTCGTGATTTATCCAAACTCAAGATGGTCAAAGACTTAGTTTGCTCTCCTTGTCGACATGGCAAGATGGTTGCTGCTTCTCATCCTCCAGTCACTGTTGTGATGACTGATGCACCAGGACAGCTGTTACATATGGACACTATTGGTCTAGCTAGAGTGTAGTGTTGGAAATATGCCCTAGAGGCAATCATAGAGATGATTATATTTCCATAAATGTTCATAAACTATGATATTGTTCTTTGAATGATATCATGGATATTGATTAATAAGTACGTGACTTGTTTGTGAAACTCTATATTCATCTTTATGATGTTCACTCTAAAAGTGATCCCTAGTCGATAAACATATAAGGGTACATATGAATAGACTAGCATATGTATTGGTTGATGACCATGTTTCACAGGTCATAGATATGGAGATATCAAATCAATAATATGAACACATGTTGGAGAACATGGAGTTGGATCGACCCACCTTGAGACAATGCGAGAACATTGTATTCTTTCATGTCATCAGTTGGTCTCATATACGATGTGTATGCTATATCCTTTGACTTGAGATTGTCACATGTTCTCAAGATGCGTAATGGCTTACTTAGGGGTCATCAAACGCTGCTTCGTAACTGGGTAGTTATAAAGATGACTTTCAGGTTTATCATGAAATATGCTGCGAGGCGTGGTCGATCAAGATAGGATTTGCCCCTCCATACAATGGGAGAGATATCTCTAGGCCTCTCGAGTGGTCGAATTACAGAAAATGCATGGCCATGCTCACCGAGTAAAGAGTTACTCGAGTCATCGAGTTAAAGAGTTAACTCGATGTATTCGGGGAATCCGAATCACGGTATTGAGAAAGAGTGGTCGAGCCATCCAAACAAGGATGGCGATAACTCACCTTGGGTTTGACCGAAATCGTGAGGCAAAAGGAAATGCATATAGGACATTGTTGAGGTTCGTCCAATCTTTACATGTACATGGGAATCGGCACGTCCTGCTAGGGACCACTGCCGGTTATTGGTCGAGTAAGAGTATTCAGCTATGTCTGGTCGAGTAGGAATACTCGAGCCATGACTGGTCGAATAAGTATACTCGAGCTATGTGTTGGGACCCGAATATGCAAATCCGGACCCTTTGTGTATACTGCACTAGTCCAAGATCACACTAGTGCACACAGGCTGAACATCAGTAAAGATCACAATCATAAACAGCAGAAACATAACAAAAGACATCATACATTAAATAAGACATAGTTGAACGACCTTATGGTCAACCTTACACTTATTAAGCCTCGATGGCTCTAAATCAGAGTAAATAAATAACAACGGAACGAAGAACGTCGGTGAATCCCATCAGCATGCCACAGGCATCTGACAAGGTTCAACTCCTAGATAATCGCCTCCTCGTGGAACTCCATCTCTTTCGAAGGTGTAGACTTCTCCTCAACTGATGATTTGATTGTTGGCAAGGGTGAGTACTTAAAGCACTCAACAAGTTGTGCACAGAATGTAAGTCTATCATACTATATGCATGGCTTATTCCAAAGGAATGGCTAATATGGTTAATTTGCAATAAGCTGTATTTATGAAAGAATAGTATAGATAGATTGTAAGACAGTAAAACAAATAATAACAATAATAAATTTCTCAGTTATTTCCCAAATAACCCAACTCAATCCTTAAATCAAATTCCAAACTTCCATAGGCATAAGCCTCCATTCCGAATTCATTTTAATAAAATCTAACCCTTGATTGTAATCACCGAACATTGCTCAATACCGCGAGTACGGCTATTCGAATAGGTTTGACACTCTGCAGAGGTTATACACTTTACCCACACGACATGATCATCTCTTGTTGCATTCTGGATTAACACACTTCCTTTTGTGTGTCGGCGGAGAGATCATGGCAAAGCCTTTACAATGCCTGTTTAAACCCAGTACTACCCGCTAAGGTTTGAACACTGATGGCACTAGTTACCACATCCAGGGCTCCCCTCTTGCGCCATGTGAGCACCCTGTGCGTGGACTGATTACCACTACCCGGTTCTCACACCACCATTTGTAGTACCAAAGCTTAGATATAACAAATTAATCAGCTAGGTCTGGCCCATACCAGACATGTGGTTGTATGATTAACTCAGATCAAATTCTTGCAAGGTTAAGTCCTTAATTGATCAAGGCAAGACTAACCAAAATTCACCATAACCATAACCATCAAATGTCATAAAAGCAATGCGACCGCCCAAGTGCGACATTGGCCCACCATATATCCCTGCCACTTGCCTCAGTCTAAATCATTTTACTACCCCGGTTGATTACCATGCACTACGTGCATTCAACAACATTGTGTGACAGCACTTAACACATATATTCATAAACATGTTCCATAATTCATTAAGCAAGATTAACCTTTATTCATAAAATGATGACGCGTTGCATGGCTAAGCATTCTACATGCATTCTAGCTATCCTACATTGGCAATTATAGCTACCAACTGTTATAAAACCATTCTAGGGTGACAAATGAAATACGACATACAACATAGCAAGGTGGATATATCACAATTGGTTGAATAACTATACCCAATATAATTGAAACAAGTAATAATTGAATTAACATGCAATACGTTAAAAAACAATATAACTTTTAAAACATGGGTTAAACATGATCAAAGCACAGCTTGCCTTCAATGAGCTCTGAATCTTGCTCTGGACCTTGTTCTTGGCTTGCCTCCTTGCTCATGAATACCTCATGTACTTCAACATCTATGCGAAACAAGCGTGCAAGCAATAAATATCGAAAATAGAGAGCAAATTCAACTCCAAAAATTCATCATTAAATGGAGCTCAATTTGAAAAAATTTTAGAAACTGGAATCACCTCAATCGGAGCTCAGATGCAAAAGATATAGCTATTCAAAGTTTGGAATAAAAGATAAATCAGAAAAATAAAAAACCAGAATTAACCGAAATATTTTTATACTGAAAAATAGCATTTATGATGTCAGCACAGAATATAATTTTCGGCGAATTATTTTTCTAAGGAAAAAGCGAAATATGACATCACGCTGACGTCAGCGGACACGTGGCCCAATAAGAGGGAGAATCGTGTCACGGGTGTATAGACCCGGTCCACAGAATAGAGAAAGTGCACGGTGGACTCAGTCCATGGTGCTTCGGATGATGTGCTTGCCACTCGACGATATGCGATTCGACGCGGGTGAGGCACGATCTGATCCGCACACCCATGATCCGACGGCTGCAACAACGCAACACGCGGGGCGACCTGGGACCTCCGATCCGAATCGGACGGTGGACAACTACCGGCACGGCGGCGCATGATGGCGACACACGGCGACATCCTAGCCCTACGCGTCAGATCGAATGGCTAGTGCTACTCGACGCGAACTTGTGTTGTGGTTGCCCCGATGCTCAACACATGGCGACATCTCGGTCGTCTGCGCGATGATCCAACAGCCACGACGAGGCAGATCGACGGTGACTTCTCGCGTGGTGATGCATGGCCGGACACGAGGAAGACGACCCTCGCGACGACAGAATAGCGATGGGTTTGGCCCGGCTTTGCACGGATTTGCAAGACTTCGCCACGATGAACTCAACGGAGGCGGCGGTAATGACGGAGACTCACGGCAGGCAGCGGACGGCACAGAAGAAGACGACGATGGCTTGGAGCACTCCGACGAGCTTGCACAGATAGCAGACAGCAGCACAGATGACGAGACCAGTGGCGAAACACGTAGCTCGAGACGTCGGTCCCATAAATCTAGGCGATGCCTTAAATAGGGCCTAGGTAGGCGTGACATGCGAGGAAACTGAGGTGGATTAGGCGACAGTGGCAGAGATCTGATCGGGTACAGCGGCGATTCGGTTAGACGACGTAGAAAACCTCAGCTGTCCACGTGGCAACCCATCGACGGCTCGGAGTACGCGGAGGTATGACAGACGTTGGATCGAATCCAACAGCCACCCTCCTAGGGTTTCGACAGAGCAGGCAACACGGGTTGACGCGGCTGGGCTGCGGCACAAGGAAGCGGGCCGAACTGGAGGGGTTTCGGCCCAAACACTATTGAGCGCATTTTAAACCTTTTTCGAATAAAAATAAATCAGATAAATAAATAAAGCCCAAATAAATAGCAGAAATATAAGAAAAATTCCATAAATTCTTTAAGACGTTTAGAACTCAAATAAAATATTTTGAGCCAAACTTTATATTTGTTTTATGACATTCAATTAGTTTTCACAAAAGGCCAATAGACACAATATTAAAATACATTCAAATAAATCCCAGGAAAAATCCCAAAAATATTTTGAGACTTTAGGAACATAAATAAAATATTTTTAATAGAATTTTGTTTTGACTTTCTTAATAAATAAATACTTTTGTCAAAGGACCAATATACAAAATACAAATTATTTAATAAATGCAATTATAATCAAGAAAAATTAAATAAATTCATAAAAGCATAAAATGCAAATCAACTTCAAGAAAAGCAAAAATTGGGGTGTTACACTATGTCTGGTCGAGAAGGAGTACTCGAGCCATGTCTAGTCGAGTAGGAATACTCGGGCCATGTCCAAGTTCACGTGAACCTATAGGGTCACACACGTAAGGGGCTGTAACCAATTCGGATAGGGATCCGAGTTGTAATGGGCTTAGAATTCCTAAAAGTCTTCAAAGGTTGAAACCCGTTTTGGGACGTCTATATAAAAGGAGGAGGTGCTAGCTTTGAAGGTGAAGGTAAGACAATAGGAATTCGGAATTTCTGAAACCCTAGCCACCACCCCTCCTTCACCCAGAACCGCGCAGTCGGTGCTAGCACTCTGGCGCTTGGTGTTCCTGCCCCGTACGTGTGGATACCTTGGAGGCGTTACTATGAAGCTTCAACGCTGGGACGATCCGCAACCTAAGACGCTCACAAGAAGCTATTGGTGGAGGAGCAAGGCTAGTACGACTGTATCTACACCACCGCGCTACATCGACTGTACTTCCGCTACAGGTGCGCGTCTAGTGGTAATTCTGTGATCTATAACTTGCAGTGGTTCCTTGGTTACGCGATAGAAAATTTTATTTTTCACTAGAGTGGCCTACCCGTTCCCCAGCATTGGTATCAGAGCCTTGCTGCGATGTTTTAGATTCGGAATAGCTGTATATGATGATATGCGATAGTAATAGATGTGATCTATTGCTGTTCTATTGGTCGTTCTATTTGATAGATCAATTTTTGGTACTGGTTAATAAAATTAATTCATGTTCGGTGGTCCTAGATGGGTTCAAGGTCATTACTCTATGAACATGCTGTTGTGGTCGTGCCACTACTTTACCTCTACCAATCGGTTTCCGCCATTGGGTATACTGTGAAACGTAAATCCACAAGCAGCATGCGAAGATCAATGGGATTGATTGACATGGATCTGTGGTTGAAAATAGAGTTAATATGATTAAATCAAAGAGGTTTTCCATGGTGGGATTCATGATTTGATATGTGTTTTCCGAAGAGGTTTCGGGCGCTACCCAAACCAGCAAGGGCTCTGCCCTTGACCTGCGAGGGGCGCTGCCCCTTCGAACCCCACTCGCTAATCAGCTAGCGGAACCACCACATGTGTTCAGAGCCTTATAGTTCGTTGAGAGTTCACATCGTTCGATAGAATACGATTCTATGCATAACTTGTTTTTGCAGTATTGATGTGAATAGTATGGCCCCCTTTTGTATATGTTGCATGTGTGTAATTTTCATGGCTTGCGTGTCATGCTTGATTGTAGCCCAAGGCTATCTATATTTATATAAATAGCCTGCGTGTCGACTTGTGATGTTTCTTCACTCTTTGTAATCTATTACTAGTGCTATTAGGAGTAATAGCTTAGTGGTAGTACTTGGAGGCATGACGAACAGGAAACATGGCGATGGAGATCACCATATGAAGGGCCATACTATGTCACAGTTAATGTGATTATCTGTGATTCTTTATATGTTTATGTTTAGTTATTTCTATGCATGTTATGTAGCTGTTCTGAATGCATTTAACATGGTAGAAGTAAAGATCCCTCACATAATATTAAGAAAAATTGATGCCCTCCCAATTGGCTGCACCATTCAAAATCATGTAAATTAATGGTAGGTCTGCTAAAGCAGGGTGCCATTAACTTTCCTTGATTAAATGAGTTTGTGTCAGACACTCACACGCATAGCATTGGTTTCACTTGACAAGGTCATCATAACAGTTATGGATCTTGGGGCATAGGGTTGGGGTTAGGGCACAGAGATGCCACCCAACAACCACAGTCATATAATGATATGATTAGTAAAGGGTTGCTTACCAAATTCATTAGCCTTCTAGCAGAGATGCAAAAGCTAACTAGTAGACTAATTAATTGTGGATCTTGAATCATTAAGTTCCATAAGAGGGATATGAAATTTAGTGGGAGTATCTTTATTAAACTGTTTAATATAAGCTACTCTTTGTGAATATTTGTCTCAGTTTTTGCACATATTTTCTATTTTAGATCATGGCACCACCTTCTGCTGCACCCACTTCCAGTTATGCTTTGCGTTCAATAATTGAAAAGAAAAAACTTAATGGAACAAACTTTGCGGATTGGTCCCGCAACCTGAGAATTGTTCTCAGGCAAGATAAAAAGGAACACGTTCTAGAGCAACCAATTCTAGATTTGCCTGACGAGAATGCTTCCAATGTTGTTAAAGCCGCTTACAAAAGGGCGGTTGATGAGTCCCTCGATGTTAGCTGTCTCATGCTTGCTGCTATGAACTCAGACCTTCAGAAGTAGTTTGAGAA
Source organism: Otatea glauca (assembly GCA_036346275.1). Lineage (NCBI taxonomy): Eukaryota > Viridiplantae > Streptophyta > Magnoliopsida > Poales > Poaceae > Otatea > Otatea glauca. The sequence goes on from CM070719.1 coordinate 36,613,303, forward strand.
CATAGAGGCCTACGATATGATCGTGGCGCTTAAGGGTATGTTTGAGACTCAGGCTAGGACTGAGAGATATGAGATCTCAAAGTCCTTGTTCGGATGTAAGCTGGCCGAGGGTAGTCCGGTGAGGCCTCATGTAATCAAGATGGTTTGTTACACTCAGAGCTTGGAAAAACTTGGTTTCCCACTTAGCCAAGAGTTGGCTACTAACTTGATTATTGCGTCGCTCCCTCTGAGCTTCGGACAATTCATTATGACTTTTCATATGAATGGCATGGACAAGAATCTCACCGAACTGTATATGATGCTCAAGACAGCAGAGAACAACATTAAGAAAAGCACTAGTCATGTGATGATGGTGCAGAAAAGTACTAGCTTCAAGAAGAAAGCAAAGACTAAAGGAAAAGGCAAGGCTAAAACTTTGGATAAGATCCCCAGCATCAAGCCTAAGCGTAATTCCAAGTCTAGCCCTACTTCAGAGAGTGAATGCTTCTACTGCAAAGAGTCATGCCATTGGAAGAGGAATTGCAAAAGGTACCTGGCAGATCTGAAAAAGAATGGTGGAGTTAAGACATCAAAATCTGGTATTAATGTTATAGATATATATCTTGCTGATTCTCCTAATAACTCTTGGGTATTTGATACCGGATCGGTTGCTCATATTTGCAATTCGATGCAGGAGTTAATAAGGAGTAGGAGCGTTGCAAGAGGCGAGGTTGATCTCCGAGTTGGGAATAAAGCAAGGGTTCCTGCATTGGCCGTGGGGACCTTGCCACTACATTTACCTTCAGAATTTATTATGGAATTAAATAATTGTTATTATGTTCCAGCATTAAGCAGAAACATTATTTCTGCCTCATGTTTGTTGGCAAAATGTTATAAATTCAATATTGAGGACAATGGTTGTTCTATAATTTTGAATAAGATGTTTTATGGCTTTGCTCCCGTTGTAAATGAGTAGTTTATTTTAAATCTTGATGATGCTCCTGTCTATAATATTGATGCTAAGAGGCTTCAGCCAAATGATTTGAATCCCACTTACTTTTGGCATTGTCGCTTGAGTCATATTAGTCAGAAACGCGTGATGAAGCTCCATAGAGATAGTCTTGTAAAATCATTTGAAACATGTGAGTCTTGTCTACTTGGTAAGATGACCAAGACACCTTTCACAGGGTATTGTGAGAGGGCATCTGACTTATTGGAACTCGTACATACTGATGTATGTGGACCAATGAGCATGAGTGCTAGAAGTGGTTTTTAGTACTTCATTACCTTTACCGATGACTATAGTAGATATGGTTATGTCTACTTAATGAGGCACAAGTCGAGAACTTTTGAAAAGTTCAAGGAATTCTAGAATGAAGTACAAAATCAACGTGGCAAGAAAATTAAGTTTCTACGATCTGATCATGGAGGCGAATATTTGAGTCATAAGTTTAATAATCATCTTAAGAGTTTCGGAATTGTTCCACAACTTACGCCTCCCGGCACGCCTTAAAGGAATGGGGTGTCCAAGCGGCGTAATCGGACCTTGTTAGACATGGTTCGGTCAATGATGAGCCAGTCAGATCTACCACTATCTTTTTTGGGTTACGCTCTAGAAACTGCAGCTTTCACACTAAACAGGGTACCATCTAAATCTATAGATAAGACATCATATGAGATGTGAACTGGAAAGAGTCCCAGTTTGTCTTTTCTAAAAATTTGGGGTTGTGATGTTTATGTTAAACGTCAGACATCTGACAAACTCACACCCAAATTAGATAAATGCTTTTTCGTGGGATATCCTAGAGAGACGTTAGGATATTACTTCTACAACCGACAAGAGGGCAAAGTGTTTATCGCTCGGAATGGTGTCTTTATAGAGAAAGAGTTTCCCTAGCGAAAGGCAAGTGGAAGAACATTGCAACTCTAAGAAGTTTGAGTCACTACACTTGGGGAGGACTTGGTCGGAGATGCCCCTATCGGGGAAAATCTGGTCGAGTAACCCGTGGTTGAGAAAACTCTAGTTGGAGGGACCTCGATCGAGGAGGCACTAATGCCATGTAGGTCAGATAGGCTGCGCAAAGTACCTGCTTGGTATCCGCGTGGTATATTGTTGTTGGACAGCGATGAGCCTACGACTTATAAGGAAGCGATGATGGGCCCAGACTATGAGAAATGGCTTTGAGCCATGAGGTCTGAGATAGAATCCATGGGAGACAATCAGGTTTGGAACCTGGTCGATCCGCCTGATGGTGTAAAAACCATTGAAAGCAAATGGGTTTATAAGAAGAAGATTGATATAGATGGAAATATTCAGATATATAAAGCTAGACTTGTTGCAGAGGGTTTCTGACAAGTTCAAGGAGTTGACTATGATGAAACTTTCTCGCCGGTAGCGATGCTTAAATCTGTACGGATCATTCTAGCTAATGCTGTATATTTCGATTATGAAATATGGCAAATGGATGTCAAAACGGTTTTCCTTAATGGAAACCTAAGTGAAGATGTGTAAATGACACAACCTTAGGGTTTTGTCGATCTAAAGAATGCTAGTAAAATATGCAAACTTGAAAAATCCATTTATGGGCTAAAGCAAGCATCTCGGAGTTGGAATATTCTCTTTGATGGGGTAGTCAAAAGGTTTGGCTTCATCAAGAACGAAGAAGAACCTTGTGTTTACAAGAAGGTTAGTGGGAGAGCACTTGTAATTCTAATCTTGTATGTAGATGACATATTATTGATTGGAAATGACATTCCTATGCTGGAATCCGTTAAGACTTCACTGAAAAATAGTTTTTCTATGAAGGACTTAGGAGAAGCAGCATATATCTTGGGCATAAAGATCTATAGAGATAGAGAGAAAAGGCTAATTGGATTAAGCCAGAGTACTTACATCGACAAGGTGTTGAATCGGTTCAACATGCAGGATGCCAAGAAGGGGTTCTTGCCTATGTCACATGGAATAAGTCTAAGCAAGACTCATTGTCCTTCGACCATTGATAAGCGAGATCGTTGTAACATCCCAAAATTTGGCTTAATTAAGTTTTTATTTCTTATTTGTGCATTTGTGATTTTCTGTAATTCATTTGGATTTTTCTGGATTTATTTGAATTAAATTCAAATCAGGTTTAATGCCCTTTTATTCAAATTTATCTAAATCTGTGCAAAGTTAAAATAAAGTTTTGCCAAAAATATTTTATTTGAGTCCAGGATGTCTCAAAGTATTTTTGAGATTTTTATTGGATTTTTCCTAAAAATTTAATTGCCTAAAACCAATTAAATGAATTTTTGGAATTATTTAAAATAATAAAGTTTTAAAATCCTTTGCAACAGCGATCTTGGGCGAAGCCCAGCATCTTTGCGCTTAGCCCATTTTGGCGTGACCAGTAGCCAGCGTCGCCGGCCCGTTTGGCCCACGTTCTAGAGGAGCAAGCGTGGACCGTAGGATCTTGATCGGAGGGTAGAGGCGCGTCGAAACCTAATGAATCTGGCGTCTATTTCATGTGCGCCTCGGATTCCTCGCGTTAGCGCAGGTGGCCGTCCGTTGCGACTCGTGGATGACCGGATTGCCGTCTTCGTCGTGTCCGCCGGGCCTCCTCCGCGCGTCGTCTCCATGTTCGCAAGGACTCGCCTTGAGCACGCTTCCGATGCTCTATAGAAGCCGTGATCGTCGCCGAGGTTTCGTCGTGCCACCGCACACTTTTATCGAGTCGTTTGGCGAAGCGTCGGGGTGAGCGAGGAGCTCGCCGGAGTTGAAAGCGCACGACGCCTCGATTTCGCTCGGTTTCGTCGCCGCCGTTGGGTCTCGCCGCGCGGTGCCATCTTGAGTTCGCCGGACCACGCCGCGCCTTGAACCAGCGGCGTCGTCGCGGAATCGCGCCAAAACGCCGCCGCCGTGGTCTTCGTCTTGGTCCGGTGAGAGTTCGCCTTCGCATCTCCATCGCTAGATCCGAAGCTCTAGGCCGTTAGATCGAAATCCGGCCGCAGCGTGATCTTTGCGTCGTGAGTGATCGGTGGCGTTCGATCGATCTGGCGCATCGGATGGCGCCGTCGCCGCAACCAATCACGGCAGCAGCGTGTCGGCGCAAGCACCGAAGCGTTGTGGACCGGCTTCACCGTGGTCCAGAGCCACGCGGTGGACCCAGTCTATGCGCCGGGACACGTGGCAGCGTTTGATTGGCTGGCGCCAGGGCTGACGTCACGCTGACGTCATGCTTGCGTCATAAAGGGATTTTCAATTGGAAAAATAATCCGATTGGAAATTCTGTGATGATGACATCATCATGAGGTCACGCTGACGTCACAAATCGCTTTTTCAGAATAAAAATAAATCTGTTAATTCTGAATTTCTAATTTCTGTATTTTCAGTATTTATTTCAAACTTCAAAAGGCTATATCTTTTGCATCGTAACTCGGATTTGAGTGATTCAAATTTCTAAAAATTTGTAAAATTGAGATCTATTTAATGGTGAATTTTAATTGATTTTTGGAGTTCTTTTGCTCTTTGTTTTGGTATTTATTTGCTTTTCTCCTTCGGTACGCGTAGACGTTGAATTGTGCGACGCTTCGGAGGAAGATTCAGCAACTCAAGATCAAGTTCCAGAACCAGATCAGGACCTATTCCAAGGCAAGTTGTGCTTTGATCATGTTGAACCCATGTTTATAAAATTGCTATGTTCGTTTTGCCCTATTGCATATATTTCAAATATACAATTGTTTCAAATTAAATTGGGCTTAGCTAATATACCAGATTGATCTATACCCTACTTTGTCATTGTATGCCATGATCCATTGTCACCCTAGATTGGTTTAATATAGTTGGTTAATAATTATAATCGACATTGGAGGTTTAGTCAAGTATTAGTTGCTTAGTCATGCTACGTCATCACATGTGTCAGAATCATTGATAATTAATCTTGATTAATGGAATATGGAACAATTTTAAGAACTTGTGTGTCATGTGGAATCACACGATGAGATTGAGTTGTTGTGGCGAGTCATGTCACGCAAGCGATGTTGAATTGTTGATGGCACGTGGTGCTTAGTAATCAAGCGGGTGATAATAACTTAGATTGGGGCAAGTGACAAGGCGAGTATGCCAAGGTGGGCCCAATGGGCGGAGGGTATGTGGATGTCTTGCCTTGATCACCCTAAGGACTTAACCTTGCAAGCCTTTGACTGAGTCAATCATGCAACCACATGTTGTAATGGGACAGCCTAGGCGATTAATTTGTAATGTCTTAACTTGGTACTATCATTGGTGGTGTGAGTTCCCGAGTTATGGTGTAATTCACATGGCGCAAGAGGGGCCCTGGTTGTGGTTTTCAGACCACGGTGTTGAAACCTTAGCGGGTAGTACGAGATTAAGCGAGCATTGTAAAGGCTTTGTCATGATCTCTTCGCCGACACACCAAAGGAAGTGTGTTAATTGCATGTACGAAGGGCGATCATGTCGTGTGGGTAAAGTGCATAACCTCTGCGAGTGTGAAACTATTCGGATAGCCGTGCTCATGGTATTGAGCAATGCTCGGAATTCTGATTAAGGGTTAGCTTAATTAAAATGAACAACTTGATTGGGATGGCGAATGCCATATGGAAGATGGAATTTGACTTAAGATTGGAAACTTGGTTTACTTGAGAAAAGTTGAATCCATCATTATTGTTATTTATTTTACCGTCTTTACAATCTATTTATTGTATTTGTTAAGTAAATCTTTGCTTTGTTGCAAAATAGCCATGATAGCCTATCCTTTGGAATAAGCCTTGCATATAGTTACATAGAATTGCATTACATGCACAACTTGTTGAGTGCTTTAAGTACTCACCCTTGCCAACAATAACATCACCGTTGAAGAGTCTACATCAATCTTTGGAGGAAAGATTCCAGAGGAGGCGAATGTTTAGGGCGCAAGCCTTGTCGGTTGCTCGTGGTATCTTGAGGGTTACCTACGTTTTCATTCATTGCAGATTTAATATATTATTGACCTTGCAGGCATAGTCATGTAAGTGGACCATGAGGTCATTCGACTAGTAGTATGTATCATATGATGTCTTTCATAATATTTTCGCTATGTATGATTGTGATATTTACTTATGTTGAGCTGTGTGCACTAGCGTGATCTGGACTAGTGCAAGATATACGGAGGTCGGATTTGCATATTCGGGTCCCGAAGTGGTATCGAGCCATCTTGATTGTAGGTCTTGACCCTAGATAGTGCAGTCGCCTCTATAGGAACTTCAAAATTATTTTCTAACGAAAAGAATCAACTTGGAAGAATAATATGTTCTTGACTTATCTTATTCTTCTATTAGTTCCTCGTCGAATTTCTCTCTTTTTCCTGCTGAATTTCCTTCTCTCTCCTTTCTTTGGATCGAGTTAAAAACCTTATCTGAGTTGTCTTGGTAGTTGGCGTGCCACATCATAGAAGAAAGCATCAAGTGTTATTTGTCAACCACGAAGATCAAGAAGGAGGGAATCATCGAGCTCAAGGAAGGAGTAGATCGATGAAGTGTTCGAAGTTAGATGACCTATGCTTGAGTAGCAGTTGAGACTCATGTGTGGGAGTCGCGTCGCTTAAGATAGAAGTGTTACCCTTGTAGGCGGTAGTTTTGTGTGTATAGGTTGAATTGGTTCTTCCTTGATTCTTTGAGTGTGCGGTATGTGTTGCGAGCTTTTAGGCTTATATAAGCAACCATACCAAGTTATTAATATTGTTTGCTTTAGTTATTGGGTTAAACCTATCTCCCTACTTTAGGATCTCTCGCTTCTTACCTATTCTATTTCCTCTTCCCTAACCCGATGAAGCAATCAAGCAAATGGTTGAGTTTGTGGAAACAACGAATTAGTGGAAGTGGAAATCAATCCAAGGAGAACCTCAATGATGGATCAGTTCTTCAACTATCGATGCAGATGGATATGCGAGTTTGAGAGAGTTCTTGTTGCTCGGACTCGATTGATGCATGCAATGATGAAGCGGATCTGAGAATATGGTGACCCGCCAATGTCAACCAAGTGTCCCAAGCTGCTACCAATGATTTCCGTTCCTATTTAAGGTTATCGAAATTCATAAGGACTCGTCGCCGACGTTTTTCGAAATAAGATACCCTCAAAAGTAGATGATTGGCTCAAGACCATTGAGAGGAAGTCGCTCATTGTTGATGTGAAGGCGATGAGAAAGTCTGTATGCTTCTTATCGATTACAAGGAATCACTCTTGAATGGTGGAAGAAATATTGTCTTTATTCATGAAGCCCGCGAGTATCACTTGGAATGAATTTGTTGTTGCTTTTCGTAATCTCTTTGCTTCACCTAGAGACAAGATGCAGTCACGATAAATCTGGAGCGAATACTATTCTTGCACCTTGTTCAACATCTAAGAGTTGCTCTCGAAGTGTCATCAACCAAACAAATCGGAAGATCGTGCGTGCATTATTTGTGGAGAGATAGGACATACTGTTGACGAGCATGCGATTAATTGCTCGGTGTGAAGGAAGTCATTCTCTTGGAGAATGTCCTATGAGTGACATCACATGTTACTTTTGTGAAGGCGAGATCATGGTCGACTCAATGTCCTCTGGATCCAATAGTTCTGCTGTAATTGACGCATCGGCAAAAGAATCTTGAGCCGTAGTTGCTCAAGAGTGGTCAAGAAGAGGCGGAAGCGTCGATTGCAAAAGTGGTGCGCTCGAAGAGCTAAGGGCACAATACCTTAATCTGTTGACCCTCATCAAGAAAGAAGTAATTGGCGATCACCAACAGCATGTTTCCTGTGCGATGAAGAAGGCCATTGGGCTAGTGAATGCCCTATGAAGCAAACGATTACGGCGCAACAAGAAGACAACAATGTACCTGTAGCTGCACAACAGCGAACACGGGTGTGTTATAACTGTCATGAGGAAGGCCATTTTGTTAAGAAATGCCTGTGAAAGAATCTAGAGTCTCCTACAGACGCGGTCCTTCCAGAAGTTACCTCAATCAAGTTCATAACGCCAAGAGTGAGCAGTAAAGTCGCAAGAGAAGTTTGTACGGAGAATCAGTTGAAGAAGAGGCATCTGAATGAAGACACTGCCTTAGTCGACGAATGCTCAAGGAAGAGAGGTGGACCTAAGCTTTGTTACACCTGCAACAAGCCTGGGCATTTTGCTAACAATTGCCCTCATAAGGAAGTGATCGCACGGTGCAAGTCAATCTCAATTCATTCGATCAAAACTTGACGCCAATACCAATCGAGGAAGTTTAGATTGATGATTTTAGCCTATGCAAGTGTCATACCCTCGTTTGTAAAAGAAAAGTGATTAGAGGTGAATTCCATGTAAAAGATTTTCGTGCCTAAATAAATAAAGTAAAGATGGTTGAGAGGTGGATATGTGAAGTGTTGGAATAAAAGCATTAATGATAAAGGATGTTCCTGAGTATTCCCCTATGTTGACGGTTCACCTGAAGATGTTGCGTGTGCAACGATGATCAGTTCAGTGGTGTTTGTAAAGATTGTCAGCTCGAGGAATTATCATGGTCAGAAAGTACACTATTGCTTGATCTAACCTAGAATGTGATGGAGTTAAGTTGGAGAAAAGTTTCTAGCGAGCGATATTGGATATCGGACCGAGATGCTACTCTGAAATGAATTGGTTGTCGGACATAAGGAACATCTGGAGTTTGGTCAAAGAATTGTGTCCGCTAAAAGCCCTGAAAGCGGGAAAATGGAATTTCAAATGACTACGGTTCGTGTTGGCCAGCTGAAGGTCAATAGTGTGGAAGTTGTCAGCTTTGAAGAGGTATTAGTTGTTAGAGAGTATCAAGATGTGTTTCCGAAGAATCACCACCGGATCGAGAGATCAAGTGTGTGATGGAGTTAGTCCCCGGTACAACGCCAAAAGTAAAGAGACCTCATCGAATGCCTATTGATGAGCTAGTTGAGATGAAGAAGCGGACCGAAGAGTTGCTAGAAAGGTTGTTCGCTAGAACCAATTTGTCACCATAGGGAGCACCTGTTTAAAAATGGGAGCTCAGGAATGTGTATCGACTGTCAAGAGTTTAATGAGGTGATGATCAAAAGGGTAAGTATTATTTGCCCGGGATCGTAATTTGTTTGATCATCAAAAGGGTGGAGTGTTCTCAAGGATAGATCTTGATCGGGTTATCATCGATAAAAATGCGTGCGCGGGAATGTTCATAAGTTAGAGGTTTCTCTGCAGTATGGACGAGTATGAGTTTGGATGTATGCGCTAGAATAATCAATACCATTGCGAGAATCTATGAACATGACGAATGGAGTTCCATGGGAAATTTGGTCAAGCTATTATGGTGTATAAGTGGGATGTCTTTGATTGCTTTAAGTCAAAAGGAAAGTATGCGAGCAGTTGAGATTAGTTTTGGGAAAGGTTGCTAGACCAATGGATGTATGCTAAACTTAGCAAAGGTGGCGTTTGGAAGGAGAAAGTTGAATCTCTTGCCGGAGATGTCGCTAAAGGAGTTACCGTGGATCCAACCAAAAGCGATGTTGCGTGGGAGCGGTGAGACAGCTTAGGCAATTAGGAGAAGAAGTTTACATGGGCGCCGCATGGTGAAAAGAGTTTTACGCAATTGGGAAAGCGTTTGGCGACAACGCTTTGTCTTAGTGTTGCGGATGTGCGAGCGGTTTTGATATATATTGTAATGCTTGAGACAAGATCTTGGATATGTGTTATCTGAAAGGCAAAGTTGATGCCTATGCTCAGGACAGTTGAGGCCATGTGAAGAGAACTATGCTCCGCATGAATTGGAAATTGCTACCGTAGTGCGTGCCTTGAAGTCAGTGCATCATGATATTGTTGGAGATATGTACAGACCATAAGAGTTGAAGTGGACCTTAATATAGAGCGAAGAGGATGGTTGGAGTTGATTAAGTATTATAAAGTGGGATCATTATCATCTGGTAAGGCTAATATGGTATCAATGTCTTAAAGTCGTAAAGGCCATAGTACCAATGCACCAATATCAAGTGATCAATAGAAATTGTGCAAAGAGTTTCAAAAGTTGAAATTAGAAGTGGTTTCACAAGGATTTATAGCTGCTTTGAAAGTTAAGCCAATGCTTGAAGATCAGATCGAAGTGGGTCAGAAGGATGAAGGCTTAGCGGAGGATTTTACCGTGGATGACCAAGGAACCACACAATTTAAAGGTCGAATCTAAGTATCGAGCAAGAAAGAGTTTAAGCAGTTGATTCTAGAAGAAGTTAATGATTCTAAAGTATTCAATTCATCCAGAAAAGTGCTAAGATGTATCAGGGTCTCAAGGAAAGGTTTTGGTAGCCTAAGATGAAGCATGAAGTTCTTTGAAAATATCGCTTTGTGTGGCGTGTGCTAGAGAATGGAGCGATGTACGAGATCGGCAAGTTTGTTACAACCGGTGCAGAGCTCTGAGTGGAAGTAGAGCCAAATCAGTAATAAGATACCTAGCGTTGAGAATTGTCGAGAATCCAGAAGGGATATGATTCCGTTTGAGTCATCGTTGATCGTTTGGCCGAAGTTGCTCATTTCGCACCATTAAGACTACCTATTCAGGAGATCAGTTGGTAGGACTATTTATAATTGTGTGTTTGCATGGTATGTCTAAGAAGATTGTGTCAGATAGAGGTACCCAATTTACCTTGAGATTTTGGAATAAGCTGCGTGAAGCATTGGGAACTCGTTTGAATTTCAGTACATCGTATCATCCATAAGCAGATGGTCGAGAATGAGGAGTTAATCGATTCTTGAGGATATCTTGAGAGCTTATGCTTTGCTTTGTGCTATTTTGTGGGATAAGTGTTTACCGCATGCAGGATTTAGCTATAACAACAGTTACCAGGCTAGTTTGCAAAAGTCGCCATTTGAGGTTTTGTATGGACGTGCTTGTCGTACTCCGTTGAATTGGAACGAAACAGGAGAACGTTTGGTTTTTGGGCCAGATATTCTCAAGGAAGCCGAAGAGCGAGTTGCTATGATTAGAGAGAGGTTGAAGGTAGCTCAGTCAAGGAAAAATAGCTACGCTGATAACCGTCGTCAAGATTTGAGGTTCAAGTCAGATGATTTTGTGTATCTCAGAGTTCGCCCTCTTAAAGGTGTCGAAAGGTTTCACGCCAAGGGGAAGCTTGCGTCAAGATGTGTTGGTCCGTTCAAGATTCTGAGCCGTCGAGGAGAGGTAGCGTATCAGTTGGAGTTGCCTCAGTCCTTGGTAGGAGTTCATGATGTATTCCATGTGTTGCAGCTTAAGAAGTGTCTCGAGTGCCATGAGCAAACCCGTTGGATGCAATAGAGTGCAAGAAGATTTGACTTACAAAGAGCAACCGGTCGAATTTTGGATGTTATGGGCGCAAGACCGAAACAAGTCTATTCGCTTTGCGAGTTGATGGAGCAAACATTCAGAAAGTGAAGCCACATGGGAGAGAGAAGAAGATCTGAAGTCAGAATTCCCGAACCTATTCTCTAGTTAGCCCTAAATCTCGGGGTCGAGATTCTGTTAAGGGGGGAGGTTTGTAACATCCCAAAATTTGGCTTAATTAAGTTTTTATTTCTTATTTGTGCATTTGTGATTTTCTGTAATTCATTTGGATTTTTCTGGATTTATTTGAATAAAATTCAAATCAGGTTTAATGCCCTTTTATTCAAATCTATCTAAATCTGTGCAAAGTTAAAATAAAGTTTTGCCAAAAATATTTTATTTGAGTCCAGGATGTCTCAAAGTATTTTTGAGATTTTTATTGGATTTTTCCTAATAATTTAATTGCCTAAAACCAATTAAATGAATTTCTGGAATTATTTAAAATAATAAAGTTTTAAAATCCTTTGCAGCAAGATCTTGGGCGAAGCCCAATCTTGTCGCAGAAGCCCATTTTGGCGCGACCCGGCCGCCAGCGTCGTCGGCCCGTTTGGCTCACGTTCTAGAGAACAGCGTGGACCGTAGGATCTTGATCGGAGGGTAGAGGCGCGTCGAAACCTAATGAATCTGGCGTCTATTTCGTATGCGCCTCGGATTCCTCGCGTTAGCGCATGGTGGCCGTCCGTTGCGACACGTGGATGGCGGATTGCTTCGTCTTCGTCGTGTCCGGACCGGGACTCCTCCGCGCCGTCTCCATGTTCGCAAAGGACTCGCCTTGAGCACGCCCAGATGCTCTATAAAAGCCGTGATCGTCGCCGAGGTTTCGTCGCCACCGCACACTTTTGTCGAGTCGTTTGGCGAAGCGTCGAGGCGAGCGAAGGAGCTTCGCCGGAGTTAAGCGCAGGCGCCTCGGTTTCGCTCGGTTTAAATCGCCGCCGTTGGGTCTCCGCCGCGCCGGTACCATCTTGGGTTCGCCGGACCACGCCGCCTTGAGAACAGCAGCGTCTCGTCGCCAGAATCGCGCCAAAACGCCGCCGCCGTGGTCTTCGTCTTCGGGTCGGTGAGAGTTCGCCGTCGCATCTCCATCGCTAGATCCAGAAGCTCTAGGCCGTTAGATCGAAATCCGGTAGCAGCGTGATGCGCGTCATGAGTGATCGGTGGCCGTTCGATCAGATCTGAGCGCACCGGATGGCGCCGTCGCCACAACCAATCACGGGCAGCCGCGTGTCGGGCGCAAGCACCGAAGCGTCATGGACCGGGTTCACCGTGGTCCAGAGCCACGCGGTGGACCCAGTCTATGCGCCGGGACACGTGGCAGCGTTTGATTGGTAGTGCGGTGGCGCCACGCGGCGGCGTCATGCTTGCGTCATAAAGGGATTTTCAATTGGAAAAATAATCCGATTGGAAATTCTGTGATGATGACGTCATCATGAGGTCACGCTGACGTCACAAATCGCTTTTTCAGAATAAAAATAAATCATTAATTACGAATTTCTAATTTCTGTATTTTGATATTTATTTCAAACTTCAAAAGGCTATATCTTTTGCATCGTAACTCGGATTTGAGTGATTCAAATTTCTAAAAATTTGTAAAATTGAGATCTATTTAATGGTGAATTTTAATTGATTTTTGGAGTTCTTTTGCTCTCTGTTTTGGTATTTATTTGCTTTTCTCCTTCGGTACGCGTAGACTTTGAATTGTGCGACGCTTCGGAGGAAGATTCAGCAACTCAAGATCAAGTTCCAGAACCAGATAAGGACCTATTCCAAGGCAAGTTGTGCTTTGATCATGTTGAACCCATGTTTATAAAATTGCTATGTTCGTTTTACCCTATTGCATATATTTCAAATATACAATTGTTTCAAATTAAATTGGGCTTAGCTAATATACCAGATTGATCTATACCCTACTTTTTCATTGTATGCCATGATCCATTGTCACCCTAGATTGGTTTAATATAGTTGGTTAATAATTATAATCGACATTGGAGGTTTAGTCCGTATTAGTTGCTTAGTCATGCTACGACATCACATGTGTCAGAATCATTGATAATTAATCTTGATTAATGGAATATGGAACAATGTTAAGAACTTGTGTGTCATGTGGAATCACACGATGAGATTGAGTTGTTGTGGCGAGTCATGTCACGCATAGCGATGTTGAATTGTTGATGGCACGTGGTGCTTAGTAATCAAGCGGGTGATAATAACTTAGATTGGGGCAAGTGACAAGGGGCGAGTATGCCAAGGTGGGCCCAATGGGCAGAGGATATGTGGATGTCTTGCCTTGATCACCCTAAGGACTTAACCTTGCAAGCCTTTGACCTGAGTCAATCATGCAACCACATGTTGTAATGGGACAGCCTAGCTGATTAATTTGTAATGTCTTAACTTGGTACTATCATTGGTGGTGTGAGTTCCCGAGTTATGGTGTAATTCACATGGCGCAAGAGGGGCCCCTGGTTGTGGTTTCAGACCCACGGTGTTGAAACCTTAACGGGTAATCTTGGATGAAGCGAGCATTGTAAAGGCTTTGTCATGATCTCTTCGCCGACACACCAAAGGAAGTGTGTTAATTGCATGGCACGAAGGGCGATCATGTCGTGTGGGTAAAGTGCATAACCTCTGCAGAGTGTGAAACTATTCGGATAGCGTGCTCATGGTATTGAGCAATGCTCGGGAATTCTGATTAAGGGTTAGCTTAATTAAAATGAACAACTTGATTGGGATGGCGAATGCCATATGGAAGATGGAATTTGACTTAAGATTGGAAACTTGGTTTACTTGAGAAAAGTTGAATCTATCATTATTGTTATTTGTTTTACCGTCTTTACAATCTATTTATTGTATTTGTTCAGTAAATCTTTGCTTTGTTGCAAAATAGCCATGATAGCCTATCCTTTGGAATAAGCCTTGCATATAGTTACATAGAATTGCATTACATGCACAACTTGTTGAGTGCTTTAAGTACTCACCCTTGCCAACAATAACATCACCAGTTGAAGAGTCTACATCAATCTTTGGAGGAAAGATTCGGGAGACGAATGTTTAGGGCGCAAGCCTTGTCGGTTGCTGTGGTATCTTGAGGGGTTACCTACGTTTTCATTCATTGCGATTTAATATATTATTCAGCCTTGCGAGGCATAGTCATGTAAGTGGACCATGAGGTCATTCGACTAGTAGTATGTATCATATGATGTCTTTCATAATATTTTCGCTATGTATGATTGTGATATTTACTTATGTTGAGCCTGTGTGCACTAGCGTGATCCTGGACTAGTGCAGTATACACAGAGGGTCCGGATTTGCATATTCGGGTCCCGACAATCGTATGAGTAAGATTCCATATGCTTCGGCTATTGGTCCATCATGTACGCCATGTTATGTACTCGACCAGATGTATTATATGCTTTAAGTGTTACGAGCAGATACCAGTCTGATCCAGGTGAAAGTCACTGGATAGCGGTTAAAAATATTCTTAAGTACATGAGAAAGACTAAGGATGTGTTCCTAGTTTATGGAGGTGACGAAGAGCTCATTGTAAATGGTTACACTGATGCAAGCTTCCAAACCGACAAAGATGATTATCGTTCGCAATCTAGATTTGTATACATTTTAAATGGCGAGGCAGTGAGTTGGAAAAGTTCCAAACAAGACTCGGTTGCAGATTCTATGATGGAGGCCGAGTACATTGCGGCTTCCGAAGCTGCAAAGGAGTGTGTTTGGATAAAGAAATTCATTTCTGAATTGGGTGTGGTCCCTAGTGCCTCCAGCTTAATGAATCTCTATTGTGATAATAGTGGAGCCATTGTGCAGGCTAAAAAACCAAGGTCCCATCAAAAGTCCAAACACATACTCAGGCGATATCATCTTATTCGCTAGATTGTGGATAGAGAAGATGTAAAGATATGCAAAATACACACGGATTCAAATGTTGCTGATCTATTGACAAAGCCTCTCACACAGCCAAAGCATGAGATGCACACAAGAGCTATGGGTATTAGATATTTAAATGATTGACTCTAGTGCAAGTGGGAGACTGTTGGAAATATACCCTAGAGGAATTCATAGAGATGATTATATTTCTATAAATGTTCATAAACTATGATATTGTTCTTTGAATGACATCATGGATATTGATTAATAAGTACGTGACTTGTTCGTGAAAATCTATATTCATCTTTATGATGTTCATTCTAAAAGTGATCCCTAGTTGATAACATATGAGGACACATATGAATAGACTAGCATATGTATTGGTTAATGACCATGTTTCACAGGTCATAGATATGGAGATATCAAACCAATAATATGAACACATGTTAGAGAACATGGAGTTAGATCGACCCACCTTGAGACACAACGAGAACGTTGTATTCTTTCATGTCATCAGTTGGTCTCATATACGATGTGTATGCTATATCCTTCGACTTGAGATTGTCGCATGTTCTCAATATGCGTAATGGCTTACTTAGGGGTCATCAAACGCTGCTGTAACAGGGTAGTTATAAAGATGACTTTTCGGGTTTAACATGAAACATGCTACGAGGCGTGGTCGATCAAGATAGGATTTGCCCCTCCATACAACGGGAGAGATATATCTAAGCCTCTCGAGTGGTCGGATTCCGGAAAATGCATGGTCATGCTCATCGAGTAAAGAGTTACTCAAGTCATCACTCTTCTGATGGTATTTTTTTCGGTTACGCGACTTCTTCTCGTAGCTATAGGGTTTAGAGTTGTGATGCAAATAGGATCATAGAGACTTATGAGGTGACCTTTGATGAGGCTATCCTAGGAGCTAGACCTGATATATCAGGCTCTTCTTCTCTCTCCGAGACCATCTTTGTAGAGGATGAGGATGATGGTGTTCTATCTGATCCGGTCCCCTCTATACCTGAGGTGCCTCTTGTTTCCATTTCTGCACCTCAGGGAGACCAGCCCTTGCCTTCAGACTCTCCTTCAGCGAGTGGCTCTGTTCCTGCCTCTTATGTTCAAGAGGTAGAGTCCACTTCCGCTTTTGGACCTCCCCACTGTATTCAACTTTCTCATCTAACTGATCAGATCATTGGTGATCTATTTGAGCATGTGACACGCTCAAAATCAGGCTTATCTTCTTTGTGCCTCCACTCAACCTTTGTTGCCTCCTTTGAGCCGAATGATGTTTCTCATGCATTATCCCATGATTCATGGATTAATGCTATGCATGAGGAACTTGACAACTTCGAGAGGAACAACGTATGTCAGCTTGTCGAGCCTCCATATGGTCATAATGTCATTGGGATCAAGTGGGTGTTCAAGAACAATCAGAGCGAGGATGGGGTTGTCATTAGAAACAAGGCTAGGCTAGTTGCACAAGGCTTTTCTCAGGTTGAGGGTCTTGACTTTGAGGAGACCTTTGCCCCTGTAGCTAGACTAGAGGCTATTAGGATCCTACTCACATTCTCTGCATCCAAAGGCTTCAAGCTTTATCAAATTGATGTCAAGAATGCATTACTCAATGGGTATATTGAGAAAGGGGTGTATATCAGGCAGCCTCCAGGATTCAAAAACCCCAAATACCCAAACCATGTCTTCAAGCTTTCTAAAGCTTTGCATGGACTTAAGCAGGCCCCTAGAGCTTGGTATGAGAGGCTTAAGTCCTACCTTCTCAGTCATGGTTTCAAAATGGATATAGTAGATAAGACTCTGTTCATCAGATACCAGGATACTCATTTTCTCCTCGTCCAGATTTATGTGGACGATATTATCTTTGGTGGCTCTTTGCATTCTCTTGTGTCTCAGTTTTTAGAGGTTATGAGCACAAAATTTGAGATGAGCATGATGGGCGAGTTGAGCTACTTCTTCGGTTTCCAAATCAAGCAAACATGGGAGGGCACTTTCTTGCATCAAGGCAAGTACACTCGAGACCTCCTAAGGCGCTTCGATATGTCTGACGGGAAGCCGGTGATGACTCCTATGGCCACCATTGATGTTCTCGAGCCTGATGAGAATGGTGAGCCAGTTAACCAGAAGGAGTTCCGGAGCATGATCGGCTCCCTCCTGTATCTCACTGCTTCGAGGCCAGACATACATTTTGCTGTGTGTCTGTGCTCTTGATTTCAGGCTTCTCCTCGCGCTTCTCACCGCCAGGCGATGAAGCGCATCTTCAGGTACCTTCGAGCTATAATTTATTATGGCATTTGGTACTCTTCTTCTTGTCTATCCCTTAGAGCCTTTTCTGATGCAGACTTTGCTGGCTGTAGGATAGATAAGAAGAGCACTTCTGGTACTTGCCAATTCATTGGCACTTCTCTTATTTGTTGGTCATCTAGGAAGCAGTCCAGAGTTGCGCAGTCCACAGCTGAGGCCGAGTATGTCGCTGCAGCTAGTTGTCGTAGTCAGGTGCTCTAGATGGGATCGACCTTGCAGCAAGTCTTAGATCGAGTTCTTGAGTTTTGCTCAAACTTGGTGTAAGACTTCACGGGTAAAAAGATCAGAACTTTGATGTCAATCCTTGTGATTGAAGGTTGGAATGAGTTCTTCACACCTATAGGCTACATCTACCAAGTTTCGTGAGTTTTTGTCCAACCGATCAAAAGGTTCCTCAAAATTTGCTTTTGTGTCGTGCTATTTTCAGACTATGTTCTTGGACCCGGTGCTACCACCCATTGTGTGGTACTACCGGTCTTCCTGCGGTAGCATCGCCCATACAGAGTACTTGCTTCTTCTCATTTACTCCCTTTTGAGTATTCTCTTTGAGGGCTTAGGTGGATTGTTTTGTGTGGGGAAAATTTTTATTTGGGATCATTCACCCCTCTCTGATCACCATCTCGGTCCTTCAAAGGAATTTATCCAAGGTTGGAGGATGGCTTAAGAGTAGTATAAATAGAGGGGTAGGGGTAGCTGTAAGTTCAAGCTCCATTAGTTTTGGTGATTGGTTTAATATTAATGTTTAATCATTGTTTAATGACAAATCTAATCATTATGAGACTTAACATGTTTAATTGAGCCTTATTCTTATTAGTCTCATATTTGGATGGAAAATGGAAAACCTAAGGTATGCACTTGTATTCACTCTATTGACTTAATGCATACTTAGGATTCAAGTTAAAGTATGAACTCTCCATTGCTTTAGTCCAAATATTTGCATTATGTTCCTAATTCACATACTACATGAATGCACACATCTAGGGGGAGTTTATAATTTAACTTATTGTTTCAATAGTTTTGATCCATGTCTTATTGCTGAATAACATATAAAGGATCAAGACTTTGAAACAATCATTTGAGTATATGAAACTTGTTTAGTTATATATATACTCATATTCATTTAAATTGAGTTCGATTGTCTTTCAATCAATAAAAGGACATTTCATCATGTGTTGATGGTGTTCCTTGTTGATTAAAGACAAGCGAAAAGTTCTTGAGTATAATGAAGCATTAGTTGCATCAAAGTACTCAAGACAACAATTAATCATTCAAATTGATTTGGGTTGTGCACAATCGATCTTGGAGGCATCCATTATGTGTTAATGGAGTGCGGTGATGATTGAGACAACCGTATTTGTTGGACTAACAAT
The DNA here is from genome assembly GCA_036346275.1 of Otatea glauca. NCBI lineage: Eukaryota > Viridiplantae > Streptophyta > Magnoliopsida > Poales > Poaceae > Otatea > Otatea glauca. The sequence goes on from CM070719.1 coordinate 36,632,178, forward strand.
CTTCTACGAGTTGTGAAGTAGGTTGAGTCCAAGATAATGAAGATTCGGGAAGAAGAAGTCATCATGTGTTGATGAGCTTCAAGAGGTGATCCCGAAGTAAAGAAAAGAGCTAGAAGGTTCATCATGTGTTAATGACCAAGAAGAAGAAGAGGTGATCCTGGAGAGAAGATGATTGGAAATCATAAAAGCTCCAAGTGGATCGCTAGAGGCAAAGGTATAACTAGCTAGGGCTAAGGATGTGTTCCTAGTCTTATATCGATCTCGGTGTTTGGATGAAAGACCGGGTTGCTAATTAGGTTGCTGTACTATTAAGAGGGGTTGAGTCTTTTAGCTTGAGCTTCATCATGTGTTGATGAACTCAATCCGGTTCACTCTAGCTCACTCTCTTGTTTGGTGTTTGCATGAAGCTAACCATTTGGCATGTGTTGCAAATGGGTGAAGCTTGTGCATTGGATTTTGTATGAGCTAAGTATTTGCATGTGTTGCAAATAAGGGTGCTCATGCTTGCATCTTAATTGAATCTTATTTGATTTGGTTTTTGCTTGGAGCTAAGTTTTGCATGTGTTGCAAATAGAGAGCTCATGCACTTGAATTTGTTGTGGTTGTTTGCATGGTGCTAGAGATTTGCATGTGTTGCAAATAGAGAGCTCATGCTTTGGTGTTTTAGCTTGTGATTGGGTCATGTGTTGATCATCACAAGGCTAAGCTTGGTTTAGTTGCAAAATGTGTTTTTGCAAAGTGTTGACTTATTATTTGCAAATGTGTTTTGCAAATAAGTTGAAGATTATGAGGTTCGATCCTAGAGCATGTGTTGGCATTTGCAAATGTGTTTTGCAAAGTGTCGGGATCATGTGTTGATCCTTACATGGCTAAAAGGATTGATCTTATAGGTTTGTGGTTTATTTGCGAATGTGTTTTGCAAATAAGTTGGAGTTGTTATTTGCAAATGTGTTTTGCAAATGAACATGAGATTATGGGTTTCGATCCTAGAGCATGTGAATAGGGTTTGCAAATGTGTTTTGCAAATTGACCTCATCATGTGTTGATCATCACATGGCTAAGAGGATTGATCTCATAAGTTCTTGGTTTATTGGCAAATGTGTTTTGCAAATAAGTTGTGCTTAATGAGATTCTTTGGAGTATGTGATTAACATGTGCAAATGTGTTTTGCATAATGTTGTGATCATGTGTTGATTCTCACATAGCTCAAAGAATAAATCTTTAATGGTCTGGAGAAAAGTTTTCGTGAAAAACCGTGTTTTCTCCTTATGGCCGATCGTACCGCCCACGTAGGGCCGGTAGCATCGCCTGGCTGGTAGTACCGCTTATGGGAGCATGTACTGCAAGGAGGTCCGGTGCTACCGCCCCTCTGGCCGGTGTGGAAATTCCAGAGAGGGATGTTTTTGGGCGGATTGGCGGTCCGGTGCTACCGCCCATGGTAGGCCGTTAGCACCGGAGGTCCGGTGCTACCGCTCCTCTGGCCGGTGTGAAAAATCCAGAGGAGGTGTTTTTGTGTTCGGCTTGGGTTCGGTGCTACCGAGGTGAAGGCCAGTGCTACCGCCCGAGCGATAGCACCGCTCCCAGTTGGCCAGTGCTACCGGATTTCCTACAACGGCTAGTTTTGTAGCCATTGGTGAGGAGGCCGGTGCTACCGGGCCTAGTAGAGGCGGTAGCACGGGTTTCTTGGACGTTGCCCAATTCGTCCCCAACGGCTAGTTTTGGCTTGGAGGCTATAAAACGAGGCCTTGGAGAGCAAGGGCTGTAGTTGTTGCTGTTGCTAGAGCATTTGGGTGTTTGTAGGAGTTGAGTGCATGTGTTGCCCTCTTCCATTTGCTTCTTGATCTAAGAGTGAGCCCTAATTGCATGTGTTGCAATTAGGAAGTGGATTGAGAGCCTTTTGTGCATGTGTTGCACTTGAGGAGGATCCTAGTGCATGTGTTGCACTTAGGAGGTCACCGGAAGTGCGTGTGTTGCACTAGGTGAAGTTCAAGCGGAAGGGCTTGATTTGTTTCTCTTGGTGTTTGCCTACACCTAGACGGCGTAGTGGCGATCGTGCGCGGTGAGCTTCTCAACGGAGGTTGTGAGAAGCCCCGGCAAGTTGTGAAGGCCGGAGTTCGCCTACCCGGAGCGGGGAAGAACTACCTTAGTGATCGAGGAAGGCTCAAGCGAGTGGAGCCGGCTTGACGTGGTTCAAGTCACCTCAACGTGGACTAGAGGAGACCGGCAAGTCTCCGAACACCACGGTAAAAAGTATTGTGTCTCATGTGCTTGCATTGTTTTCATTATTTATATTCAAGCTATTTATATTCATAGAATTAAATTGATTGATTGCTTGTCTTTAGAATTGCAATTATTGATAGAGACATAATTAGTTAGTGCACATAGTGAGCCTAGTTGATTTAGGCTTTAATTGTCAAAACCTTAGTTTATCACTTCCGTATTAATATTTGTTAAGGTTTTGGTATTAGGATATTTAGGGGTGAATTGCTTTGTAGAAACTAACGAGGATTAGTGTCATTTGTAATTTCTAAATTGTGTTGAGAAATTTAGAAGCCGCCTATTCACCCCCCTCTAGTCGGCATCCTCGACCTAACAGTAGCTCTCCCCTCTTTTGAAGGTTTTGAGGTTCTTGTGCTCTCTTAAGCTTTGCCCACTTTGTTGTGAGACTTTGTAAACCTCCCTTCCAGAAATGAAAAGTTTATTTTCTCAATTCTGAATTTACTTTCCGCATTTACATTGCCTTAAATTCATCACTTAAATTCTGCAATTTAAATTCTTACAATTTACATTCTCGCAAGTTGGATTTGCCTCCCCTCCTAGTTGCTTGTGCTTCTTGTGCCGAGGATGTATGATTTTTGGATGAATCTGTCTTAGATCGTATCCCAATTATCTAGGCAAATCTTCTCTTGAACTTTGCAAGAAACCGATCTTTTTGGCTTGAAAGAGAAGTATTTTCTATAGATCGTGTTCTTTAGTTTTTAAGGGCTAGATCTTTGGTGTTCTAGCTTGCTATGACATGTGAGAAACCATCTAGGATCATCTTGATCATCAAGAACCCACGAGCAAGCTTAGGGCTAAGTTTCTGTTCTTGAACCCGTTCTTGTGCACTTTTCCTTTAATTAGAAAAAGGTCAAAACTTTGACATCAATCCTTGCGATTGAAGGTTGGAATAGGTTCTTGACATCAAAAGGTGTCTACAAAGTTTCACAGGGTTTGGATCAGTCGATCAAAAGATTCATCGATTTTCATTTTGATGTCGTGCTGATTTTACTATTAATTGTGGTGTTTTTACTATTGCACTACTGCTATAGAAACGCCGGTAGTGTCAAGGTACTATTCATATGGCAGTACCAGGGCTGAACTGCAGTAGTGCCGCCCTTGCTTAAAATTTCTAGAATTGTTTTTTCTCTGCTTCGCTTTGATGAAGTGAGGTTCTTGGTTGGTTCTTTGAGGGGAAAGTTTTAAATTGTGATCATTCACCCCCCTCTAATCGCCATTCTGGTCCTTCGGAGATGTGGCATATGCCTTTAGTGTACATTACTCTAGTTGTTTGACCTCTCTAGGTTCAAGTGGTGGTCTAGGCTTGTTACCTTTGGAGATCGGTGTGTCCTAGACGGCTTAGAGGTGTGGTTCTTGGTGACCTTCCAAGGAGGAGCTTGTGGAAAGGCACCGGGAGGTTGTGAAGGTTCGGAGTTCATCTATCCGAAGCGAAGGACTACCTTGAGTGGATGGCTTGATTCGATGCACGGTTTTAAGTCGTAGTGATACTTTTGCGAGAGTGCTCCAACAAGGAGTAGGGGAGATCATCGAATCTCCGAGACCTTAGTAAAAAGTGGTTTTGCTCCTTGTCTTTTTTATATTTTTGTATTTACTTCCATGTCATTCAATTCCTAAATACTAGACTTGTGTAGGATTGAAACTTATGTTGAAAAACTTCACTAGACTTGTGTAGGAGTTGTTTTGGCTACACTAGAAACTATGCATATAGGCTGGGCTAGGAAAGCTTAAGTTTTAATTTATCCATTAGTGAAAAGAATCCCAATGCACCCCCTCCCCTTGGGCATCTAATCAAAGAAAGTGATAGAGTGAACGAATTTTGGTGGATTGCGGTGGCAGCTCGAGAGCGAGGTTAGGCAGCGATAATGGCTTCTGGCAGCGTGTCATCAGCATCCTGATGGGCTGGGGCTAGCGAGCGAAGGGAGATGGCGACATGCGGCTTGGCTGGGTTGGTCTGGGTTGGCGGTCCATGAGGGAGAAGTTGGAGGTGGGCTGGAAATGGTTTCAAATTTCATTTTCCGACCACATCTTGGAGGTAGCCGAAATTCAAAATTTCGACAAGATTTCGGAATTTCGGCCGAGGTCCTACCAAAACTCAAAAAGAAAATTTGAAATCCAGAATTTTTGTGATCGAGAGGACCAAAATTTCGGCCGAAATTACCTAAATTTTGGTAATTTTCAACCGGCTGGTTATCTCCCGAGGCTAGAAAAAATTGGAAAATATGAAAAACATTATGCAAGCATTTATGTACATTTCTTATCTATTTTAATGCAAACTAATAATTATTTTAAAATAAAAGACCCTAAAGTTACAAATTTTGACTGAATTTCGACTGATTTTTGAATTCTGATAGTTACATTTGGCAACAATCAATATATATTATCATCAAAAATGATAGATATGAAATAAAATTAACACATATGACAATTCATAAACATTTTTGAACATCCATTACAACTTCGAAATAACGCCGTGCATTCCATCTATCCTATTTCATCCATCTCAATTGTTTGCAGCATATGTGTTATATAACAAAACAGGGTGCTTAATCAATTTGGACTGGGTATAGCAATGAGCATAGCAACTGTGAAATATACAAGAGCATATACACCACATATATGAGCATATGTGCTTAATCAAAATGAAGGGTGGTTAATAAACGAGAGAAGTACCTGTCGAAGCATGGATGACGCTGCAACGCACTGCTCGGCCCGAAGCACCTACAAGAGGCATAATTAAAGGAGTATGAACATGTATTGCAAGAAGATGTAAAGCATAATTAAAAGGACGATGAACATGTATTGCAAGAGGCATAATTAAAGGAGTACGAATATGTAAAGTATGGACAACTATGCATTGACGTATCTACGAGTAGTAGTACGTGTATGGTGCAACTTGCACCTCCATGTCATCGACAATGATCTCACCACGCTTCCTCTATTGCTCTTGCTTGTACTCATCCCAGTTCATGTTCCATGGCAGCCAGGCAAACTTCCAATGCTCGTAATGCACCATCAAGATCGAAGGATTCTCTGACTTGTGCAGGTACCTGATAGGCATGTGTCGTGCGTACAGATCGGCGTAGGAATCAGTTTAGTCAAACAACGATGACATACTCGATCCGCCATGACTCTAGAAGTAACTGTACCCACCCTAATCCTCTTCGTAGGGCATCGAGTCGTACCCTAACACGGGGTGCCTAGGCTGCTCACTAGGGAAGCCCCAATGGCTCAAAGACTGGCCACTAAACCACGAGCCCATGTCATCCTAGGGCTGTCCTACTTGTCGCCCACCCCCACCACTCATCATGCCCTTCCCCGTACTACGGATCTGCCTGTACAAACCCTTCCTCGGGGCACTTCCCCCCTGTTGCGATGCTCCTGATGACTGTGGCTATGAACGGTGTCAGAGGGAGTAGCAGGCATCGTCGCCTCCAGAGTCTGTCGCCGAGCTACTATCAGCGGACTACTAGAACAACATCTTCTCAGGGGGTGTCTCTGTGTCATCATCGTTGTCCACATCCGGCTCATCATTAATTTGTGCCTTTCCTTTTCCCTTGCCGCGCAGGCTGGTCGACAACTTTGCCAACCCACCTAAAGCACCCAACAGCATGTCCTCCTTGTCGGTGGAACGCTTTGTCGGGACCCGAATATGCAAATCCGGACCCTATGTGTATATCGCACTAGTCCAGGATCACACTAGTGCACATAGGCTCAACATAGATGAATATCACAATCATACACAACAGAACATAATAAAAGCCATATATTAAATATAGCTTGTTGAATGACCTTATGGTCAACTTACATGATTAAGCCACATAGTGCTAGACTAAGAACATTAACTAAGACATTGCAGCAGAAAGAAAGATGTATATAACCCTTCAGTATACCACAGGCAACTGACAAGGCTTGCAACCTAAACACTCGTATCCTCCTAGTACTCCTCCAGAACCGATGTAGATTCCTCAGCTGGTGATGTTGTTGTCACTCAATAAGTTGAGCACGTAAAGCACTCAATAAGTTGAGCACATAATGCAATTATAACGTAACTATATGCAAGGCTTATTCCAAAGGAATGGCTAACATGGTTATTTTTCAGTAAAGCAGCATTTGTAAATGAGTACAGTAAGTAGATTGAAAAGTCAGTAAAACAAATAATAGCAATAAGTAAATTTCAGAATTTCTCAAGTAAACATGGCATCCAGCCCTAAATCAAGTTTCAGACCTTCCAATGGCAACCGCCATCCCATCCCAAGTTTTCATTTTATAAAATCTAACCCTTGACTGTAATTCTCGAGCATTGCTCAATACCACGAGCACGGCTATCCGAACAGATTTTACACTATACAGAGGTATGCGCTTTACCCACATGACATGAACATCTCTTTTTGCAATCGATATTAACACACTTCCTTTCGTGTGTCGCAGAGATATCATGACAAAGTCTTTACAATGCTCTGTCTTAACCCAGTACTACCCGCTAAGGTTTCAACACTGAAGGGATTGGTTACCACACTCAGGGCCCCCCTCTTGCGCTATGTGAGTTCATAAAAAGGTCGAACCTCACACCAGCACTGGTAGTACCTAAGATATTGCAAATTAATTAGCAAGGTCCGTCCCATTCCAGACATGTGGTTGCATGTTTAACTCAGGTCAAAGGCTTGCAAGGTTAGGACCTTAAATTGACTAGGGCAAGACTTTCACATACCCTCTACCCTTCCAGCCCACCTTGGCACACTGCCGCTTGCCACTTGCCCCAATATAAATGATTACTGCCCTAGTTGATTACCAAGAACCATGTTCCATCAATAAGTCAACATCGTTGCGTGACCTCCTCGTCACTACAACTCAACATCATTGTGTGACAACACCTGACACACCAATTCTTAATCATGTTCCATATTCTTTTAGACAAGATTAACTTTTGATATTCTAAAGACATGAGTTTCACATAGCATGGCTAAGCATACTAGACACAGTCTAACTAGCCCATGTTGATTATTAATATTAACCAACTAGTAATGAATCATCCTAGGGTGACAATTAATCATGGCATACAAATGACAAGGTAGGGTATAGATCAATTGGGTAGTTTAACTAAATCCCGAACTATTTTGAAACAGATGTACACATAAAATAACATGCATAAAGTAAAACAACATAGCAAATTTGTAAACTAGGTTCAACATGATCAAAACATAATTTTCCTTGGAAAAACTCTTGTTCTTGCTCTGGAACCTGATCTTGAGTGAACGAATCCTCCTCGGACGCTCCGAGCACTTCGACATCTACGCATAAAGAAAAAGAATTCAAAATAAATACTAAAATAGAGAGAAAAAAACTCCAAAAATCAAATAAAATTCACCATTAAATAAATATCAATTGTACAAATTTTTAGAAACTTGAATTGCCTCAATCGGAGCTCGTATGAGGGAGAACGGGCTCTCGAAAGGTTTGAATAAAAGATAAATCAAGAAAAAGAGTAAATTAGAATTTCTCGAATTATTTTTATAATGAAAATTCGATTAATGATGTTGGCTGACATCATAAACCTCTTTTTCTGAAATAAAAATAATTCTAAAAAATCCTCATCTCGCTGACATGTGGGCCCCAAGGTCCATGGACCATGTCCACAACCTGTCTACGATCCATCATGGACTTGTTGCACAAGGCGCCTTTGACCAATAGGTGGGACTTGGCTCTGCTGACAAGGCCTGCTACCCAAGCGTCGTGTGCTAACCAGACGCTGACACATTGTCCACCTGGCACCACATGGCACCACCTGGACTCCACGTTGACGCCACGTAGACCGAAACTTCGGCTCCGCTCGCTGGTGAGAAACAATAACGCTCCACCAGACTCGAGGAAGAACATGTAGCCGACTAAGATTCTGGGACGGATCTAAAGCGACTTCACATGGATCTAGACAACGTCTAAACGGTGAAATCAGAACTGGCTTCGGCTTCAACAGGGGTGCAACAACAGTGGAGATCCGGCCGAAAGAAGGCGACCACAACTTCAAGCTCCTCCGGCGAGCAAAAGCTTCGCGATAGAAGCACCTTGGGCGACAAAAACTAGGGCAAAAGAGGTGGCGGTTTCTGGTGAACCTCGGGGGCAGGGGCCAAGTGCCTTATAAATCCTTCAAGCACCGCGCATGAATCGAAATCCACGGCGGCTACGTCACGGTCTCCGTGTCCATGACGGAGAGGACTGCGATGCTGAGGACCAATCCGGGCCGTCCAAGAAGCAACCATCCAACGGCTAATGACATGCAAGGCGTGGCGCAATCTGGTGTAGCAGTATCATCTTAATCCAACGGATGGAATACATTAGGGTTTCCCTAATCCATCCAACCGTCCGATTGAAGCCCAACTGTGAGGATCCTAGGGTTTCACAGAACCAGGTCGAAGCTGGGCCAGACTGGGCTTTGCATGGAAGAAAAGGGCTAAAACTAATGAGCTCCGGCCCAACACTAATAAAAGCCATTTTCAAATCTTTCTTTTGTTTAAAAACAATTCCAGTAAATAAAGTAATTCAAGTAAAATAGCAAAAACATCAGAAAAATTCTAGAAAGATTTAAGAAAATATTTTAAGACATTTAGAACTTAGATAAAATATTTTTGATAAAACTTTATTTAAACTTTATCATTAATTAAATAGTTTTCACAAAAGGCCTTATTACTTAATATTTAATAAATTCAAATAAAATCCAGAAAAATCCAATAAATTTAGAAAATCCATAAAATACATATTAAATTCAAATAAAACCAAAAATTGGGATGTTACATGCTTCCTCTTCCCTGTGTGGGTGTCGCCAATCGAGAACTCGGCCCAATCTGGGAGGCTCTTCCCACCTGCGGGTAGTTCAAAATAATATTAACACTATTGTGAGATGTAGCACATATATCATAACCAAGTAGAATAAAATATAATTCCACATTACCTGTGGCCTTATTGAGCTCTTCCAGCTGGATGTTGTCAACCACAAATCTCTCCATGAGGGGCGGGTCGTACCTAGTGTCCTCTTGAGTAGAGGCTCCCCCTAGACATGGACAACTCAAACCAATCTGCAATCAGGTTTATACCCGAATGCATCGCATCCTCAATGAGATGATCGAATGGGTCGACGTTCTTGGCCTAGCGGGTGGATTCGTAGTCCGTAGGCAAAGTCAGAGATTGTAGTGGACAAACACGAGCTGTTGTTGCTTTACGTAACTTAATCGATTCCTTAGTTGCATGTGCACTAAGGCAAATGTGCTCCAGAAGTTAGTACGTTCATTTGCATTACTACCAAGTACCAACACACGGAAATGTTGTACCTGTGGCATCGACGGACTTCTGGAAGAACATGACCCCGTTGTAGAAGACCATAAAGTTGATGATGCTCTGCATTGTTGGGCCAGTTCAGGAGTCATACATGACTATCAGACAAAATGTGGCCCAGTCATCCTTGAACTTTCGAAGATACTCAACAATCTCCTTCTCATTCTTGTCGAGGTACTTCTCGTCCATCTCATGGCCCTGTGGTGCACGAACCCCTGGATCTAGCTCCCATGTCATCTTATGTGTACCTGTCCACAGCAAACGTAACAGGTTAGTACAATCATCACAAGATTTTTAACTTCAAAACCTAAGAGTGTTGCATACCTGTGAAGTACGAATAGTCGGCCTTCCTTCTTGGAATTGCATTTACATGGAACCACTTGGACCATGCCCTCCCAAGCTTCTGTCTCACCCCTTGCTTGAATGCAGTGTCAATACGGGGTTGCTATGGGGCACCACTCTGTGCAACGTCTGGATCGATGGAGCCATGGTTTTCCCGTGTCGATTTGGACCTGCCGAACATTTGGCTGATAGTGGGTTGGACCGAGGGCCTCGCTGCACCAATCCCAGACCCTGATCCTACGGTCAAACCTTGATTTCTGAGGTAAGCCTCTTCTTTAGAGGCCCTTAAGGCCATCTTTACCTGCTCCTGGTTGGTACGTTAGTTGGTGACCCAGTTGTCACAAGCCACCTCCTTATGGAGGCGCTCTACCTCCTCTCGACCGGAGACGACGGCAGCACTGATGACCAATCCGGGCCATCCAAGCGGCAACCATCCAACAGTTAATGACATGCAAGGCATGGCGCAATCTGGTGTAGCCACGTCGGCTTTATCCAACAGATGGAATACATTAGGGTTTCCCTAATCCATCCAACCATTCGATTGAAGCCCAACGGTGAGGATCCTAGGGTTTCATAGAACCAGGGCGAAGCTAGGCCGAACTGGGCTTTACTCGGAAGAAAAGGGCTAAAACTAATGGGCTTCGGCCCAACACTAATAAAAGCCAATTTCAAATCTTTCTTTTATTTAAAAACAATTCTAGTAAATAAAGTAATTCAAATAAAAAAGAAAAAACATCAGAAAAATTCTAGAAAAAATCAAAAAATCCATAAAATGCATATTAAATTCAAATAAAGCAAAAACTTGGGATGTTACAAACCTTTCACCTTAACAGAATCTCAACCTTGAGATTAAGGGATGACTAAGGAATATTTTAGGGAATTCTGACTTCTAATCTTCTTCGTGCTCCTAGGTAGCTTCACTTTATGAATGATTACTCCATTGAACTCTGCAAAAGCGTGTTGACTTGTTTCTGGTCTTGCACTCCATCACATCCAAAGTTTGGATCGGCTGCTCTTTATAAGTCAAATCTTCCTGTAGCTCAATTGCTTCTAACGGTGTCTGCTCTGCTGGCACTCTGAGGCACTTCCTAAGCTGTGACACAAAGAACACATCATGCACTCCTGCCAATGACTACAACAACTCTAGTTGATAACCAACCTCTCCTCGATGCCTTAGGATTTTGAACGGACCAACAAATCTTGGCGCAAGCTTTCCTACGTCTTGAGACAAAGCTCTGTGTATGCTGGGTTTTTGTGTGTCTATCTGAGTTCTATGAGTTCTCTCCATCTACCCCTTTGTCCCACGCAGGGGAAGGTTTTATACCTCTAATACAGACCGTTACAAGAAATGGCTTCGTCCGAAAAAATCGGGAGCGTGGCGCCAAACCCGGATCTGGGCGCAGTAAAGTCGGGTGGTAACTGCCCCGAGAATGTAGCCTCCACGCTCGTCTTGACTTCGTATTTAAAGCCCTTTACTTGACTTGGTAACCGCTGGCTTCTTTAATCCTAGCCCAGCCCGACCTTGCTAGCTCGAGCTGGGCCCACATTCTCCTGCTAGAGCTCGAGCTCGCTGGTCAAGAGCTCAGGCTCAGGAAGCGCATGCTCGAGCTCACCTGGCCCCGAGCTCGATCTCGGGAATGCACGCTTGAACTCGCGGGATACACCCGTCGAGCTTGAGGGGTGTTTACTTGCACAGAGGTTTCTGATCCCCGACAGTTAGCCCCCGAGGCTCAAGGAATGATCCTGAAGCTCGGGATGTTCTTGAGTCTAATGACCATGAGGGGGTCAGCTTCCTGGTCGAGGTCAGAAACTCTTGAGCTTGAGCTCAGGTCCGGAATCGCCTGGAGGTCTTCGATGTAGATGTGCCTGGGAACGCTCAGGCTTTGACGCTTCATCTTCGAGCGAGGAAGTGCAGGGTGCAGTTCATGATGCTTCGTCTTCAAGCGGGGAAGTCGAGAGTGCGGATCGTGATGCTTCAAATCCTCCTTCGGAAGTCCCAGCCTGCCTTTTGAGGCATAACCGGCGCTAATTTTCGATAATCGGGCTCCTTTAAATCCCGAACCACCATCTTCCTCAGAAATTCCCCAAATTCCATATTGTACCAAGCGCTAGCACTTTTTCGCGTCCTTATCTTCCTGATCTCCATCCTCCACCTTTCTTCTTTGAGCAAACCCCTCCCAAAGGCCATGGCCATGTTCGGGAAGAGCACCTTGACCCTGGAGAGGATAAGGAAGCTCGAGGCATTGGGACTGCTAGACCCAGTGACCTGGCGACTGCCGGGCGGAGACACTGAGCCGCATCCGCACGAGGACGAGCTCATCGACACCGAGGACTACGCGCTCTTCGGGCTGCGGACGCTGGAGAGTGATTTCCTGGCGGTAGTTCTCGCGCAATGCAAGATCGAGCTAGTCAACCTGGTACCCAATTCCATCCTTCTTCTTTCCATTTTCTCTCATCTGTGCGAGGGGTTCTTGGGGATTCTTCCCACCTCTTCACATTTCTTCCGCTTCTACTCTCTGTTTCGTACCGCGAAGGAACCTGTGGTCGGGTGTCCCTACTTCTGGTTGCGAATAGGGCTTCCTTGCTCCTTCCCCCAAATCCAAACTCGGGACTCCCTCGGTCCGTTGACGGAGAGGTGGTTCTATCTGAAGAAAGGAGAGGGGGCGCACTCGGGTACAACGGTGTCCCCGTCGACAGCAAGCGCCAGACCCCCGAGCCCAAGGACTCAGCGGCCGACCAGGTGGCCCTCTCCGCCATCCACATATGTGCGACGCGCGGCCTCACCGGCCAGGCCATCGTCCACGACTATCTGCGGAACCGGGTGTTTCCTCTGCGAAAGAGGGTGCACCCGTTCTTCAAGATCCGAGGGGATGACGACCTCACCTGGGAAAGTCCCAGCGGTAAGCCTTCTTCGAGCTTGATCTTCCTCGAGCTCGTCTGAGCTTCTTTTTAATAGTCCTCTCTTTTCCTATAACCCCGCTGGAGTCTTGGGTGGCGGCGAGAATGCAGGAGACGTTCGGGACAATGGCTTTCTACTACACCACTGCCGACCCCGTTCCCAGAACGTCTTGAGGCGGAGTAGTGAGGTAATACATCCCTTACTAGCACCGACCTCGAGCCACCTCGAGCTTGTACTGACTTTGTTCAATCACGCAGGAGAGCGAGAGCTCTGAGAGACGGCGAGGCGCATGCTACCACTGCCCAGAGCGAGCCAGAGCAAGAAGGCGGGTAAGAGGCCCACCCTAGATGCCCCGAGCAACAGCAGTGCCCCCAAGAAGCCACATGTTGAGTGGGCTGACCGCATGGTGGTAAGTCGAACCTTGCCGAGCCCGGGAACACTCAAGCTCGAGCTTAATTTCTTTCGTTGTTTTTTATCTTCTTCTCATCTTCTTGTAGGAACAAAGGGCAACGGCCACTGCGCGGTCCCCGAGCTCGCCACTGGGGTGGTCAGCGTGGGGTGCCCGGAGCCCGCGTGTGCTCCGAGGTCTCAGCCGTGGAGCGTCCAGGGAGGGGATGCTTCCCCTGCCGCAACGGGAATGAGACGTCAAGATGTCCCTCCCCCTCCTAGGAGATGGAGGCTCATCAGATAGGTATGTGCGAACCTTGGTTGTAGCGTAGACTTTTCCCTTTCTTTCGCTTAGCGATTTCTCGTGCTGCAGACCTCGAGCGCCCGACGGGGCAGTGACCATGATTGTTGTCCAGGGCGAGTCCGAGGACGAGGATGAGGATACAGATGACTTCCTTCTAGTCCACCGAGCACGTTCGCAGCAAGCCCAGGCCACCGCGGCGCCTTCGGGGGCCAACCTTGTCGGTGACTCCGACCAAAGGCCCACTGGACCAAGCGTCGACCTAGAAGGGGCCGCCGCGGGAGTCGAAGCTGTGGACGTCATAACCGTCAAAGCCGGGACTATCGAGGCCGACGGAGTCGGGCTCGAGGTCGAGCCTACCTCAACCGGTGAGGTCGAGGTTCCTACGAACGCGGTCGAGTCTGAGGTTCCTGCAGAAGCGCTAGGTACGTCAAAACTCCCAAGCCTCCACCTGTTGTTTCTTGTTCTCGTAACTTGGTTTTTTTTCTATTTTTTATTTTTGCTGCTTTCTTCAGGAGTCTCGGTTCCACCCGAGCTGCCACCTACCTCGGTCAGGACAGCCCAGGTCGAGGCTTCGGCTTGCGGGACCAACTCAACGCCAGAGGGGGCCAACGTGGCCTCCATGTCCCCGGCCGGGGATTCTGTCGAGCCCGAGGTGGTCGTACCGGGCGTACGGCTCATCGGACCTCACCGACAGAGGTTCGAGGAGCGACTTGATCAGGTAAGTCATGCCTGAACCCGCCTGCCTTCTTATCTGTTGTCGTAATCCCTTTTGGTTTCCGCAGGCACTGGGCCTGATCACCCAGGGACTCCAAAGCCTGCGCGGGCATTCCACCAACCTTCAAGTGGTCTTCGACCGGGTGGAGGAGCACGACACGTACGTCCTCCAGCTCGAGGAGGACCTGATGATTGAGTAGGAAGAGGCGGAGCGACTAACCATGGCCCACTCCTCCGAGCTCTCGCAGGCCATCAACGCCGAGCATGAGAGGTCGAACGAGGCCCTCGAAGCCCTCCGCATGAAGGTGGCGACGACCATCGAGTCTGAGCTCGCGGTGTTGGCGGGAGCCCTCGAGACTACGCATGCGGAGGCAGAGATGCTTCGCAAGCAGATTGCGGAGCTCTCTGCTGCTTCGACGAAGGCCTCTGCTTAGCTTGAGGCGAAGGTGGCCGAGCTCGAGGAGAAATAGGGGCGAGCGACCAGGACAGGGAAGAGCATCCTGGCCCAGCTCCAAGACGAGCGCAACCGCGCCGCCAGATTCAGCTGAGGCGCATCATTGCGAGGCGAGCTCTCGGCGTCGGCGGTCGCGAGCTCGGCGAAGCTTCGCCGCGACATGGCTGACTTGTAAGTAGGAGAGCAAATAGGAAGAGGGACAAGAGCAACTTGTACCCACTTGTAAGTGTAAATTTGCAAAAAGAAATAAAGTTCCTTTTTGATGTTCGAAATTGGATGAAGAGACTTAGCTCGTTAGTATCCCCTTGTTTAGCCCCCGCTGTGGTCGAGTCCGAGCAACGCCGACCTCGGGCACAGGAGGTATACCTTGAGATCTTTAGTCGTTGAGACCTGTGGGGTTAGTTAATAGCTTCGTCCTGAACAAAAAACTTAAGATGAAGTCGTTTTAACAGTCATGTCTTTGAGCGAGAACAAGCTTAACTCTAACACGAGGTCGAGCTAGTAGTAGGCTCTCCTTGAGCTCGGGGAACTCTTTGAGGGCGGTCTCTGGTTCAAGTCCTGATACAAGGGAGTAGTCGTGATGCGATGAGAATCGGCTTATTGCTGACGTGACCCCTGGAGGTGAACTCTGAGACCGCAACACTCAGGTCGAGGTGCAGGAGACACAAAGAAATAGAAAAGACTTAAGCATCTCGAAGTCGGGAACACATGGGCATGGTCTCTGGTCCAAACCCTGCTACAGGGAGGGTCAAAATATGATAAGAATCAGCTTACTATGGACATGACCCCCTGGAGGTGAACCTTGAGATCACGACACAAGGTCGAGGCACTCGAGATGCAAAGAAACATATAAAAAGTCATAAGCATAAACAATAAAGAGGGGCTTTTAACACTCTTGTGTTACACATAAAATTTTCAGAGCTAGTCTATGTTCCACGAGTTCACGAGCTCTATGCCATCGGGCATCGCCAGCTGGTAAGCCCCAGTGCGATCTGCTGAAATGACACTGTAGGGGCCCTCCCACTTCGGGGATAACTTGTTGGTGTTAGTCTGGTCCTGAATTTGTCTTAGGACCAGATCCCCAACGCGGAGCCCCCTAGGTCGTACAGATCGAGATGCATGCCTGCGAAGTGCTTGTAGGTAATGCGCCGATCGTAGCAGCGCACGGCACCTTACTTCTTCCGCCAGGGCAAGGTCGAGAGACCGTTCTTGCTCAAAGTCGACTTGGTCGACCAAGCTAACCCTAGCGGAGCCCAGCGTGACCTGAGAAGGCAGGACGGCTTTGGCACCAAAAACGAGCTGGAAAGGGTTTGCCCCTGTTGCTCGGCTGGTCGTGGTGCGAACGGACCAAAGGGCGTGGGAAGCTCATCCACCTAGGCCCGACCACGTTGTTCGAGCTCGTCGAAGACTCGTCTCTTGACGCCCTGGATGATCTGTCCGTTGGCGCGCTCGATCGCTCCATTGCTCTAGCGGTGACTTACTAATGCATAGCAGATCTTGGTGCCCATGTCCTCGCAATACTCCCGAAATAGCTCACTGGTGAACTGTGATCCATTGTCAGTGATAATTCTGCATGGAACCCCGTACCTCGTGACCACGAGCAAGTGAAAAAACTTCACAGCTGCCCAAGCGTGATGGTCGAAACTGGATCGGCCTCGATCCAATTGGTGAAAGTGTCAATGGCGATGAATAAGAATTTCTTCCCCCCAACCGCCTGTGGGAAAGGACCGAGGATATCGAGGCCCCAAGTCGAAAATGGCCAAGCAAGGGGGATGGTCTAGAGGGCATAAATCAGTTGGTGCGTCTTCCGAGCATGGAACTGGCAAGCTCGACAGAAGCGAACAATGTCCAGAGCATCCTGGAGTACCATCGGCCAATAGAATCCCATCCGGAACGCCTTCCCGACCATTGTCCTGAAAGAAGAATGAGCACCGTAGAGGCCCGAGTGGATATTATTGACCATGTGTTTACTTTCCTCCATGGTGACGCATTTCGTCAAGACGCCCAAGGTGCCTCGATGATAGAGTTGTCGGTCGATGAGCTTGTACGAGCTTGCCCGGCGCCTGACTCTGCTGCTCTCGGCTGAGTCAGCCGGGAGCTCGCCATGGTCGAGGAACTTGACAATCGAGTCCATCCACGAGCGAACACTCTCGAGGAGGGTGACTGAAAGGACCAAGTTGGCCTAGAGGGGGCTGAATAGGCAACTTTAAAAACTTTTCAGTTCTTTATAGAAAAACTTTTCTCAATAAACAATAAGCAACAAAAACAACTTGTATAAAGACTCAACACTACTCTGATTAAGTATGATTATATAGAGAAGAGTTTGAATGAAGACAGACAATAAGAGAAACAAGCAAAGATAAATCAATAACAGCAGGACTCAAAGAATTTTTCACCGAGGTTCAGAGCTTAAACTCCTACGTCCCCGTTAGAGCACTTCTTCAGAACTAATGCTCCTCCAAACAACCAATCTCAATGGCATTTGGTTTTCCACTATCTTGACTCTTTCACCACTCTAGTGAGGTGAGTCTCAACCTTTCACAGCAATGGTGGCCTTCCACAATCTCTGTTGGATAGGTCGCACCAACAACTTCTCCAACTGTCTAGGAACAGCTAGTTCCAAGAGTAATAGACTATCCACAAGCCCTGTCTCTTGGTTCAGTAGCTAGATGCAAACTAGACTCAGCTTGGAGCAAGAACTTCTAAATATTCAGAATGAATGTTTGTAGTTTTTGAGTTGAAGCTCAAACTCTTTGATGAAATGAAGCTCAGGAATTCTAAGGATCAAAGAGTTGTATATGATTTGAAAGATGTCAACGGTGTTCAGGATGTATATGTGCAAAAGCTCTGTATCTGTTTTGTGAGCCCAGGCACTCTATATATAGAGCCTGAACAGAAATAACCGTTGTACCTGCCATTTGCCCGTTGGGGGTTGGTAAGATAGATGGGGTAGGTCAACTACTACCCTTTTATAAGAATTTTAACGTGTATGAGTCATAATTCAAAATACACACACGCCGGACTAAAATTTTTAGTCCGGGGTACATAGGATTGGAGAAGCATTATTGTACTCATAGTGACCCATTTGCGTCGGACCGAAAATATCGGTCCGTCGTAAATATACTTGTCAAGGTAGTTTGTGTCGGACTGAAAAAGATGGTCCGATGTACACATACTTTGATTTATATTGATATCACCAAAACCATGTTTGCGCTGAACCGAAAAAGTTGGTCCGGCGTACACATGGTTTTGTTCCATTTGAGTACCAGCGAACAGCGTTTGCGCCGGATCGAAAAAGTTTGTCCGACGTACATGGGAAAACAGCTGGTTTTATCTGAGTGAAGAATGTTTGTGCCGGACCGAATAAGTTGGTCCGGCGTACACATAGAATTTTGGTCCTTAGCAAATATCATATTTCTGGTTAAGATTTGAGCAAAATAATTCTTAACACAGACTAGGATTTTATTCAGAGTGAAATTATAACATATGTCGGACTGAAATAAAAGATGTATTCAGATCGGTCCGACGTGAACGGTGTACGCTCGGTGAAGAGAACTCTTAGCGCCGGACTGAAAAAGTCAGTCCGGCGTACATGGTGTGTGCTCGGTTAGGTTTTGAACTTTGATTTATTTTGAACGCCTGACATGATGTTTGGTCTGAGAGAGAACTCTTTTTGGCTTAAGGAAAGATCTGAATTTTTGAGTGAGAATAATGAAATGTCTTATGCTCCAAGTAATCTTAGTGATTTTGCATATGAACCAAGATTGTTTCTTATGCATAATCCCCCTTAATAGTACGGTGATTCTAGCTATATGGCTTGAATCGACTCCCAAGCCAAAACTAGAAACAAATACCTTAGCCTTGATCTTCAAATGCAATTGTTGTCGGCTTTTTCTTAGTTTCCTTTTTTACATCAACACCAAAACCTACATAATAAGCATAATCGACAAAAATAGGGAGCCTAGATGCTCTCAATCTCCCCCTTTTTGGTGATTGATGACAATATCTCTGATATTATACTCAGAGAGCTATAAAAAGGATTACTTTACCTGTAGATAAAAGTTAGTCTGATAGAACAGATAATGTTTAAATGACACAAGTATTTTATACTCCCCCTGGATGAATGCATGACTGAATTTTATTTGAATACTGGAAGTAATATCAGAATCAAAGGTGTTTTTCACATAAAATCAAACAAATATCAATATATCCAAGAGAAGCAATAAAATTCATAATTAAGAGGAGCAAACTTCATAAAAGACTTGAGTTTTTTTATAACAAGCTTAGATTACTAAGAAAGGAGGTTCTACTGAGAGAAATATTCTATTTTTCTCCCCTTTAACTAATTTATTCTTCTCCCACTTTGGCATCAATAGCCAAAAAGGTTACTTCTTGCGCTTTGAAAAAGTCCT
This sequence comes from Otatea glauca, assembly GCA_036346275.1. Taxonomy (NCBI): domain Eukaryota; kingdom Viridiplantae; phylum Streptophyta; class Magnoliopsida; order Poales; family Poaceae; genus Otatea; species Otatea glauca. The sequence goes on from CM070719.1 coordinate 36,651,293, forward strand.
TTTCAGCATGCTTGCCATTCTGAAGCTTGTATTTCTTCTTGGAGGAGAGGATGTTGATTGCTCTTGGTCAGATTCAGAATGTGGAGTAGCCATTGCTTAATCATGCCAACTGGGATAATCAGGATCACCAGGCTGAGTATTGACAATGAGCTCATTGAAGTCATGCTGGACATCGCTGATTAGCTCTTGAGTCTCATTAGACTGATCCAACAGGAGTTGTGCTATTTGCTCTTGATTAGAGACTAAGTTGTTTCTTGCATCTTGAGAGTAGTCTCTAAGATATTCAAGCACATCCCCTTGCCAATCCAAGCAGGCACTGGTTTTTTCAAAGTTTTTGTACACAATTTGAGAAAACTAGTTAATTTTGGCATCTTGGGCATTCTGTTTTTGTTGAGATCATATAATCTGTCTTTGACAACCAGTTGTTCAGTCTTGATCTCACCTATCCACTTCCTCATGTCCCATTGATTTCCTCTGATCATATCAAACCTCTTATAAGTTTCATTTCTGAGATTTGCTTGGTTTTGATAGATCTTTTGCAGCATTTCTTGCTGTTGTTGAATGGCTGTCATTTGCTCATTATGTCACTGGGCTGCCAACCTTCTTTCTTCTTCAAAACTCTCTTGACCATGTCTGAGATCAGAATTGTATTGTTGCTCAAAAGATGTGAACCAACCTGGCTGTGAGTCCCACCAAGATGGTTGCTGACCATAATCTTTTGAAAATTAGAGCTTAGCAAATTGAGTGATGTGAATGATGAGAGTCCTCGGAAGATTCTTGAGTAAAAGTTGGCATATGTCCACGAGGTAGCCTAGAACCACACTTCATGCTCATGGGTTCTTGATGGAAATCTTTGAGCCTCCATGAACCTAGCTGCATTGCTAGTTCTTGCAATTTGTGTATTTCTTCATCTACATGATGAGATTGGTGACAAGAATCTCGGTGCCTTCATCTTGTCTAAAAATCGATGACTCGGACTCTCGAGCCATAGCCCAACATACGTAGGTGTATGTGGATGGGGTGGAGAAAATGTTCTGATGTATGGCGAGACTTGGAGCTCTGCCATCATCATCTGAACTGGCATTTATCTTAGTGCCTTCTTGAGCACTTGGCCCATGTATTGCTGGAAGTGGAGGAGTAGGAAATCTAGCTGGCATTTCTGCTTCAGTTGTTGGCTTAGGCATCTTGTATTGTTTAGGTCGACAATTGAAGTCTCTATTCACACTACAAGAAACAGAGAAATATTCGTGGGTTTTTTAAATTCGTGGGCCCAAAAAAAACCTACGAATTTATTTATTTAAATTCGTCGGTTTGTATAAAACCCACGTTTTAATTAAATTCGTGGGCCAAAATGAAACCCACGAATCTAATCATTTAAATTCGTGGGACATAAGTAACCTACGAATTTAAATATTTAAATTCGTGTGCCAAAAAATTACCCACGAATTTAAAAATTTAAATTCGTGGGCCACCAATTACCTGCAATTTAAGTTTTAAATTCGTGGCCCACCTACCCACAATTTATCTGGGCAAAAAACCCTCACGGCCCCGGCGAGACGCTACTGCCTCCCTCCCCATGCCGCGCGCGCCGCCTCGCCCGCGCGCCCCGCCGCCCATACCGCCGCTCGCTGCGCGCGCCCGCCCTTCCCCGCGCCGTCGGCCGCCGCCCGCCGCCGCCCTGCGCGCCCGCGCGCCTGCGCGCCGCTCCACTCGGCCGCGAAGCCACCCCCCGCGCCCTCCGTCGGCGCAGTGTTGCCACTTCGGCCGCCCGTGACCACGCCCGGCCGTGACGCCGCCCCGCCCGCCGCGCCCTCGCCCGGTTAGCCACGAGCTCGGCCCGCCGCCCGCCCGACCAGCAGCCCTCTGCGCGCAGCTGCCAGCCCGGCCGACCGCCGGCCGCGCCCCGCCACGACGCATTTGCCGGCCGCCCGCCGCCGCCGCCCCGCCCGCGACGTTGCCCGGCGGCGCCGGCCCATTGCGCCCGCCCGCGCTGCCCTCGCCCGGCCGATCGCCCGCCTGCAGTGCCGCCGGCGCCCGGCCACCGCCGCTGCTCGCGCCGCCCGCCGCCCGGCCGCCTCCGCCGCGCAGCGCCGCCTCGGCCGGCCGCCCGCCTTGCCCCACCGGCGTCGTCGCTGCCGCTGGCCGACCGCCGCCACGCTGCCCCCCGCGCGCCGCCCGTGCGCCGCCCGGTCGCACTGCGCCCGCCATGGCTGCCCTCGCCGATGCCACCGCCCCTTTCGATCGCCCGAGACGCATACCACGCCGCCGACAATGGCGCCCCACCCGCCGCGCCGCGCGCCATCGCCAGCGCCGCCCGCGGTGGCGCCTCGCCGTCGTGGCGCCACCCCCCTCCGGACCCTCGCGGCGCCCCACCGGCGTTGGAGAAGGTATATTCGTCTCTTTTTATATTCGTTTAAAGTTATTTCATCTCATTTTATATTATTGCATATGATATATATATTTTTATTTTCTCTGCCGTTGTATATAACGTTAGAGTTTAGGGTTTGTGTCGAGCAGTAGAGAGCATAGGCGTCACCTGTTAGAGCGGCGCATCTCACATTTGCTTGTGAGGTGCGCGGTTCGGGTAATCGGCGTATTTTGGACTGACCGAGAATGTTGGTGGTTGCATAGGACCTATGGCGTGCGGCGATCCGAACGTGATTTCAGCCACATAACCTGTTGTTCTCCGGCGCTTTTGACATCGCGCGTGCGTTTGGAGCAAGCGAGGTTATCTTCTGCCGAAATTCGTTCGGTTCGTAGCGCTGCGTCACAGTCGCATGCAATAACCTCCATTCTTGGGTGGGTTTAGGACAAATCTTTCCTAATAGGGTTGTCATTGTCACCTAAGCCACGGTCGTGCGTTGACATTGTTTCATTTGTTTAGCTTTGATAATGGGTGACGATCGAAGGCGATGTATGACGGATGGAGGAGTGATGGGGGCACTCAAGGGAATGGGGCGGATCACGGATGCTTTCTTGAAGCAAGCATTATTGGAGGAGCTGAATATGTGTATTGCCCGTGTACCCTCTGCGAGAATAACAGCTACTCTGACAAGGATATAGTGCGATATCACATTTGCAAAAAGGGTTCATGCCTAACTATTTGGTGTGGCACCGTCATGGAGAGGCGCGAGGCGAGCCATTGAGACAAAAGAGATCTTTGGACCATGTGGAGGATCACGGCCGGATGGAAGACATCTTTGGATGATCTTGGCAGGGGTGAATTTAACTCGGGGAGGGGTCACAACCGGAGGAGGTTAAGGAATTCTATAGGCTACTTGGCGCCGGACGACGAAGCGCATGACTTGACCAATGTGACCGATCCTGCAAGCGGTTACGCCTTATGTCGATGAAGTCAAGTTCAACTTTTCGAACAAATGCTTCAACGCTTTGCTTGAACTAATGAATGATGTCCTTCCGCCTAACCACAAGATGCCAAAGGATTTGTACCAATCGAAAAAGTTGATGGCGGCCTCGGGATGAATTACGGAAGATTGATGTGTGCGAGAATAATTGCATCTTTGTTGCGGAAGGATCATGACAACGATACGCATTGTATGCATTGCGGTAAGTCTGGTCGTTGAGGTGGTAGATGAGGAAGGGTATCGGTCACTACAAAGGTCACGACTAAACGGCTTCGATACATGCCGATCACGGATAGGCTTAAACATTGTACATGTCAAAAAAGCAATGAAACATATGCGGTGGCACAAAGAAGGTAAGCGTGAGGACCAAGACCGGATATGATGGTGCATCCGTCGATGGCGAGGCATGGCGGGCATTGGACGATTCGATCTGCATTTGCAAGCGACCCTAGGAGTGTCCGTCTTGGTTTGTCCACGGACGGTTTCACACCTTCGGCAAGCGCTAGCCCCTACTCTTGTTGGCGGTCTTCATCATGCCATACAATCTTCCACGAGATTTGCTTGAAAGAGGGTTCATATTCCTTGGTCTTGTCATTCAGGTCCTAAGCATCGGGGAAGGATCTCAATGTGTTCATGCGGCCCTTAATTGATGAAAGTGAAGAAGTTGTGGCGAGGAAAAGGCATACGACAGCGTTGGTGGCGAAGAATTTACCTTACGAGCCGCATACGTGCTCGGTCCATGATTTGTTGGCATATGGCATTTGGGCCTTGGTGTGTTCATGGTCGCTGTGTTGTCAATTTGTATGGTGACTCGATGCATTGAGCTCACGCCGCGGTAAAAGATCACATTCTTCGATTGCCATCGACGATGGCTTCAATGAGCACCCTTTTAAGAACGACGCCAAAGCATTTGAAAAGGACGAAAGTTAAAAAGGGCCGAGCGACTCACGGGAGAGGAGATAGCCGAGTGGCATAGTCGACATGCGATCTACGAAGTGGGTTTCACGGCTATGGAAAGGAGCACAAGCCGGACTCATATTTCTTTTCTTTGGGAGGCGCCTTCTTGAAAGCTTTGATTCGCCGCATAACATAGATTTGATGCACCAAGAGCGCAATGTGGCGAAAGCATCATCGACATGGTGTTTGATGTAACCGACAAAACAAAGGATAGCGTGAGTGCTAGGAAAGACATGGGTGATCATTGTGCTAGGCCGTGGCTCGAGGTTAAGTTGGTTTAAATGGGAATGAGAGCGGCCACGAGCTCCATGCGTGTGAAGCTAGACTAACGATGATGAATGTTGCTATATAGTGTATGCGTGATGCCTCAGTCACGAGGATCTCAAGCGGCTCTCACATGGTGATGTGGACGGCAAGGAGCTATAGTCGTAGTGATGTGAGCGGGTTCCGTTTTGAGCAGTGAAATTAGAAGCTAGCCGTCCACTTGCGGCCACTTCTAGCAGTGAGTAGTCACAACATCATCGATTCCGGTAGCGATGTATTAGACTACTACGGTGTTGTACAAAACATAATTGAGTATACCTTTGGGGGTCGCAAAGATCGAAGGTCGTGTTTTTGATTGCCATTGGTTCGATCCACACAGCGGCACACGTGTCGATGACTTTGGGATGGTGGAGGTGAAGCTACGATTCGGCTTCGAGGCCATATCAATAACATCGTGCTTGCACATCGAGTTGAGCGGTGTACTACGAGCTATCCTCACCGTAGCTTGAAGGCTTGGTGGGTTGTATTTATAGTTAACCACAAGTATACCCTCACGGGATGTTTCAGTATGTGGCAAATAGCGAGAGGATGATGTGGGTGATGTATATCAAGAAGAAGCTATAGGGATTCTTTCCTTGTCTCCAGCAGGCGGACTCGATCAATTACCTACCGATGCCACGGACGTAATAACGGATGAACCCGGCCCGTCACTAAAGCGCCCTCAAAAGTCGGTAGGATTGCGTCTTCAAGCGCGTCTCAATGAAATCTGAGTCGTGAAGGATTCCGACGCCCGGCGACTTTTGATATGTATATTTTGTGAGATTATTGTTGCCTCGTTCATTTGTACAAGTCATTGTTGTCTCCTTCATTTTTACATGTTACAGATTGGCTCATTCTTTTTGCAAGTTATTGAAAATTATTTGTAAACACAGTATACTAACTCTTGTCAAATTTGAGCAGATGAGTATGTTCGGGCATCAGTTGACAAGTTTAAAGGCAAGTTCGGTGGTCATCCTCGGAAGGTCGAGGAGCAAGGGTTACGATGGTCGGGACTCGGCGGCGTGGCATATATTCTTTGAGGCGGCAGACAGATTAGGCAGCGAGAGCGGCTCGAGGTGCCGATGAGTAGGCACGCGAGCAGTAGCGGGAAGCGACCACGGGAGGATGAGCGCGGTAGGGGTTGCAGAGGAGGAGGCGGTTGGGATGTGAGCATGGCGACATGGGCGAGGCGGACGAGCGAGGTCGTTCGGGGTGGTGGCGGTGGGGCAGCAGATCTGAATCGACGAGGCCGAGGCGGCGTGGCAGATCTGAGTTGGAGGCGACCTTAGAGCGATTGAAGAGGCGAGTCTTCTTGAGTACCATCGGTATATGTGTAGTATTGGATTATCATTTAATCTCCATATTTACATTGTAATGTCTATGAACTAATTATTTGCATTTCAGGTTTAAATAAAACCGTCTCGATTCGTCAGAGATGCAACCCGGCGATAGGAGGTTGATAGAGTACGGGAGCAGTATGATTATATCTTCTCCTTTAGCATTAGCTAGGTGACAACTTATTGTTTTGATGCATCTTTGTCTTGTATTTTGTTGTAGGCCTTTGGAAAGAGCCGGGTTGGAGTGGGACGGGCCACATTACAAAGGTTAACGCCGTGCTGGGAGCCCTTGGCCGGTACTACTACCCTGGCATGGTTGAATCAGGCGGGGAAAGATTCGCGGCCCACAACTAGAAGCACTGGGCATTGACCTTTGTAATGTGGCCCACAACTCTTGTCAACTTTGAACAAAACGCTCAAGTTTACATTTGTGATTAAAATCTAACAAACAATCTATATGCAGCAACTGTCACAATCTCTAGGACCTAACGTGCCAGTGTTTCGCCCTCCTGTTCCGCCGGTAAAGATACTTGAGTTCATTACGCTTTAATTCACTTAGCTCGCAAAATCACGAATTCACAAACTGGACTATTATGTCATAGGGCTCCCAGCCACCTCCCTTCTACATGTTTTCTCCGCACATGCAGCCACCACCACAAGGAGAAGCATCACAGGGTGCTCAGCCTCCCCCGGCGTCCTTCATAAACCCTCTTGGGATCAGGCACCACCCTAGGAGATGCACCTTAGGTTATATGATATTCTCATGCATTCTTTATTTTCAAAAACTCTATTATGTGTACTTCATATCACAAACTATGATCCTGAGCTCCCGGCCTCCTCCTCCTTTCTACATGTTCAATCCACAGATGACCACCTTCTACGGAGAGGCACCACAGGTAAAGACGGATCGGTTCAATTCGTTATTTAAAATTTGAATGAATGATTTATATGTGGCATGATGTACTGTCTATGCCTTACAGGGCTCCCACCTCCAAACCCGTACTACATGTACCCACCACCTATGCCAAGCCAAGGAATGCCTATGTACTTCAACCCGTGGGCCTGCAGCCACCTCGAGCGACACCACATGTATGGATGTCGAAAATATTATAAGTTTGCGACACGAGCTAAGTTTGTCAATTCTTGTACAAATTGCCGTTTTGGATGTGTGATTGATTATCTAAGGATCGCTAGAATGTCTCCTACGGTTTGAGAGATTGGTATATATATTATAGCTGCAAATGTTTCTTTGTCTGTGAGTGGATGTCCTATTTACTAGAGAGGTCATGCGAAAATTTGTACATTTCAATGACTTAGTTATAAGCGGTTTAAAGAGTTGAAAGGTTGGTTTCGGTCTTTTAGTAGAGGTAGTAGGTTTGGTGTCTCGTTTGTTAATTTTTCGTTAGCTTGAACTTTGTTGTGGAGTTTGATGACTTGGTGAGCTACCCGCCCCATCCCTTCCTTTCTCTTGCTCAAATTTAGGAACATATGCTTCCGTAGGAACTTTAGTTCATTCTTTGAATATGAGATTACATATGCTTCATTGAATATGAGATTACGTGCAAATGGATGGACATATACTTTCGTAGGAAATCTAGTTCATTCTTTTAGTATATATCAATCTTAGTAATCTGTTGCAAAAGTGATAATTTTTGTTGAAATGCACAATGAGTCGATTTTAGGATATTTAGGCAACTCTTTCTTAAACCTTGCACAAATCATCTCAATGTTCATACTTGAAAAGGTTAACTTGTGTGCTTATGAAAGTTCATTCTTTGTGCTCCTGTAGATAAGTGATGGTTTACCAAATTATTAACCCATTACGTGCTATTTGATTTTTCTTTACATCAATAACTTTTTGATTTGAACCTTATATTGTCTTGACTTCTTGGAATTGAAAAGTTATCTTAAGACAACTTGTTCAATTGTGAACTTATGTTTTAAATGCTTTATATGGCATCCTTGTAGAATGTTGTTTGCCCATGTACAATCGATTGTTTATCCTTGTAGAATGCTTCATATTTGTACTTTGTATATTGAACTCTTAAAATGACTACCAAAACTCTTAATTGCTTCTTTGAACTATTTTCACTGTTTGTTATCTTTTGAATACTCAATGATGCAATTGGGGTCTTTGGAAGTTGAATTAAGTAATTTTAGTTGTAATCTTGGCCTTATGTTAATACTAGAGTATTACTTTGATACTTCATTGAATATGAGATTGATGTTCATATGATTATTGCAGCATATCTTGACTAGCTAAATGCGTGTAGTTCTTATATATAGTATCTATTCTTGTTTAGCTTGACTGTCATATTGATATTCTCATATTGTGTCTTGGTTGAATAGTACTATTGATATTCTCATATTGACATTCATGTGAATCGACATAATGTTACTTGTAGCACAACCTAAGTTAATCTTGAACTTGCGGGTTTCTAGGTCACGCCCTCCGGCCGCGTACTAACGGCGACATCATAGAAGACATCTTCAACGGTAGCCGGACGGTGGTGGTAGCGCCACAACTCTAACAACCCCGAGGCATGAATTCCATTGTGAGCTCGATTGGTGTATAAGCTGTTGTACTTTATAACTTGTTGTGATGGATACGTTGTGATCGACTTATTGTGATGGACTTATTTTAATGGATCGGATTGTATCTATTGTGGTTGTAATGTGTTATGCGTCATTGCGTAGTTTACAAATTGCCGTTGGATGTGTGATTGGATTATCTAAGGATCTGCTAGAATGTCTCATACGGTTTAAGTGATTGATATATATATTATAGCGCAAATGTTTTTTTGTCTTTGAGTGGATGTCCTATTTACAAGAGAGGTCATGCGAAATTTTGTACATTCGGAGACTTAGTTTTAAGCCGTTTTGAAGAGTTAAAAGGTTGGTTTGATATTTTAGTCTTGGTAATAGGTTTGGTGTCTCGTTTGTTAATTCTTCATTCGCTTGAACTTCATTGTGGAGTTTGTCTTTTGTGTTAGTGTTTACGATCGATTTGAACAAAATAGATGATCCTTCTTATTTATTCTTAAGCTTAGCAATTTTTAGTTTCAATTTTCTTTTGCCTTTTCTTTTCTTCTTTAGTTGTTATATGTATTGAGTGCGATACATATATATATATATATATATATATATATATATATATAAAAATACATACATTTGGATATATGTATATATGTATTGAGTGCGATACATATATATATAAAAATACATACATTTGGATATATATATACATTTTTTTGTAAAAATAGACAGTTAAATTCGTGGGTTTATTAAACCCACGAATTTATCTGTTTAAATTAAATGGGTTTAATAAACCCACGAATTTATCAATTAAATTCGTGGGCTAAAAAACCCACGAATTTAACTTAAATTCGTGGGCTTAGCAGAAACCCACGAATTTAACTTAAATTCGTGGGTACCCACGAATTTAATTAATTAATTTCGTCGAGTTAAATTCGTGAACTAAATTCGACGGTTTGCTCACGAATTTAAATTAAATTCGCGGGTTTTTGGCCCACGAATTTTTCCATGATTCTTGTAGTGTCACTTCATTCTGGGAAATGATTCCTTGAGCCATTAGCATTTGAGTGATCTGCAAGGCAAAAGGAAGAGGGCTGCCCATTTTTCTGCAAATGGTTTCTTCCATCTCTCCAAAAATGTAATCTGTCAGATCAATGGGTTGTCTTGACAGAATCAAATGTAGCAACCAAGCAAGACATGGAGTTACTCCCTCTTTGTATCCAGTTTTAGGGTAGATTGTATGCCTTAGTATCAGAAGCAGAGATTTGGCCTCAGCAGACAAACATTTAACCCTATTTGCATTAAACCCAGCCTCATTGATGTTTCTGTAAATATGGGCTGATATTTGCAAATCTGGCATATCACCAACCGGCCTCCATCTATTGCCAGAAAACATTTTGTCATGAATTACAGTTACATTCGATGAGGACTTGAGGCACCAATAGCAGCTTCAAATTGAGGTGATCTCACTTTTCTCTTTTTCCCATCAATAGTAAATAGAATATAGTGCCTATTCTTGTTCACAAGCAGAGAAGCATAGAATTCTAAAATTCTGTTTTCATTCCAAGCTGGCCCAGCAAAAGACATATGAGCAGCAAGGCTAGGTGTTGATCTTACACAATCCAGAATTCTGTTTGAGACTAGAACTGAACTGATTTGGTTCCAGTCTACATACTGATGCTTGCTCAAGGCTATCATGAGTTTACTACTCTTATTTTTCCTGCTCTTGTATCCCATATATATGTTTTTGTAGAATGTGGTGATGAATTGCTCATTAAAGGGGGGTCTATCAAAAGGAAACCAAACCCTTTCTGGCACCAATCTAACAGCTCTTAGTTTCTTTCCTCCCAAAGTAGCTAGTTCATGCCCAACAATCATATCAATTTCATCACTGAGTTCTATTTCTTCATCAGAGGATATGGTTGCACTAGGCTCATAGTCACTGTCATCTGAAGAAGAGGAGGAATCATGTTGGACTGATTGCTTCGCTCTTTTTGGTGGTTTAGATGTTACTTTCTCTACTACTCCACCAGATTGTTGTTGACTAGAGCTATCTGTTCTTGATTTCTTTTTTCTTTTGACCTTATTAGCAATTTTCCCAAGAAGATTTCTTTCGTTTGGGTTATCTGAACTCATTTTGACTAAGACTTCCTTTTCAAGCAGAAATATTGTGCTGACTTGGTTGACAAATAAACAGACTGCTAACTGACAATGCAGAGCGCGAAAATTGAAGAACAGCCTAAGGAACATAGAGATGACCTTAAGAAAAGATTTCTAACTTAGGGTTTCAATCTAAGCAAAGATAAGATATAAAGATTGAAGAACTTACAGAACCCTAGAAGCAATGCCTTGAGCACACAGGAACACCGTTGCCAATCACCTGGTCAGGATGTGCTTCGGCGAAGAGTTGGTTTTGTGCTCAAGAACAGGTTGCGAGGGATTGATGTGGATGAAGAAAGCTTGAGAAATTTCTGAAGAATATGGAGATATAAATAGCGCAAGTTGCGAGGAATAAAAATAGGGAGTTATTGCAGTAGTTTGGAGTACGGACAAACATGGGGAAAGTAACTACTGCAACTGCCCGGTTTGAAGGAGGTCTCTTTATGAAGGGTGGGGTTTTGAGCAAGAGAATCCAAGAAGGTTACCAATTTTGGACTGGTTTAGCAAAGATAAGTCCTAAGAATAGGAAAGATTTTATCGTGAACAACAAGGATAAGATCCTTTTGAAGTTTGAGATGAACACGTTTTGAAAAAGATAAGTTTTGAGATAAAAAGCTACTGTCGTGTGTACCCCGGACTGCTTTTCGGACATAACAGATATTTTCCATCTGCATCGGACCGGGTCCTGATGACTTTCCATCTGCGGCGGACTAAGTCCGTATAAGACATACTTGGTCCGCCGCAGTTGAAAAACTCTCGGTTTGTTTTAGGCAGCAGTTCGTGGTATATAGACATAGTTCTGAACTTGAAAATACAGATATAACTAACTTCTTAAAGATTTTTTGAGATCTCTCTTTTAACATTAACACACGAATTTGTAGAGGGATCTTATAATAATCTTAATATAAGGATCAATCACCCAATAAACTTAGGAGACATTTGAGCAAAAAGGAAATATTTGAGCCCTAATTTTCATAAGAGCATAAGTATGATTAACTCAAGCTCAAAGAAAATAACTCATGTGCTGAGTAATTTAGGTTTTCAATTTCCATATAAGTATTTTTCTTTTGAAGCTTACTTAACCTAATCACTGTGTTTTAGGAAAGTATAATATAGTAATAGAGTAAGAGAAGACTTTCAGCAGCAATTGTATGACTTTCAGTTTTCGAGTAGATTTTTTTTTTATTTAAAAATACAGTCTTATAATTGCTTCAGCACTAGAATTTACTTTGTTCACATAAAGATAGAAAGATGTGCATAGCTAGCAGTCTTGACTCCCCCTTTGTGTGTCATTCAAAGATTCAAACAATATTTGAAGAAACAAGAATATTCAGTTCATTTCTCAATTTTGAAAATCTGACCTCATCAAATGGTTTAGTGAAAATATCAGCCAATTGATCCTCAGTCCTGACGTGACTAAGCATAATATCACCTTTAGCAACATGATCACGTATGAAGTGATGTCTAATTTAAATATGCTTAGTTCTAGAATGCTGAACTGGGTTGTTGGCTATTTTCACTGCACTTTCATTATCACACAATAGAGGCACATTTTAAAACTTAATGCCATAGTCCAAAAAGGTTTGTTTAATAAAAAGGATTTGGGCACAACAATCGCTGCGACAACATATTCACCTCGTGCGTTGAAAGTGCTACAGAATTTTGTTTCTTTGAGCACCAAGATACTAAGGATCTTCCAAGTAGATGACAACCCCCAGAAGTGCATTTTCGATCAACTTTGCAACCGGCATAATCAGAATCTGAATAGCCAAGAAGATCAAAAGAAGCACCTTTTGGGTACCACAAGCCAAAACAAGGAGTATGCTTTAAATATCTAAAAATCATTTTTACTGCACTAAGATGCACTTCTTTAGGTGCAGCTTGAAATCTAGCACACATGCATACATTGAACATGATATCTGGCCTAGATGCTGTTAAATAGAGTAAAGAACCTATCATAGATCTATATAATTTTTTATCAATAGACTTACCTCCCACATCTTGATCAAGATGTGTATTGGTTACCATAGGAGTTTTAAGATGCTTGCATTCTTCCATATTAAAGCGCTTGAGAAGGTCTTTAGTATACTTTTCTTGTGAGATGAAAGTTCCTTCCTTCAATTGCTTAACTTGAAATCCCAGAAAGAATGTAAGCTCTCCCATCATAGACATCTCAAATTCTCTAGCCATTTGATTACTGAATTCCTTGCACAGAGATAGATTAGTACTTCCAAAGATAATATCAACATAAATTTAGCAGATCATTAATGTACCATTGAAGTATTTTAGAAACAGCGTTGGATCAACCTTCCCAATTTTGAAATTCTTTTCTAGTAAAGAGTCTCTAAGGCGCTCATACCATGCTCTTGGGGCTTGTTTTAAACCATATAGTGCCTTAGATAACTTGTATACATAATTGGGAAATTTTACATTTTGAAAACCAGGAGGTTGTTCAACATATACAGTTTCTTCAATGATTCCATTAAGAAAAGCACTTTTAATATCCATTTGAAAAAGAGTAATATTGAAATGACAAGCAAAGGCTAGAAGGAGCCGTATGGCTTCAAGTCGAGCTACAGGTGCATAAGTTTCTCTATAATCCAAACCTTCAACTTGGGAGTATCCTTGAGCTACTAGCCTTGCTTTATTGCGTGTGACCACACCATTTTCATCTTTTTTATTTTTGAAAACCCATTTTGTTCCAATGACATTATGTTCTGTGGGTCTTTCCACTAAGTTCAGACTTTGTTTCTTTCAAAGTTGTTAAGCTCTTCTTCCATTGCCACAATCCAGTCAGCATCCTTCAGAGCTTCATCTATAGTTTTGGGCTCAATACATGAAACAAAAGAGTAATGTTCACAAAAAGAGGCTTGTTTAGAACGAGTTTGAACACCCTTACTACATTCACCAATGATTTGATCTACAGGGTGATCCTTTGTGATGGTGTGATGGCTCTTTATGAAATTCAGTCATTCATCCTTCTTTTCATTATCTTCAAGTTGTGATCCATCTTGAGGTATTGTGGACATTGGTGGTAGATCATCTTTGTCTTCTTTGGGCTTAATCTCACCAATTTCCATTTTCTTCATGGATTCTTTTCGAGCTTCTTCACCTACATTAGCTAGATTCTCATGCTCACCTTGTGAGCCATTAGATTCATCAAATTTAACATCATAGGTTTCCTCTACTAACCAAGTTGTATTATTAAACACTCTATAAGCTTTAGATTTAGAAGAATAACCTAGCATGATACCTGTATCACACCTCTTTTGAAATTTACCTAAATGTGTTCTCTTTTTATAGATGTATACCTTGCATCCAAACACACGAAAATATGAGATATTAGGTTTTCTTCCTACCAAAAGCTCATATGAGGTCTTCTTGAGAAGTCAGTGAAGATAGAGCCTGTTGATTGCATGACATACAGTGTTGATGGCTTCAGCCCAGAAAGCATCAGAAGTGTTGTACTCATCCAACATTGTCCTTGCCATTTCTATGAGAGTTCTATTTTTCCTCTCAACCACACCATTCTGTTGAGGAGTGTATGTGGCTGAAAGTTCATGCTTTATACCTAACTCATCACAGTATTCAATAATGTTAGTATTGACAAATTCGGATCCATTGTCACTCCTAATCTTCTTAATAGTACAGTCAAATTCATTTTGATCCCTTTTTGCAAAAGTTTTAAATATTTTTCCAACTTTATTTTTATTTGGCAAAAAGAATACCCAAGTGAATCTAGAGAAATCATCCACAATTACAAGACAATATGAGTTGCCACCTATACTTGCATATGAGGCAGGACCAAAGACATCCGTATGCAAAAGTTCTAGAGGCCTAGTAGTGGACATAATATTTTTAGCAGGATGAGAGTTAGCTACTTGCTTGCCAGCTTGACAAGCACTGCAAATTTATCTTTTCCAAATTTAACATCCTTTAGGCCCACTACTAGCTCATTTTTGAAAAGCTTTTTGAGATTAGACATACCTACATGCCCAAGTCGTCTGTGCCAAAGCCAACCATGTGAAACTTTAGCAAGCAGACAAGTTGAAATGCATGAGGAGTTAGAATTGAAGTCAACAAGGTAGAGATTTTGAAATCTGAAACCTTTAAAAAGAAGCTTCTCATTTTTGTCATGAACTGTTACTCCATCACTGGAGAAGAAACAATGGAATCCTAAATCACAAAGTTGAGCAACAAACAGGAGATTGAATTTTAAAGAATCAACAAGTAATACATTTTCAATAGAGTGATCATTGGAGATAGCTATTTTACCATTTCCCTTTACCTTTCTTTTACTGTTGTCTCCAAATGTGATTTTGTGACTTGGATCTTTTTCCTTTTCAACTGAGCTAAACATTCTTGAGGTGCTGGTCATGTGTTGTGTGCAGCCACTGTCAATAACCCAGTGTCGGCCGCCACCCCTGTAATTTACCTAAAAAGAATTTTGGGGCCAAATGGATTAGTAAGTAAGGACTTAGGCACCCAAATAGCTTTAAGATTTCTGTCCAGATTGGAGGGGCCAACATATTTGACATTCATTTTACCCCTAAAATCCTTAAACAACATATAATGTGCATCAACCATGCATCTTCTATTAACCTTAGCGTAGGAAGCACAGGCAAATTTGTAATTTTTAGAAGCATGATTGTAGTTATGACAATAACAGCATTGAGTCCTACTTTTGATAAAATGTGTCTTAGGTTTTGGCTGTTCATACTTTCTGGGCTTAGATTTGGCTTTATAACCTAATCCCTTTTTACCCAGAATAATCTTTTGTTCCCCAAGAATTTTATCAAGAGTAGCACTACCAAGGAAGCATTTTTCTAATCCTTTGTCAAATTTCGCTACCTTGGATTTCAGTTCATTGTTTTCTGTCATGAGCTCTTTAGCATACAAAGCATTTTTGCAATTTTTACTACACATGCTAGATGAGCTGGGAGTAATTATTTCATCAGACAACAAATCACAGTTGATTGAAATATTGCAAAATGAAACATTTTTAGATTTGCTATTCTGCATTTCATTATCAATTTCCAGCTCATAGTATTTATCAAGTAATTTATCATGATCTTTAACAAGTTGTATATGTGTGGTTTTCAAAGAATCATGAGAATGAGTAAGAAGAATATGATCAGAATTTAGTACAGAATGAGCATGTGAAAGTTTTTCATGTTTATCTATAAGCTCCTTTTGACTGATTTCTAGCACATCATATTTTTCATGCATGGTCTTGATGTCAGATTCAAGAGTTTCCACTTTATTTATCAAGCTTGTAGCATTTTTCTTAGGAGCTTTGTCTTTAGCAGTTTTCACATATAAAGCATCATTAAGCTCTTTAATAATTTCTACAAGCTCTTCATACGAAGGAGAATCATTTACCTTGTCTTCATCAGTCTTGGCCATTAGGCACAGTGGTAGAGAAACTGAAGGTGAAGGTGGTGTAGATTCATCCAGAGCGAGTCCTGCTAGTTCCTTGGACCTTGGCTCTTCTTCATCTGAGGAGGAGGATGATTCTTCACTTGAATTTTCTTCATCAGTGATCCATTCATCAATGTGTGCCTCCTTCCCTTTCCTCCAATGTTTCTTGAAGTAGCTCTTCTTGCGATGACTTCTCTTGTAGCTTCCTTGAGCTTTTTCTTCATCATTGTCATCTTCGTTCTTGCCCTTGCCCTTTTTGTTACTTTTATTTGGGCAACGAGCAGCTATGTGCCTTTTCTCGTTGCACTCGAAGCAGATGATGTTAGAGAAAAGGTTTCTTTTTGAGAAGTAGTTAGATGACTTACCTTTGGCATTTACCCTTCTCATGGTTTTGTTTGCTGATTTCATGAGTAATGCCAATTTTCTTACATCTTCATCCTCTTCATAACTTGTATCTTCTTCTTCTTCATCATCAGAGGAATCTTGAACTTTCTCCTTGGCCTTGAGTGCAATAGATTTCTTCTTGATCTCAACTTCATCACCCAAGGTAAGCTCATGGGCTGAGATCTTGCCTAATAGTTCAGTGGGTGTGAGCTTCTTCAGATCACCACTGTTGGATAGATAAGTGACCAGGCTGTGATAAACTCGAGGTAGAACCCTGATCATCTTCCCGCATACTTCAACATCATCAACTTTAGTTCCTAGACCTTTAAGCTCATTTACAATAGGATTTAATCCAGAGAACATATCATTAGCATTTTCATGTGGAAGCATTTTGAACTGATCAATTTTTTCTCTGACAACAAAATATCTTTCCTCTTTTCCATCGGAGGTACCCTCATGAATTTCTTGAAGAGTAGTCCATATATCATAAGCAGTTGACAAATTACTAACTCTATCAAAAACTTCAACGCTAAGGCAAGAAAAGATAGCATTTCTAGCCTGAGCATCGTATTGCAAATTTCTTATTTCTCCAAGAGTAGGTTCTGAGGATGAGGATTGCCCTTCAGGTATGACCCGTGGAGGCAAAGGTCTTTCTGTAACCCTCCACACATCATAACTTACGGCTTCAAGATAACACTTCATTCTAATTTTCCAATAATCATAATTTGTGCCATCAAAAACAGGAACCCTTCCTACACTTACTATAGCTGATCCTATTCCCTCAGCCATTTTACCCAAGCTGTTAAGCTTTTAAAAAGGTAGCCTTGCTCTGATACCACTTGAAAGGAACAAGTTGGCCTAGAGGGGGGTGAATAGGCAACCTTAAAAACTTTTTAGTTCTTTACAGAAAAACTTTTCTCAATAAACAATAAGCAACAGAAACAACTTGTATAAAGACTCAACACTACTCTGATTAAGTATGATTAGATAAAGAAGAATTTGTATGAAGACAAACAATAAGAGAAACAAGCAAAGATAAATCAATAACAGCAAGACTCAAAGAATTTTTTTCACCGAGGTTCAGAGCTCAAACTCCTACGTCCCCGTTAGAGCACTTCTTCAGAAGTATTGCTCCTCCAAACAGACAATCTCAATGGCTTTTGGTTTTCCACTATCTTGACTCTTTCACCACTCCAGTGAGGTGAGTCTCAACCTTTCACAACAATGGTGGCTTTCCACAATCTCTGTTGGATAGGTCGCACCAACAACTTCTCCAACCATCTAGGAATAGCTAGTTCCAAGAGTAATAGACTATCCACAAGCCCTGTCTCTTGGTTCAGTAGCTAGATGCAAACTAGACTCATCTTGGAGCAAGAACTTCTAAATATTCAGAATGAATGTTTGTAGTTTTTGAGTTGAAGCTCAAACTCTTTGATGAAATGAAGCTCAGGAATTCTAAGGATCAAAGAGTTGTATATGATTTGAAATATGTCAACGGTGTTAGGATGTCAAGGATGTATATGTGGAAAAGCTCTGTATCTGTTTTGTGAGCCCAGGCACTCTATATATAGAGTCTGAACAGAAATAACTGTTGTACCTGCCATTTGCCCGTTGGGGGTTGGTAAGATAGATGGGGTAGGTCAACTACTACCCTTTTATAAGAATTTTAAGGTGTATGAGTCATAAGTCAAAATACACACACGTCGAACTGAAATTTTTAGTCCGGTGTACATAGGATTGGAGAACCATTAATGTACTCATAGTGACCCATTTGCGCCAGACCGAAAATATCGGTCTGTCGTAAATATACTTGTCAAGGTAGTTTGTGCCGGATTGAAAAAGATGGTCTGACGTACACATACTTTGATTTATATTGATATCAGCAAAACAATGTTTGCACTGTACCAGAAAAGTTGGTCCGGCGTACACATGATTTTGTTCCATTTGAGTACCAGCGAACAACGTTTGCGCCGCACCGAAAAAGTTGGTCCGGCGTACATGGGAAAACGGCTGGTTTCATCTGAGTGAAGTATGTTTGCGCCGAACCGAATAAGTTGGTCTGGCGCACACATAGAATTTTGGTCTACAGCAAACATCATATTTCTGGTTAAGATTTGAGCAAAATAATTCTTAACACAGACTAGGATTTTATTCAAAGTGATATTATAACATATGTCGGACTGAAATAAAAGATGTATTCAGATCGGTCCGACGTGAACGGTGTACGCTCGGTGAAGAGAACTCTTAGCACCAGACTAAAAAAGTCGGTCCAGCGTATATGGTGTGCGCTCGGTTAGGTTTTGAACTTTGATTTATTTTGAACGCCTGACATGATGTTTGGTCTGAGAGAGAACTCTTTTTGGCTTAAGGAAAGATCTGAATTTTTGAGTGAGAATAATGAAATGTCCTATGCTCCAAGTAATCTTAGTGATTTTGCATATGAACCAAGATCATTTCTTATGCATAATCCATCTTAATAGTACGGTGATTCTAGCTATATTGCTTGAATCGACTCCCAAGCCAAAACTAGAAACAAATACCTTAGCCTTGATCTTCAAATGCAATTGTTGTCGGCTTTTTCTTAATATCCTTTTTGATCATCAACACTAAAACCTACATAATAAGCATAATCGACAAAAATATGGAGCCTAGATGCTCTCAGCGACCGAGTCTTCTTGGTCGGCAATTGAGGGTGTAGCCAGAGTTTCGAGGATGACATCCGTCGGAACCTTATCTCCAGATGACCCGACTTTGGACAAGAGGTCAGCACTGGAGTTGTCCTTTCTGGGCACGTTCCTGATTTCCAAGTTCCGGAACCACCCCTCCATCTTGTGCACCTCGGCGAGATACTTGGCCATCGAGGGCTCCGAGCACTGGTAATCTTTGTTGTACTGGTTGATGATGAGCTGGGAGTTGCCCTTCACGACCAGCTGGCGCACGCCCAGTGATTTACAGGCTCGGAGGCCGGCCAAGAGGGCCTCATATTCTTCCACGTTGTTAGTTGTGGGAAAGACGAAGCGAATCACATACCTAAGTCTGTCTCCCTGGGGGTGATGATGAGAATACTAGCCCCCGAGAGTTCAAATGACCTGGAACCATCGAAGTACATAATTCACAGCTCCTCTTCTTTGATTTCAGGTTCTGGGGTCGGTTGCGATGTCTGCTCGACCACAAAATCAGCGAGCGCTTGCGACTTGATGGCAGTGCGTACCACGAACTGAATGTCGAATTCCGCCAACTCCATGGCCCATTTGGCTATACGACCTCTGGCCTCTGGGTTCCTCAGGATCTCATCGAGCGAAAACTCGCTCGGGACAATCACTGCGTGCACCTGGAAGTAATGTCGGAGGTTACGTGAGGCCATAAAGAGAGCGTAGAGTAGCTTCTGAACTTGGGGGTAGTGCTCCTTCGGTCCATGAATCACTTCACTGACGTAGTAGATTGGATGCTATCGACTATCTCATTCGGCCACCAGGACAGCGCTGATAGCTGAGCCTCGAGATGAAACGACTTAAGGTGGCCATGCGTTCGGTGAGGTATTGGACCTGCCTTGTCGAGGTCGGAGAAGCCATCTTCTCGATTGCCTCGATCTTCTCTGGGTTTGGGCCCACTCCCGAGCCCCCGATCATATAGCCGAGCACCTTGCTGGAGGTAGCACCGAACACGCACTTCTCGGGGTTGAGCTTGATCCCATGCTTGTTCAGGTAGGTGAAGGTCTCCGCAAGGTCGTTGATGTGGTCGTCCCCGGAGGAACTCTTGACGATGATGTTGTCGACATAAACCTCGAGGTTCCGGCCGATCTGAGGGTCGAAGGTCTTGAACATCAGCCGCTGGAACGTTGCGCCTGCGTTACGGGGACCGAATGACATGGTCGTATAGCAGAACGTCCCGAACGGCGTGATGAAGGTCGTTTTGTCCTCATCATCAACTGCGAGCTTGATCTGATGGTAGCTGGAGTAGGCGTCAAGGAAGCTCAGTATCTTGGCATTGGTGGTGGAGTCCACGATCTAGTCTATACGTGGAAGAGGGATGTTATCCTTTAGACATGCAGAATTCAAACCCGTGTGGTCGACGCACATCCTCCATTTTCCACCTTTTTTCTGCACAATCACAGGGTTGGCCAGCCACTCGGAGTAATCAATCTCGCGAATGAAGCCAGCCTTCAGGAGCTTGTCGAGGTGTTCCCTTATTATTGCCATTTTCTCGGGAGAGAAGCGGCACAGCTTTTGGCGTACATGATAGCAATCAGGCTTTACTTGTAATTTGTGCTCGATCACCTCCCTCGGGACTCCTGGCATATCCGTCGGCTCCCAAGCAAATATGTTCTTATTGGCACAGAGGAAGGTGACGAACTCGAGTACCTATTTCAGGTCGAGCTTGGCCGCGATGTGAACGCACTTGCTCGAGCTACCCTCTTCAAGCAGCACGGTCTTCGTTGGACCACTTTGCTGAATCATCGCCTTTTGGTGGGCGCTCTTCGAGGTTACTTCGGGACCCCGCTGGGGCAGCATGCCGATGAGCGCCAAAGCTTTTTCCTCGCAACCGCGCACCTCCTTGAGGTCGCCGCGGATGGTTATGACACCGTTAGGCCCTGGAAGCTTCATGCAGCGGTGGCTGTAGTGGTTCGCCGCCACGAACTTGATCAACACCGGCCGCCTAAGGATGGCATTGTAGGGGAGATCTCCATCGACCACTTTGAAAGTAACCGGTTCGGTGCAGAAATTCTTGGTGTCGCCAAAAGTGACATGGAAGAACCACTTGCCCGAACAGGGTGGTTGAGCTCCCTAGCACAACGCCGAAGAAGGGAACTGCTATACTCCTGATCTTTGACCGGAGAATCTGCATCCGGTCTAGTGTGCTCACCAAGAGCAAGTTGAGGGAGCTGCCTCTGTCGACCATGACTCGCCCAACCACAGTATTACTTATGGTCGAGGACACGACCAAAGTAGTCTTGAGGTCCTTGGACATACCTGGGGGAGCGTCGTCCCAGGAGAAGGTAATCGAAAGACAAGGCATCCGCGCAGCGGTGGCGAGGGTGAGAACATAGAGGTGAAGCTCCTGCGCTCGGGAACCACATCCGAGTTTGATCTTGCCAAATTCGACAAGTTGTTGAAGCCGAAGGTATTGGTGATGTTGAAACAATGAAGTTCCTTTGAACGAACGAAACTTTTGGGCCCCATGGTGGGCGCCAGCTGTCGACGATCGGGATCGCCTGACCGCAAGAGGAAGGGGGGTATGATATAAGAGTGAAACCCAAAGTCGTGCCCGCCCGGAGGAAGGGAATCAGCTTGTCGCAATGAGAGAGGAAGAAAGAGGTGGACACGAGGATTATACTGGTTTTAGCCCCCTAGCACGGGTAAAAGCTCTACTCTAGTCTTGCCCGGGGGCGAAGTGTGAAGATTGGTGACTATTAGTAGAGTACAAATGCTGCCCGAGTTGGAACTGAGTCCCTGCGTCTTGAGACTGAGCTCTGTGTATGTTGGGTTTTTGTGTGTCTATCTGAGTTCTATGAGTTCTCTCCGTCTCCCCCTTTGTCCAACGTAGGGGAAGGTTTTATACCTCTAATACAGACCGTTACAAGAAATGGCTTCGGCCGGAAAAATCGAGAGCGTGGAGCCAAACCCGGATCTGGGGTGCAGTAAAGTCAGGTGGTAACTGCCTCGAGAATGTAGCCTCCATGCTCGTATTGACTTCGTCTTTAAAGCCCTTTACTTGACTTGGTAACCGTCGGCTTCTTTAAACCTAGCCCAGCCCGGCCTTGCTAGCTCGAGCTCGGCCCTCATTCTCCTGCTCGAGCTCGAGCTCGTTGGTCAAGAGCTCGAGCTTGGGAAGCGCATGCTCGAGCTCGCCTGGCCCGAGCTCGAGCTCAGGAATGTGCGCTTGAACTCGTGGGATACACCCCTCGAGCTTGAGGGGTGTTTACTTGCATAGAGGTTATTGATCTCCGACAGCTAGCCCCCGAGGCTAAGGAATGTTCCTGATGCTCAGGATGTTCTTGAGTCTAATGACCTTGAGGGGGCGTCAACTTCCTAGTCAAGGTCAAAAACTCTCGAGCTTGAGCTCAGGTCCAGAATTGCCCGAAGGTCTTCGATGTAGATGTGCCCGGGAACGCTCGGGCTTCGATGCTTCATATTCAAGCGGGGAAGTCGAGGGTGCGGTTCACGATGCTTCGTCTTCAAGCGGGGAAGTCGAGGGTGCGGATCGCGATGCTTCATGTCCTCCCTCGAAAGTTCCAGTGTGCCTTTTGAGGTGTAACCAGCGCCAATTGTTGATAATCGGGGTCCTTTAAATCCCAAACCGTCGCCTTCCTCAGAAATTCCCCAAATTCCTTATTGTACCAAACCCTAGCACTTTTTCGCCTCCTTGTCTTCCTGATCTCCATCTGCCACCTTTCTTCTTCGAGCAAACCCCTCCCAAAGGCCATGGCCAAGTTCTGGAAGAGCACCTTGACCCTGGAGAGGATGAGGGAGCTCGAGACGCTGGGACTACTGGACCCAGCGACCTGGAGGCTGCCGGGCGGAGAGACTGAGCCGCATCCGCACGAGAACGAGATCATCTGCACCGAGCACTACACGCTCTTCGGGCTGCGGATGCCGGACATTCTCCTGATAGTGGATTGGACCGAGGGCCTCACTGCACCAGTCCCTGACCTCGATCCAAGGGTCAAACCTTGGCTCGTGAGGTAAGTCTCTTCTTTGGAGGCCCTTAAGGTCATCTTTACCTGCTCCTGCTTGGTACGTTAGTTGGTGACCCAGTTGTCGCAAGCCACCTCCTTACGGAGGTGCTCTACCTCCTTCTTCTTCTACCGACCTGTGAGGAGGTCCATGAGCATGGCCTGCCTAACCACTTTAGGCACGCCAGGGTAGGCCCTCACCTCGTAGAAGCGGTCAGCGAGATGTTCCTTCAGACAAGTCGCGCCTCCCCCTTCATAACATGGGGACAATAGTTGCACTTTGACCCTTAGCCAATGCTCTCATGATACTCCTAGACAGTGCCCGCATGATCTACCTATTGGAAATATGCCCTAGAGGCAATCATAGAGATGATTATATTTCCATATATGTTCATGAACTATGATATTGTCCTTTGAATAACATCATGGATATTGATGAACAAGTACGTGACTTGTTTGTGAAACTCTATATTCATCTTTATGATGTCCATTCTAAAAGGGGTCCCTAGTCGATAATCATATGAGGACACATATGAGTAGACTAGCATATGTACTGATCGATGGCCACGTTTCACAGGTCATAGATATGGAGATATCAAACCAATAATATGGACACATGTTAGAAACACGGTGTTTGACATCGACCCACTATGAGACACTGTGAGAACCTTGTATTATTTTATGTCATCAGTTGGTCTCATATATGATGTGTATGCTATATCCTTCGACTTGAGATTGTCGCATGTTCTCAAGATGCGTAATGGCTTACTTAGGGGTCGTCAAACGATACTCCATAACTGGGTAGTTATAAAGATGGCTTTCGGGTTTGTCATGAAACATGCTGTGAGGCGTGGTCGATCAAGATACGATTTGCCCCTCCATACAACGGGAGATATATCTCTAGGCCTCTCGAGTGGTCAGATTTTGGAAAAGCATGGCCATGCTACTCGAGTAAAGAGTTAACTCGAGGTATTTACGGATTCCGAGTTACGGCATTGAGACAGAGTGGTCGAACCATCCAAATAAAGATGACAACAACTCCCCTTGGGTTTGGCCGATATCGTGAGGCGAAAGGAAATGCATATAAGACATTGTTGAGGTTCGTCCGATCTTTACATGTACTTGGGAGTCGGTAAGTCTTGCTAGGGGCCGCTATCAACTATTGGTCGAATGCTCGAAGATCGAGTAGGAGTACCCGATGGTCGAGTAGGAGTACTCGATGATCGATAGGGGTACTCCAGTCATGTTCGAGTGCACGTGAACCTATAGGGTCGCATGCTTAAGGGGCTGTAACCAATTAGAATAGGGATCCGAGTTATAATAGGCTTAGAGTTCCTAATGGGCTTCAAGAGTTGGAACCCTATGGGACGTTTATATGAAGGAAGGAGGTGGTGGCTTTGCGATAGAGATATACGCGAAGAGACACATCAGGAATTCAGAATTCCCAAAACCCTAGCCATCACCCCTCCTTCGTCCAGAACCGCGCAGCCAGCGCTAGCACTTCGGCATGTGGTGTTCCTGCCCCGTACGTGTGGATACCTTGGAGGCATTGCTACGAAGCTTCAACGCTAGGACGATCCGCAACCTACGACAGTCACAAGGAGCTGTTGGGAGGCGTGAGGCTAGTACAACTTCATCTGCACCACCGCGCTACATCGACTCTACTTCCGCTACAGGTCTATGCGTCTAGTGGTAATTCTGTGATCTATAACTTGCAGTGGTTCCTTAGTTACGCAGTAGAAAATTTTGATTTTTCACTAGAGTAGCCTACCCGTTCCCCTTCACAACCATCATGAGAAGCTGCAACGAAAGACAAATACATAAGATCCCAAATCCTAGCAAACTCCTCCGCATCCACGAGATTTTGGTCATGTAAGTACCAGTGATTACCAACAAATGTATGCTTATATGTAACTTACAAATGGTATATTGTCTTTTTTTTCTTGTAACAAATATAGTTTATAGAGCAATCTACTTGTCTTTAGAGCCAACTAATTATTGCAGTCGACGGTACATGATTGAATATAATAACATACCTTATGCCCCCTGGAATTGGCGCGACGAGAGCGATGCCAGGTCGACACGACCGCGGTCGTGCCCAATTTGTCCACACAACGCGCTTGTGGAGCCACCCAATCATTGACGGCCACACGCCCTCTCACGTGTCGCTGGTCCATTGTGCCTGTCTCCGTCTCTCCTGGCAATGACTCTTTGCGCATCATTGATTCCCAGCCCTCCCGTTCCTCGCCCCTCCTCGCGCGATCCGCCCGACAGTTGTCGTCGCTCCCTCCGGCTTCTTCTTCGGCGTCGGATCTGTCCACTCGATCATGGCTCCCCCTCCAAAGGATCTTTGCGTGTCATGCGTTTCCCTTCTTCCGGAGCCCCAACGCTGCACCAAGGTCCTTCCTTCGCCTCCTCCGCTCGCCCTCTTAGATCCGCCACCCTGCCTCACCTGCCACCCGGAGCCTTCGAGACCACAACTGCCTCACGCGCTCCGCCGCTCTTCTGCACCTCGGGTCCCCCCGGTTCTCCTTCATCGAGCTCCCCATCGCGCGCTCCGCTGGTTCTCCTTTGAAATCAGTGTGTTTTTCGCTATGCTCCCCATCGCCTAACGCATGCCTCCCTTGTTTTATTTGACTTTCCCGTCCCCAAACCCAACCCCCAATCCTGATCCGATCAAAATCGAAGCCTCTCGGCGAAACGACAGGTCATCGTGTACGAGTTTGGTAAGCAAAGGTCGTGCGCAGCATAGACAAGAAGAAGATGAACTTCTGTTCCTCCAATTTGGGGATCTGGCTGCCCCGAATTGCCTCCGATTTGCTTCCCTCTTGCTCATTTATTTCTGGTGCGAATTTTGCTGTGGCTATTTTAATGTTTTTTGTGATCTATGTGTGTAGCAGCGTTTGCTCCTCACGTGGATCCTGCTTCCAATCTTAGATTTCTCCAACCGACACCATTATTATTGAATTGGGAGCATTAGAATTTTTTTTGTTTACTCCTATGTCTCTGTGTTAGTGCTTATCATTGTTGGTAGTGTTCTTCTCGGAGGTTATGCTGGCAACATGCGGCTAGTATTACCTTTTCTGAAGTGGGAAGTGACTTCCCAACCGATTTCTAGGAATGATATGGGGTTTGATGTTCAAGCTCTATTACATGGGAAGGAGACAAGAACTAGGTCAAATTTTTTATGTTTTGTTAGGAACAGAAAATGTTGGGGGAAAAGGAACAGGAAAAAATTGTAATGCATCGTGCTTCGTGGTTTTTATTACTGAGATTTCCGTTAGCTACTTGTTATGATTCAATGGATTAGCCTAACATTTCAACTCATTAGTTTAGTTTTTCTATGTCTACTTAGGTGTGTGTGCACCAGCACCATTCGTAACTAGACCTCAGAAATAGCTGTTCACAAATTCAGGGGCCACAAGATTCCAAAACTTGCCTATTTTACTTGGGAAATTATAGTGTAAGGTGCTCCTTAGGTTCCTCATGCTAGTCTTTTTCCCATGAAATTGTGAAGAAGCATAGCCTCTATGGATTTGGATTTCCACTTTATGTTTATTTGTGATTTGCTTTCACTGAAGCTTGATTTCACATTAGCTGTTTCCCCTTTCTTTGGTTCATGCAAATATTATACATATTGAACATCTACATGTCCATGGCTTTATGACTCAGCAGTTACCTAGGATTTGCAGTTACTTATGATTTTTGGAGCTAGCTGAGGCATGCATATAGTTTGTTTGCTTCTTCTCTTCCTCTACCATTTCATATACAAGACCAGCATAGATCAGTACACATCATTTTCTCTGTATAATCATTCATCTACCGTGCTGTGGCACAGACATCCAAAGTGGTTTTGGTACAGAGAAAATAGGGAAGCACAATTACATAGAGTTTCTGTTAGGATTAGATAGGTTTTGGCTATCACTGAACCCAAGATAATCGAACCCAAGGTTCATGAACTCATCCATTTACAGTTGTTAGCTTTGTCCAATATTAAAACTGTAGAATAATGTTTCAACAGATTCTGAAAAGCTTTGCCAGTTAAAAATTAAGTATTTAAATAACATTAGGCACTTGCTATATTCTACAATCTATAATACAAGATTTTACTCAAGTTTGGATGGTACCACATCTTTCATTTCTCTAAATATCTTGCTCTATTTGCTCTTCTGATTTGATGTGATAGATAGCAGAGGAGATCTACAGAGTTGCATCAATCGCACTGAGTCCAAATGTTCCTAGGCAGATCTTTGTAAGTGAAACCATGTTCATTGCTTTGTTAATTTTTCTGCACTTATTTAAACTTGTATTGGGTTCTCCATGCTGGCATGATAGTGAATATTTTTGAGATTAAACCTAACTTATTTAATTTAGTTCAAAAAACCATTTTGTTGTTTACCAACTGAAGACGCTACGCTAATACTAAAAGATGCTACGCTACAAATTTCGGTTATGCTTGTTACTAGCCAACTCCTACGTTTTACTGATTCTGGTCTTTGGTTCAGTTTCGCTATCTAGATTTACCAAATCCCATTAACTGCAGTACCAATATAACATTCTAGTTTTATGTATTATTTGTTTTTTGTTTATGAATGTTTTCATATTGTACAATCATTTGTGTGTGTTTTGCTTTCCGAATACTTTAGTGCATCGAAACCAGCCGCACGCTGCATAGCACATGAAACCTACCTAGTTCAGTCTATGGAACCTAGAAAGCTGCAATGGTTAACTTAGCATGCAATGAATAAGCTACAGCATGTGTTGACAAAGCTGGGAAACAAGTTAACCATTCCAGTGAAATCTGTTGTAAAACGTAATCGTTAACCTACGATCAATCAACAGCACGTCAACAAAATCACACGAACAGGAACAGGGAGCACACACAATATAGGGGGCAAAGTTCTCTCGCTTTATTAGATTGATTTTTGTGCATGGGGGATGCCCAATATATAAAGAAAACTGCAAGAGATGAGTTCGGATTCGCCCACATATAAGAGATAGGTTCTAACCGAAACGTATACGGATATCTTATCTCATAACACTCCCCCTTGGGCGAATACCGCGTAATGCACATGTCTCGTTAAAAACTCCTCCCATAAACCCAATGGGAAAAAGGGATGGAGAAAAGTGTACATTAAACTCGCACTCCGTGTTACACTAGTTGCCTTATTAAAAACCTTCATGTGAGAAAACTTCAGGAAAACTCACTAAGGGAAAAAGAATACAACTTATAATCTTCAGGATTTAAAATATGACCTCCTGGATCATGCAAAGGGTCATAGTTCAGGGATTTACTCCCCTGAACTTTGCATATCTTTAAGTCATCTAATTCCAAAACCATTAACACATCTTTGGAATGTATATTTTGGCAAGGATTTAGTGAATAAATCTACAATATTTTCACCTGACTTAGTTTGCAAAATCTTTATCTCATCGTTCTTCTGGAGTTCGTGAGGATAGGAAAACTTAGGAGCAATATGCTTCGTGATATTGCTTTTCACATAACCCATTTGCATTTGTGCAACACAAGTAGCATTATCTTCATGATAATTGCAGGGGTATCGACGGTGTTAAGACCACATGACTTCTGGATATGGTTAATTACACGTCTCAACCAAACACATTCACGTGAGGCTTCATATAAAGCTATAATCTCTAAGTAGTTGGTAGAAGTAGCTACCAAGGTCTGCTTAAAAGACCGCCAAGAAACGGCTGTACTACCGCAGAGAAATATAAAACCAGTCTGTGATTTGGCACTGTGGGGATCAAACAGATAGCCAACATCCATATAACCTACCATGGTCAAAACTTGATTCTTCTGGAAAAACAATCCAAGTTCTTGAGTACCTTGGAGATATCTGGGTAAAGTCTTGACATCAGCCCAATGTCTTCTGGTTAGGGCTGAACTGTGTCTTGCTAGCAAATTTACTTCGAATGCAATATCAGGCCTTGTGCAATTCGCAAGATACATCAGTATGGGACTTTAGGTCCTAAGACTTTCTTATTTTCCATCCTTGGTCTAAAAGGGTCTTTATCCGCTTCAAGGGACCTTACGACCATGGGTTTTTTTTAAAGGATGCGATTTATCCATATCAAACCTTTCCAATACCTTCTTGGTATAGAAAGACTGGTGTACAAAAATTCCTTCTAGGAAAATGCTCTAGCTGCAAGCTTAAGCAATATTTGGTTTTACCCAAATCTTTCATCTCAAAACTCCGTCGTGAGGTAAGCACTTGCTTCCTCTATCTCCTCTGTGGTTCTGATGATATTCAGATCATCGACATATAATTGAGATGATATAGAATCCATTCTGGGATTTCTTTATGAACACACAGGGGCAATATTCCTTCTTCAGGAGTGAAAGATCGAAATGGCGATCAGAGGGGGGGTGAATGATCCCAAATAAAATTTCCCCCACTCAAAGTACTCCAAACACTCTTGCAATAAAAATCTAAAGCACCCAAATATTTTCGTTCAAACTGGTGCTTCTCATATTCACACACCCTCCAAAACCCAGAACAATTAGACAACTATGTGTACCCTAGCTTACATGGATAAGAACCATGAATCATATGAGGGGTTTTTTTTAATCACAATCCTGGTTGTCAAGTGTCCAAACAAAAGAGGAATCAATTCAAAAGACTTCTTTTCTAAAAGAGATAAAGCTAAAATACCAAAGTCTCTTTTCAGAAAAGTTAAAGCAGATTTTCAGAAATTATCCTCAGATGGAACAGGTGGTTGGTGAGTTTCTGTTGCTCTAAAATTTTTGGGAATTTTTGTAACTGTGAGCAGTAGAGTCGTGAAACAGTCCACCAAAAATAACCTCAGAAAGCTTTGTAGAATAAGAATGAACAATAAAGCAATACAGAAGGTCAGGAACTTCGACAAGAAAGTTTGAGGCTCGGTTTTCACTTCATAGCTCTCAAACGGTGCAACCAGTGGACTCAAGAAATTTTATAAAGATGTATATATGAGTCCTTCACCTTCTCCAAAAATAATAACTTAAAACTGATTTTTATATATTTTTAGAAAAATCAAATACTGACTGCTGCGTTAAGAACAAGTTCTGGACAGATTTGCAAATTGATAAAAAACCTGATCTCTAGTCTATCCAAGGGTGTAAGAAAGATGTAAAACCAAATGAACACCCTTAATACATCCTAGAAGAATAGCATTTAGAAGGAGGGGAGGCAAATCCAAATTGCATAAATGTAAATTGCAAGAATGTAAGTGCTGAATTTAATTGCGGAAATTTAAGTGCATAATGTAAATTGCGTAATTTAAATGCGTAATGTAAATGCACAAAGAAAAGAAATGATTTGAGGAAACATTTCATTTCTGGAAGGAGAGGTTACAAAGCCTCATATTCATGTGGGCAAAACTCAAAGGAGCATCAAAAACCTCAAAACCTTCAAAGGGAGGAGCTACCCCTCCACCCCTATTTATACTACTCTTGGGCCACCTACCACCTTTGGATGAGTCCCTCAACCCTAGAGCACTCATCTAAGGGCTAGGATTAACCCACACTCACAGCCATGCAAAGGATAACCCAAAACCCACACACATACCGGATTTTCTTGCACGGTTTCCAAAGCATACTACCTAGACCCGCTAACCTATCAACTAGACCTCAATCCGACGACCCTCATTGATCCATGCAGCATCTAGCTAGCATCATCTCCTTTCTTTTTCTTCTTGACTTGCCCGGATTCCGTCTCCGATCATCTTCCGGTGATCTCCCAACCGTCTGGACCTCCGACGCTCCTCGCCTAGTCCCGGTCATCCTCCGCCTCACCATGACCTAGCACCGTCGTCCTGTAACCATCAAAAACAAGGAAAAACATTTCACATAGCAATGCCCACAATGATATGCAATAAACCATCCAACTCATCACTCTGCGCCCATACAAGCAGTGCGCCACTCTGGCGAGAGACAGCTCAAATTGCTTCATTTTGAAAATCAATCCAAATCAAACTCAAACTTGAAAACACCTTGCTCAAATAAAGTCAAATACTCATCACAAACATGGATGGACCTCCACATGGTCCTTCAATCTCCCCCTTGATGAGTATATTGACAAACAACACAAAAGGCATAAATTTGAGGTTGAATGAGAGAAGAAGAAAGCAATTTGATTGCAAAGCCAAACTTAGTCGAGAGAAAGATATAAAATCATGACCAAGTTGGCGGAAAGAATTTAGAACAAGACCATGAAAGAAAGCTTTCCACAAAAGCTCTAAAAACCAATCGTAAGTGCCAAATATGATTATGATCCATAAAAAATAGCAAAGATTTACAAAGATCATAAGAACCAACAAGCTTTCACATTTTTATCTCTCTCTCTTTTTTTAATGATGCCTTTTCTACATTTTCTCCCCCTTTTGGCAATATAGGCATCAAAATGGAATTTTCTCCCTCTTTTTATGTATACTAGAAATGCAATCGAAAGAGCTTTGAAGATTATCCAATTGATCAAAATGGAAGGATATTACACCAAGCTTGTCAATTTCAGAAGATGACTAAACTAAGACATGTCCAAGTGCAAATACGAGCTTAGTTTTGAATATATCATTTTAGCAAGATTTGACAAGTGCAACATTTAGCTTTAGTTTCAAAAATAGAAGAATAGCCACTCTAAGGATCAAAAGGAAAACCTAGAGTTCAACCTACTCAACACTTTGGGGAATCTAGAAGAGCATACAAGGTCCTTTGGGCTCATTTATCATAATGCAAATTTTGATTTATCATCATACAATACATAGAGGGTGCAAATGTTTGACATTATTTGCATTCTTTACCCACATATGTCTTTGTTTTTAATTTATTTGCATTTTCTTTTGACAACCAATTGACTCAAGCCGTGTCGACCATCTCAAGATGAACTCTTAAGAGGATGGTCTAGGTCAAACACGATGTATTTCAAGTTCATCCCAAGTGCAATGGGAAGCGGTCTTGTGAATGCAAGGTGTTGAGTCGTATGTGCACAAGAAGAGTCAATTTTGTTTAATTTTCATTTTTAGCACAATGATTCATGAGCAATTGAAGGACTCTAGCATGGATCAAACTAGTTTCACCCAAGTTGCTATAGGGACTCTAGAGAACTCCAAAATTTCTCAAATTATGGCACAAACCTCTAGAGAAGAAACCTAGCAAGTAAAAGCAACAGTTTCATCAAGTTTTTCATTTAAGGTTTATTTCATTTTTAAGCTTAGCAAGTTAAATGAACTTGGACATACCTAAGCTAGTGATTTTCTTCAAATGATATAGCA
This sequence comes from Otatea glauca, assembly GCA_036346275.1. Taxonomy (NCBI): domain Eukaryota; kingdom Viridiplantae; phylum Streptophyta; class Magnoliopsida; order Poales; family Poaceae; genus Otatea; species Otatea glauca. The sequence continues at coordinate 36,683,698 of CM070719.1, forward strand.
TGGTGTATAGCATGAAGAAGAAATCAATTGCATAATAGACAAAGCTCATAAAACAGAAAATGCAGTCTAAATGCAATGCATGAACAGATTCCCAAACTCCCCCTCAACAAATGAATCAATTTTAAGCTCAAATCTGGTTAAAGTTGAGTTATTATCAAGATTAGACATAAAGAAAACCCGAATGAACTCAATAACAACGGAAAAATAGAATGAGGAGAAGAAGTCGAAAGCGCAAAGCTGGATGTCTATTGAGCATAGATAAGATAGAAAAGACTCACTACGGCTCGGACTCGCTCTTATCTTCCCAGAGGTGACATAGGAAGTGACTCTAGATCCCAACTAAGGAGTGCACAGACCACTGTCTACCAGGAAGCCCAATACCGCTAGACTTATAAGGCGTGAGGAACTCAACCTAGAGAGAAGAGAGAACAGCTAATCACGCATGATAGCAACCTAAAGCACAAGATAAGAGGTCCATGCAAAGCATGCCAGAAGTCTAAGTGAGTGAACTCAACTCAAGAAAACAAGCCCAAAGTCACCTAGAAGAAACACAAAGAAAAGAAAAGCTAGAAGAAAACATATAATACATAATATACAAACCAGCTCCCCCTCACGAAATGCCGTAAGGGCTCACGACTCCAAGCTCACTCCTCAAGGCAACAAATCGGAGCTATCCAAAGGCTTGGTGAAGATATCGGCTAGCTCGTAGGTCACTCTCTGAATGAGCGCGATATCTCCCTTCTTCACATGGTCTCTAAGGAAGTGATTTCTAATATCAATGTGTTTGGTCCGGGAATGCTACACTGGGTTTTTAGCAATGCAAATAGCAGAAGTGTTGTCATAAAAAAGTGACACACTCTGTATATCTAACCCAAAGTCCCGCAAGGTCGATCTCATCTAGAGAACCTGGCTACAGCAACATTATCGGGACCCGAATATGCAAATTCGGACCCTCTGTGTATACCACACTAGTCCAGGATCATGCTAGTGGACACAGGCTCAACATCAGTGAATATCACAATCATACATAGCGGAAATAATATGAAAGACATCATATATAGTATACTACTAGTAGAATGACCTTATGGTCAACTTACATGACTATGCCTCGCAAGGCTAAACAACATATTAAACTGCAGCGGAATGAAAACGTAGACAACCCCTCAGTATACCACAGGCAACTGACAAGGCTTGCGCCCTAAACATTCGTCTCCTCCTGGAATCTTTCCTCCAGCATTTATGTAGACTCTTCAACTGGTGATGTTATTGTTGGCAAGGGTGAGTACTTAAAGCACTCAACAAGTTGTGCACAGAATGCAGTTCTATGTAACTATATGCAAGGCTTATTCCAATGGATAGGCTATCATGGCTATTTTGCAATAGCGGCATTCATGAACAAATCTGATAAATAGATTGTAAAGACCGTAAAACAAATAGCAAAAATAAATAGATTCAGCAATTCTCAAGTAAACCAAGTTTCCAATCCTAAGTCAAATTCCATCTTCCAAATGGCAATCCTGCCATCCCAACCAAGTTTTCCATTTAATTAAACTAACCCTTAACTGTAATTCCGAGCATTGCTCAATCTGCGAAACACGGCTATCAGAATAGTTTCACACTCTGCGGAGGTTATGCACTTTACCCACACGGCATCATATTCTCTTTGCTTTGGCCATTAGCACACTTCCTTTGGTGTGGCGGAGAAAATCATGTGAGCCTTTACAATGCTCGGCAAACCTTGATACTACCGTTAAGGTTTGACCGATGGGTGCGAAAACCACAACCAGGGCCCCACTCTTGCGCCATGTGAATTACTCCATAACTCGAGAACTCACACAACCAAGCTAGCACCAAAGCTAAGACATTGCAAATTAATCAGCTAGGCTGGCCCATACCAGACATGTGGTTGCATGATTGACTCAAGTCAAAGGCTTGCAAGGTTAAGTCCTTAGTGTGATCAAGGCAAGACATCCACATACCCTCTGCCCAATGGGCCCACCTTGGCATCCTCGCCCCTTGTCACTTGCCCCAATCTAAGTGATTATCACCCAGTTGATTACCAAGCACCACGTGCCATCAACAATTCAACATCGTTGCGTGACATGACTCGCCACAACAACTCAATCTCATCGTGTGATTCCACATGACACACAAGTTCATAACATTGTTCCATATTCCATTAATCAAGATTAATTATCAACGATTCTGACACATGTGATGACGTGGCATGGCTAAGCAACTAATACGGACTAACCATCCCATGTTGATTATAATTACTAACCAACTATAATGAACCAATCTAGGGCGACAATGGATCATGGCATACAATGACAAGGTAGGGTATAATTCAATGTGGTATATTAGCTGAGCCCAATTTAATTTGAAACAATTGTATATTTGAAATATATGCAATAGGGTAAAATAATTATAGCAATTTTATAAACATGGGTTCAACATGATCAAAGCACAACTTGCCTTGGAGTAGGTCCTGGTCTTGATCTGGAGCTTGCTCTTGAGTTGTTGGATCTTCCTCAAGCGTCGCATAATTCAGCGTCTACGTCTAGAAGGAGAAAAGCGAATAAATATCAAAACAGAGAGCAAATAAACTCCAAAAATCAAATAAAATTCACCATTAAATAGATCTCAATTTTACAAAATTTTTAGAAATTTGAAACACTCAAATCCGAGTTAAGATGTAAAAGATATAGCCTTTTGAAGTTTGGATTAATTCAGAAAATACGAAATTAGAAAATCAGCTTTAACCGAATTATTTTTATACTGAAAATCGAATTACTGCATCACGCTGACGTCACCATTGCCCGAACAAATCACGAACCGCCACGTTGCCTTGGTCCATAGACCCAGTCCACGGTTTGGATCTGGTCCACCGTGGACCCGGTCCATGGCTCCTCGGTGCTAGAGCCGACCACATGGCGATCGCAATTGGTCTTTGCACCGCCCTAGCCGATGGCTAACACGTGGCGCGCATCTGGTCAGCGAAATCGGACGGTGGAGACGCGATCGTCGACGTGGCGGAATCTCGGCGGCTCACCAGAATTGAGCGGTGGCGAGCGAGCGAGCAACGTGGCGAGTTTCGCGGCGATGGCTTACCGCGCGCCAAAACGAAGCGAGTCCGGCGGCGATTCGGCGACCAATCGGCGGCGCAAAAACACGGATCGTCGCCTTGAAGCAAGGTTCGGATCTGTCCTCAGCAATGACGAACAACCACCGGACGGCGATGAAACACGGAAAAACCTTGACGGCGTGGCGAGGAACAACGGTGAGCTCGCTCGCGAAATTGGCGACGGCTCGCGGCGATAAGCGGGCTATCGAGCGGTGCTAAGCAGGATCTTGGCACGGCGGTCGGTGGCTTTTATAGCACCAGAGGCGTGCCAAACACGACGCCGAAGCAAGCAGCGCGCGCGCAGCGGTAAAGTCCACCTCGGTCACGGCGGGCGGCGACATCTCGACCGCACACGTGTCGCAATCGGACGGTCACCGAAACGCGAATCGTGGCGAGAATCCTGCGGCGCCACGCGGGTTGATCCAATGGCTTAGAGGCTAGGGTTCCCCCGTGAAATCTCCGCCGCTCGATCGTGATCCAAGGGACCACGATCTAGGGTTTCCGGCAGATGGGCTAAATGGGCCGCGCGGACGTGGGCCAAGAGCGCATAGTAAATATGCTTGGCCCTTTACTGTGCAACTGATTTTCCCCCGGATTTATCAATTAAAATAATTCTGGTAATTCGATTAAATGGTTTTAGGCAATAAACATTCCAGGAAAAATCCAATAAAATTCTCAAAAATACTTTGAGGTATTTTGAACTTAAAAAAAATATTTTTGGCAAAACTTTATGTTAACTTTGCATAAATTAAATAGTTTTCCACGAAAGGCCAAAATACTTAGTTTGCAATTATTTCAAATAAATTCAGAAAAACCAAATAAATTCCAAAAAATCCCCAAATGCACAACTAGGCAATAAATTAATATTTGAGCAAATTTTGGGATGTTACAAATCTTCCCCCCTTAACAGAATCTCAACCCGAGATTCAGGGCTAACTAGAGAGTAGGTTCGGAAATTCCGACTTCAGTTCATCTTCACGCTCCCAGGTTGCTTTACTTTCAGAATGATTGCTCCACTGAACTCTGCAAAAGCGAATAGACTTGTTTCTAGTCCTGCGCTCCATAACATCCAAAATTCTGACTGGCTACTTCTTGTAGTTCAAATCCTCCTGCAGTTCAATTGCTTCTAATGGCATCTTCTCCGCTGGCACTCTGAGACATTTCCTAATCTGTGACACATAGAGCTCATCATGCACTTCCTGCCATTGACTGCGGCAACTCCAACTGATAAGCAATCTCTCCTTGACAGCTCAAAATTTTGAACAGACCAGCACATCTTGACGCAAGCTTCCCCTTAGCGTGAAACCTTTCGACACTTTTCGGAGGCGAACTCGAGATACACAAAATTTTACGGCTCGAACCTCGAATCTTGGCAGCGGTCATCGCGTAGCTCTTTTTCCTTAAGCGAGCTACATTCGACCTCTCTCTAATCATAGCAACTCGCTCTTGGCTTCCTTGAGAATATCAGGTCCAATACCATACGATCTCCTGTCTCATTCCAATTCAGCAGTCTACGACAGCACGTCCATACAGCGCCTCAACGGTGACATCGCCACTTTGATAACTATTATTATGGCGAATTACGCCTACGGCGAACATTTATCCCAAGATGTAGCACAAGCTAATGCACAAGCTCTCAACATATCACTTCTGGCTTCTCGGCCATTCTCAACGCTAGGTATCTTATTGTTAATTTGCCTCTTACTTCCACTCAGAGCTCTGCACCGGTTGTAACAAACTTGCTGATCTCTGATGCACTGCTTTCATTCTCTAGCATACGTCACACAAAGCGATATTTTCAGCAACTTCCCGCTTCATCTTAGGCTACCAAAACTTTTCCTTGAGATCTTGATATATCTTAGCACTTTTCTGGATGAATTGAATACTTAGAATCATGAGCTTCTTCCAAAATCAACTGCTTAATCTCTTTCTTATTCAATACATAGCTTTGACCTTTAAACTGTGTGGTTCCTTGGTCATCCACGATAAAATTTTCAGCAAAGCCTTCATCCTTCGACCCACCTTGATCTGATCTTCAAACATTGGCTTAACTTCCAAAGCAGCTATAACTCCTTGTGAAACCACTTCTAATTTCAACTTTTGTAACTCCTTGCACAATTTCGATTGATCACTTGATATTGGTGTATTGGCACTATGGCCTTTACGACTTAAGACATCGGACACCACATTAGCCTTACCAGGATGATAACGGATCCCAGCCTTATAATACTTAACCATCCTCTTCGTTCCATATTCCAGTCTATACTTCGAACTCTTATGGTCTGTACATATCTCCAGCAATATAATGACGCAAGAACTTCAAAGCATGCACTACGGTAGCAATTTCCAATTCATGCGTAGCATAGTTCTCTTCAGGTGGCCTCAACTGTCGTGATGCATAGGCAACAACTTTGCCTTTCTGCATTAACACACATCCAAGATTTTGTCTTGAGGCATCATAGTATATATCAAAACTGCGTTTGCACATCTGGCAAAAACTAAGATAGGTGCTATCGTCAAACGTTTCCTCAATCACGGAAAACTCTTTTAGCACTGCGACGTCTATGCAAACTTCTTCTCCTAATTGCCTAAGCAGTCTCGGTTGCTTCCACGTAACATCGCTTTTGGTTGGATCCACGGTAACTCCTTAGCTGTCATCTCATGGCAAGAAATTCAACTTTCTCCTTCCAAAGGTTACATTTGCTAAACTTAGCATACAGCCAGTGGTCTAGCAACCTTTCCAAAACTAATACCAACTGTTCTGCATACTTTCCTTTTTACTTGAAGCAAACAAGGACATCCCACACATACACCATAACAGCTTGACCAAATTTCCCATGGAACTCCACTCGTCATGTTCATAAATTCTGTAATGGCATTGATCATTCTAGCAGACACAACTGAAAACTCATACTGTCCATAATGCGTAGAAAACTCTGACCCAAGAACATTCTCTGCACGAATTCTTAACTGATGATAACTCGATCAAAAATCTATCCTTGAGAACACTCCAGCTCCTTTTTTTTAGAATTGAACAAACAAATTACGGTCCTGGGCAGCGAATACTTACCCTTTTAATCATCACTTCATTAAATGCCCGACGGTCGACACACATCCTTAAGCTCCCATCTTCAAACAGAACAGGCGCTCCCTATGGTGACAACTGGCTCTAGCGAAGCATTTTTCTATGACTCTTCGATCTGCTACTTCATCTCAACTAGCTCATCAATAGGCATTCGATGAGGTCTCTTTACTTTTGGTGCTGTATCAGGCACTAACTCACTAACAAACTTGATCTCTCGATCTGATGGGATTCTTAGGAAACACATATGGATATTCCCTAACAACTGGCACATCTTCAAAGCTGACAACTTCCATGCTATTGACCTTTTGCTGACCAACACGAACCGTAGTCGTTTGAAATTCTATTTTCCCGCTTTCAGGGCTTTTAGCTGACACAATTCTTTGACAAAACTCCAGGACAACCTTATGTCCGGACAACCAATTCATTTCAGGAGTAGCATCTCGGGTCTGATATCCAATATCGTCCGCTAGAAACTTTTTTCCAACTTAACTCCATCACACTCTCGGTTAGATCAAGCAATACTGCATTTTCTGACAACGACAATTCCTCGGCTGACAAGCTTTACAAACACCACTGAACTGATCATCATTGCACACGCAAAATCTTCATGTGAACCACCAACATGGGTGAATACTCAGAAAAACATCTGACCCTTCTTTTACCATTTATTGCTTTTATTCCAACACTTTACCTTCCATCATCTCAGCCATCTGTACTTTATTTCTTTACTCAAGAAAATATTTACATGGAATTCATCACTAGTCACTTTTCCTTTACAAACAGGAATATGACACTTGCATAGGATAAAATCATCGATCTAAACTTCCTCGATTGGCATTGGCGCTGAAGTTTTTGACTGGAACAGAATTGAGATTGACTTGCACTGGTGCGATCACTTTCTTATGAGGGCAATTGTTAGCAAAATGCCCAGGCCTATTGCAGGTGTAACAAAGCTTAGGTCCACCTCTCTTCCTTGAGCATTCGTCGACCAGGGCAGTGTATTCATTCAGGCACCACTTCTTTAACTGATTCTCAGTACAAACTTCTCTTGCAACTTTACTCCTCACTCTTGGTGTTATGAACTTGACTGAGGTAACTTCTGGAACATCCACGGCCGTAGACAATGATTGTCTTTTCTGTGCGCATCGATTAGCATAATGGCCTTCCTTGTGGCAGTTGTAACACACCGTGTCATTGTTGTGCTGCTCTGGTACATTGTTGTCTTCTTGTTGCATCGAATCTGGTTGCTTCATAGGGCATTCACTAGCCCAATGACCTTCTTCATCGCACAGAAACATCTTTGTTGGTGATTGCCAATTACTACCTTCTTGATGAGGGCCAACAGGATTACGGTATTGTGTCCTTAGCTCTTTGAGTGGCACCACCTTTGCAGCTGACGTTCCGCCTCTTCTTGACGACTCTTGAGCAACTACGGCTCGAAGATTCCTTTGCTGATGCTGAATTACAGCAGTAACTATTGGATCCAAGGGACATTGAGCTGGACCATGATCTCGGCCTTCACAAAGGTAACATGTGATGTCACTCGTAGGACACTCTCCAAGAGGATGGCTTCCTTCACAGCTGGAGCAACTAATCGCATGCTCGGCAGCAGTATGTCCTATTTCTCCACAGCGAATGCACGCACGATCTTCTGACTTGTTTGGTTGACAGCACTTTAGAGAGTAACGCTTAGATGTTGCACAAGGTACAGGGATAGTATCCTGCTCCGTATTTACCGTGACCATACTGTCTCCAGGTGAGGCAAAGAGATTACGAAAAGCAATAACAAATTCATTCCAAGTGATATTCCGCGGGGCTTCATGAACAGCACAATATTTCTTCCACCCTTCAACAGCGATTCCTTGTAACTGATAAGAAGCATACAGGACTTTCTCATCGCCTTCACACTGAGCAATGAGCAGCTTCCTCTCAATGGTCTCGAGCCAATCATCCGCTTCCGAGGGTAATAGATTTCCTGAAAACACCGGCGGACGAGTCCTTATGAATTTTGATAACCTTGAGTAGGGACGGAATTCATTGGTAGCAGCTTTGGAACACTTCCTTGACATTGGCTTGGTCAGTCATATTCTGCATCTGCTTCATCATTGCATGCATCAACTGAGTCTGAACAGTCAAGAACCCTTTGAAACTCTGCATATCCATCTGTACTGATGGTTGAAGAACTAATCCACTATTGAGATTCTTACTGCGTTGATTTTTTGGCTTCCACTGATTATGTTGTTTCCACGAATCTGAACCATCTTCTTGATTGCTTCACTCGGTTAGGGGAGAGGGAAATAGCATAGGTAAGAAGCAGGGATCCTAAAGCAGGGGAGATGGATTCAACCCAATAACTTAAGCAAACAATATTAATAACTTGGTATGGTTGCTTATATAAGCCTAAAAGCTCTGCAACACATACTGCACACTCAGCAATCAAGGAAGAACCAATTCAACCTATACACACAAAACTACCGTCTACAGGGGTAACACTTTTATCTTAAGCAGACGCGACTCCCACACATGAGTCCCAACTGACTAGTCGAAGCATAGATCTTCTAGTTTTTGGAACACTTCATAGATTCATTCCTTCCTTGAGCTCGATGATCTCCTCCTTCATGATTTTCAGGGTTGACAGCAATTACTTGATGCTTTCTCTAAGGTGTGGCACGTCAACTACCAAGACAACTCAGATAAGGTTTTTAACTCGATCCAGCAAGGAAGAGAGAAAGAATTTCAGCAAGGGAAAGAGGTAAATTCTAACGACGAAAGGAATAGAAGAGTAAGATAAGTCAAGAACATATTATTCTTCCAAATCAATTCTTTCCTTTAGAAAATACTTTTGAATATCATATAGAGACGACCAGACTAACTAGGGTCAAGGCCTATAGTCAGTATGGCTTTGATACCACTTCTGTCGGGACCCAAATATGCAAATCCGGACCCTCTATGTATACCACACTAGTCCAGGATCATGCTAGTGCACACAGGCTCAACATCAGTGAATATCACAATCATACATAGCGGAAATAATATGAAAGACATCATATATAGTATACTACTAGTTGAATGACCTTATGGTCAACTTACATGACTATGCCTCGCAAGGCTGAACAACATATTTAACTGCAGCGGAATGAAAACGTAGACAACCCCTCAGTATACCACAGGCAACTGACAAGGCTTGCGCCCTAAACATTCGTCTCCTCCTGGAATCTTTCCTCCAGCATTTATGTAGACTCTTCAACTGGTGATGTTATTGTTGGCAAGGGTGAGTACTTAAAGCACTCAACAAGTTGTGCACAGAATGCAGTTCTATGTAACTATATGCAAGGCTTATTCCAATGGATAGGCTATCATGGCTATTTTATGAACAAATACAGTAAATAGATTGTAAAGACTGTAAAACAAATAGCAATAATAAATAGATTCAGCAATTCTCAAGTAAACCAAGTTTCCAATCCTAAGTCAAATTCCATCTTCCAAATGGCAATCCTGCCATCCCAACCAAGTTTTCCATTTAATTAAACTAACCCTTAACTGTAATTCCCGAGCATTGCTCAATACCGCGAGCACGGCTATCTGAATAGTTTCACACTCTGCAGAGGTTATGCACTTTACCCACACGGCATGATATTCTCTTTGCGCCTGGCCATTAGCACACTTCCTTTGGTGTGCTTGGAGAAAATCATGTGAGCCTTTACAATGTTACAGCAACCCGGTACTACCGCTAAAGTTTCAACACTGATGGGTCTGAAAACCACAACCAGGGCCCCCCTCTTGCGCCATGTGAATTACTCCATAACTCAGGAACTCACACAACCAAGATAGCACCAAAGCTAAGACATTGCAAATTAATCAGCTAGGCTCGCCCATACCAGACATGTGGTTGCATGATTGACTCAGGTCAAAGGCTTGCAAGGTTAAGTCCTTAGTGTGATCAAGGCAAGACATCCACATACCCTCTGCCCAATGGGCCCACCTTGGCATCCTCGCCCCTTGTCACTTGCCCCAATCTAAGTGATTATCACCCAGTTGATTACCAAGCACCACGTGCCATCAACAATTCAACATCGTTGCGTGACATGACTCACCACAACAACTCAATCTCATCGTGTGATTCCACATGACACACAAGTTCATAACATTGTTCTATATTCCATTAATCAAGATTAATTATCAACGATTCTGACACATGTGATGACGTGGCATGGCTAAGCAACTAATACGGACTAACCATCCCATGTTGATTATAATTACTAACCAACTATAATGAACCAATCTAGGGCGGCAATGGATCATGGCATACAATGACAAGGTAGGGTATAATTCAATCTGGTATATTAGCTGAGCCCAATTTAATTTGAAACAATTGTATATTTGAAATATATGCAATAGGGTAAAATAATTATAGCAATTTTATAAACAGGGGTTCAACATGATCAAAGCACAACTTGCCTTGGAGTAGGTCCTGGTCTTGATCTGGAGCTTGCTTTTGAGTTGTTGGATCTTCCTCCGAAGCGTCGCATAATTCAACGTCTACACGTACCGAAGGAGAAAAGTGAATAAATATCAAAACAGAGAGCAAATGAACTCCAAAAATCAAATAAAATTCACCATTAAATACATCTCAATTTTACAAATTTTTAGAAATTTGAAACACTCAAATCCGAGTTAAGATGTAAAAGATATAGCCTTTTGAAGTTTGGATTAATTCTGAAAATACAGAAATTAGAAAATCAGCTTTAACCGAATTATTTTTATCTTGAAAATCAATTTCGCATCACGGCAGCGTCACCATCGGCCGAACCAATCACGAGCCGCCACGTTGCCTTGGTCCATAGACCCTGTCCACGGTTTGGATCTGGTCCACCGTGGACCCGGTCCATGGCTCCTCGGTGCTAGAGCCTGCCAAATGGCGATGCGCAATTGGCTGCTGCACCGCCCTAGCCGATGGCTAACACGTGGCGCGCATCTACGGAGTTGGCAGAATCGGACGGTGGAGAACGCATCGTGACGCGGCGGAATCTCGACGGCTCAGCAGGAATTGAACGGTGGCGAACGAGCGAGCAACAGCGGTGGCAGCTTACCGGCGCCGAGAACGAAGGCGAGTCCGACGGCGATTCAACGACCAACCGACGGCGCAAAAACACGGATCTGACGCGCCTTGAAGCGAGGTTCCTGGATCTGTCCTCAACAGCGACGAACAACCACCGGACGGCGATGAAACACGGAAAAACCTTGACGGCGCGGCGAGGAACAACGGTGAGCTTGCATGCGAAACTGGCGGCGGCTCTGGCGGCGATAAGCGGGCTATCGAGCGGTGCTAAGCAGCGATCTCGGCACGGCGGTGGCGGCTTTATAGCACCAGGAGGTGTGCCAAACACGGACGCCGAAGCAAGCAGCGGCGGCGCGCGGTAGAGTCCACCTCGTTCACGGCCAGGACGACGACATCTCGACCGCACATGTGTCGCAATCGGACGGTCACCGAAACGCGAATCGTGGCAGAATCCTGCGCGCCCACGCCGGGTTGATCCAGCGGCTTAGAGGGGCTAGGGTTCCCCCGGTGAAATCTCCGCCGCTCGATCGTGATCCAAGGGACCACGATCTAGGGTTTTCGGCGGATGGGCTAAATGGGCCGCGCGGACGTGGGCCAAGAGCACATAGTAAATGGGCTTGGCCCTTTACTGTGCAACTGATTTTCCCCCAGATTTATCAATTAAAATAATTTTGGTAATTCGATTAAATGGTTTTAAGCAATAAACATTCCAGGAAAAATCCAATAAAATTCTCAAAAATACTTTGAGGTATTTTGAACTTAAAAAAAATATTTTTGGCAAAACTTTATGTTAACTTTGCCTAAATTAAATAGTTTTCCACGAAAGGCCAAAATACTTAGTTTGCAATTATTTCAAATAAATTCAGAAAAACCAAATAAATTCCAGAAAATCCCCAAATGCACAACTAGGCAATAAAATAATATTTGAGAAAATTTTGGGATGTTACAAACATACTCGGCCTCAGCAGTGGATTGTGCAACCCCAGACTGCTTCCTAGATGACCAAAAAACATGAGAAGTGCCAATGAATTGGCAAGTGCCAGAAGTGTTCTTCCTATCTATCCTACAGCCAGCAAAGTCTGCATCGGAAAAGGCTCGAAGGGATAGATAAGAAGAAGAAGAGTACCAAATACCATAATCACTGGTAGCACGAAGATACCTGAAGATGCGCTTGACCGCCTGGCGGTGAGAGGCGCGAGGAGAAGCCTGAAATCGGGCGCACAGACACACAGCGAAATGTATGTCCGGCCTCGAAGCAGTGAGATATAGGAGAGAGCCAATCATGCTGCGGAACTCCTTCTGATCAGCAGACTCACCATCCAAAGTAGGAATTCTTGAACTCCGTGCCATTATCACTGCGTATAGCTCGTAATGCACTAGGGAGCTCAAAAGACAACCTATGAACCAAACCCCTAAAATGGGTAAAAGACTCATCCTTCGAGGACATGAAAAACACCCAAGAATACCTCGAAAAGTCATCAACAATGACAAGAACATACCACTTCCTACCCACTGACTGCACTCTAGCTGGACCAACAGTGTTCATATGTAAAAGCTGTCTGGTGCATCATCATCACAACTTGATGATTGGGGATGGCAAGCAACCATCTTGCCATGTCGGCAGGGAGAGCAACTAAGTCTTTGACCATTTTGAGTTTGGGCAAACCACGAATGAGATCGTGGTTGCTAACTTGGGTCAAATGATCAAATCCAATGTGACCAAGTCTCCTATGCCAGAAGGAGATATCACAGGACTCAGAAGCAATCAAACACCGAAGAGAGTCTCCAGAAGAAACAAAAAAATCAGCACGGAAGACTCTCTCAAATCTAGAAATCCCGCAAACTAACCCTCCCGATGAATCAAGGATTCTACAAGCATTACTCTTGAAGCTTACCTCGAAGAGTCATCGATAAGTCGAGAAGCAGAGAGCGGATTGTATTGCGACTTACTTACTAAGGCACATCTTTAAGAATGAAATTTTGGTTAATGCAGATGGTACCTTTAGCAATGACTCTACCTGAAGAAGCATCCCCGAAAGTGATCAACTCATCACCCGGGGCTCGGACTAGGGAAGAGAACCATCGAGAATCTTCGGTCATATGACGAGAACAACCGGAGTCGACAATCCAAACATCTCCCTTCCCCATCCGACGAACCTGATCAAGACATAAGAGAGAAAGATGACTCAGTACTGGGATAGAGTGAAGAATTGGGAACTCAATACTGAATCACACGACGCCTCAGAGTACCAGCCACAAAAGAAGACTGGACTCGAGTGTCTCTCTGTCGTTTAACCTTAACATGACCAGTAGCAACTCTAGTAGATGATCTAGGAGCTGGAACTGGGTTAGCCCGCCGTGGTGCAAAAGCTAGACCATCCCAGTGAGGCTTCCTAAATCTCCTACCAGAAAACACCTCACGCCGCTGATATCTACCTCGATGGGAAAAGCGAGGAATATCAAAGGGCGGCGGAAAGACCGACTCTGAACACTCCAAGACTAAAACTCGAAGAACCGGCATGGCCCGAGTCCTAGACGCTGCCAAAAGCAGGCGACTCTCTAAACTGCGGAAGTAGTGTGTACCTTAGGAGCACTCAAAGTCTAGGGATGACCCTGTATACCCCTAAGAGCAGCAACACGCTCACGCCGAGTGATCTTGGCGCGCCTGAAGCAGAAATCTACTAGGTGACCATCCTTCTTACAGAAGGTGCATGTGTACTTCGCCTTGCTACAGACAGAAGCAACAGGAGTAACACCCTTCTGGTCAGAAGTCCTATGGACAACCCCAACAAACCTAAACATGGTGGTACTCACTCTAGGAGCAACCACAATCTCACCACTCTTGGAGCCGCGCACAATGGTGAGAGGATGCGCCCGAGCGTGCTCCAAGGGATCAAATCCTAGACCTTAATTGAATCTACTAATCTTGGATTGGTCTAGAATAAGATTGAGCTTCTTCTTGCCTCCAACAAACTTCTCGAGAGTGCTCATAAGATACTGGCAATCTCGAATGAAAGAAGCACAAGAAGAACAGGGGGAAGGAGAGGAAGAAGAAGAACCAGAAGAGAAAGAGAAGATCTCTCAGCACGTGCTTTTTGTTCCCCTAGCACGGCTGCCTCAATCTTGAGGGCCTCACAAGAAACGCAAGGAGCATCTCTAATCCTAAGGGTTTGGTCTTTTAACTTCTTCCTAAGCTCAACATGCATTTGATCCACATCATCCTTAACTCCAACACACAGCAGGCAACCAGTTTTTGACTTAACTAGTAAGTCCTTAGAAAGTTGATCACACTTGACATTCAAAGCATCATTGTCAAGTTTTAGTTGCCTACAGCCCTCACATGAGCTGACTAGGTCCTTAGAAGCATGCAATTCAAGTTCATCATTTATAGCAGAAAGCTTTCTAAGGTATTCGCTCATGGCATCAATTTTGGCAAGCAATTTAGGGCAATTAGCACAAGAAGGAGTAGAGTGAGCATGAAGAAAACTAGCATCTAGTGGAATATCATCAACAGAATTATCACTAGCATTCTTCAACTTAAGACTTTCTAATCCAGTCAACACACTATCATGCATAATCCTTAAGTTCTCCAACTCCACAAGAATAGCATCACACAAAGAGCAATCATCAGTGACTCGGGAGGGAGAAGATCTAAGAGAAGCTAACTCCCGAGTCAAGGTACCTACTTCCTTCTCAATCTCCGTACACCTAGCTCTAGCCCTAGCATGAAATTTTCCTAATTTGCAGAAAGCTTCGTTGAGCTGGTCATAGGAGGGTACCTCGTCCGAGTCGCTGTAGAGCTCGGAGTCGCTGATGTCGTTGGTGTCGGCCATGAAACACATGCCAGAGAAGTCATCGCCGCCCTTCTTTTCTTCCGATTCATCCTCGCCCTTGTCGCTCCATGTCTCGGTGTCGGAGAGGTTGATGTCGTCAAGCGTGGCGAGGACGCGGTGGAAGAGCTTCTTGTTCTTAGAGAAGTTGCGATACTTCTTCTCACGCGTTGGCTCACGAACTGGAGGCTTCTTGTTGCGGTTCTTGTCGGTGTAGTCGTTCTTGCCCGAACCGCCAACGTCGTTCTTGCCCTTCTCCAGCTTGGAATAGTTCGCTCGAATGTGGTTGGAGCCACCACACTCGAAGCAGGTGATCATGCCACCTCTCTTCCTCTCTCTCACCCTCTTATATGCATGAGAAAACTTGCGAGTGAAAAGAGCAAGCTCATTTTCTGGAAATTTTTCCAGTTGGTCATCGCTTAGCTCACAAAGGGCGGAAAGAGAGAAACCAATAGAAGGATCAGATCCAATGGGATCGGTGACCAAGGCCATCGACTGAGATTTCGTCTTAGTGAGGCGACATAGATCTCATGAGTCTTGGTAGGGAATAAAGCCCGTCAAAGTCGAGTTGACAAGTCGATGGTGTCCTTGATGGTGGTCACCTTCATCTCCCAAACACGCAAATCGAGTGCGGTCAAGAAATGTCGAGCATTATCCAGTCGGGGTATATGCAACCAAGCGCTCGAAGATCGCTCAAGATCTTGGTAAAACAACCGAAGCACTCATCAAGACTCTCACCGCCGCGTCTTTGTTCAAACTTGTTGAACTCACGCTTGAATTGGTCCTGTCGAACCGTCTTGATTTGGGTAGTGCCCTCATGGTAAGCATCGAGGGTCATCCAAATCTCATGAGCAGAACGAATGTGAGAAATCCTGTCATACTCACAGCGGCTAGGACCCTGTATGAGGATGTTCCTTGCCTTAGCATTCGCCTCAACGTCAGCCATATTGCCGGCCGTGACGTTTTCATCGGCACAAACCTCATATGGGAGTTTCACCTTCTGCCATATCAGGAAGCCCTGGGTAGTGATGTATGACAACATGCGCGACTTCCAGAATGGAAAATTGACTCTAGAAAAAATAAGAGGCTTGGTGGAATACTTGTCAATCGCCATGGTTCTTGAGACCGGTCAAGATCTATGCAAGAGCAAAACTGGCTCTGATACCAATTGAAAGATCGAAATGGCGATCAGAGGGGGGGTGAATGATCCCAAATAAAATTTCCCCCACTCAAAGTTCTCCAAACACTCTTGGAATAAAAATCTAAAGCACCCAAATATTTTCGTTCAAACTGGTGCTTCTCATATTCGCACACCCTCCAAAACCCAGAACAATTAGACAACTATGTGTACCCCTAGCTTGCATGGATAAGAACCATAAATCATATGTGCGGTTTTTTTAATCACAATCCTGGTTGTCAAGTGTCCAAACAAAAGAGGAATCAATTCAAAAGACATCTTTTCTAAAAGAGATAAAGCTAAAATACCAAAGTCTCTTTTCAGAAAAGTTAAAGCAGATTTTCAGAAATTGTCCTCAGTTGGAACAGGTGGTTGGTGAGTTTATGTTGCTCTACAATTTTTGGAAATGTGTTTCCACGTGAGCAGTAGAGTCGTGAAACACTCCACCAAAAATCACCTCAGAAAGCTTTGTAGAATAAGAATGAAAAATCAAGCAATACAGAAGGTCAGGAACTTCGACCAGAAAGTTTGAGGCTCGGTTTTCACTACATAGATCTCAAATGGTGCGACCAGTGGACTCAAATACTGACTGATGTATATATGAGTCCTGCACCTTCTCAAAAAAGAATCACTTAAAAATAATTTTTATATAGTTTTAGAAAAATCAAATACTGACTGATGCGTGAAGAACAAGTTCTGGACAGATTTGCAAATTGATAAAAAACTTGATCTCTAGTCTATCCAAGGGTGTAAGAAAGATGTAAAACAAAATGAACACCCTTAATACATCCTAGAAGAATAGCATTTAGAAGGAGGGGAGGCAAATCCAAATTGCATAAATGTAAATTGCAAGAATATAAGTGCTGAATCTAATTGCGGAATTTAAGTGCATAATGTAAATTGCGTAATTTAAATGTGTAATGTAAATGCACAAAGAAAAGAAATGATTTGAGGAAACATTTTATTTCTGGAAGGAGAGGTTACAAAGCCTCACATTCATGTGGGCAAAGCTCAAAGGAGCATCAAAAATCTCAAAACCTTCAAGGGGAGGAGGCTACCCCTCCACCCCTATTTATACTACTCTTGGGCCACCTACCACCCTTGGATGAGTCCCTCAACCCTAGAGCACTCATCTAAGGGCTAGGATTAACCCACACTCACAGCCATGCAAGGGCTAACCCAAAACCCACACACATACCGGGTTTTCTTGCACGGTTTTCAAAGCATACTACCTAGACCCGCTAACCTATCAACTAGACCTCAATCCGACGACCCTCATTGATCCACGTGGCATCTAGCTAGCATCATCTCCTTTCCTTTTCTTCTTGACTTGCCCGGACTCCGTCTCCGATCATCTTGGCGATCTCCCAACCGTCGGACCTCGGCGCTCCTCGCCTAGTCCCGGTCATCCGCCGCCTCACCATGACCTAGCACCGTCGTCCTGCAACCATCAAAAACAAGGAAAAACCTTTCACATAGCAATGCCCACAATGATATGCAATAAACCATCCAACTCATCACTCTGGCGCCCATCGGTGATCGCCACTCTGGCGAGAGCAGCTCAAATTGCTTCATTTTGAAAATCAATCCAAATCAAACTCAAACTTGAGCACACCTTGCTCAAATAAAGTCAAATACTCATCACAAACATGGATGGACCTCCACATGGTCCTTCGAGGAGGAACTCACTAAGTCGGTTATACCACATTCTCCCCGACTGATTTAATCCGTATAGCGATCTCTTCGGTTTGACGCTATACATGTTGCGATTATTAGGATTCAGAATTGTAACTCCTTCAGGGATTCTTATGTAAATATCCATATCCAGTGACCCATATATATGAGGTCACTTTATCCATCAACTGCATTGATAAGTTTAAGCTTGCTGCCATTAATATTAAATTTTGGAACGTTATTACACTCTTTACAGGAGAATATGTTTCATCATAATCGATGTTGGGTCTCTGGATGAACCCTTGTGCTACAAGCCTCGCTTTATATCTCACCACCTGGGTATTTCATTTCTCTTCCGGGTGAAAAACCCATTTGATCCTACAGGGATTACTTTAGGAGATGTTTGATCAACGGGACCAAAACTTTCCTTTTAATAAGCGAGCGCTGCCTCAATTGCTTCTTTTTATTTGACCCTATTTGAGCGCTTCTGGCACTCTGCAATGGACTTTGGTTCTAGATCCAGCTTTTAGCAGTTTTAGAGGCAAAAATATATGTCGACAATTGTAATCTTTCTTTTATACAATTCTCCTGCATCGCTTCATGGATATCTCTTTATTAATTTCTTCCAGCTCCTCGTGATTTCCCACAACGATGGAGTTTGGGTGTTCCGACTTCCCAGCGTTAGATTGTGTGCGCAAATATACGCTGGGGTTATCATCTTCAGGATGGATCACTTCAGGGATTTTCTCAACATCAGGTTGAGCTTCTTCTACTGTCACAGGTAGTGTTCTCATTTATTTGGTTCTCTACTTCTGCGGACGTCTCGGCGGAATTGAGTCCCGTGCACCTGAAGGCCTCCCCCTCATTTTATCATGAGGGTCAAGAGTGGGTTCAATATCCTTCTAGGATATTTCCACTCTTTCGGGTGCATATACTGCAGGTATATGAGATCTTTTCACTCTCTCATGATTAGTGAAGGCATTTGGCAGTTGTTAAGCTTATTTGTTGCAGATTTATCATCCTCTGAACTTCAAGTTCGGTCTCTGTAGTGCGTGGATCTAAGGGCTCGGCATTCTCTAATGTGGCACTTATCTCCCCATAATGCCGAAAAATGTCCTTAGTACAATCAGCGTCATCGAGCCGCATCTGGATCCCTATCATAGGCTCTAGGTATTTTAATACATGACGGAGATTCATAACCTACATAGATCCTCAACTTCTGATGAGGTCATATGGTGGTACGCTGTGGTGGAGAGATTGGCATGTATACAGCACAGCCAGATTTTCGCAGATGGGAAATACTTGATTCTTTTCCATGCACTATCTGCAAGGGGAAATTTCATGACGTGCCGTTGGTCTGAGTTGAATTAATACCGCAATATGCAGCACTGCGTGGCCCCAACAACTGGTGGAAAGCATACTATTCTGCAAGAGCGGCCAAACAATAGGTTTTTATTCTTTTAATATAATGACTCTCAAGGCCATTTTGGCAGAAGCATGATCCCTAGTATATAAGAGACATACATAGGGTTGACTATCTAGTAGAAGCATCTATCAGTATCATAAAATTTTTTAAAAGAGCCCGACAGGGGCTAAATAAGTCCACAAATATCACCTTGAATTTTCTCCAGGAAATTCAGCGATTCTTCCCTAACTTTTTAGGCAAGAAGATCTAAGAATGAGCTTTCCTTTAGCACAACCAGGGCATAAGAAAAACTTCGGGTCTAGGAAAGTCTTTATGCTATGTCCAGCAGAATTATTAATTATTCTTTTTAAACTATTCAACTCAGGGTAACCCAGTCGATCTGCCAGATCTAAATCATTTATGGGTTTTTATCGCAACACAAATTTCAGGTTTTATATGTGCATAGCATAACTTGGAGGAGAATGAATAAAGCTTTTTAACCACACGTTTATTACACCCATTAAACTTATTCATAAGTAGGTATTCTGTACCATCCTCATTCTTTGTCTCCACATGGAAACGATTCAGACCAATGTCTTTAAAACTTAAAAGAGTACGACTAGACTCAGGGTATAATATGGCATTCTTCCAGTGCCAACTATGAGAGTATCGTTTCTGGCGATAGTCTATAATATTTTCAATTCACTTAGTGTGGTTCAACTGTCTTCTAGACAAATTTTCTTCTCCGCCATCGGATTATACTTTGTTCTATATTGGAAGAATGATTTAACAATCAAACAATTGTTGCATCAGGAAGAAATTGTAGAATATAGAATAAACATAGCACAATTAATCAAATATCTGAGAAATATCAATTTATTCAATTTTTTAATGATAATTGCTCAACAGGAGCGTAGACCAAATGTTCATTTAGGAACTAGGGCTAAACTAATAAGGAATATATGACATCGACTTAGCAAAGTGAAGGGATATTTAGGAGACTAATCCAGGTCTCCATATGAGATGTAGGTGTCCTCATGGGACTCCTCGAACTCAATAATTTCAAGAATTATATCATCACACTTCTCAGCATCCGTATCAACAACAGGTTGAACGGTGAAGTATAACTTAATATTATTTCCCCCTGATCTTATTTAGTTTTCTAGTGGATTGCATGTAAAAGTCTACCACATGCTTCGGGATGTGATAGTTGCATAACAAATGGCCAGTGCATCCGTATATAAAACAGGGTTATTCAGGGTTTGCAGCATTACTTCTGGAAGCCCCTAGCCCTTTACCTCTACTTTTCCACTATGAATTGCCTCTTCCCCTATTTGATTTATCATTCTTCCACTTATCCCTTATATTCCATTGGCCCTTTCTGCGGCTTTGGCTATTGCTAGCCTATTGAGCATTTGCATGTGCTTCGGGCATTGCAAAACTCCCATTAGGGAGTACATGATGATTCTTCACCAGGAGTTCATCATGCTTTTCTGCTTCTAGCAAAATGCATATAAGCTCGAATTACTTTTGGTACTTGGCGACGATACTGTTACTGCAGTATCCTCATATTGGGGTGGAATGTGCACAATATCTTGTTGATCTTTTTAGCATTAGGAACTTTCTGATTACATAATGTTAGATCAATGACAAGCTTGTGTATGACAAAAATTATATGCTGCCATAGCCTTTACAATCCTAAAAGCGCGGGAGGATCCATTTGCACTGTGCTTTTGGCAACAAGATGAATCTTTGCTAGTTATATATTTTTCCTCTAGGGAATCCAAAAATACCAGCTAGTCATCTTCTATTAATTATTCAACCTTCAGGACCGTATGAAGATGGTGCCTTAGGAGGTGCAAAGTACATATCCGCGACTTTGGAAGAGCAGGGTATCGATTTAAGTCAGGTAACATGACTCAAAAGATCGAGCTATTAGATTAATCTTAGTATTCATTTCCCGGGTAAGGTAATTATTGCCATTCAAGGCAAGCTTAATAAATTCCCTCTTTGCGATGTCCAACATATACTATTTTTATTTATGCAAAATGACTTTTACTATTGGTAAAATCATTATATTGCATGCTCACTCTTCAATCAGTAAAGCTTGGTCTATATCTATTCAGTAGATAATTATCTAAAAAATTTCCCAGAATTTTCCTAGCAATTTACATAGATTTCTGATAATTATTTAGCAATTTTTAGAATTACCATGTAACAGAAAAATAAATTTCAACATATATCAAAATGGAATCAAGTTAGGACAAATAAATCCAGAGATATGGAGCTTTCAATATGCTATATAAAATTTTCTTAGTAAGAAAATTAATACAGAGACATTACACTGAACAATGGGTCACATTTAGTTTTCCATAATTTTTTAGCATTTTCTGTTAATTTCTAGCAATTTTCAAAATTGCTCAAATAACAGAGAATAAATTTCTGCACATATTTAAACAAAGCATAATGCTAGAAAATAAACCCAGAGCATGGGACTTCCAATATGCTAAATATCAAATTTACCATAATTTTATGAAAGCCCATAACCTAGAAAATTGTTTTTCTAGGATTTATCATTAATTTTTAGAATTTATTAATTAATTTCCAAAAATACTGAGAATTGGTTATTCCCCTTTATTTATTTATTTAACAGACAGGCCATATGGTTTGTGGGCCATAAGGCCCATCCGGCCTGCTCGGCCTCTTGGCCTAAATGACTGCTCGGCCCATCCAGAAGAACGGCCCATCAGCCAATCTGTCCTGTTTAGCCGCCGCAAGCCTTCTCGCGTGTTTCGCCCTGAGTGCCAACACCGGCACCGCCTCAAAGAGCTGACGCGCGGCGACGGGCGCGGGTCCGGCGGGCCAAGGCAACACAATGACGGGCGCATCAACCGGCGACAAATGCACGGTGGGCGCAGGTCCGGTGGGCCAAGGCAACGCGACGGCGGGCGCGTCGACCAGTGAAAAATGAGTGGCGGCGCGGATCTAGCGGGCCAAGGCGATGCAAACGGCGGGCGCGCTAAGGGCAGCATGGCCGAGCAGCGCAATTGGTGGGCAGCGCGGGCTTCAGGATGGCCGACGAAGGGCGAGTGGCCTTGGGCGCATTAGCGGGTGTGGAGCCGAACGGCAGCACACGCCGGCTGTGGAAGACGGGGCGACGCGCCGCCGCCGTGTGGTACAGATTCCAAGGCGAAGCCAATCGCGGGTTCGTTCTTTGGGGCGTACGCACGGGAGAATGAGCGGCCCGTGGGCATGGGTGCGGCTGCTGACGAGTGAGGACTCGCGGCCTGCTACCTCGCCTTCCAGGCGCAACGACCGTCGGACGAGCATGCTGCGGGCACGCTAGTGGGCGCGACAGCCGACGACAAGTTGGCGCGCTGCGTGCGTGCCGACGGGCGCGACTGCCGGCGGCGGATAGGAGCGCTACGGGCGTGCCAGCTGGTGTGATGGCGGATGAACAGCCATGATGGCAGGCTTGTTCTTTGGGACGCAAGAGCAGGGAAACCAAACGACATGTTGCCACCGGCTTCGAATGGATTAGATTAGATGAATAGTATTTTTTTTCCTTCAATCTCAACCTTAGATTAGATCTAACTGCTAATATGTAGTTAGTGAAAATAATCTGCAGTATTTAATTTAATGTTCATGTGCGATCAACCGGCATAGATTGAACTTATGAAGGGCTTGATGTAGGATGATCGCGTGTAGCAGGATGATTTCAATGCTATGTAGATTGTTGCAGACAAACGATCATGATCGATGGCCTTGGCAGAGCTTCGTGCTGATAACGTGTTGTAAAACGTAATTGTTCACCTACGATCAATCAACAACACGCCAACGAAACCACACGAACAGGAATAGGGAGCACACATAATATAGGGGGGCAAAGTTCTCTCGCTTTATTAGATTGATTCTTGTACATAGGGGATGCCCAATATATAAAGAAAACTGCAAGAGATGAATTCGAATTCGTCCACATATAAGAGATAGATTCTAACCGAAACGTATACGAATATCTTATCTAATAACAAAATCTTCTTTGTATTGCTAGATGAAGCTAACTAACTCCGGTCAGATCCGGCCACATAGGACTCTACTCCGGCCAGAAAGCACACAAATCCGGGCTCAACTGACGAAATTTCGGACAAATAAGACGAAATTTCAGTGGAAAATGAGGTCTTTTCATGTATCTGCGAGCACTGAGCTCGGGCGAAATCTCGCCAAATGTGATCGAGATCTCGGTTCTTCTCGCCGAGATTTGCGCTTGATCTATTCGAAGCAACCAACCGAGGGCCGGATCTGGGGTGGAGAAAGCCGGTCGACGATGAGCTGGAGATGAGGGACGATGAGCTGGAGATGAGGGAGGGAGTGTGTCGACTGTTTGGGGGAGTTTGCTCGCGATATCCACCATATCGAAATTTTCAAAAATCAGAAAAATTGGGCCGAAAATCGGTAGAAATCGAAGGTTTCAAAATCAAACTTTTTAAAGAAAAAATTCAAAAAAAATCGATTTTCACCGATAATCGCTCGATATGCCTCGATAATCGATCAAAATTTTGTGAGCGAATTTTCTAAGCTCGTGTTCTTCGGCAGTCGATTTTTTGAGTGATTTTCGCTCGATATTAATCGAAAATCAAGCGATTATCGCGATATTTACGTCGCATAAATTTTTCTGAATTTTTGATTTTTTTTAAATTAATCGGTTTACCGACAGGTATTATCGAGGATATTGTGAACCCAGGTGTCGGCTGTCCAATGCTTGTGAGCAAGGTCCTTGAGTTAGTTCGCCAGATCTTTTGTGGCAAGGGGGAGTGATCACTGCTTGGGAGTTGGGATGGCTGTCCAAAGCAGCACTGAGCCACTAACCAAAAGGAATCGTTCAAAACAACAATGTACCGAACAGTGTGTAGCAAAACAATAAAATGCCCAAATTGCTTGGTTAATCATTGAATTAGTGAACTTAATTGCACTAAAACGCAATTTTTTTATAACAAATTCTGTCGTTACTAGAAACAATAACCGTGCCTCTTCGTCTATTTTAATTCGGTGTACTGTACTTATATTTCGCCGGCCTTCTTCCCTCAATGCAATGCATGTATGTACACTAGCTAGCTAGCAACATGGTAATGATGGAGTAATGGCAAGTACTAGTACTTGTTCAAGTACAGGCAAAATTTCAAATACAGTCAACAGTATACCGTATAATTTCAATTTTGGACTACTTCTTCGCGTATTCTCCCAAATGGCAGCGATATCCGGCATCTGGGGCACCGGCAGTGCATAGCCGGCACGTGGTGTGCCGGCTATGCCATAGCCGGCACCCCAAAAACCGGCTATGGCATAGCCGGCACACCATGTGCCAGCTATGCCCTGTGGGCCCCGCCGTCGCGTCGCGTCGCGTCTCTGCTTGCTCGTTTGTCCGCGATTGCTTCGCATGCACCGAAAACCAATTAATTTGCATGCATGTTGATGATTGCTATGCCGTGGACCCGACCGGTCTCGTCGAATGTCACCTCGGTTGTTTGCATGCATCCTCACTTTGCGCCGATTACGTCGCGCGTGGAGGTGATTTGCAAGCTGCTGGTCGCGTCCCATGTGAAGATGCATGCTGTGGGCTCGGTCGGTCGCGTCGCCCGTGGAGGTGATTTGCATGCATGCTTTGTTTTAATCTTCAGTCTCTCGTCGCGTCAATCCTTGTCTGTCTGCACGTTTGAACTTCCCGTGAGTTGAGTACGGCAAGAAACAATTATTGCTGCTAGTTGGTGCATGGCTTGATTAAGTAAATCATTTCTGGTTGACCACTATCATACGGATTACACACTTAATTACTTAGTCTACCGACCCGCTCGTGGATTACACACATCAATGAAATTTTCATAAAAAATTCGGTTGACAAGTTAATTTTAACCGAACGAAAAATGAAACAAATCATGTTAGAAAATTTTGAAATTGCTTAACGAAAAACTAAACAATAGATTGGATTATACTACATGGGCATTACAACAGTGACGAAATTGCTTATCGAAACAACTAACGAAAGCATTGTTGGTCATGGTGGAACAAATGATCGTTCCGCCTATCCGGTACAAAGGAATGATGTCCAACATTTTACGCATATTACATGACCCGTAAATTATGCAATTTGTTCTCGGACACCGCTCAATCCCTACTATGAAAGAACTCCAAGGGGATGTGCGGTGCTCGGCTATATCCGGATGGGTGGCCTATACCGCACGCCTCGGGTGTGTAAGATTGAATTTTTGGCTTTTTATGTGGATTTCGCCCTCCCATATGGGCATGTCATCCCGATTCGCGCCCCTATGTTAATACCACCTGGGTTCCCGCACGGTCTGCGCAACACGTCAAGGATTTGTTGCGTGGTGCGAACCTCGACCGATCGCTTCCCTTGTCCCTTCCTCTTCGAGAGGAGGTACCCTCTCTGCGTTGGCATGAGACTTGCCGAGACGCCTTTGCTCTGTTTTGGCTCGCACTCCACTACATGGTGAAGGAGGTGTGTGTTGGGCTTATCCTTGTACAACCGGAAGCGTGCCCTGCAGTCAATGCAGTATGCCCGGTTGAATAACACCGTAGGCGTACTCAGGGTCCGGCTTTTCTGGGCGGTGGTAGCACCACGGAGAGGGTTGCTCCCCCCAGTTATCCCACATAGGAAGTTTGAGATGTGGATGGTACGTCTCCGGATCCACCCAGTTGAAGTAGCCGCACCATTCATCCTCGGCCAAAGGGCACCGGTAGAATCTCCGGTCCGCTAGATCTTCGTGGCAGGTATCAACCACCGCCTGCAGGTCGTGTTCGCAAAAGTCGGGACTTTCGGGTGGCCCTTGAGGAGGTTTCTCCTTTGACTCGAACAATTTCGCACATGTCCTTTTGAATTCCTGTATGCGATGAACTGGTTTAGAATTATTACTTTGTGAGTGAAACATGAGTAGGTCGCATGAAACTCACCGATTGGTTGGCCCCTTGCCCACCGGGCCTGAACTCTGGTCGATCTAGAACGGGGACGTATCTTGGCGGCCTCTCCCACCGGTTGAAGTTCTCGGGCGAAGCCGGTTCGGCGTCGTGGCAGTTGTAGACAAATTAGTAGTCACATCGTTCTGGGCCGTCGATCCATTGGAAGAAGCAACACCGGTCCTTCTGCTGAGAAAAGAAAGAACGATGCATGAAATGGTATTGTTACCCTGTATTGTGTAGACACGATGAGGTTTACCTCGTAAGAGCTGCTTGAAGAGTGAGCGAGCGCCGTGTCTCCGTGGGTAGATTGCATCATCTTCGCGGAAGGTTGCATTCGCATTTGGGTCGTGGCAGCTCGGCAAAAACGGTGCGTCGACGCCATCGTATCCGGTACTCGAGGCGAGATGACTTCTGCTTGCTGAATAGGCGACGGTAGAACGACATCGTGTAGATCTGCTGACGTTATCGGTGGTTTGGCGATGTTGGATGTCTATCCCTCGGTCGGTTTTATATTGGTGGTAGGGGGTTACTCCACACAACTACGGCACGTATCTATTGTGACGACCTGTCACCTTCTGAGAAAAGCTGCTCAAAAGCTGCATGAGCTGTCACCCTGTGTCGAAGGCTGCACGAGCTGTCACCCTATGTCGAAGTCGCACGACTGTCACCCTCTGTCAAAAGTCGCACGATGTGTCACCCTCTGGGAAAGGCTGCACGACGTGTCACCCTCTGTCAAAGGCTGCAAAGAAGTTAGTCCACAAGGGATTTCAACGACGTTGTCGATTAGGGTTTTGCTTAAGTAGGATTCAGATGAAAATCAAGTTTTATTTAAAATATTTGTACAGAATATGGTAGTATATGTACTAAACTGTAATATGGACCCTTTTTCTTTTACTTTCGCATTAGGACGAGATATTTTTCTGTTTGCCGGAAAGGCTTAGTCATTATAGTTTGTGCAGTTCTTAATCTTCGAAGGTATTTGCAGCGATAAGTTTTATATGCTACACTGGTTGTAATTGAAATATTTTTCCATATTATGGAAGAGTAATTGTTGTAGGATGGTACGGAGATTTTCTTTCATTATTTTCCTTTTATATAAGATATTTCATGACTTGCCGAAAATCTAATACGACCAAGCCGATCGCGCGGTTGCGGTCAAATTTTAATTCTTCGATTGCGGCTACACTTTATGGAAGAATCTAACCATTTTTCATATATTTGCAGGGGATAGCCCTAAAAGTATTTTGAAGTTAGTTTCGTGATATTACGCATTTATTTGATACATTTTTCACGTGTAGGGTCATTAGGGCTTAATATGGCCTAACTCAAAATTGATCAAATTGATATTATTTCTGTACGTGAAGCTATTACATGTTATTTTAAGGTTGTAGCATTTTATTTCGTCGAATTCGAGGCTTGTTTGTGAATGTTACGAATAAATGATCGTTTTGCCGATTGAATGTTTAAGCAAGTAGTAAACAATGCAAACTGAAGCAAAGTCTAATTGTTTTTACATATCTGTGACCTATGCAATCCAAGAATGTAAAAAACTGATTTTATCAATTTTTGAGGTCGTTTGAATATTTTTCTAGCCTCTTGAAATTTGAATGTTATGAAGGGTTTCAACTAGCCATAACTGATTCAGAATGCATTTAAATTTAAATATTTTTGCAGAAAAGAAGTACATATGGTTGCAGGAAGCTATGGTATTTATTTCAAGATTTAAGGATGATGGGTGACAGGTCGTGCAGCTTTTATGATGATGGGTGACAGGTCTTGCAGCTTTTATGATGATGGGTGACAGGTCGTGCAGCTTTGATAATGTGTAGTGATACGTCGTGCAGCTACGATGATGGGTGATTGGTCGTGCAGCTTTAATGATGTGTAGTGACAGGTCGTGCAGCTTTGATGATTGGTGACAAGTCGTGCAGCTTTAATATAGATGGGTGAATGGTCGTGCAGCTTTAATGATGTGTAGTGACAGGTCGTGCAGCTTTGATGATGGGTGACTGGTCGTGCAGCTTTAATGATGTGTAGTGACAGGTCGTGCAGCTTTGATGATGGGTGACAGGTCATGCAGCTTTGATGATGTGTAGTGATAGGTCGTGCAGCTTTGATGATGAGTGACTGGTCATGCAGCTTTAATGATGGGTGGCAGGTCATGCTGCTTTGATGAATCACTATAAATAGCTTACCTGTCCGGTGCGTCTCCATCAGATTCTCCAAACACCTCCCCATCTGCAAGGAAGCAACCACTCCAGCGCTCTCTTCGACCTCCAGTGCCTCACCATCAAGTGCCTCTAGTGCAAATCCGGCGTGAGCGCGCCGCCGTCGTCAACCAGATCCGCCTCGCCATTTACCTCTTCGACCTCCAGTGCCGCGGGATCGATTGGATCCGCAAGGTATGAGCCCTAACTTGATTTGGATGTGAGGTTTAAACTCGGGATTGCAACGGAATAGAGCTTGCACGCTTGAACAAGCCCCCTCCGCAAGAGGTGAGCAAGGGTTTCATGCGCTGCATGTTCCCCTTTCTCCTTATGCATGTCAGGTATGAAACCCATATGACAGCTAATCAGCACATAGGTTTGTTAATTACACACCTATAATTCTTGTAGATGGACAAGGATCCGGAGAAGCTCAGTAAAGGATTGGCATGGACAGTGGAACAAATAGAGTGCATCGCGTCTGACCTTAACAAAATCGCCAAGACAATTTTAGTCGACACATGTCCATGTGGCAATGCACACAATGGTCTTGTGATTGATATCGAAGCTATAGCTCGCACCTTGAGCAAGTTGCCATCTGATCCGTGAATCGTTGCAAAGAGATGAAGTAGAGGCGGAAGAGGATGCAGAGCACGAAGGGATGTAGACCACGATCATGTCTTCCTTACGACTACCAAAGCGATGACGAGGGTAAGCGTGAGGATTGGCAATATTGTGAAGATGAGGGTATCGACATTGATAGTGATGGTTCGGGAGTGTTCTAGTATGTTTTAATGTTAAGCCTTGTTAAGTTATTGTAATGTGATGGATGTTGCTTAGCCTTGTTAAAATATTTTAATGTTCTTTGGATGTTGCTAAGACTTGTTAAGATATTGTAATGTTGACCGATGTTGGTAAGACTTGTTCAGATCACGAGTGGGGGTTAGAGAGGACCAAAACGGACCAAAAATTTCAAGAAAATGCGACAAGCTATTTTCAATACAAAGAGGATCTTCTCAATTTTTAATGATTTTATATGTTGTTCCACGAGAAAAACATGTCAACATGAACAAGTTGTGTTTGAAATTCTCTACAACCTGTCATGTAGAACACATAATTGTTCGAGCACGGAAGACCCTTAAAAGGCAAATTATCGCCAGCAATTTAAATCGGTCCCGCAAACGTGAAAACTCACCGTTAACTTTCCGATTTTCTATGATTTTTCTCGTTGCTCAAATAAAAACTTGTCAACATGAGAAAGATGGGTCTTGAAATTCTCTACAACTTTCATGTATACCCAATAATTTGCTGAACACGGAAAGACCCTTAAAAAGTGCTAACAAGAACCGGTCCGACGCAAATTTAAATCGGTCCGGCGCAAACGTGAATTTTATGAAAGAGGACTCTTAGCGCCGGACTGAAAAAGTCGGTCCGGCGCACATGGAGTACGCTGTCTAGATCATTCTCAGCGCTAGACCGAAAAGATCGGTCCGGCGTACATGGTCTACGCTCGGATGGAATTTTTGAACCTAGGGTCTTTGAGCGCCTGAATAAAATGAAGTTTGGTTCGGAGAGGATTGTTTTGGCTCCAAGTAATCTTAGTGAGTTTGCATACGAACCTAGATCATTTCTTATGAATAATCCCTCTTAATAGTACGGTTATTCATCAACATCAAAACCTACGATAAGTATAATAAAAAGAATAGGGGGCCTAGATGCTCTCGATCTCCCCCTTTTTGGTGACAGAGCTATCAAGGTTACTTATTTCTTATCCTTTAGATGAAAGTTAGTGTGATAACACATGAAATGCTTGAGTATTTCATACTCCCCTTGAATACTTGCTTTGGGATTTAAACAAATAAAGTAATAAAAAAGGCACTCAGAAAATTCAGATAAGCACAACCAAGTAATTTTAATAAAACTAGAAATCAATAAGTCTGCAGATAAGGTGTTATTATAACCAGCTTATGCGAAGAGAAAACAATAAAAGTACTAATCACTTCTTAAACACTAATTCTTCTCCCCCTTTGGCATCAATTTCCAAAAAGGTCACTTCTTGCGCATAGAAAAATTCCTTTTCAGCATACTTGCCATTCTGGAACTTGTGCTTCTCCTTGGAGAGGAAGACGATGATTGATCTTGGTCTTTGTCAGAGAGAGGAGTAGCCATAGCTTGATCATGCCAACTAGGATAATTAGGCTCCCCAGGATGAGGGTTGAACGTGAGTTCACAGAAGTCTTGCTAGACATCTCTGATTAGCTCTTGAGTTTCATCGGACTTATCCAATAAGAGCTGTGCAATTTGTTCCTGATTAGATACCAAGTTATTTCTAGCATCTTCAGTGTAGTCCCGAAGATAATCAAACATATCTCCTTGCCAATCCAAACAATTTGCCGATCTTTTGAAGTTCTTGTATACTGATTTTAGCAAATTTGTCAATTTGGGCAATTTGGGCATTCTCGCTTTTATTTAGATCATCTGACTGTCTTTGACCTCAAGTGAGCAGTTTTGATTTCACCTATCCACTTCCTCGATCCCATTGATTTCCTCCGATCGTATCAAACCTTTTATAAGTTTCATCCACGAGATTTGCTTGTTCTTGATAGATCTTTTGCATTATTTCTCCACGATGGTGAATTGTTGTCATTTGTTCACTATGTCTCTGGGCAGCCAATCTCCTTTCTTCTTCAATATTTTCTTGAGCATTTATGAGATTACGGTTATCTTGTTGCTCAAAAGATGTGAACCAAAGCGCTATGAGTCCCACCAAGATGGTTGATGACCATAATCATGCAAAACTCGTGCTCAACAAATTCAGAGTGATGAGAATGATGAGAATCTTGTAAGCTGGCTGAGTGAAGGTTGGCATATGTCCCTGGTGTGGCCTAGAACCACCTGCTTCATGTTCATGAACTGTTGGTGGAAATATTTGAGCTTGCATGAATCTTGCTGCAGCTGCTAGTTCTTGCAGTTTCTGAATTTCTTCATCTCTATGATGAGATTCAGAGCTTACAAGAATCTCAGTGCCTTCATGCTGTCCAAAAACCTGATGACTCGAACCCTCGGATCCATAGCCTAATATCTCTGTAGGTGTATGAGTATAGGCCGGAGAAAATTGTTCGTGTGTATGATAGCTATAACTTTGAGCTCCAACGGCATTGCCTGAAGTAGCATTTTTCTCAGTATCTTCTTGAGCACTTAGCTCATGTATTGCTGGAAGTGGAGGAGTAGTAAGTCTAGCTGGCCTTTCTTCATCAGTTGTTGCCTTGGGCATCTTGTATTGTTTAGGTCGACAATTAAAATCCCTATGCATCTCAAGATGGGAGATGATTCCTTGAGCCAAAAACATCTGAGTGATTTGCATGGCAAAAGGGAGAGGACTGCCCATTTTTCTGTAAATAGCTTCTTCCATTTCTCCAAAAATATAATCTATGAGATCGATGGGTTGTCTCGACAGAATGAGATGTAACAACCAAGCAAGACATGGAGTTACTCCCTCTTTGTATCCAATCTTAGGGTAAATCGTGTGTCTAAGGATGTAGAGCATAGCTTTGACTTCGGCAGACAAACAATGAACCCTA
Organism: Otatea glauca; assembly: GCA_036346275.1. Lineage (NCBI taxonomy): Eukaryota > Viridiplantae > Streptophyta > Magnoliopsida > Poales > Poaceae > Otatea > Otatea glauca. Next base: position 36,715,806 of record CM070719.1, read on the forward strand.
TTAGCATTGAACCCACCTCATGGATATCTCTGTAGATGTGGCGGATACTTGTAAATCGGGCATGTCGCTAATCGCCTCCATCTATTTCCAGGAAACATCCTATCATGAATCCTCGTCCTATTTAGCAGAGAACTTGAGGCTCCAATAGCAGCCTCAAACTGAGGTGATGTCACCTTTCTTTTTTCCCCATCAATAGTAAAAAGAATATAGTGCCTGTTCTTGTTTACTAACAGAGATGCATAAAATTCCAATATTCTGCTTTCATTCCAAGCTGGCCCAATAGAAGACATTAGTGCAGCAAGGCCAGGAGTTGACCTTACACAATCAAAAATTATATTTGGTACTGGACTGAGTTAATCTGATTCCAGTCCACATATTGGTGCTTGCACAGGGCTGACAAAGATTTACCGTTCTTATTTTTCCTGCTTTTGTACCCTAACCAGATGTTTTTCTGAAAGGGTGTGATAAATTGCTCATTTAAGGGGGGTCTATCGAAGGGAAACCAAATCTTTATTGGAACCAATCTCACTAATCTTAGTTTCTTCCCCCCCCCCCCCCCAATGTACTTAGCTCATGCCCAAAAATCATGTCAGTTTCACTAGAGAGTTCTATTTTTTCATCAGAAGATATGTCTCCACCAGGCTCATAGTCACTGTCATACGAAGAAGAAAAGGAATCATGTGGCACAGGTTGTTTCCCTATTTTTGGAGGTTTAGAGGTTACTTTCTTTATTACTCCACCAGATCCCTGGGCTTGACTGGATCTATATGTTTTGGCTTTCTTTTTCGCTTTGATTTTATCAGCTATTTTCCCGAGAAGCCCTCTTTTGTCAGGATTATCAGAACTCATCTTGACTCAGGCTTCTTTTCTCAAGCAGGAATACTAAGCTGACTTTGATAATAAGCATAGACTAATTACTATCAATGCCAAGCGCAAGAATTTGGAGAACATCCTAAGTTACAGACAGAAGGACATTAAGATATGATTTGTAACTAGGGTTTCGATATAGCAAAAAAGAGATAAGATTGAAGAACTTACACTGTTGCCAAACACCCCTTTAGGATGAGCTTCGGTGTGAAGAGAAAGTGCTCAGGAGTTTTGCGAGAAGATTGATGGAGATGAACTTCGGTCGAGACCTATTTTGGTGAGGAGCACGAAATTTTGAGAAACTTCTGAAGAAGAGGATGGTCACAAATGGGTGATTAGACATGTATCAATAAACCGCCCGTGAGATTCCCATCGCGATCCCAAGCGGCGTAGGGGACCAAGCGGCGTGGGCGGCGAGCGAGAGCCGGCAGCGGAAGCAATGGGGGCCAAGGGGGTGGGGCGAGGTCGGACAAGTGGCGGCCGACGGAGCGTGGGCGCGTCGGCTCGGCCGCAAAATTGGTACACTTGGCGACGCGTAGGGAAAGTAGCCAGAGCAGCTTTGTAAGGACGATTACACAAGTGTACACCAGCGCCTCTATCGGCAGCGAGTCGATTGTCCTAATTGCCGCGTCCAAGCTAATGTGTTCTACTCCAACACTGCGGCAAATACCGGTCGGGTATTCTACAAAGGCCCTTTTTTCTCCGTAAGTGAACAGTTCATTTCATCCCTTTGTCCTGTTGGACCTGCGTAGTTCTTTGGAGATATCTCATTTCTTTGCGCGGCCTGAAAGCATGTTAACCTCCTCACGTGGGTCGTAGGGTGCCAATATTTCCGATGGCGGATACATTGGACACCTCGGTGGAGCGTGCAACAACCACATTACCACAGAGGATGCATCCTACTATGGAGAGGATGGACCCTATGCTCGAGCAGAGGCTGAACATGTTGATGTTCAAGATGGACCGCGTTTTACATAATGTGAAATGGTTGGAGAAGATGGTGTGCGTGGCTATCCTTGTTGTACTGGTAGCTATTCTTGTGAAGTAGATTGTAAGTCATTAGCTACCATCACTCTAAGCTTCTTCAGCCAGAATTCACTACTCGTGGCATCTTTTTCATGGTAATAAAAGCATTTCCAGCATCCTGTGAAATACCTTGTGCGAATGGGAAGTAGTCACGGAATAGCTTACAAATAATCTCTGATATCTGTTCTAACGTAGACTTTAAAATTAGTTTATTTCTTATGCACTAAACAAACTCATGAAAACTCCATACAAGAGATTTCACGACGTTGTCGATTAGGGTTTTGTTTAGGTTGGATTCAGATGCAAATCAAGCTTGAATTAAAATATTTTTACAGAATATGGTAGTATATATACTAATCTTTGATATGGACCCTTTTTCTTTTACTTTTACATTAGGACGAGATATTTTTCTGATTGCCGAAAAGGCTTAGTCATTATAGTTTGTGCAGTTCTTAATCTTCGAAGGTGTTTGCAGCGATAAGTTTTATATGCTACACTGGTTGTAATTGAAATATTATTCTATATTACGGTGGAGTAAATGTTACAGGATGGTACTGATCTTTTCTTTCATTATTTTCCATTTATATAAGATATTTCATGACTTACCGAAAAGCTAATACGATCGGGGCGATCGAGCGGTTGCGGTCAAATTTTAATTCTTCGACTGCGGCTACACCTTATGTAAGAATCTAACCATTTTTCATATAATAGCAGGAGATTGCCCTCAAAATATTTCAAAGTTAGTTTCGTGATATTACACATTTATTTCAGACGTTTTTCACGTGTACGGTCATTAGAGCTCAATATGGCCTAACTCAAAATTGATCAAATTGATATTATTTCTTTACATAAAGCTAGTACATGTTACTTTAAGGTTATAGCATTTTATTTCGTCGAATTCGAGGCTTGTTTGCGAAGGTTACGAACAAATGATTGTTTTGCCGATTGAATGTTCAAGCAACTCGTAAACAATGCAAATTGAAGCAAAGTCTAAATGTTTGTACATATCTGTGACCTATGCAATCCCAAGAATGTAAAAAATCTAGTTTTATCAAGTTCTGAGGTCATGTGAACAATTTTCCAGGTACTTGAAATTTGAATGTTATTAAGGGCTTGTTGCACGTGCACGTCACTTGCTCGCCCCCTAGCTGACATTGTTGCACGGTGTCCTCCGCGTGATAGGTCGTGCCCTAATTTACGATGATGACTGATAGGTCATGCAGCTTTGATGAATCGGTCCGGCGCAAATAAAAATCGGTCCGGCGCAAACAAGAATCGGTCCGACGTAAACAAGAATCGGTCCGGCTCTAAAAAGAATCGGTCCGGCGCAAACAAGAATCGGTCCGGCGCAAATGTGAACACTCACCGTTAACCTTCTCAATTTTCTATGATTTTTTCTGTTGCTGAAATGAAAAACTTGCCAACATGAAGAAGATGCGTCTTGAAATTCTCTACAACTTTCATGTGGACCAAATAATTTTTTGAGCACGGGAAGACCCTAAAAAAGTGCTAACAAGAATCGGTCCGGCGCAAACGTGAACACTCACCGTTAACCTTCTTGATTTTCTATGATTTTTTCTGTTGCTGAAATGAAAAACTTACCAACATGAAGAAGATGCGTCTTCAAATTCTCTACAACTTTCCTGTGGACCAAATAATTTTTCGAGCACGAGAAGACCCTAAAAAAGTGCTAACAAGAATCGGTCCGGCGCAAACGTAAACACTCACCGTTAACCTTCCCGATTTTCTATGATTTTTTCTGTTGCTGAAATGAAAAACTTGCCAACATGAAGAAGATGCGTCTTGAAATTCTCTACAACTTTCGTGTGGACGAAATAATTTTTCGAGCAGGGGAAGACCCTAAAAAAGTGCTAACAAGAATCGGTCCGGCGCAAACAAGAATCGGTCCGGCGCAAACGTGAACACTCACCGTTAACCTTCCGATTTTCTATGATTTTTACATTGCTGAAATGAAAAACTGCCAACATGAAGAAGATGCGTCTTGAAATTCTCTACAACTTTCCTGTGGACGAAATAATTTTTCGAGCAGGGGAAGACCCTAAAAAAGTGCTAACAAGAATCGGTCCGGCGCAAACGTGAACACTCACCGTTAACCTTTCCGATTTTCTATGATTTTTCCTGTTGCTGAAATGAAAAACTTGCCAACATGAAGAAGATGCGTCTTGAAATTCTCTACAACTTTCGTGTGGACGAAATAATTTTTCGAGCAGGGGAAGACCCTAAAAAAGTGCTAACAAGAATCGGTCCGGCGCAAAGAAGAATCGGTCCGGCGCAAACGTGAACACTCACCGTTAACCTTCCCGATTTTCTATGATTTTTTCTGTTGCTGAAATGAAAAACTGCCAACATGAAGAAGATGCGTCTTGAAATTCTCTACAACTTTCCTGTGGACGAAATAATTTTTCGAGCACGGGAAGACCCTAAAAAAGTGCTAACAAGAATCGGTCCGTCGCAAACAAAAATCGGTCCGGCGCAAACGTGAACAATCACCGTTAACCTTCCCGATTTTCTATGATTTTTCATTCTTTGAAATGAAAAACTTGCTAACATGAAGAAGATGCGTCTTGAAATTCTCTACAACTTTCTGTGGACGAAATAATTTTTCGAGCACGGAAGACCCTAAAAAGTGCTAACAAGAATCGGTCCGTCGCAAACAAAAATCGGTCCTACAGCATAGCGTGAACACTCACCGTTAACCTTCCCGATTTTCTATGATTTTTTCATTCTTTGAAATGAAAACTTGTATTTCAAATTTGACCATTCAATAGTTATTTGACATGACAGCTAGGTCAAAGTAATCAATCAAGATACAGATGTAAAAAATAATCGATTGCCTCCTCGCGTCGTCCACCCCGCCTTACGGTGAAGTCCTGCAGGGTGAGCGTCTCGAGCATGTGTGCGCCTCGTCCCAGCACTGTGAGGGCCCCCGCGTGGGAAGCTCTCCCCTGTCGTCATCAATTTGCTGCGCCGGACCCCCCAGAAGGTGTAGTTAGCACCGGTCATGTGTTCTGGGTGTACCAGCCAACGGGTCCTCGGAGGAAGCGTTGCTGGTGTAGGATGTCTTGTGTGGGATCCTGGCAGTGGAGTCCGATCTTGTGAGGATTCACCTCCTGTGGGCATCCATCGTCCATAGTCGAGGAGCTCGGTGAAAGTCGCTTGCTCCATTCCAGGCCAGCTGAAAGCATGATCCGCACTCCAATGTGGCGTTTCCTCAGACTCAACCTGAGCGTCATCACCGCCGCTATGGTGAACCGTCGTGCTCACCTCGTCGTGATGGTGGCACAACTTGTCGGTTGCATCACATGTGGGTAATCAGCGACGCCGTAGTCCTGCTGTAGTAAAAAATGTAGTGAGTTACGTTAAAAAGTAGAGTATTTAACAACAGTTGCCTTGAATTGAGAAAATGACACGATACATGAAACTTAGCAAGTCACGGGAACCTGAGTTTCGCGGTGAGGATCTGGATGTGCACGAGATGTGGACGGACGAGCTGTGGAGGGACGAGCACTCCATGATGAATGGGTATCCACCGATTGCCTGGCATGGGAGGCACATGAAGGATCCATAACCGGAACTTCGTACAGCTGGTTTGGCCTAGGTGCGCATCCACCGAAAGAACGGATAGCCGAGACCAAACGAGACCCTCTGCTACTGAAGTATCTGTGCATTGGCCAATAAGACAACGTACATTGTAGGATATCATATTGTTTGCACCAAAATTTGGCAGATAGGGTCAAAATCGGCAGTCCAAGATCAACAAGATACGATTGGATAACGGATCAAGATATTTGGAAACAAAACAAGTTGTTAAGGAAAGCACCCTCCAAATAGAGGACGATACGGATTCTATTCCTAACGTGTTGTACCAGGACTCTATCGGCCAATGGCTATAAAAGAGGTCTAGAGGTGATCAGAAAAGCTGCCCAGAGCCAACCAACCAATTCGCGTCTACTTTTCATCTACTTTCCTGTCGACTAGGAGTAGCTTCTGTAATTTAGCCTTTGTAATCGATCTTGATCAATAAAGTTGCGCATCGCCGATTGTTGATCTTCGTCAATTACACCCCAGGTTCGATTTGTTCTGATTTTGTTGCGCATCGCCTTCTTCAGAATCGATCTGCCTTTATCCTCTGATTAGCTTTATTGGCTAGTTAGACTTATCCTGTTACCTTGATCTTGATCGGCTTCAAGTGATTGGATCTAAGCCGATTGATAAATCACGATCGGCTTTGTGTGAATTTTATTGTTTTTACCTTGTCGGTTCTGAGTCAAATCGACCGCACGCTCTGAACAGTGTTAAATGCGGTGTCTTGTTGTCGAAACCCTACCTCAAGTTTTTGGCGCCAACACACTCTTGCGCGCCCGGTGGGACGATGGATTCATCAAGTAAAGAAATTCCGCCATCCGATCTCAACACGAAGCTATAATCGTCCCCACGTTGGGCGATTTAACAACGAGAGCAGCGCAAGGAAATTGAAGATCGAAAAGGCGCTGGAGGAGATGATCTTTGGTTGTTACCAAAAACCGGCGTGGCGTCACGCAGAAGGACCGCTGCCGACGCTCAATCCACTCGGCGATCACGGTGTCACCGGCGGTTGATAAGTCAATACACGCCCGCCCAAGCCGAACTATCGTCTATGATAAATCAATCATGCACCATGCTATGATAAATCAATCATCGGCTCGTTGCGACACTTAAGCCGATGATCACGAATAGCGTGAAAACTATAGCTCGGGAGTTGGCATCATCGGAGGTGCCTTGACCCAATGCAAGTCTGCCAAGTTACTCGCTTTTTCAATAGCACAAAATACACAGAGTGCCTCGGTAGATCCTAAACCATCGGCTACAACTCCACTCCCACTATGATGCCGACTCAACCTACCGTCATACTACCACGAGATCCTCGGTAGGGTGGGGTAACACGATATCGGCGTGCGATGCCGCTAAACTAAACATGTCGGCTACTTTGCGCCATCAACTCCGTTTAATATTTTCCCACAATCGGTCTCACACCGATTGAACAAATTAAACACGTACAATACCAAGAGCCGATTACGCCCGAGAATCCGGTCCTCATAAGGTGATAACCTCACGCAGAGCCCTTTGTCCTGTAAGAGAACCACGGCTAGGAAGTGCGATGGGTATGAGCAAAACCAACAAAATCATCGGCTCGGTCTAGCAAGCGGCCAGAGTTTGCACTCGGGGCGAATATTAGTCATTGGCGAGCCCCGAGGTCTTGGCGGCTAACAACATTAATTGGTGACAGTTTACGCGTGTTGAGAGATCAATTCGACACAACCAAAGGATAGAGTCATCGGCTATAGAAAGTCAGATCCGGATTATATAGATCGCATGCAATATCCACATAATTTTAAAGTTCTGATTTTGCCAAATTTTAGGAATGATTCGGTCCACGACCTTGAAGCACGTCGGACGCTTTATCGCTCGATGTGGCGAGGAAGCTCGATCCGACGGATTTAAAATTAGATTATTCCCCTTGTCTTTATCGGAGTTGCTTTCACTTGGTTTGCTAGTTTACCTCCAAATTCGGTTCATTTTGGAAAGATTTGGAAAGCCGATTCCATGAGTACTTTTTCTCCGTAGATCTCGAGCTCGGATTTGAGATCTAAGTTACGTCCAACGGATGACCGGGAATCGGTAAATGATTATGTTAAGAGATTCAGGGAAGTGAGAAATAGGTGTTTTAGTGTTACCCTGCCTGATAATCAGTTGGCCGATTTAGCTTTCCAAGGGTTGATACCCCCATTAAGAGAAAAATTCGGCGGGTAGGAATTCACCAATTTAAGTCATCTCCTACAGCGAGTATCAGCTCAAGAAAGCCGTTTCTCCGATGATAATGGCTTCAAAGATGAATTGAAGAATAACAAAGACAAGATACAATCGGCTATAGAGGATGACCAACTAAAATTTGCGAAGAGCCGGCGATGCAAATGGGACGATCCTTTTCCAATTAACATAGTTCATTGCTCTAAAAGAAGGAAAAGCCGACACAAGATGCGAGCCTAAGGATCAAATTCATATATCATCGGCTAAAAATGACACGTCAAGCGATGTACAATCAAATCGATGGCAATAAGACACTCATGATTCTTGTTGGCTCTATACAAATAAAAGCCGACCGTGAAGGGGAAATTTTAAAACAATCACACCAAAGGGTTATCGGTGAGAGAGCATTGCCACTCGTAGCCGATACGTAAGTCAAGCCCACTTTTTCCCAACTAGTAGCAAAATATGAAAGGAGGAATGAAAGGCCACGACGAAGTCCTCCACATCGGCCGATTAATAAATATCGGCCAGCGGCCTGAAAGAGCTCACCGATGGTGCCCTTTTGGCAATTTCTTTGGGAGAAGGATTAGCTTTGCCATCACCAAACACATGTTCGATGCGATATTACCCATGCCAAGGTGATAGGCGCGATGGTCGCTAAAGATAGAATTTCTAAGCCGGCCATAAGTCGAAACAAGACCAAGATGAAGGGTCTAACACTGCGGCTAGTATGGATCATTAGGAAAAATATGTAAGTCGATCGAACCAAAGCGAGATGGTGTCCTCCAGGTTTAAGCCGATCACAAAGAAGAAGACTTGGCGGCTAAGGACCCAAGAGATGAGGAAGTCGAACAAGAAAAAGCGAAGGGATAAAACTTTTAATGAACTTCATCAGATTAAGATTGTGAGAAAAGAGTGGAGGAAGAAAAACCGGATTCGGCCAATGATTTTTGTTAAATGAAGCCGATCTAGTCTGGAAAATCATACCACCCGTCATTTCGTGATAGCCGATTTGGTAAGGGATCAGCGTGGGATCGTGTAGTGTGCATCGGTTTGTCCAAGGTCTTGGTTAGGTCTTGATTGGCTAAAACTCAAATACGAATATCTGAGTTGGTGATTCTGAGCACGAAAGCCAAATTAACTCGATGCGATTAAAATTTTGGCTCTGATAAGAAAATATATGTTCAAGTCGATGATGAAAATTTTTGGAAGATAACATATTATCTCCCAAAATGGGGGCATATGTTTGCACCAAAATTTGGCGAATAGGGTCAAAATCGGCGATCCAAGATCAACAAGATACGATTGGATAACGGATCAAGATATTTGGAAACAAAACAAGTTGTTAAGGAAAGCACCCTCCAAATAGAGGCCGTCACGGATTCTATTCCTAACGTGTTGTACCGAGGACTCTATCGGCCAATGGCTATAAAAGAGGTCTAGAGGTGATCGGAAAAGGCGCGAGCCAACCAACCAATTCGCGTTTACTTTTCATCTACTTTCACATCGACTAGGGTAGCCGTAATTTAGCCTTTGTAATCGATCTTGATCAATAAAGTTGCGCATCGTGATTGTTGATCTTCGTCAATTACACCCGAGTTCGATTTGTTACGATTTTGTTGCGCATCGCCTTCTTGTAATCGATCGCCTTTATCCTCCGATTAGCTTTAATCGGCTAGTTAGACTTATCTGTTACCTTGATCTTGATCGGCTTCAAGGTGATTGGATCTAAGCCGATTGATCGTCACGATCGGCTTTGTGTGAATTTATTGTTTTTACCTTGTCGATTCTGAGTCAAATCGACCGCACGCTCTGAACAGTGTTAAATGCGGTGTCTTGTTGTCGAAACCCTACCTCAAGTTTTTGACGCCAACACATATTAAGAAATTGATATAGACAGCACGAAATATAAATATATACTTCACCCTCCTCTCATGAAGTACCTTCGTAGGTCGCTCCTGTTGTGAAGCGATGATGACTCGCCTTCGTCACGCAGCGTGCGGTCTACCATACTGTGCATCTCGTACACTTCCTGCGACTACAAAACGAGGTTCACGTGTAAGTATGTATTGTTTATGATAAATTGAAAGGATTGCATGCATCAAAGTACTAACCAGGACGTGAAGCTGGCGGGAACGGTCCTCGGGGAACGGTCTTGGTGCATCTTCCACGGGACCACTAAGTAGAGTGGCGCGTGTGCGAGGACGGTACCACGAGAAGTACTCCCAGTACGAGGAAGGGTCGTACGGTCCTGTAGGGACTACGGTGGAAGCATCGGCCTGCTCGTTCAACCGCAGTATGTGATCACGATGGACGGTGGACCAATCCAACGTGCCTCCCGTTCCTTTTGCACTCCTCCTGCACAGAAGTTTGAAGGGTTACAACTCACAAAAGGAAGAATGATCATAACGTAGTAATGCAGTATTTTTCTACTAAACTTACAAGTGTGATCGGCCTGCGTCCCGTGGAGGGGGGACCAGGACTACCTGCCGGTATCCGAACTATCGCTGCACACGCTCGGGGGATTAGACTTCCACAGAATTCTGGTACACAATGAAGCATGTAGTCATCCACAGGTGTTCATCCTGTGTACAGAACGATGAGATGCGTGCGCTCGTTGCGATCTCCGCAATTCTCCCCTGCGTCCATGGATCCCAGCTCACGTGCTCGGCAGTCAGGAAGTCAAGATCGCTACCAGCGCGTGGGTAGCTTCTGTGATCCTGGAGGTGGCTCCATCGCAACCTAGCATGATTCCACCTATAGCCCATCGTGGGCCTCATGATCTCAGGCACGTCCTGGGAGATATCCGCTGGGTACATAGCGTTCTCCACCCTAGGACGAGAGATAGAGAGATACTCCCAGCTCCACATCTGTACCAGGTGCAAAAAACCTGTGATCGACCCCTTCGTGGTGGCCCGCTGGGAAGCATCACAAAGTCCTATGTAGGTAGCTGCTAGCACAACGGAACCCGGCTATCTTGTGGGACCTCATCCGGTTCTTGCGACTAGATGACGCGCTAACAAGATGAGGTGTGGCTCAAGATAGTCGCCCATTGCGTTGCGAACATGATACCTTGAGTAAATCATAGAGGTACACCTCCGGTGCACGAAATGGTGTCCTCGTCTGCTCCCTCAGGACATGGGCCGTACTCGGGCAATTTGCGGAACCATTTCAAAGAGAGGCCGTGGTCCTTGCCTGCGTACGGACGACCAAACTTGCAACAGAAACAAATGAATGTTAGCTTAATTCGAAGTAAAAACTTTACGCATATAACAGCATACATGTTTACCTTTGTTGCACGTACTCCTCTCGCACTGATCCTTACGTGGCCGCGTACCCACTAAGGGGCAACCTCTGATCGGCAAGCCAGTAAGCATTGCCACATCCTTCAAAGTAATTGTCATCTCTCCAAAGGACAGGTGGAAACGTGTGCGTCTCAGGACGCCACCGATCTACTAGGGCAGTCATCAGGGACACATCCATGGCAGGGAGAGTTGTGCGTCGCACCCCACCCCGCGGTAATGGCTCAATAGTCCCATCCATCAAAAGCGCGAACAGGAGTAGTCCAACTCGTGCTAGGCACGAATAGAAACGGGGTCCAATGCCTTGATCTTGTGGAATACTCGCGCACGCAATGGACCCATCTACAAAAGGACACGATCATGTTACAATCAATGGTTACAATGTAAACTCGTAATATGGAACAATAAATACAACAATGCTAACCTCAATAAATACAACAGTACTAACCTGCGTGCCAGTGAAAATTATCCTCCCACGATGCTGATCATCGTACTGCTGCTGAAGAAGCTCGGGAAGACCACCGGTAGCCATGCTGAAAATACCACCTGCATAGGTCAGTACAACAAAAATCATCGGTACAACAACAAGGTAGCATTCACAATCTGGGACGGAAAAGATGTTAAACTAGACGGTGCAATACAACACATAAGAAATCTAGTTCTGAATACAACACCGTACATTACAAAAATTACTAAATACGTCTACTGCTTATTATGACATGTCCTTCGATCATGTCCACTCTGCTTGCAAATCTTGCACTTCCTCTGCGCCTGGACGGCATCAGCTGCATCCATATCACCGTGCATTCTTGTCCCTCTGGGCCTCCCAGGCTCTTTGCATCGTGTTAACGGATAAGGCACCCACAAAGGCCCATCGATCGACTTGTAACTCGTACCGACATTGAAGGAACTCATCTTGGGACGCCAAGTGTCTCTCAGGGCTTCTACTGTGTAGTACGGCGATATGTATTGGGAAGCATCGTTCCCTCTCATATCCCTGCAAGCCGCGAATACATGGGAGCAAGGGATATGATGCAGTTTTGGCTTATTGCACGTGCACACCACCTCCTCCGTGCCTAGAGTACATTGCTGGATGGTGTCACCGTGGCTGTAGCAGTGGTACCTACGGCGCACATCACCTCAAATATGTAGTTCTGAGGTCGTACACCTCGTGCGGTGGAACATGGATTTGCTCCTCCTACTACGATGATCTCCTCTACCTTGATTGAGAATTGAGTCTTTGCCGGTCGTGACGACCACGATCTCGAAAGTAGATGCGCTATTACGTAGAACGTCGGCTCTATTATGGCACATAACGGAAGCCCGCGAACGCCCTTAAGGACATTATTGAAGGCTTCCGCTATATTAAATCGTCATAATGGTGTACCTAATAAGCAAACACGCAAAGTTTATCATGAATGGGTGAACACTCTTACACAAAGTTAATCTCACAAATTAATAGGTGCAACTAACCTCGCGCTTTGTGTCGTGCATAAGGGCCCAGCGCTCATTGGCTTCCCTGCTATCCATTGGCTAAAGGTGCGGCGATCATGATTAATGACGGTTTTCGTCCCACCATTTGCATCGCACTGCTCCTCCTGTGATTGCTGATTTTCCATCATTTTCCTTGTCGTCTCGTTCAATTGTCTCCAAATCTCACGAAACTTGGCAGTCTAGTTCTGAAGGCACAACCCTTTGAACTTCTTCACTAGGGACTGTTATGGTGCAGTGAATATAGGTTTGCACCAGTGTCGCATGCACCACCTTCTCTCCACATCAGCCCACGCTATAGACGGGTCCGTGCTGCCATGCAGCACCTCTAGAGCGTGGAGAAGACCTGCATTGCGGTCGGACACAACACACACTCTCTGTCGACGAGAGACTGAAGATTAAAGCAAAGCATGCATGCAAATCACCTCCACGGGCGACGCGACCGACCGAGCCCAAGGCATGCATCTTCACAGGGGACGCGACCAGCAGCTTGCAAATCACCTCCACGCGCGACGTAATCGGCGCAAAGTGAGAATGCATGCAAACAACCGAGGTGACATTCGACGAGACTGGTCGGGCCCACGGCATAGTAATCATCAACATGCATGCAAATTAATTGGTTTTCGGTGCATACGAAGCAATCGCGGACAAACGAGCAAGCAGAGACGCGACGCGACGGCGGGGCCCATAGGGCATAGCCGGCACATGGTGTGTCGGCTATGCCATAGCCGGTTTTGGGGTGCGGCTATGGCATAGCCGGCACACCACGTCTTGCGACTATGCACCGCCGATGCCCAGATGCCGGGTATCGCTGCCATTTAGGAGAATACGCGAAGAAGTAGTTCAAAATTGAAATTATACGGTATACTGTTGACTGTATTTGAAATTTTGCCTCAAGTACATAATGAATATACACATACATATACGTATGATTAAGCACATGTTCCTCGTAGTATACTGTAACAACGGATGGAAACCTTCACCGTCAGTACAAGTTTCCAAAGTAAAAGCATAACCCTGTTTCATCTAAGATTCTTGGACAGGACACAATGCAAGCCAAACACAGGATGCATCACACGCATATACATATATATATATATATATATATATATATAGCAACATTTTTACATGTATTCCTCATAAATGGTATTATAATTCTTCACAAAAAAAATTGGTCTCAAATCCTGTCCAAAAAAATGCAAATCAGCCCATGAAATGTGAAATCCGGTCAAATTAACCGAAAACTCGGCAAAATTGACCGAATTTTCGCCGACATTTCTGAAATATTGTAGCATTTGAAATTTTGGATTATTTTCCCATTCCGTCAGGATTTTGAATTTCGTCCCCGGCCGAGATTTTCGAAATTTCGACGGAATTTTGAACTTTGGGCTGGAATGAATGGACTATAGGCTGGACTTAAACAAGAAGGGAATGGCTAGGAGTTGGCCCAAACAATTTAAAGGTTTTTCTGGATTTGAGAAAATAGGGAAAAGTGTTTTCAAAAGAGAAAAACTCAATTAACCTACTAAAAATACTATTAGGACTTAGGAAAAAGGAAAATAACACTTAAGACACGTTCGAAGAATTTGGCAAAAAAAATTGATGCAAATTTTATAAAATGTTGGGATGTCACATGGTCTCTGGACCATCAATTTCTATGGCGATATGTTAGTTAAAACTATAAAAATATTTTATTTCTAAAGTATTTATCTAACAAAACTAATAATAGTATTTTCATATGATCGGTATAAATAGTTTTGTACATATTATTTGTTAAATTTAAGGAAGTTTGACCCTCAAATTCTAAAACTTTATATATTTCTAAACGGTGGAGTAAATGATAATTACATTAATAATAAGGGGAGCTATGTGCAAGAGCGAGTAAGAATTTACGAAGCTTTAGGTTTAGGCTAGTTTACTATACAATAGCGTGCAACCAATTTTGTATTTCTTATATATTTCTTCTATTTGCTCGATTGATAGCCAGAGCAAAATAATCGAGAAACAAGCTCTTCCAAGTCAAACTTCTCTATTTATGTTTTTTTTACAAGGACGCATACACACCACAAACTCCACATACACACGCGCTTGTGCGCCCTACACACGCTAGGAAATATTGTAGAGATCCTAAGATGTGGAATATAAGAACCCGGGGTACCTTTATGACAAACCCAAAGAGGGAAGCCCAGAAGATATTCCCGTAGGCCTGCTGCCGTATACAAAAGTACATATCCTAAAGGAAGTTGAACTTATGTTTAGATATGAAGGATACAGTTGTAATCCGAGTTGTAAATAGGGTAGATAAAGATGTAAACTTTATCCTGTAACCGACTAGAATCTTGTAACCGATCGAATCTCTTAACCGATCGGGACTCGTAACCCCTCCTCCGCTATATAAGGGTGAGGACGAGTGACAACATAGGCATCCAATCATCCAAGCACAAAGCGCCATCTTTCGTCCAGAGCATATAGCGTTTTGAGCACTTCCGATCCAAGAGATCCACATAATCCCAGCACACAGGATTAGAGTGACCTTCGAGTTTGAGATCCAACGCCTACCCCATAAATTCATTGCCGACTACAAAAGTCGACATAGGGCCTCTAACTAACTTATCTTAATGATGTACACATGTGTAACTAACTTATCTTAATGATGTACATGTGTGTATGTATCTGTTTTGATATTTATTTTGGGTGAGACCCGCAAGTTGAGTCACGGACTCGAACTCACGACGGGCTGGAAAGCTCACCTAACTTCCAACCAACTGGCAACATACACGTCTCCTCACTTCTCTATTTATGTTGATTCAAGTTACTTTACATTGTAAATTTAAATTGATCTATCTACTTATTTTAAACTGGATTTATCTTACGCGGTATACACCATGAAATCTCAATGAGAAAAGCCCCCAATTAATCATGTCATCCTTGCAGGGATTCAGGAGGAAGAAATCTGAGCACCGACCATCTAGCCGCTCTCACTCTAGTCTGCGGTCACGCGAGGGCAAATTGTGCTGCACAGGTGATCATTCAGTCTAAGATGCTTATAATTTTACACGCAGCCACTTACCACAAACTGCATTTCAGCATGCAGTGTAAACAGGATACACGATCTACTTTGTTACATGTACTAGTAGGTGACCGTACTTTGCACTGAAAACTTTAAACAAATAATAATATTTTCCTTTAACACATAAAGCGAATCAACAAACAAAATATATATATATATATATAGTATAATTACGTGGGATACCATGGTCCTAAGCACCATGATAAAAAAATGGGTATTTCTCGTGTATCACGTGCAAAAAAGTTTGAAATTTTTTAGATGTAGAGTTTAACTAGTTTACTAACTAGCTCAAATAAATTTGAACTGAAATTCAAATTAGAGTTGCCATTTTATGGTAGTTTGATTGTAGGTATGAATTAATTATATATAAATCAGCAAAGCATGTGATCTAATTTCGTTTAAAATCTTTTAATTTGAGTATATTTTTTAAAAGTTATACGTGTCATTTGAATTATTATAGATAGGTATATATCTAAAACTGATTTTTTTCAAAATATCTACCCAAATTTAGCTTGAATTTAGCACTTGAAATATATACAAGCATCGTATAAGTGAAGCGTGATGCCGTGATAGAACAAGCACTACATGCCAAGTGGAGGACAATTCAGTGGTGACATGTAAAACTGGAAAGGACTGCCTAAAAAGTGATAAATAATCTATGCCTAAAATCCTAAAGTAGCCTAACAGAATTGACGAACATTCACAACAGTGTCATGATTAGAAACTCACATAGACTGGAATGGCATTCTGTCCAATACCAAGAATAGCATTTTTATACAAATTACTCAAAAACGGACCACGATTGTAATGCTATAATATCAAAATCAACACAGGTCGTGTCATCTTAGTAATGCACCTAAATTTTGCTTGCCAATAATGCTACCTGAGGCTATCTAAAAAAAAAGAACATCCTACCAGTCCAAACCAAAATAAGCTTGTAGAATCTGTATCAATATATGTAAGGAATCGAATAATCTGTACAGTCTTAATAGGAAGAACTGAAGGAAAGGGGAGAGAGAATGGGTTTTACCAGAAGTAAGAGTGGAGGAGCAGCAGACTGTTGAGGCTGAGCTAGTATGGGGCTGCCGGAGGTCGCGGTTGGTGTCGTCAGAGAGCAAGTGTTCATCGAATAAGAAGGGGAAGTTGGGCCTTGGCAGCGTAGCTAGTCCACGCCGGCGCTCAGCTGGAACTCGTCAGAGGCGCCGCGTCCCGGTGGCATCGTAGAAGAACCGTTTTTTGGTCGAGGGTGCCGAGGCTGATGTGGGCTAAGATGGTGAGCGAATCAAGAAGGAAGCGAGAAGGCGGTGCTGAAGTGAAAAGTGGCACAACCGGCCTTCTTCCTCAGCTCCAGTGACGGGGCCAACGAGGTGCACCTCACCAGTATGTGCAAGGAACGCCGGTGAGGTCTTCTTCCTCAGTAGTTGCGCCGCTGAGGTGCTCCTACTCCGCACCGCCGTTCCCGAGCCGCCCGCCATTGTATCCGCCAAAATGAGCCCGCCGAGGCCGGATGTTTCTTGTCCCAGCTCTCAAGGACTGGATTCGTCTTCCTCGAGCCCATCGGGACTGGATCCGTCTTCCCCGAGCCCATCGGGACTGGATCCGTCCTCCTCGATCCCATCGGGACTGGATCCGTCTTCCTCGAGCCCGCCGGCGCCGGATCCATCGTCCCTGAGCCACCGGCGCCAGATACGCTATCGCGGAGGTTAGCACAACTGGATCTGCTAGAATTTCTACAGACATAATTTCAGGGGGAATGCACACTTGCCAAAGCCAGAGAACACTTGCGCGCAAACAATGTGCTGCATCCTGCATGTGCCTTTTGCTTCGAAATCAAATTGCCCAAATCTGAACCAGTCAACATCCTTTCTAGTACCAGACCAGTGCATTACAGTATACCAGATCCTTGGTCGCTATCTTGGGCATCCGGACTGTGCTTGCCGGCCCGAAGCACGGCGGAATGGTCCAGTTCAAAGCACGGTCCAACACGAAGTGGGTCGTACCGGACCGGTCTGTTACTATTCCTCATGCCGTACTGGGCCTGGGAACTGAGCACGATAGGCAGCACGGCCCGACATGGTCGTTTGGACCGTGCCCGTGCCGGCCCGGCACGGCGGAGGCACGCCGGCACGAAGGCTCGGCCTCAACTCCCCCACCCTGGGTGCCTTGCCTCGCATCGAGCCGCCGCCTCGTCGTGGTCGCACCCGCCCTACCCGTCTCGACGCCTTGCTTCCCCGCCCGTCCCTTCCCGCCTCAACTCCCCACCCCGGGCGCCTTGCCTCGCATCCAGCCGCCGCCTCGTTGTGCTCGCTCCCGCCCTGCCCTTCCCGACGCCTTGCTTCCCCGCCCGTCCCTTCCCACCTCGCCCTGTCCCTCGCCTCCCCGCGTACCTAGCCGTATCGCTGTGGTCGCGCTCACGCTGTGGTCGCGTCTGTGTCGCGTCGTGGTGACCTTGGTCTCCCGTGTCGGCCTGGTCGCGCTCGCGCCATGGCCGCCGTTGTCCAACCTCCTACCTTCCATCGCCTCAGCTCCTCCGCCGTGCCTCCTACCTCCCGCTGCGTCGCCATGGCCTCCGCCTTGCGTCCCGCCACCGAGCACGCCACCTCGGCTCCTCCCACCTCCCGCCACCGAGCACGCCACCTCGCCTCCCACCTCCCGCTGCGTCGCCTTGGTCGCTGCCTCGGCTCCTCCGCCATCCCGTCGCCTTGGCTCCTCTACCATCCCACCGCCTCGCCTCCCCTCCCGCCTCCCACCGCCTCAGATCCTCCACTGTGGAGGTGCCCAGAGAGGAGGGAGGCGCCCGCGCCGTGGAGTCCGGAGAGGAGGGAGGCGCACGCGCCTGGAGGAGTGGAGAAGAGGGAGGCGCTCGTGCCATGGAGGAAGGCACGGGGAAGATGAGGCGGTGGGGAGGGGAGGAGGGAGGTGGGCACCATGGTGTTGGTCGGCTCGGGGGAAAAGGGAGGGCTCTGGAGGAAAAAAAAAAAGGGCGTCAGTGGGAAAAAAAAGGGGGAACGAGAAATAGGAGGTAAGGGAAAAAAAGAGGGAAAGGGTGAAAATAGGTGAAAAAAGAGGAAAGGGGAAAAGGAGAAAGAAAAATAGAGAAAATAAAATAAAATTGTAAAATTCAAGTAATTAAATAAAATTATAGAAGCTTAAATATTCTGATTTCTGAAAAAAGTTGCCTCACTCATATGGAAATCCGTCCTAACAGTTGCTCATCCCTCTCTAGCTCACTCTCTCTCTCCCTCTCCTCGATCGACACTGCGCTTAGCTCCTTTCGCTCCTTACTCGCTCGTCTATCTCTCTCTCTCTCGTTCTCTCCTCGACCGACGTTTAGTTAGTACTATACAAACAAGCATCACGTCATCACCTGAGTATTCATATGATTGCAAACTTGTAGTGCCTGAAATGCTTGAACGAGACCTTCATCGCTCATTGGTTCAATCATTTCACAAGTCACAACTTAGTAGGAGATGGGAAACGGCAAGGAGAAGAAGAAAAATCAAGGCCAAGTCAAGATCATCTAGCTTCTGGACGGCTGAGGTGCTCTCAACTCGTCCACATTGAAGCCAAGACCGTCTAGCTTCTGGATGACCAAGTCGCTCTCAGCTCGCCCACGTTAAAGCTTGGCGCTCTCTCTCTCTCTCTAACCAACAAGTTGGAAGACAAACTAGCCTGAGAGGAGAGCATTGGAGTATGCCCAGTGGTGTAGGCAACAGAAAAATAGAGAGGATGCTACTGCTATTACGTTTCTTTGCGTTTATAATGAGTGATCAGTGTGACATCTCGAAGACTATTAGGAAAAACTACACAACTAAGAAGGATGCTAAAGGGTACTCATGTTGAATTAAAACCGAAAACACTGAGTATTATGAAGTACGCGGCTTACCAGGGAGACCACTGCCTTTCCCCTATGCGTCTCCAGGTCCTTTCCTCTCGTTGCAATAGTGCAAATGGGTCAGGCTTGGGCCGGCACGGCACGAAGCAGGCCCGAAGCGCAAATGGGCCGTGCCTGGGCTCGCCGAAAGTGAGCCGGGCTGGTACGGCACGACGGGTCGTGATGACCAGGCACGGTTTAGGCACGAAGCACGATGAAACCCGTGTCGGGCTGGCCCGGCCCGACATGACGCCCACCTTTATCTAGAACTGGTCTAGTGCATTACAGAGAGCGCATGCAGCCACAGCCTCCACGACAAGCAACAGGCCACAGCGGTGCACGCGACAAAAGCGACGGGCACAACGGGCTAGGGCGGCTAAGGTGACGTGGGCCATGGTGGCCAAGGCGGAGCAGGACAAGGTCACGCAAGCCACGAGCGAGGAGGTGCTCCGACACAGCGTCGGGAGCGAGCGCGAGGGCAGACGGCCGCCCCCTCTCCCCCACTTGGCCACCTCCCTGCCGCGGTTCAGCGACTTGGTGACACGACCACGGCGGCGGAGGGCCAAGGCGACGCGGCAGGCTTGATGACTGCCACGGTGAAGCGACGGCGGCGACACGGCACAGGTAACTCCCACGCGGCCCTGCTCCTCTTCCCCACCTCCCTACCGCGGCTAGCGTGCCCGTGCCTCCACTGTGTCGTGCTAAGCCGTGCCGACCATCGTGCCCAGTTCTCGGGCCCGGCACGACCCGTTCTATAGTCCCATGCCAGCAAGGCACACCCCACCTCGTGTCGTGCAGGGTTTTGGACCGGATTGGACCGCCGTGCTTCGTGCCCACCTCTATTCACAGGTCAAACGCTGCCTCTGCATAATCGCATCCGCGTCGACGGCGCGGGTGTTCGTCGTTGTCATCCGAGACAGAGGTGGAAGAGCCCGAGGAGGAGAGGATACTCGGTTGGCTCTGCGAGCGCAGATGGTGTGGCAGCAGAGGGGGGCATATATGCGCGGGTGGGCGAGCATGCTGGTGCGAGGAGAGGACGCGGTTGCGAGGGTCACGAGTGTGGCATAGTCGGGAATACAGGGCGCGGAGGGTGAGCTCAAGTGCCGCACACTGTATCTGGGAGAGAGCGTGACCACATGAGGGGAGAGATCAATGGTGCTTGACTGTGTGGAGATTGTGGAAGCCGTTACAATGAAATTGGGAGAGCCAGGGCACCCTTGTCCATACCAGACCAAAAACTATATCGATTTGGCTCTTGAAATGATATATTTTAGTATTGGTTTATACCAACGTGCTGTTTTGAGTTTAATATAATAATATATATTTATAAGTATACACATATTTAATTATATATATATATATATATCAAATTTCATTTATAATATTACTTTAAATACATAGTAGTACTATCAAATATAATATATAATTCAATAGATGATATTATCAATTCCACTGGTATAACTGTTATCGAAGCCGGTATGGCCAGTATTGACTGGCATCGAAGCTAGTATTGAAAGGTATCGAGGTGGGCATGGTATATATGACTACTTTGTACCGATTTAAGTGCTTAAATGGTATATATCGGCCATACCAGCCAGTATCAGTACGGTATTGATAACTATAGTAAGAGGATGAGGCTACAGATGGTTTCAAGAAAAAGGCCAAGGCCACAACTGTTTTGATGAGGAGTCACGCAGAACCACGGACGATCATCCCAGGTGGGTGTTGTGAACTCCTTTTATTATTGGTTAAGATATATGATTCTAAAATTGCCAGGAACTACCCGATATCATTCCAAGATCTACGGATATACTATGTAGATTGGAATAAGACTTTACATTTATTTGAATTTTTTTGGTCATCTAGGAAATTAATTGGAGGTTTCACAATCTCCGGATGTAGATACGCGTTGTCCCACTTAACATACACGTATGTGTATCCTATTTATATTGGTGAGCACGTACCATAGCTATATTTAGAGAGAAGAGTGAAATTAGCCCTGTTTGGTATAGTTGTAGCTTTATGAGAAGTAGCTTTTCATTGAGATGTATGGCTGAAGGGCTGCACTGCTGAACGGTTGGACTTAAAAGATTTGGTGTTTGGCAGCCTGGCTTTTAGGTGTGAGGGGTCTAAGTTGGGAACAGGGATGAGAGGGGTGCAGTTTGGGATTTTATACTTAGTAGGAGGGGGTGATTTTCTATAACTCTAGTGAAAAAGTCAGAACCCTAACTCACCGAAGTCGTGGGAAGCTACTCTAGACCAGTTTTTGGCTTTCAGCTTCTTCTAGTACAAATGGGCTGCTGGCTTTTGACTTTCGGCTATGAAGAAGTCAGTTGTTTAGGACACCTTCTAGCTTCTAAAAGGGAGAAGTCGAAACTAAAGCCGTTCTAAATAGGCCTAAGTCTAGACACGAGAAAAGGGTGGATGATGTATTACCAAGTTGTAAAAAAAGGAGGACCGAGTATAGCTCTATTCGCAACAGCGGCAGCGTGCACCTAGCCTGCCCACGTTCGACTCTATCATCATGCGCACTCACCAATATTTAAAACGGGCACACACATGCATGCACGTTTGGTGGGACAGCACGTTCGATGAGTAGGGGACGCGCACACGTGTGTATGTCATGTGTGTGGGTTGTGTACATCCGCTCTACCCATTAAAAAGTTTTTAAAAATTTATGTTTTATATAATGTGTAAATTCATTTTTAACTGTAAGTCACTGGATTAGGCTATTTAAGTTCTCAAGTGTTTGGTGCATCGTTAAGTTGTGATTTGGAAGAATGTGACATGGACATCTATCTATCTATAGATACATATTAGCAAGAAAGATTTGGCCACCTCTCTAGTAGATCCAAGTTATATCGGTTTAGATTAAAAAAAGAGTCCATATCAAATACAATTCAATCTATCTATACATATACTAATTAGTCACTCCAAGGAATCTCCCACATTAACAAAAAAAAGTTTTGGCCATCTCTCTGGTGGACCCGAGTTATAACAGCTCAAATTAAAAGAAAAAGTTTACATCAAATACAATTCAAATTAGCTAAAACTATACCTATATAAATTAGGCACTCCAAGAAAGCTGTCAAATTAAACAGAAAGATCTATTCATCTATCTGGTAGACACGAGTTATAATGACTTAGATTAAAATAAAGAACTCATGTCAAATACAATTCAAATTAACTAAAATTTGAAATAAAATTTTTTTAGCAAATTGATTTTCATACGTCTTCCAAATGAACATCCCTGAATAACTAAAATTCAAAATAAAAATGAATGGAAACTAGCAAACTAAAAGAAAGAATCTACATCAAGCACAGCCCAAATGAACTAAAATTAGGAATAAAATATATACCTATACTAAGTAAGGACTCCGAGGAAGGTTCCACATTAACTAGAAAGATCTGACCATTTATTTGACAAACCCGAGTTGCAACATCTAGCTTAGATTAAAAGAAAGAGTCAATGTCAAATACAATTCAAATTAATGAATATTAAGAATAAAAATAAATAAAATTAGCAAAATAATTTTCATACGACTTCCTAGGGGTGGACATTTTTTAACCGAAACCGAAAAACTGAAATGAACTGAACAGAACCGAAATAACTGAAAAATTCGGTTTTTTTGGTTTTCAGTTTTCGATTCAGTTTTAATTTTAACGTAAACCGGTTTGCGGTTTTTGGTTCGGTGTTTGCAATCTAGAAACCGAAATAATCTAAAACCGAATTTTCTGCCTTCGAAAAAATCCCCTGGCCCAATCTTCTTATCGCTAGGCCTATCTCCCCGTCCATCTCCAATCCCCATCTTCCCCGTCTCTAATTCGCGAGCTCCCAACCCTATCAAAGGCGATCTAGCGCCACATACTCCGCCGCTGGCCTGCCGCATCCTCCGCACCTTGATTGCCCGTCCCCCTAGGGCCTAGGGCCCAACCAAACCTCTAGCCGGCGATCACTAGATGCATCCTCCCCCGGCGACGCCTCGAACCAGCGACGCCTCGAAGCTCCTTCCTCGGCCACACCTGCTCTGTCGGTGCTACCTCCTCCCTTGGCACCTCCTGACCTCCTCCCACGATGCCGCCTCGAGTCGACGTCATCTACTTCTGCTTCCCTGTCGTCCGTCCCCAAGCAGGCAAGCACTGCCACACCGACACCGTCCCCACGCGCGGCCTCCGGTTGCTCTGTGCTTCCTCCAATCCTCCAGTTGGTGAGGTACAGAGGTAGAACTCCAGCTGACCACCTCCTCATAATATTGCAGATCTTTTCAATTTGCTATTTCCCTACTTGCTTGTCCTACTTTGATGCATTGAGAAGAGGCAGATCTTTTCAGTTTTGCTAAAGATCAGTACATATGAATGCATTTTGATGTGTGTTGTGCTTGCCCTGAAATTCGGTTTACCGAAGTACATATTATACTGGTGAATGCATTTTGATGTGTGCTGTGCTTGCCCTGAAAGTCCGAAAAACCGAATTAACCGAACTGAATTAATTCGGTTAATTCGCTTCGGTTTTTAAATTTGTTCGGTTCGGTTTACAGTTTTCAAAAACCGAAATATTTTTAAACCAAATAAACCAAACCGAAAAACCCGAATTAACCAAATGCCCACCCCTACGACTTCCAAACTAACATCCTTGAATAACTAAAATTCATAATAAAAATAAGTGAGAATTAGCAAATTAAAAGAAATAGTCTGTGTCAAGCGCAACCCAAATGAACAAAAATTAGGAAGAAAAAAAATAAAATTAGTAATTTGATTTCCATACGATTTCCAAATTAAATTCCTAAAAAATAAAAGTTGGAATAATAAAAATTACAACAGAAAATTGTCTCTTATATAAATTCAAACCTAAAATGGAAAACAAAACTTGACCCCATGTACGATCTAAAAATATGCAAATTCGGAATAACAATTAAAGGGTGATTAGGTAAATTACGAAAACATTAGAATTCATAATAAGATCTACACTATAATAATTACAAAATGTGAGAAAATTTCCACATTAATAGAAAAGGAAAAGATCTAGATGTGAAGTATGATCCAAATTAACCGAAATTCAGTAAAAAACTAATATTAGCAACTTGATTTCCATACGAAAATAGAAAAATCCATAAATAACTAAAATAAGAAATACAAAATAAATGAAAATTATAATTTGGATTTATATACAAATTCCATCCTAAAACTGAAAACAAAAAACTCTGCATCAAGCGAAATCTAAAAATATGGAAAATAAAAATAAAATATAAATAACAGATTTGAGATGTATATGAATTTCCTAGTAAAATGACAAAAAAAATCAAATTTTCCAATAAGAATTAAATAAATAATTTGAATTTTTTCATATCTAGAATCCCAATAGGAAAATTTGAAATGAAAATTAAAATAAGATTAAATGTTTGATTTGTATAAATATACGTTATGAATCAAAATTTAGATTAAATAAAAGATCTATGTCAAGTACAACATAGAATTTGGAACAACAAATAAGATATAATTAGTAAAGTTGAAATTAAAATAAATATTATATGTCAAGTACAATATGAAATTCTTAACTAAAATTAAGATTAAAATTATAAAATATCTAATATTTGGAATAAAAACTAAATGAACATTTACAGTTGGATTTCTCAATTAGACCGAAAAATAAATTTCCAAAAAATAAGTCTGCATGTCAAGGTAATTTAATCTGTGTATGAATTCCAAACTACAATTCCAAAAATATTAAATTTGTAATAAAAACTAAATGAAAATTATAACTTTAGTTTTACAAAAAGAAAAACATATAACCATAGATATGGTAATTAGATATATATGGAGGAATTAAATTAGGTTTGAAAATTATTATTTCAATGATTTGTATACCACATTAGGCCAAAAACTTTCTTTCTTAATTAGTAGCTAACTTTCGTAGCATCTGTCTCAATGATGCTCTAGTTTTTTTTTCCGCATGTCATCAATACGTCACTTAGGGAGCATTTTCTGCCTGATTAAAGTTAAAATTGAAATTAAATTATACTTTAATCTATTCTAAATTAATTTTATATTATATACAATTTTTATAATAAAAAATTATTATTTAATTATTTTATCATTTAAGATGGAGACTAAATATTTTGTCTAAGAAGTAGCCCGACTTGTTTAACTTTAATAAAGAATTGTACGCTAGTACCTCATTGTAGCGACGAATTGAAGTAGAGTGGATCATATCCACCAGTGCATATAATTGTAAAAATCGCATTCAATGTAGTACTCATACTTACAAGATTCTTTAGTTATTTTATTTTTTTCAAAAGCCGGCCAATTGTACTTGAGATTGAGAAGCATTTTTTTTTCTACGGAAAGCAAAGATAGTGTTTTCCAAGGAGAGAAATGATAGTTAATTTATCTTATCCAATACAAGAGACACGAAAAATTTGAGATTATTAATGGAAAATTAGCTTATGCACAAGGGGAACTGAGGAAGAATTATTATGCTCGTCATTTTAGCTGCGTGAGTTAACATTTAGTTTGGTGGTAATTACATGCAATCTCTTTTGTGCATTGCATGAAATCTATCATGTGCAGGTAGAAAATCTTACGTTCGTCATTCCACTGCGCTGAGAAAAAAAAAAGAAATGAGATAGGAAAAGCATTTTTGATGTCGTCTTTCGCATAGTAGTGTTGCATGCTTTCTGGGTTTTTTTTCTCTGTCTTTTTAGCAGGAGTTTTGGTTGGAGACAACAAAAGAAAAACCAACAACGAGACTATTATGGAGGTATTGTAGTCTGCATGAAGTTATGTAGTAGAGAGATTTTTATAAGGGGTCATCTTAATAGTAAGGGCTCAAGCAAAGGTTACGTATCATTTGATTACACATATTTATAAGGGGTCACCTTGCTCCTTGATCTGGATTTTGTTCTCAAATTGGTTTTAGCCAAATCACTGTTTTCTCGCTGCTCTAACATTTGTTTGCAACCTAAAAGGTTGGTCTATTGCTTAGGAATGACTTTATGTGTTTTTGTGCTTGCAAACGTTAGTCTATAGCTTGGAGTAATATGCTTGTTAGGCCGTAGAAACATCATATACTACATCCTAAGGTAGGTATACGTATGTGTTCAGTTGCCTCAGTTTTATCTTAGCTTCGAGATTTTCGCGCCACAATTTTTTTTTCTTTATCTATATAAAAGTTCTCAAATTTTTCCAACAAACTTTTTGTGAGGTATGGAACACTAGACACTTATATCCAATTGGCAGGCAACATGTGGATTGAGCGGCTAACACTAGACAACACGAGGGTAAAGCATGGTGCTGGCTATATAAGGATACAGGGTTTGTTTGATTTGAAGTTAACTTTATCATACTTGAGCTTACACGTGCTACCGATTATTAGGTTGGTGCTGGCTCATTGCCATAAATATAGCTTACCACACTATCTTAGCCCCATGTCCCACTTTTCATAAACTCAACCTTTTATTAAACTTTGCCACACTTATGATGTTGAATTTTATTGCTACAAAAAATATGACAAGTCACACTTAACTAAGATTAATTATAGCAAAGTTGGTTTTAAACCAAACATATGTTCGTAATCTTTGTGCCTTTTTGTCCGAGGAGAAGAGGGTGTGTACGTGGTTTGGAAGTGGTGGGGTGGGAGCAGGGTGAGGGTGAAGCATGAATACAGTAAGCATCCGAGGTAGAAATAGAAGGGTGGGCATTTTTAGATCAAAATGAATTACCGAACCGAATTAATCGATTATTTAAGTTTTTTGGTTTTTAATTTTCGGTTCAGTTATTATTTTGGTATAATTCGGTTTTCGGTGTTTAGTTCTTTTTTTGCTTCTGGAAACCGAAATAACCTAATAGCTCATGTACAATACCACTTTTATAATGTCCTTCCTAAAGCCAGCACACAATTTCATGTTCTAACATCTTTATACATATATGTGGTATGTTCATATGTTCTATTATGTTTATACTGTAATGACCTATGAATATTGTGTAGGTTTATCTCTACTCTATGTTACGATATGAAGAGGACCAAACCTAATTTAGTATTTATTCATATTTCAGTTAACCAAATTAACCGAACTGAAATATTTCGATTAATTCAGTTCGATTTTTTATTTTGATTCGAGAAATTCGGTAGTCAGTTTCCAAAAACCAAAAAATCCAAACCGATTAGAAAAAAAAATGCCCACCCTTAACCAACACGTTCAGGAAGGAGCCTTGGGCCGGCGCTCCTATACAGTGGCGCCCATGCATGCAGGTAGCTAGCTGGCTGGCACTCTCGATCGTTGAGCTAGCTTATACAGTGGCAAGCTGGCCCCAATTTGAGCTGTGTTGGAAATAGATCTGGGCCAGCACGTGACATGATAGACACGGTACAGTCGAAGTATGGTATGGCATACATGTGTGTGGGCCGGGCTGGTATGGCACAAATAACAGGGCCATAAGGGGTCTCGCACTACTATAAAAAGGCTTATATTAGACCTCACAGCACTGACGGTTTTGAAAAACCATATGTGATAATTGACCATCACTGATGATTCTTAGCTAAAACAATCAGTGATATCTACCATTCACATCACTCACTGACAATTTTAGCCAAAAACCGTCAGTGATGACAACCATTCACATCACTAATGATTTTAGCCAAAAACCATCACTGATGTGAGTTCTCATCACTAACACTTTTTTCTAAAAACCGTTAGTGATGTGAATGGTTGTCATCACTGACGGTTCTTGGTTAAAACCGTCAATGATGAGAATTTCTTGGAAATAAGCACAGCGATGCCCTATCCACTTAGTGTTTATAGGGTTTTTCAAGCTGTTTTTGAGATGGCTACGATTGTGAGACGATTTGGTGAAAGGATACCATGGATTTAGAAGAGTGATTGTAGATCCTTTTGTTCTTGATGATCTAAGGTTAGTAATTGATTCTAATTGCATTTTATTGAAGATCTAGCTTGGTAAAGAGAGAATTGAAGATGGTTTAGATCTAGTTTGGTGTAAATCTATTTGTTCTTTGTGATCTAAAGTAGTAATTGGTTCTAATTGCATTATACTTAAGATGTAACTAGCTAGGTAAAGAGAGAATTGAATATGCTAAGTTTAAATATAGCTTATATATAGATCCATTTGTTCTTTGTGATCTAAGAAGCTAGCTTGTTAAAGAGAGAATTAAAGATACTTGTTTTAGATGTAGCTTGTAGATCCATTTGTTGTTTGTGATCTAAGGTAACTAGCTAGCTTGGTAAAGAGAAAATTGAAGATACATTTTTTAGATATTGTAGATTGTAGATCCATTTGTTCTTTATGATCTAAGGTAGTAATTGGTTATAATTGCATTATATTCAAGTTGTAGCTAGGCTTGGTAAAGAGAGAATTGAAGATATATACTTGGTTTAGATGTAGCTAGCTTGTTACAGAGAGAGGATTATTTAGATCTAGCATGGTTATGATTTACGATAGGGTTTAGCTAGTTAATTTGTGCTCCAATTTAATAATGTGTGCATGTGCACTCCTAGTGTACTTCATTATTTAACCCTTATTGTTATATGTATAGCGTAAATGGACTGAAGCTGGATGTATATTGAGAACCGTGCAAGTGCCAAGTACATTAATGACGTCTATGATTTTAGAAGAGCTGCAGAGGAGAATATGCTTAATAAGGGGTCTAATTTATGTCTTGTCCATGTATTGACTGCGACAATCCGAGGATGTTTGGAAACTCAGCCTAGATCGAAGCACACTTAATTTTACAGGTTTCAAAAGGGGGTATACATGTTGTACCAGTCACGGTGAAGAGGAGATTATACAAGAAGTAGGTAGTATTAACATCGCTGACGAAGTTAACGATATGCCGGATGATATCGATTGTGCTATCAATGAGGATAGGTTGTAGGATGACAATCTGGATCAGATACTACATGATGCAGAAGAGAACCGTGATGAGAGAGAGAGTATGGTAAATTTCAGGGCTTGATAGAGGACACAGAGAAACCATTGTTCCCAAGCTGCAAGTCGAAATGCACAAGGTTGTCATCGGTTCTTGAACTGCTGAAATTGAAGGCAAGTAATGGTTGGTCTGACAAGAGTTTCATGGCGTTGTTAGGTCTATTACTTGATATTCTTTCAGAGGGAAACGAGTTGCCAATAACCACTTACAAAGTCAAGAAGGTTCTCTATCCCTTGGGAATGGAAGTAGAAAGAATACACGTATTTCCGAACAACTATATCATCTACCATAAAGAGTACGCAAACTTGCATGTATGTCCGGTGTGCAACGCATCCCGGTACAAGCGTAAAAATAAATTAGATGACGATGACGAGGGCATCGAGGTGAAGAAAGGACCACTTGCTAAGGTGGCGTGGTATCTGCTTGTAATTCCTCGTTTGATATGTTTATTCACGAACCCAAAGGAGGTAAAATTGTTGTGTTGGCACTCGAAGGAGTGTACGAATGATGTAATGCTAAGACACCCTGCTGATTCTATCCAGTAGAGAAACATCGATAGAAGGTTTGAAGAATTCGATGCGGAACTGTAAGATCGAGGATGCTGACTAGAGGGGGTGAATAGGCGGCTATAAAAATTTCTTCTACGATTAAACAAACGCCTAAATACCCCTATGTCAAAATCTAAACGATAAAAGATGCGTAAACGATAAACTAAGGTTTTGACAATTAAAGTCTAAGTCAACTAGGCTCACTAAGTGCACTAGCTAATTATGTCTCTAACAAGAATATACAATCCTAAAGACAATCAAGCAATTTAATTCTACGAATGTAAATTGCAACAATATAAATAAGAATTGCAAGCAAATACAAAGAGACACAACGATGTTTTACCGTGGTGTTCGGAGACTTGCCGGTCTCCTCTAATCCATGTTGAGGCTAGCCCAAAACACTTTAGACCGGCTTCACGAATTGAGCACCCGCCTCGAAACCACTAGTGGTAGCTCTTTCCCCTCTGGGTATGTGAGCTCCGACCTTCACAACTTTGCCGAGCCTTCTCACAATCTCCTTGAGAAGGTCACCGGGCACGACGCTTTCACATGCTGTCTGGGTTTCGACAAACACCAAAAGTAAGAGTCAAGCCCTCTAGCTTGATCCTCATCAAGTGCAACACATGCACAAGGATGCTCACCGAGTGCAACACATGCACAAGGCTCTCCTCTATGTGCAACACATGCAGAAAGAGCACTCAACCCACTTCTAATTGCAAGACATGCAAATTAAAATTGCTTTTAGCTCAAAAACCAAATTGGAGAGTGAAACACATGCACAACTCAACCACAAAGAGCAATGAACTCTCTAAAACCATAGCAAGCCCAAATGCGAGACCTAAGGCTCCTTTTATAGCCTCCACAAAAAAAACTAGCTGTTGGAGGGCAAATTGGGCAAAATGCCTAGGAAAGCCGGTGCTACTGCCCTTGGGCCGCTAGCACCGCTCCTCTAGGGCCAACGGTCGCTATAGTGCATTTAATGCACTGCCAGTGACCGTTGCACAGTCAGGCCAGTGCTACCTCCTAGGCCGGTAGCATCAGACCTCTTTTTTTTTCTTTTTGGCCAGAAAACATTCATTCTGTGAAAAACACACCGGGGAGCGGCCGGTGCTACCGTCGGCCGGTAGCACCGGCTACCTTGGCCGAAAAGCTCCCTTCTCTGTGATTTTCAAGCTGGCCCTGAGCCGGTGCTACCATAGGGGCGGTAGCACTGCTCCAAGGGCGGTATGACCGGCCACACACGGAGAAAAGCCAATTTCACGCATAAATTTTTCTCCAAATCAACGAGGATCAATTTCTTTAAGCTATGTAAAGATCAACACATGATCACAATATTATGCAAAACACATTTGCACATGTTAATCACATACTCCAAAGAATCGCTTTAAACTCTAATTTATTTGCAATACACATTTGCAAATAAACCACGAACCTATGAGATCAATCCTCTTAGCCATGTGATGATCAACAAATGATCAAGTCAATTTGCAAAACACATCTGCAAACCCTATTTACATGCTCTAGGATCAAAACCCATAACCTCTAGCTTATTTGCAAAACACATTTGCAAATAACAAATCAATATTTTACAAAAACACATTTTGCAAACACAAGGCATAAACTTTACTTAGCCTTGTGATGATCAACACATGATCAAATCACAAGCTAAAACACCGATGCATGAGCTCTCACTTTTTGCAACATATGCAAAACTTAGCTCCATGCAAACACCACATAAACCAAATTACATGAGCTATCTCTGTTTTGCAACAAATACAAATCCATAGCTCTATGCAAAAACCAAATCGATTAAGATTCAATAAGAAGCAAGCATGAGCTCCCTTATTTGCAACACATGCAAATTCTTAGCTCATGCAAAAACCAAATAAGAGAGTGTATGCTAGAGCAAGCGGGATTACGCTATCAACACATGATGAGACTCAAGCTATAAGACTCAACCCTTCTTAATAGTACGGAACCTAACTAGCAACTCGGTCTCCCATCCAAACATCGAGACCAATAAAAGACTAGGAACACATCCTTAACCCTAGCTAGTTATACATTTGCCTCTAGCACATCCACTTGGAGCTTTTATAATTCCCATGATCTTCTCTCCAAGCCGGGTCCTTTGTTGTTCATCAACACATGATGAACCTTCTCAAACTTCAATTCACTTCGAGATTCATCCTTGAAGCTCATCAACACATGATGACTTCTTCCTGATTTTCTATTTTCTTAGACTCAACCTACTTCACAACTCATGGAAGATTGTTAGTCCAACAAACAAGGTTGCCTCAATCATCAATTGCACTCCATTAACACATAATGGATGCCCCACAATCGATTGAGCACAACCCTAATCAATTTGAATGATTTAAAGGTGTCTTGAGTACTTTGATGCAACTATTGCTTCATTATACTCAAGAACTTTCCACTTGTCCTTAACCAACGAAGAAACACCATCAACACATAATGAAGCGTTCTTTAATTGATTGAAAGGCAACCGAACCCAATTTAAATTTCATTTAAATTGATATGAGTATATATTAACTACACATGTTTCATAACTCATTTTGGTGGTTACTAAGTAATAATCCAAATTATGTTGGAGTGGTGGAAAGGGATCAATACTCTTAATACCATCAGCAATAGAATAAACTCCATTAAATATGTGCATATAAATAATTGAACTTGGAATCAATATGCATATAATCAATTTTTGATTGCTTTGGAGTTTATCCTATATAGCCATAAGTATACTACAACTACACAAGTAAAATATACTCAAGGGATTGTTTCAAAGTAATGATCCTTGATATAGAAAGATGAATTAGATCAATACTATTGAAACATCAAGGTAAAGCATGAACTCCCCCTAAATGTGTATATTCATGTATATATGGAGTCGGAAACAAAATGCACATCTTAAGGTTAAAATAAATGGTGGAGTTCACCCTTTATCTTAAATCCAAGGAATGTATCTAGAAATAATAAAGTTGCATTGGATACATACCTTTTGGATTTCCATTTACCCTTTATCTTGAATCCAAGGAATGTATCTAGAAATAATAAAGTTGCATTGTATACATACCTTTTCGATTTTCATTTATATTTTTCATGAGACTATTCAAAAATATACTCAATGAACACGTTAGTCTCACATTTAGATTTATCAATAAAATCATAACATATTTGACATCAAAGGATGCAACAATATATATACTATGTGTTATTGAATGCATACCTTTGATAATTTCATCATTTCATCCAAAAGAGACTAATAAGAGTTAAGCTCAACAAAAGAGTTAGTCTCATAAAAGGATTGTCATTATTTAACCATTGGGACTAATCAATATTATGATTATCAAAAGGGTTAGTCTCAATATCAGATTTGTCATTAACACCAAAACCAAATTAATGGAGCTTGAACTTTCAGGAACTGAGGAATATAAGGTTTCGATTGAGTACAGATGGAATGAATCCTTTCGGTAACATGAGCAGCCGTCATAGCACTTGGCCTGTAAATCTGTGTATCTACAACCTTCCTCCTTGGTTGTGTATGAAACAGAAGTACATTTTATTATCTATACTTATCCAAGGTCCGAAGCAACTTGGGAATGATATTGATATGTACCTAACACCATTGGTGGAAGATCTGAAAACACTGTGGGTTTTCGGGGTACAAATCTGGGATGTGTACAAACGAGAGAACTTCACTTTGCACTGCATGTTGTTCTGCACCATAAATGACTACCCTGCCCTTGCTAACCTATCGGGCCCGAGTACAAAAGGAGCCAAAGTATGTACTCACTTCTTAGATGATACCGAGAGTGTGTGGCTGAATCACTCACGCAAAATTGTGTACATGCATCACTGTAGGTTCCTTCGGAGGAATCACCTATACCACAAGATGAAAAAATAATTCGACGGAAGGAACGAGCATGGTTCAGCTCCAAGGCCTTTAAGTGGGAGAGATGTTCATGACATGGTTAAGGAGTTGGATGTTGCGCAAGGAATGGGACATAAATCAAGGACCCATGAGAAGAACATCTAGAAGAAAAGATCAATATTTTAGGACCTAGAGCACCTAGAAGTTTGCCACTGTATCAACGTCATGCACGTAGAAAAGAATGGATTTTTTTTAAATAATACATTTTTTTATAGAAATTGCAAAAATATACCTTGATATCAAAATATTGCAAAAATATACCTCTGTCGCTCGATGGTTGGGTGACTAGCGGGCCAACCTTGGTCAGCACTAATGTGGCGAGAAATTATAGGGCGATTGGACTCAGTCGCCCCACCATTGGGCGATAGGAATAAGTCGACCCACCATTGGGATAGGTATAAGTCGCCCCACCATAGGGCGACAGAGTGAAGTCGCCCTTCCAACGGGCGACTAGAAGAAGTGGCCCCAAAAATTTATTAAGTCATGAAATTTTTTTTGGAGGAAATTTAATTTATTAGGGAGTATTTTGCATTGATTTTATTGGAAAATTCGCTGTAAGCTATGAGCATTAATTATTAAAAGTCAGTGTTTGTTTGACGGTTGCTAGAATTATATAGTTCAAAGTAGGGGCAATAAATTTAGAAAAATTCATATTTGTCGGTGATAATTAATGTGGTGTTTTACAAAATTATTTGTCAGTTATTTATTTTTAGAAAAAAATCAAATTTCATTGTTCGTCATTCTCCTTCGGTGTGCGACAAATCATAGTAATAGTAAACTATTGAATAAAACCCGACATTGATATTTCAAAGTGCAGAGCTAAGTCACAAACTGGGATACAATATAGGTACACACCTTAAGAATTCATAAAACTGGGATATAATATAGGTACATACATGCCCTAGCGAATTCATAAAACTGGGATACAACATAAGTCACAAAACCATACATTCTATGGCTATGGTTGTTGGGATAGTCGGGATAGGGCATGGTCGAAAAAAGTAAAGTTATATATTGGTGGCTGACGGGGTATTACGCTTGGATCGCTGATAGGGCTTAATGTAATATCATCGTCAAAATTAGGAGGACTCAGAGGACACAAGTTTCCTGGCCTAGGTGGCATGAAATCGTCATCATCATTTGTAAGGTTAGGAGCTAGCCCGCCTCTAGTGCTAGTTGAACGTCCTATTGCATTGTTTCTTGAACGGTCTGCTGTAGTAGTGCTTGAACGGCCTATTGTGGTAGTGCTTGAATGGCCTATTTTGGTAGTGCTTGAACATCGAGGTCTAGGTGATACGAAATCGTCATCGTCATTTGCGTAGTTAGGAGCAAGGCCCCCTCCGATGGTGGTTGAACGTCCTCTTGAACTTGCTGCTGCAGTAGTACTGTGTCGATCTCTACCCCTCTAGTTAGATCCTGTTATGTATCTTCTGCGCAAACCAGGCATCACACCCCCACCGAAGAGCATATACATCGCTAAGAATTCTGGGATATCTTTGTTCAGCAACTCTTCATCCTCTGGGAATGACTAACACACAAGACGAGCATACGAAGTAGTGAACTTATGTATAATGGTAAAAAGATTAGCAAGGTGAACAAATATAAAATAACTAACTTTAATATGCTCTGCATACCGATCGGGCAGCATCAGTACCATATTAGATTTTCTAGAGAAACCTATAGCAGAAGGGTGGTTGGCTAATTCGCATACCCTGAAATACCTTTGACGCCACCATTGAAAGTGCGTCTTCAGGTCGTCGGAGGTCACAAGGTTCAGGCCAGAGGTTATCACGTTATGCCTCCGTAATGTCGGACGCCACACTTGCAATTTGGACACCACTTTACTTAGGTTCTCCCCCTTGAATGGATCATTCTTCCCACCATGCGTAACCTTCAACGTGTAATGAAGGGCTGCGGTGCTCATATCTGGTGTCCAGGAGAATGCTCTGCTAAAGGATGTAGCCATGGTGAAGTGTGAGTGGGAGCTGTGGATGTGTGCCTGCGGTTTGGCCTTTTATAGAATCGAAGGGGTGGTGTATGGACTAAGTGTTGGAAGGTAAGATTGAAACATACAGACGGATAGCTAAACGCCGGAGTGTGTAGTCAAGTCAGGCTGAAAAGTAGGCAGTGAGTGGTCACTTCAGCCTGACAAAGCTACAAGTAGAGTGTTGTCAAATCAATATGAAAAAGTCTAAAGCATTGGGCAGAGTGTCGCAACATGTCACCAAAAAAGGTGAAAGAGGATTTTTTTTGGCAACTCATCCTGACAAAGCTACGACATGTTACTTGTCTAATCGGCCTGACAAGGCTGCACACTCGTGAGTAGGCTACTCACCATGTTTAAGTGTTTTAGAACCTGCGCGTGTAGTGATCGTTTAGGGTGTTTGCTTTGGCATGATTGAGATGCAAAGCATGTAAAAGGATCCTATTGCATATTATGGTAGTACAAGTATCATAGGGTGTTTCAGGGCTATTCCTCCATAATTTATTTTCTAAACATGTTATTTTACGGGCTACCGAAAAGTCTAAAGTGACCATTCACTTTACACGATTGCGATCCAGTTTTCTTTGTAAGTCTATGATATGTTAACCTTTTTTGAGGTATTAGTATGGCATATTATAACCATTTTGAACTAATTGACTGCGAGTAGGTGAACTGCGTCGAGGTGTGGTGGGCCCTATGTGGTCTAGCTGGAGGTGTAGTATACTCCGACTGAGAAGGCTGCATCTGTGGTGGTGCTCCCTGCAACTGCGATGGTCCTGGCTCTTCCGCATCAGCGAAAAATCTGGACACACCACCATCGTCGTGGTCGTACTCCGCGTGGGCTGGATCATCATACTTCCCGTCATAGTCGCCAGGTGCAGGTGAGTATGTAGAGGAGAACCTCCATGCTGTGAGCCTGTAACAAATGAAGAATTGTTGATAACATTCAAAAATTGATTGCAAAATATAAAAAGTGCGATTAAGTACTCACCTCCGACGTGAGCGGCTAGACCAGCGTGTCCTGCAGTTCGCCCTCTTGCATGCGAGGCTGTAGCGTGTGAAGACGTACCTATAGCACCCCTCCCTCCACTAAGTGACACGCCGAGAGCCACATCGGGAGGCGTGCGGCATCCCGCCAAATCTAGGACGCGTCTCGAGCTCTCCCTAAACCTCACGATGAAAGAGGACACCTCCTCTCTAGTCACCTCAACCCCATGGTTAATGTAACATCCCAAAAATCTGC
This sequence comes from Otatea glauca, assembly GCA_036346275.1. Lineage (NCBI taxonomy): Eukaryota > Viridiplantae > Streptophyta > Magnoliopsida > Poales > Poaceae > Otatea > Otatea glauca. The sequence goes on from CM070719.1 coordinate 36,752,908, forward strand.
CAAATATTATTTTATTGCTTAAATGTGCATTTATGATTTTCTGGAATTTATTTGGATTTTTCTGGATTTAATTGAATTAAATCTTATTTCAAGTTTATTGCTTTTTATTCAAAAGTATTTAAATATGTGCAAAAGTCAAAATAAAGTTTTGCCAAAAATATTTTATTTAAGTCCAGAATGTCTCAAAGTATTTTTGAGATTTTTCTTGGATTTTTCCTAATTATTTTATTGCCTAAAACGAATTAAATGAATTTCTGGAATTAATTTAATTGAAAAACTTTGAAAACCTCAGCGAGATTGGGCCGTGGCCCATCTCGATGTGGTGAGCCCATTATTTCGTGCGTGCATGGCCCACTTACGGAAGATCGAGTCGTGGCCGTTGGATGAGGCGTGCGCGGTGGGAGTAGTTAGGAACCCTAAGCGCGTGTGGACCGTTGATCGCCGCCGGCCGGATTGTGCCACGCCGAAGTCATCGTGGCCGCAGATCGGGACGGTGGCGCGCGACGGTCGTCGTTCTCGCGTGGTTGGGGTGGACTCGCTCGAGTTCGCGTCGTGTCCGCCGGGTCTCGAGGTCTTCCGTGCGGTATTGGACCCGCGACCTATATAACGCGCGTGATCGGAACCCACCGAGCCATAGAACCTTAACCCTAAGGTTTAGACCCGAGTCTCGCTGCGTAGTCGCCGGATTCGCGAGGTTTTGTCGGGCATCGCCGCAAGCTTCTCACCGCCGATTAGCCGCCGCAAGTGATCGCTTCGGGTCGTGGTCTACCTCTTCGGGTTCGCCGTCTCAAGAAGCACCTCGTGCGCACGCCGGAGTCACCGAAGCATCGCCGGAACCGAGGGGAGCCGTGAACGTCACCACCGCCGGAGAAGAAGAAGTCGCCGCTATTGTTTCTGTGGGCGAAACCCAAGAACCTTCGCGTCATCGTGTTCATCTCATCAAGGCGAATCGGTAGGTACCCTCTGAGCCGGCGATGACCATAGGGCGCCGCCGCCGCTCAACGTGGCATCCGCCGTCGACACGTGGCTGCCCAGTCATGCTTTCGTCCGAGGTGGCAGCCGCGTCGTTTGTGCGTGGCAGCTACGTATGCATCGCGGTGGCGCTGAGTCAGCCAAGACACGGGCCCGCGTGTCAGTGGCCCAAAACCATGTGAACTGGATCCACCGTGGACCCGAGCAGATCGTGGACGAAGTCCATGGACCGGAGGCCACGTGGCAGCGTCCGATTGGTTTGAATCAGGGCTGATGTCATGCTGACGTCATAAACCGGTTTTTCAGAATAAAAACAAATCTGTTAAATTCGAATTTCTGATTTCCTGATTTCAGTATTTATTTCAAACTTCAAAAGGCTATATCTTTTGCATCGTAACTCGGATTTGAGTGATTCCAGTTTCTAAAAATTTGTAAAATTGAGATCTATTTAATGGTGAATTTTATTTGATTTTTGGAGTTCAATTGCTCTCTGTTTTGGTATTTATTTGCTTTTCTTCTTCGATACGCGTGAGGCGTTGAATTGTGCGACGTTTCGGAGGAAGATCCAACAACTCAAGAGCAAGCTTCAGATCAAGATCAGGACCTATTCTAAGGCAAGTTGTGCTTTGATCATGTTGAACCCATGTTTATAAAATTGCTATGTTTGTTTTACAATATTGCATATATTTCAAATATACAATTGTTTCAAATTAGATTGGGTTTAGCTAAAATACAGATTGATCTATACCCTACCTTGTCATTATATGCCATGAACCATTGTCACCCTAGATTGGTTTAATATAGTTGATTAATAATTATGATCAACATTGGAGGTTAGACCGTATTAGTTGCTTAGCCATGCCACGTCATCACATGTGTCAGAATCATTGTTAATTAATTTTGATTAACGGAATATGGAACAATGTTATGAACTTGTGTGTCATGTGGGATCACACGATGAGATTGAGTTGTTGTGGCGAGTCATGTCACGCAACGATGTTGAATTGTTGATGGCACGTGGTGCTTGGTAATCAAGCGGGTGATGATAACTTAGATTGGGGCAAGTGACAAGGGCGAGTATGCCAAGGTGGGCCCAATGGGCGAGGGTATGTGGATGTCTTGCCTTGATCACACTAAGGACTTAACCTTGCAAGCCTTTGACTGAGTCAATCATGCAACCACATGTTGTAATGGGACAGACCTAGTGATTAATTTGTAATGCCTTAACTGGTACTATCATTGGTGGTGTGAGTTCCGAGTTATGGTGTAATTCACATGGCGCAAGAGGGGCCCTGGTTGTGGTTTTCGAGACCCACCGGTGTTGAAACCTTAACGGTAGTCTTGGATTAAGCGAGCATTGTAAAGGCTTTGTCATGATTTCTCTGCAAGCACACCAAAGGAAGTGTGCTAATGGCAGCGCAAAGAGAATATCATGCCGTGTGGGTAAAGTGCATAACCTCTGCAGAGTGTGAAACTATTCGGATAGCCGTGCTCGCGGTATTGAGCAATGCTCGGAATTACAGATTAAGGGTTAGTTTAATTAAAATGAACAACTTGGTTGGGATGGCGAATGCCATATGGAAGATGGAATTTGACTTAAGATTGGAAACTTGGTTTACTTGAGAAAAGTTGAATCTATCATTATTGTTATTTGTTTTACCGTCTTTACAATCTATTTATTGTATTTGTTCAGTAAATCTTTGCTCTGTTGCAAAATAGCCATGATAGCCTATCCTTTGGAATAAGCCTTGCATATAGTTACATAGAATTGCATTACATGCACAACTTGTTGAGTGCTTTAAGTACTCACCCTTGCCAACAATAACCTCACCAGTTGAAGAGTCTACATCAATGCTTTGGAGGAAAGATTCCAAGAGGAGACGAATGTTTAGGCGCAAGCCTTGTCGCTTACTGTGGTATCTTGAGGGTTGTCTACGTTTTCATTCAGCTGCAGATTTAATATATTATTGACCTTGCGAGGCATAGTCATGTAAGTGGACCACGAGGTCATTTAACTAGTAGTATATATCATATGATGTCTTTCCTAATGTTTTCGCTATGTATGATTGTGATATTTACTTATGTTGAGCTGTGTGCACTAGCATGATCTGGACTAGTGCGATATACGAGGGTCCGGATTTGCATATTCGGTCCCGGAGTATGGTATCGAGCCATCTTGTGTAGCCTGACCCTAGATAGTCTGGTCGTCTCTATAGGAACTTCAAAATTATTTTCTAAAGAAAAGAATTAACTTGGAAGAATAATATGTTCTTAACTTGTCTTATTCTTCTATTCCTTTCCTAAATCAAAATTTCTCTCTTTTCCCTCGCTGAATTTCTTTCTCTCTCCTGCCTGGATCGAGTTAAAAACCTTATCTAAGTTGTCTTGGTAGTTGGCGTGCCACATCATAGAAGAAAGTATCAAGTGCTTCTTGTCAACCACGGAAATCATGAAGAAGGGATCATCGAGCTCAAGGAAGGAGTAGATCCATGAAGCGTTCCAAGAGCTAGAAGATCTATGCTTGAGTAGTTAGTTGGGACTCGGTGTGGAGTCGCGTCCGCTTAAGATAGAAGTGTTACCCTTGTAGGCGGTAGTTTTGTGTGTATAGGTTGAATTGGTTCTTCCTCGATTGCCGAGTGTGCGGTATGTGTTGCGAGCTTTTAGGCTTATATAAGCAACCATACCAAGTTATTAATATTGTTTGCTTACGTTGTTGGGTTAAACCTATCTCCCCGCTTAGGATTCACCGCTTACCTATGCTATTTTCCTCTTCCCTATTCCAAGTGAAGCAATCAAGCGGAGGGTTGATTCGTGGAAACAACATAATCGATGGCGTGAAAATCAATCCAAGGAGAATCTCATTAGTGGATTAGTTCTTCAACCGTCAATCTGAGATGGATATGCGAGTTTCAGAGAGTTCTTGATTGCTCGGACTCGATTGATGCATGCAATGATGAAGCGGATCAGAATATGGTGACCCGACTAATGTCAACCAAGTGTCCCAAGTCGCTACCAATGATTTCCGTTCCTACTTAAGGTTATCGAATTCATAAGGACTCGTCCGCCGACGTTTCAGAAATGAGTTACTCTCGTAAGAAGATGATTGGCTCAAGACCATTGAGAGGAAGCTGCTCATTGCTCAGTGTGAAGACGATGAGAAAGTCCTGTATGCTTCTTATCAGTTACAAGGAATCGCTGCTGAATGGTGGAAGAAATATTGTGCTGCTCATGAAGCCCCGCGGAGTATCACTTGGAATGAATTTGTTGTTGCTTTTAAGTAATCTCTTTGCTTCACCTAGAGACAGTATGGTCACGATAAATACGGAGCGTAATACTATTCTTGCACCTTGTTCAACATCTAAGAGTTGCTCTACGAAGTGTCATCAACCAAACAAATCGAGAAGATCGTGCGTGCATTATTTGTGGAGAGATAGGACATACCACCGACGAGCATGCGATTAATTGCTCCAATGTGAAGGAAGTCATTCTCTGGGAGAATGTCCTATGAGTGACATCACATGTTACCTTTGTGAAGGCCGAGATCATGGTCCACTCAATGTCCTCTGAATCCAATAGTCACCACTGTAATTCAAAGATCAAGAAAAGAATCTTCGAGCCGTAGTTGCTCCAGAGTCGTCAAGAAGAGGCGAACGCGTCGATTGCAAAAGTGGTGCCACTCAAGAGCTAAGGACACAATACCTTAATCCTATTGACCCTCATCAAGAAAGAAGTAATTGGCAGTCACCAACAGCATATTTCCTGTGCGATGAAGAAGGCCATTGGGCTAGTGAATGCCCTATGAAGCAACCAGTTCTGACGCAACAAGAAGACAATAATGTACAGAGTCGCACAACAATGAACACGGTGTGTTATAACTGTCATGAGGAAGGCCATTTTGTTAAGAAATGCCCGCGAAAGAATCTAGAGTCTCCTACAGACGCGGTCCTTCCAGAAGTTACCTCAGTCAAGTTCATAACGCCAAGAGTGAGCAGTAAAGTCGCAAGAGAAGTTTGTACGGAGAATCAGTTGAAGAAGAGGCATCTGAATGAAGACACTGCCTTAGTCGACAAATGCTCAAGGAAGAGAGGTGGACCTAAGCTTTGTTACACCTGCAACAAGCCTGGGCATTTTGCTAACAATTGCCCTCATAAGAAAGTGATCGCACCAGTGCAAGCCAATCTCAATTTTGTTCCAGTCAAAAACTTCAGCGCCAATACCAATCGAGGAAGTTTAGATCGATGATTTTAGCCGATGCAAGTGTCATACCCTCGTTTGTAAAAGAAAAGTGACTAGAGGTGAAGTCCATGTAAAGATTTTCGTGCCTAAATAAATAAAGTAAAGATGGTTGAGAGGTGGATATGTGAAGTGTTGGAATAAAAGCATTAATGGTAAAGGATGTTCCTGAGTATTCCCCTATGTTGACGGTTCACCTGAAGATGTTGCGTGTGCAACGAGGATCAGTTCAGTGGTGGTTGTAAAGATTGTCAGCTCGAGGACTTATCATGGTCAGAAAGTACACTATTGCTTGATCTAACCTAGAATGTAACGGAGTTAAGTTGGAGAAAAGTTTCTAGCTACGATATTGGATATCAGACCTAAGATGCCACTCACGAATGAATTGGTCGCCCGGACATAAGGTCATCCCGGAGTTTGGTTAAAGAAGTGTGTCACTAAAAGCCCCAAAGCGGAAAATGGAATTTCAAACGACTACGGTTCGTGTTGGTCGTGAAGGTCAATAGCGTGGAAGTTGTCGACTTTGAAGATGTGCGGTTGTTAGGAATATCCATATGTGTTTCCTAAGAATCCCATCGGATCGAGAGATCAAGTTTGTTAGTGAGTTAGTGCCTGATACAGCACCAAAAGTAAAGAGACCTCATCGAATGCCTATTGATGAGCTAGTTGAGATGAAGAAGCAGATCGAAGAGTCATAGAAAAATGCTTCGCTAGAGCCGATTGTCACCATGGGGAGCACTGCTCGCTTGAAGATGGGAGCTTAAGGAGGTGTATCGACCGTCGAGCATTTAATGAAGTGATGATTAAAAGGGTAAGTATTCTTTGCCGGGATCGTAATTTGTTTGATCATCAAAAGGAGTGGAGTGTCCTCAAGAATAGATCTTGATCGAGTTATCATTAGTTCGAACTTGTGCGAAAATGTTCTTAGGTCGAGTTTTCACGCAAATATAGGCGAGTATGAGGTTACAGATGTATGCGCTAGAATGATCAATGCCATTCTGAATTTATGGACATGACGAATGGAGTTCCATGGGGAATTTGGTCGATTTGTTATGGTGTATAGGTGGGATGTCTTTGTTGCTTCAAGTCAAAAGGAAAGTATGCGAGCAGTTGGGATTAGTGTTGGAAAGATGGCTAGACCCATGGCTGTATGCTAAGCTTAGCAAATGTGACTTTTGGAAGGAGAAAGTTGAATTTCTTGCGTAAGATGTACGCTAAAGGAGTTATCGTGGATCCAACAAAAGCGATGTTACGTGGGAGCAGCGAGACCGCTTAGGCATGTAGGAGAAGTGTGCATGGACCTTGCAGGCGAAAAGAGTTTTCGTGATTGAGGAAACGCTTGACGATAGCACTGCCTTAGTGTTGTCGGATGTGCAAACGCAGTTGTGATATATACTATGATGCCTCAAGACAAAATCTTGGATGTGTGTTAATGCAGAAGGTAAAGTTGTTGCCTATCGCCGGGACAGCTTGAGGCCACATGAAGAGAACTATACTACGCATGAATTGGAAATTGCTACCGTAGTGCATGCTTTGAAGTCATTGCGTCACTATATTATTGGGGATAGGTATGCACCATAAGAGTTGAAGTGCGGACCTTGATATAAAACGAAGAGGATGGTTGGAGTGATTAAGTATTATAAGGTGGGATCATTACCATCCTGGTAAGGCTAATATGGTATCCGATATCTTAAGTCGTAAAGGCCATAGTACCAATACACCAATATCAAGTGATCAATAGAAATTGTGCAAAGAGTTTCAAAAGTTGAAATTAGAAGTGGTTTCACAAGGATTTATAGTCTGCTTTGAAAGTTAAGCCAATGCTTGAAGAATGATCGAAGTGGGTCGAGAAGGATGAAGGCTTAGCCGAGGATTTTACGAGGATAACCAAGGAACCACACAGTTTAAAGGTCAAAGCTATGTATTGAATAAGAAAGAGATTAAAACAGTTGATTTTGGAAGAAGCTCATGATTCGAGTATTCAATTCATCCAGAAGTGCTAAGATGTACCAGATTTGAAAGAGGGATTTTGGTGGCCTAATATGAAGCGTGAAGTAGTGAGCATGTTGCTTTATGCGACGTATGTCGAGAGTAAAAGCCATGCATCAAAGACCATTGGTTTATTGCGGTAGTTGAAAATTCGGAATAGAAGTGGGAGGAATCGGAATGGACTTTATCACCGGTTTACCTAAGACTCGTAAAGGTTACGATTCGGTTGGGTTATTGTGGATCGTCTAACCAAGGTCGCTCGCTTTAGCCCAAGAAAGCCCACTTACTTGGGAGATCGTTTAGCGAGTTATGCAGTCAAGGATTGTATGCTTGCATGGAGTGCCCAAGAAGATTGTGTCTGATGAGGTACCCAATTCACCTCAAGGTGTTGGAACAAGTTGCATGAAGCAATGGGGACTTGTCGGATTTCAAGATCTGAGATATCACCGCAGCATGGATGGTCGGTGAAAGAGTAAATCGGATTTTAGAGGATATGTTAAGAGCTTGTGCTTTAGCTTATGCTACGTCATGGGATAAAAGTTTGCCATATGCGTAATTCGATTACAATAACAGCTATCAAGCTAGCTGCAGATGTCACCGCTTGAGGCGTTGTATGGGCGTGCTTTGTCGTACCCCATTAAATTGGAACGAGACAGAGAACGTTTGGTTTTGGGCCGATATTCTCGAGGAAGCCAAAGTCAAGTTGCAATGATCGAGAGAGGTTGAAGATAGCAGTCAAGGCGTAAGAGCTACGCAGATAATCGTCGTCGAGATTTGAGTTTTGAACCGAAGATCGTGTATCTCGTGGTTACCCTCTTAAGGGCGTTAAAAGATTTCATGTTAAAGGAAGCTTGCGCCAAGATATGTCGGTCCGCTCAAGATTACGAGCCGTCGAGAGAGGTAGCTTATCGATTAGAGTTGCCTCGGTCCTGGGCGAGTGCATGATGTATTCCATGTATCGCACTTAAGAAGTGTCTCGAGTGCCAACAGAGCAAACCCGTTGGATGCGATAGAAGTCGCAAGAAGATTTGACTTATAAAGAGCAACCGATCGAATTTTGGATGTTATGAAGCGCAAGACCGAAACAAGTCTATTCGCTTTGCGAGTTCAATGGAGCAATCATTAGAAAGTGAAGCCACTTGGGAGCGAGAAGAAGATTTAAAGTCGAATTCAGAACCTACTATATAGTTAGTACAGATCTCGGGCCGAGATTACATTATGGGAGGTTTGTAACATCCCAAAATCTGCCAAATATTATTTTATTGCTTAAATGTGCATTTATGATTTTCGGAATTTATTTGGATTTTTGGATTTAATTGAATTAAATCTTATTTCAAGTTTATTGCTTTTTATTCAAAAGTATTTAAATATGTGCAAAAGTCAAAATAAAGTTTTGCCAAAAATATTTTATTTAAGTCCGTAATGTCTCAAAGTATTTTTGAGATTTTTCTTGGATTTTTCCTAATTATTTTATTGCCTAAAACGAATTAAATGAATTTCGAATTAATTTAATTGAAAAACTTTGAAAACCGTAGCGATTGGGCCGTGGCCCATCTCGATGGGTGGTGAGCCCATTATTTCGTGCGTGCATGGCCCGACCGACGGAAGATCAGTCGTGACCGTTGGATGGCGCAAAGCGGTGGGAGTAGTTAGGAACCCTAGCGCGTGTGGACCGTTGATCGCCGCCGGCTCGGATTGTGCCACGCCGAAGTCATCGTGGCCGCAGATTGGGACGGTGGCGCGCGACGGTCGTCGTTCTCGCGTGGTTGGGGTGGACTCGCTCGAGTTCGCGTCGTGTCCGCGGGTCTCGGAGGTCTTCCGTGCGGTATTGGACCCGCGACCTATATAGCGCGCGATCGGAACCCCACCGAGCCATAGAACCTTAACCTAAGGTTTAGACCGAGTCTCGCTGCGTAGTCGCGGATTCGCGAGGTTTTGTTTCGGGCATCGCCGCAAGCTTCACCGCCGATTAGCGCCGCAAGTGATCGCCGGTCGTGGTCTACCTCTTGGGTTCGCCGTCTCAAGAAGCACCTCGGCGCACGCCGAGTCACCAAGCATCGCCGAATCGAGGAGCCGTGAACGTCACCACCGCCGGAGAAGAAGAAGTCGCCGCTATTGTTTACGTGGCGAAACCCAAGAACCTTCGTCATCGTGTTCATCTCATCAAGGCGAATCGGTAGGTACCCTCGTAGCCGCCGGCGATGACCATAGGCCGCGTACGCCGCTCAACGTGGCATACCGTCGTCGACACGTGGCTGCCGGTCATGCTTTCGTCAGGTGGCGGCCGCGTCGTTTGTCGCGTGGCGACTACGCATGCATCGCGGTGGCGCCGAGTCACCAAGACACGGGCCCGCGTGTCAGTGGCCCAAAACCATGTGAACTGGATCCACCGTGGACCCGAGCAGATCGTGGACGAAGTCCATGGACCGGAGGCCACGTGGCAGCGTCCGATTGGTTTGAATCAGGGCTGATGTCATGCTGACGTCATAAACCGGTTTTTCAGAATAAAAACAAATCTGTTAAATTCGAATTTCTGATTTCCTGATTTCAGTATTTATTTCAAACTTCAAAAGGCTATATCTTTTGCATCGTAACTCGGATTTGAGTGATTCCAGTTTCTAAAAATTTGTAAAATTGAGATCTATTTAATGGTGAATTTTATTTGATTTTTGGAGTTCAATTGCTCTCTGTTTTGGTATTTATTTGCTTTTCTTCTTCGATACGCGTAGACGTTGAATTGTGCGACGTTTCGGAGGAAGATCCAACAACTCAAGAGCAAGCTTCAGATCAAGATCAGGACCTATTCTAAGGCAAGTTGTGCTTTGATCATGTTGAACCCATGTTTATAAAATTGCTATGTTTGTTTTACAATATTGCATATATTTCAAATATACAATTGTTTCAAATTAGATTGGGTTTAGCTAAAATACCAGATTGATCTATACCCTACCTTGTCATTATATGCCATGAACCATTGTCACCCTAGATTGGTTTAATATAGTTGATTAATAATTATGATCAACATTGGAGGTTAGACCGTATTAGTTGCTTAGCCATGCCACGTCATCACATGTGTCGTAATCATTGATAATTAATTTTGATTAATGGAATATGGAACAGTGTTATGAACTTGTGTGTCATGTGGGATCACACGATGAGATTGAGTTGTTGTGGCGAGTCATGTCACGCAACGATGTTGAATTGTTGATGGCACGTGGTGCTTGGTAATCAACTGGGTGATGATAACTTAGATTGGGGCAAGTGACAAGGGGCGAGTATGCCAAGGTGGGCCCAATGGGCAGAGGGTATGTGGATGTCTTGCCTTGATCACACTAAGGACTTAACCTTGCAAGCCTTTGACTGAGTCAATCATGCAACCACATGTTGTAATGGGACAACCTAGTGATTAATTTGTAATGCCTTAACTGGTACTATCATTGGTGGTGTGAGTTCGAGTTATGGTGTAATTCACATGGCGCAAGAGGGGGCCCTGGTTGTGGTTTTCGACCACCAAAGTGTTGAAACCTTAACGGTAGTACCGATTAAGCCAGAGCATTGTAAAGGCTTTGTCATGATTTCTCTGCCGGCACACCAAAGGAAGTGTGCTAATGGCCAGGCGCAAAGAGAATATCATGCCGTGTGGGTAAAGTGCATAACCTCTGCAGAGTGTGAAACTATTCGGATAGCCGTGCTTCATGTATTGAGCAATGCTCGGAATTACAGTTAAGGGTTAGTTTAATTAAAATGAACAACTTGGTTGGGATGGCCGAATGCCATATGGAAGATGGAATTTGACTTAAGATTGGAAACTTGGTTTACTTGAGAAAAGTTGAATCTATCATTATTGTTATTTGTTTTACCGTCTTTACAATCTATTTATTGTATTTGTTCAGAATGTTGCTCTGTTGCAAAATAGCCATGATAGCCTATCCTTTGGAATAAGCCTGCATATAGTTACATAGAATTGCATTCTGCACAACTTGTTGAGTGCTTTAAGTACTCACCCTTGCCAACAATAACCTCACCGGTTGAAGAGTCTACATCAATGCCGGAGGAAAGATTCCAAGAGGAGACGAATGTTTAGGGCGCAAGCCTTGTCGATTACTCGTGGTATACCGAGGGTTGTCTACGTTTTCATTCCATTGCAGATTTAATATATTATTCACCTTGCAGGCATAGTCATGTAAGTGGACCATGAGGTCATTTAACTAGTAGTATATATCATATGATGTCTTTCCTAATGTTTTCGCTATGTATGATTGTGATATTTACTTATGTTGAGCCTGTGTGCACTAGCATGATCCTGGACTAGTGCAGTATACACAGAGGGTCCGGATTTGCATATTCGGGTCCCGACAGTTAAGACGAGAAAATAAGCTCCCTGACTCCGCGTAGTACTGGCCTAGCACATTAGTCTGAAAAATACATTACGAATTAGCCTAGCACATTAGTTTGGAAAATACAAAATGAAAATATATCGTAGATTGGACGAAACATACCACATTGTGCAGAGCCGAATCCGTATACGCGGGATAAGTGTCCCTCACCCTGGGGATGTGTCTAGGAGGATCGGGGTCGACACGTACCAAACACAGATGGGTACGGGAAGTGTACCACTGTCGGTACCCTTGGTACGTCTCCAGGTCATACGGCGCATCCTCAGTATGGACATCATCTAGGGCTCCTCCCCACTCCTCGACCCATGGCGCCATATGTATGTGCCATGGGATGGCCCCATGCACGCCCTTCCTAGTCTACCAGCGTATAAGAAATAAATATAACACTATTAGATGGTATTACACGATAATGATTAGAGAACATCGCTGCAGAGAACTTATGTGTGGGCGCCGTATGGGACCTGATGGCCGACCAGGACCGGGAACTCCTGTCGTAGACCGAACTGCCTCATCATCCGATGGACGGCGTTGCTCTTGACCTGGACATCGAACAAGAGGAACCGACGTGTACGCCAGTAAACCATGTTGCCTGTGCATAGGGTGGACAACCCACCCGTCACACGTGTCTGCACATCCGCCTCTGTGTATGACGTCCAGCGTACATGGTCATCGGTGAGTTGGTCGAACGCAGCGACGAACTGCAGGTAGCCCAACCGCACCGTCCTGTGTGCCCACCTAGGCTGCAGCGATGACAGAAAAAGCAATGCAGAACATTACCATTAGTAATGACAAATATTAAAGCGAAAGTTTGACACTCGTGACTGCAATATCTTACCCGTCGATGGCACCAGATGGTGCCCATAGTCGGAGCGTCAACGTCGTCGTCACCGGCATGTGCAAGAGGCTGCGGGTCAATGTCGGGCCGTCTGATCTGGAACCTCTCATATGCCCAAAGCTGTACAACCAGTGGACATCCGGTGAGGATCGACCCATCGGCGATCCGTCCACAGCTGTCGCAGAGCGCACGGTAAGTGAGACACAGAACAACCGACCCCCAGGAGTACTGCGGCATGATGTCAAGGGGTGCATCTGCAATCGCCCTCGCGAACTGGACAAGGTGCTTATCCACGCTATCCCCATGGGAGCTCGTGAACATGCACCAGCCAAAGAGCCACAACAGGTACGCCTCCAGGTGGTGGCTCACCCTCGCCTCGCCCGCAGGCTCGACGATGTGCTCCGCCTGTAAATTTAGCCAGTATTTGCACAGTTAGGCTTTAAAGGTTAGTTTAGCCAGTATATGCACAGTTAAGCTTTCAAGGTTAGTTGCGTACCACGAACTATCGAAGCCACCTCAGTGTCGGACCATGTGTGCTGCTGAAGGGTTGGTACATAGCAGCTGGTACCACACCCTCGAACTGCGCAAGTAGCTCCATGCGCCACGTCACGGCGACGTCCTAGGGCATGACAGGGTCATCGGCGAACGGGAGTTCGAGGAGGTACGAGACGTCCTCCAACGTGATCGCCATCTCCCCGACAGGTAGGTGGAAGGTGTGCGTCTTCGGCCTCCACTAATCCACCAGAGCGGTGAGTAGGGACCTGTCGAATGGGAACTGGTGACTCATGGCCCATCCCTATGCATCGTCGTGCGCCGCCGCCGCCATTTGGGCGAATGCAGCAATCCCGAAGCTCGAAGCCTACGAAACAAAAATATGAAATTAATATCAGCAGAAAGCATATTTAGAAATTTAAAGACTAGTATGTTACCTGGGGATCTAACGAGGATCGAGCATCCAGAGCTTCAGCAGTGGCCTCGGGCGTAGTACGCAGAGGTCCAGAGGATCCTGTCCCTCCTCTGGAAAAGCAGTGGTGAAGTGGGCCGGTGACGACCATCAACGACCAGATCTAGCAACTCAAAGGGCCAATCGCCATCTCCATCCTGGTGAGCCATACCTGCAAATTACAATATTGAAAGTTATATTTCAAATGCCAAAGTAGCAACAAATGCGTACAGAAAACTATACAAGCATCATAACAATACATAGATAGAAATAAAGGCGTACATAAAAATAAACAAGCATTATAACAATACATAGATAGAAACAAATGCGTACAAATAACTACAGAAGTATCATAACAATATATTTCAAACAAATTACAATAATTTATGAAGCAACAACACTCACAACAACATACAACTTGCTTACAACTAGGTAAAAACCAGAGTTCATACAACACACATTACATCAACAAAATATGAATTTGACATATAGCATGTAATAGTTCAAATAGCTTCTCTGGTAGTACGATGATGTCGTCCACCACGCCTTGCAGACGAGGATCCCTCCCCCGCCGTCGGGTTACCATCTCCTCCTTCATCCTCTTCGTTTTGTGGCTGGCAGTTCTTGAACGTGTGTCCTGTTCGCTTGCACAACGAACATTTATTCACGCGTTTACTAGCTTCAGACTCATCCATGTCATTTCTGATACTCCTTATCTTGCGACGCCCTCCTTTGTATGATCTTGCATCAAAATCAGGGATCTAGAACCTTTCGTTGACACTAGGAGTTGTGGTGAACGAACCGACAACACCATAACTATAAAACTCCTCACTCCAAGTTGCCATCACCTTTTCCTTTGTAAAATATTCAGATAGATATGTACCGGATCGCATTCCAAATAAGGCACATGCGGCTATCACATGAGAACATGGTCTATGCAAAAGGTGGGGTTTGTTATACGAGCATTTGCAGTCAGCCTGCAAGATGCACTCTTAGGTGATAACCTTCTGGTTTGTTCCACACCGTCCTTTATCCCTGCATATCACCTCGAAGCGTAGTGTTCGTGCACCTACTTTGATAGCTCTATGCTTGGCCGCTTTCTTACTCTTCTCATCCATGTATTTAGTGATCATGCTTGAGTACAATAGATTCTCATCTCTCATTACTACTTCGGCAGCTTGATGCCTATCCACAAAGTACTTGGTTGTGCCCTGCAGCACTCCCTAAGCAATTCCTACTAACGGGAGACACCTCATCCCTCTCATAATCCAGTTGTACACCTCCGCCAAGTTGGTCGTCATGACACCGTATCTAGCACCATGTGTGTCATGTAATAATGACCACTTCTCTTTCGGCTCATGCTTTATCCAGTCCGAGAAATATTTGATTGGCCTTTGCCTTCGACGACAATTCGTCACCTCATATTCTGTTGGCAAAGGGAATAGAGGCTCCGCCTGCTCCTGTGTTTCATAGCTAGTAGCCTTGTTCATCTGCTCCTCTTTGTGTTTTCTTGTTAGCTCGTCAAGATTCTTCCATATAGCACGGAACTTACTCTCTTGGTTTTGCTTGGGTAGTCTCTTGAACAAGTTTATCAGTTCCTTGTTCTTGAATTGCTTATAAAAGTTCGCACCCAAATGCCTCATGCACCATCGGCTCTGCAAGTCAGGCCATGGAAATGGCTCCTCTTCACCTTTTTGCAACTTCTTGATATCACTAAGCAGACCAGCATACCTGTCACGCAGTATGCACACATCTTGACGAGTTTTCACCACCCCGATCTTCAAGTTCCGTAGGAACCACAGCCAACTCTCATAGTTCTCGCTTTCTACAAAAGCGAAAGCAACAGGCAGAATCTGATTGTTTGGATCAACGCCCACAGCTGTCATTATTTGCCCTTTGTATTTTCAGGTCAAGAATTTGCCGTCCACACACAACAATGGACGATAGTGATAAAATGCCTTAATGCAAGCTCCGAAAGCAAAGAAAGCCCTCTTTAGATGCTTCTTAGTCAGCCACTTCCTTGACGGACAGTTCTAATAATCATAATAAGTACCAGGATTTCTTCCCTGAATGTAACTGAGCAGTGTGGGCAGATTATGTTAGGAGTCTTCAAATTTCCCAAATCTCATTTCCAAGTCCTTCTGCTTTGCCCTCCATGCCTTTTCGTAGCTAATTGTGTACTGATATCTGTTCTCGATTGCTCGGATAATAGCACGGGGCTCAAAATTGAGGTTCTCAACTATCTCCGGGTACATGATATTCGCGATATACCCGGATGACAGGTTCCTGTGAGCCATCAGGGTTTCCTCAGTCATACAACTATGTTGTTCAACCTTCGAACATATCCAGTGGGTGCCCCATTTGGGCTTGTACGCATGCACTCTCCAGGGGCACCCTTGCATCTCGCACACCACGTCGTAGCAGGTTGGGGTGGACTTCTTAACCCTGAAAGTTTTTCTTACTGATAAGGCCCAATCTTTCACAGCATCCTGCACTGCTTCTTTTGTTGTGTAAATACTGTTAGGCCTAACCTCATTGTCATTATACTGCCAAAGTGTATCATTGCTTTCATTAACAACCAGGTTACTAAATTGATGCGTGCTCCAATCTGCTGGCACAACCGGCTCAGCACCTTCATCTTCCTCATCTGAGTCATCGTCGTCTTCCTCTTCTTTTCTCGTATATTCACAGTATTCCTCTTCCATCCGTGCCATTACTTCCTCAATTTCCTCACCTTCGTCTGCTTGCCCCCGCGCTTCTTGCCCAATGTTTTCATCATCCTCCCCAATCTCAACTTGCTCACTACTCTAGTAAATGATGTCCTCATTGCATTCCTGAATATGCTGCTCATGGCTAGATTCCCCAATTTCAGTGTCACCATAATTGAACTCATTTTGAGGCTCACTACACTGACACTGACCGACGTCTAGCTGCTGTTACGGGGCAACAACCCTTTCACATGCTTGCACTAAAAGCACCTGATACCATCCACGTTGCTCCGCCCCCTCACATATGACCTCCAAGATGCAGTTCCCTTCACCTCAACTAACTTCCAATAAACAGGATCATCTCGCACAGTACAAAAGCAAAATAACTTCAGCTGGCACTTCTCTGCTTACATCTGAAAAATATAATACAACCAATTCAACATAGAAGCAAATGTACGCTCCTCGACCCTATTTAAACTTCTGTCCAAATACTGAAAGGTGCTCAGATCTGCACCCTCTGAACCATACATGACAACCCCTTCTCTATAAAAAATATTCTAAATGAAACTCGTTCTGACATATCTGCAAACCGATTCAATAACCCACGAATTAATTACTCTACATAAAAAATACTATATCTATTTGATCAAAAAAATTAGATCTATCTATATGTACACTTCAACAAATATATATCTATCTACAATTCTAAAAATATACATCTCTCTATTTCTATTTCTAAAAAACATCTACACTCCTAAAAATATTAGTACTTGGAAACCAAGTGTGCCCATTACTGATGCAAAAACTATTATGCCTGTAAAAATTTTCGGATTGTTCAATTAGCATGTATATTGAAATGGAATCTAACAAGATACTCTGAATGATCTCAAATAATACTATATTATTATTCCTAAAAACATCTATGTACATGTATTTCTACCAACCAACTAAATTACTAAAAATAAAACTAGTTTTAACTAGATCTAACCGTCACCTCTACATTTAACTAGATCTAAAATTTCTATAAACGAACTAATTTACTAAAAATATAACTAGAATTAACTAGATATATCCGTAACCTCTACATTTAACTAGATCTAAAAATTTTTCTATCCTACCTTGGTTTATTGCTACACAAAATAAACAGAAAAAATTTTACCTGCACAAATCTCGGGCAGCACCTCCCTTTTTTTTTCCTCTCCTTTCCCTCCCCTCTCTTTTCTTTTCTCTGAATCGGCTGAAGGCTTGGCTGCTACAGTCACGTGGCGCGGTTTAAATAGCCGCTTCTGTCGCCCTTTGGTTGGGCGACAGAGACCCGCGCGGGCCTCTGTCGCCCAACCAACAGTTGATTTATTATCTATCGCCCTCTAGTAGGGCGACAGAAGGATTTCACCCGTTACCGGTTTACGTGGCAGCAACGTGGTCGTCTGTCGCTCACTCATCGAGCGACACGAGCTTCTATCGTCTGTTGAAAGGGCGACATGTTTTTATCGTGTTCTGAAAAGGCAACAGAGGTATATTTTTGCAATATTTTGATATCGAGGTATATTTTTGCAATTTGAATAAAAAATATACTATTTAAAAAAATCGAGAAGAATGTATGTTATAGCTTGATTGGTCTCTTACTGAACATTAAGGGCAAAATAAAAGATGGTATCAATGCACGACTTGACTTGGTCGATATGGGCATCAGACCTGAGTTAGCACTGAAATAGACCGATAAGGCTGAATGTACTACGAATCTGCTTGTTACACACTATCCAAGGCTGAGAGAACTGAACTGTGTTAGTGCTTGCATGGTGTGAAAGTTCTGTCCGGTTACTCCTCCAACACGAAGAGACTTGTTTCAATGCAATATTTGAAATTAATTGGCATGAAGTCTCATGATTGCCATGTGCTTATGACAAAGATGCTCCTTATTGCAATTAGAAGCATTTTACCGATCAAGGTCCGGGAGACAATCACAAGGCTATGTTATTCTTTAACATAATTGCTCAGAAAGTCATCGATACGAAGGACTAGATGCTCTACAGGGCGAGGTGGCGATGACTCTATACAATCTTAAGATGCATTTTCCTTCGTCATTTTTCGATATCATGGTCCATCTCATTGTTCACCTTATGAGAGAGATAAATATGTGCGAGCCCGTGTTCCTATGTAGCATGTACCAATTCGAGAGGTACATCGGAATTCTCAAGTTCTACGTACGAAATCGATCTCGGCCAGAGGGTAGCATTGTCCAAGGTTATGCAACCGAAGTAGTTGCCAAATTCTACGTCGATTACATGACTCAGGTTGAATCGATAGGTGTGCCTCAATTTTGCCATGAGGGGAGGCTCCAGGGTATCGGGACCATCGGAAGGAAATCAATTATGCCTGATCCGGTTGCGTGTGCTCAAGCCCATTTCATGGTTTTGTAACACATGGCTATAGTCTCCCCGTATATCGATGAGCACAAGCATTGGCTATGGCAAGAGAATTCGGTGCGGCAGTAATCTTGGATCACGAGATAGCACAACCTTCAATTTAACATATGGTTGAAAGAGTAACTCCTAACCGGAAGCTCGTCAGGTGATACGCTGACATGGTTGGCAAAAGAGCCAACATTTACAATTGTGACATGGAAAGGATGCAACTTAAATGGGTACACATTTTACACGAGAGATCAGGATATGAAGAGCACAAACCAGAATAGCGGTGTCCGCATTGATGAATTCAATACCGGTAGGTCGACGAGGAGCTCTTACTATGGGTTCATAGAGGAGATTTGGGAGCTCGACTACATACTATTCAAGATCCCCTTATTTTGATGCTGTTGAGTCCACCTCTAGCAGGTGAAGTTTGACAAGTAAGGCATCACTAATGTGGACCTCAAACATGTCGGATACCAAGACGAAGCATTCGTACTCGCTAACCAAGTTGTTCAAGTCTTCTATGTAACCGACCTGTCCAACAGAAGCGCCACGTAGTTCTTCAGAGAAAAAGGAGGATTGTGAGAGTTGAGAATATAGTAGATGAGGAAGAATTCAATCAGTTATGATGAGGTCGATCATCGTGAAGGGCTAATTTTTATACAAAATAATAAGCAAGTGGAGTTACGATGAGGTCATCGTGTTTATTTTAAGTGTATGTACTATCCAGCATAATAAAGTTGTGCGCATCAATAAATGATCCAGCATCAATAAAGTTGTGTTTATTACCAATATTTTAATATCAACTAGATTTGTAGGATAGAAAAAGGCTTTTTAACCATTTGGTAGGAAGAAAGTTATGCAACAACAAGGACAGTTTGTCGTTGATGTTGTGTTGTGGCATGTAATCTTTGTAAGTGTAGAGATTTTTTTACCGATTCTAGTAAGGTTACAATGTTATGGCTATACTAAAATAAAACTGTAAATTAGAAACCGTCGTAGTGCCACCCATTAACAGGTCAGACTGGTCCACATTAGCCAGCATCTAGCTTTGTATGTGCTCTGCATGTGAAGAGATGAGACCACAGCCATCACAGACGATTCTGTCCTTGAACCGTCCAAGATGATACTCATCACAGCTGGTTCTGTCCTTGAACTGTGCCGTGATGACACCCCAGCGCAATTCCCCCTCCCCCTAGCCCAGCACAATTTCCCCTAACCCTAGCCGTTGTTCGCCTCCACTCGCACCCGCCTCGTCGTGCAACCTCTACCCATGCCGTACTCTACCCGCGCCATGCCGCGTTGGCTTAGTCTGGTGACCTCGCCCGTGGCGGCTTCATTTGGTGACCTCCGCCCGCAGCGGCCTCATCCCACGCTAGCTTCGTCCCGCGCCACTACAAGAACGTTATAATCTTATTTGTCATCAGTTGGTCTCGTATACAATGTGTATGCTATATCCTTAGACTTGATGTTGATGCATATACTCGAGATGTGTAATGACTTGCTTAGGGGTTGTCCAATGCTACTCCGTAACTAGGTAGTTATAAAGGTGGCTTTCGGGTTTGTCGTGAAGCATGCTTCCAGGCATGGTCGATCAAGACGGGATTTTCCCCTCCATACAACAGGAGAGATATCTCTAGGCCTCTCAAGTGGTCGGATTCCGAAAATGCATGACCATGCTACTCGCAGTTAAAGAGCTAACCGTAGTCATGTAATCGAGAGAGAGTGGTCAACCTAACTAAACAAGGATGACACATACTTGCCTTGAGTTTGACTGATATCATGAGGCAAAGGAAAATGCATGTAACTAAGCATAATTGTTAAGGTTTGTTTGATATGGTCTTCACATATACTCGAGAGTCGGCATGTCATGCTAGGGACAGCTACCGATTAATAGTCGAGTAAGAGTACTCGGGCCATGTCTAAGTATATGTGAACCAATAGGGTCGTACGTTTAAAGGGTTGGGACTTTATTCGGATGGTGATCTGAATTCTGATGGGTTTCGAGTTCCTGATAGACCTCTAATGTAGAGACTCATTATGAGGCATCTATATAAAGGGAGGGGTGATGGATTTAGGGTTATAAGACATCATAGGAATTCGAAATTTTTGAAAACCTAGCCTTCATACCATTTTCGTCCAAAACCACGCAGCTGGCTTCAATGCTAGGATGATTTGCAACTTGTGGTGGTCACATGGAGCTATTGGAGGAGGTGTGAGGCTAGTACGACTACAACCACACCAACACGCTACATCGACTCTACTTCCGCTACGGGTCTGCGCGTCTAGTGATAATTCTATGATCTATAATTTGCAGTGATTCCTTGATTACATGATAGAAATTTTTTGAAATTATGCCATAGTAGCCTACCCATTCTCCTTCAGTATGGGTCGTGCTTGGACCGGCCCATGCAGGGTTATCCGTGGGGCGCTGTGCATTGCCGGCCTCGTGCAGGCGCCCAGGCCAGTGGAGGCGGTGGCGCGATGAGGTACAACGTGTTCATCAACTACCGGGGGATGAACTATTAGTTGTAATCCAAATTTAGTTGGTTAGTAGTTCTGTTTTATCTATATGGGTTTTGTCAGGTTGATTGCCAGATAAGTAGTATCAAACCCGGCAGAGTAGTTTCAGTTTGAATTGTTTTGGTTTTGCTTTAGTAGTTATGATCCGATCATATCTGTAATCAGAAAAACATATAAAAAGGAGAATATACACAAAAGCTGTGCAATTGAGGGTAGCACCAAAAAACCTCTTGTTCATTGTTTTTGCTCTCCTGTCGTCTTTCATCTGAGCATTGTCAGTCCTTCCTTTGATAAAGCTCTGTTATCATTCTGAGAGAATAGAGAACAGGCAAAGCACTTTTGTCGTTTGGTTCCTCTGAAGAACAGAATAGCGACAGGCTCTATTGTCGTTGCTTTCTAAAAGTTCAGAGAACCAAAGAAGTATTGCCACTGTTGTTATTCTGAAGAACAGAGTGGTGCAGGGGAAGGTTTGTTTTTCCAAGTTCGAAACCAATACTTGGTATCAGAGCTTGGCTATTTTTTCAATCTGTCATAGGTTCAGACCGATGGCTTTCTCATCGCAACAGGTAGCGAAGGAGGCCGGCGGTTTGCCAATTTCCTTCCCGATGCTGACGGCATCCACGTACACTGTATGGGCGATAAAGATGGAAGCCATAGTGGATGCCCAGGGGATCTGAGAGGTTGTAGAACCAGAGGCTGGTGTGGCCGTGGAAGAAAAAATCGACAAGAAGGCAAAAGCCTTTCTATTCCAATGCATACCTGAAGGTCTTCTTCAAGTCGCCAAGAAGTCTGCAAGAGAAGTATGGGTGGCGTTGAGAACCAGATTTCTGGGTGCTGATCTTGACAAAAAGCACGGCTTCAGACTATAAAAAATGGGTTTGAAACCTTGCGGATGAAGGAAGGGGATTCATTAGATGAGTTCGCTGGGAAATTGAGCAGTATGGCGGCCAAGTACAGCAGCCTTGGCGCCTCACTTGATGATGCAGCGTTGGTCAAGAAGCTCTTGGACTCAGTACCAGAGAAGTTCCTCCAATTGGTTGCATCAATTGAGCAGTTCTCTGATCTGGACAGTATGCCATTTGAGGAAGCAATTGGACGTCTTAAAGCCTATGAAGAAAGAGTTCGTATTCGTGCTGGCAACAGCATCTCGGGTGGCACTGAAGGGCGCTTATTGCTAACTCAATCTGAATGGCAGGCATACCAAAAAGGAGGCAATAGCAGGGAGTCATCAACTAATAGTAAATGTTTTGGCAATAAACCCGATGGGCAAGGTCGAGGAAGATGGCACGGCAGAGGGTGTGGCCATGGTAGAGGTGGCAGAGGCTGCAATGGAGGCCGGCATGACTCAGGTGGACAAGGAAGCAAATCTGACTCAGGCTCAAGAAGATGAGCCTACCCTTCTTCTGTCAGTGTGAAAGCAAAGTGATGAAAGCTTGATTCTGCTCAATGAGGATAGAATTGTTCCAGAAAGCTTCATCAAGGATCACAAGGAGGAGAAAGGTACCTGGTACCTAGATAATGGTGCAAGTAATCATATGACTGGGCAGCGATCATTCTTCACCGATCTTGATGAAATCATAGTTGGGCAAGTTCGCTTTGGAGATGGCTCAACGGTGCAAATCTTGGGAAGAGGATCGATATTGCTAGAATATAGAAATGGCGAGCATCGCCTAGTTACTGAAGTATACTACATTCCTAGTCTTCGTAGCAACATACTGAGCCTTGGTCAGATTACAGAAGCAGGCTGTAAGGTGATACTTGATGGAACGCTATTGAATATATATGATCAGGAAGGAAGATTGCTCATGAGAGTCAAGCGCAATGATAACCGTCTGTACAAAATTGTGCTGAACACAACTGTGCCAGTGTGCCTCTCAGCAAGTATTGATAAGCCGGCTTGGTTGTGGCATGCACGGCTTGGTCGTTTAAACTCCCATGCCATGAAGGATATGGTGGCAAAGGACATGGAACGGGGAGTGCCAAGGATTGAGCACATGACACAATTGTGTGAAAGCTGCATTCTTGCAAAACAGTGTAGGCAACCTTTTCCAATGCAAGCGCAGTACCGAGGAGAAGAAGTGCTGGAGCTCGTTCATGCAGACCTTTGTGGAACTATATCACCACAAACAACAGCTAGTAATCAGTATTTCTTACTCTTTGTAAATGATTGCAGCCGTTTCACGTGGGTGTATTTTCTTAAATCGAAAGATCAAGCCTTTGTTGCGTTCAAAAGGTTCAAACTGCTTGTTGAAAAGGAGAGCGGACACAAATTGAGAATAATCAGAACATATCAAGGTGGTGAGTTTATTTCTCATCAATTCGCAGTTTTTTGTGCAGAAGAAGGAATACAAAGGCATCTCACTGCACCATACACACCACAACAAAACGGAGTAGTAGAACGACGAAATCGTTCGGTGCTAAATGTCACTAGAAGTTTGCTGAAAACAATGGGAATGCCCGGGGTGATGTGGGGCGAGGCAGTGAGGCATGCCGTTTATCTTCTAAATCGTGTGCCGACTAAAGTAATAAAAGGAGCCACTCATTATGAAGTGTGGAAGGGTAGAAAACCCAATCTTGAGCAGCTAAGGGTCTTTGGATGCACGGCATATGACAAAGTACCAGCAGTACAAACCCACAAGCTGGATGACTGCAACAAGCAAATGGTGCATTTAGGAATTGAGGAAGGAAGCAAAGCATATCGGCTTCTTGACTCAGAAATCACGAGGATATGTGTGAGCCGTGATGTAATATTTGATGAGAAGAAGAGATGCAATTGGGATTGGTTGGCAGGAGTTAATTTGGTCACAGCCGAATTCACTGTTCATTATCCAACAGTGGCTAAAGGCGGGGATTCACCAGCTGCAGATCGACCGCAACAAGTCTCAGGTTCAGAGACACCAAATGAGGGTGAACTAGATTCAGTCGGATCTCCTTCACAGTTGGCTCCAGGATTGGGAGGTGCACCTGCATCACCAACCGATTCTACAACAACATCACCGTAACAAAGTCCAGCCGGTACGCCTCTCACTTCCTCTCCAGAAACAACACAGTTGAAAATGAGATCATTGTCAGAAATTTATGAAGAGACCGAGGGTTTGCAGACGTTTGAGGAATTGAATATAGCTGCAGTAGAAGAACTAGGAACCTTGTTGGGACCCGAATCCGCATATCCGGACCCTCTATGTATTCTGTGCTAGTCCAGAATCACGCTAGCACACACAGTCTTTACAGGGATGCACATCACAGACATTCGCATCAATACAAGAATAAATAGTGCAAACATTTATATAAACCGAGTTGTACGACCTTATGGTCTCCTTACATAAAGTCAGCCACGCAGGGCTTACATTATTCAGAGTAAAAGAAATAGCAGCGGAACAAAAATAAAAGTCGTGGAAGCCTTCATCTTGCCACAGGCAACCGACTGGGCTTGCCCCCTAGTTGCTCGTATCCTCGATGTACTCCTCCTCCCATACTAGTGTAGACTCCTCCACTGATGTTGGGGTTGATAAGCAAGGTGGGGTGAGTACACAAGGCACTCAACAAGTAATGCACAGAATGCATCACTATTACTATATGCAAAGCTTATTCCAAAGGATTGGCTTATGTGGTTCTTTTGCATCAAGTAGCATTTTTAAACCAATTTCTTAATTAGATTAAAGCAGTGGAACAGTTATAAGTAATACTAATTTCTTCAAATGGTTTTTCTTCAAGGTTCTCGCACACGACCTTAACAATTCATTTTTAATATCGCACACACCACCCTTCCTCATTTTGTTTATGAAGATCTACCCTTGATTGTAATCCCGAGCAATGCTCAATGCCGTGAGCACGGCTATTCGAATAGTTTTGAAACTCGCAGAGGTTGTACACTTTACCCACAAGATCTGACCGCCACCACACAGTGATTGTCCGCAACAAAGCTTTTCAGAACTTCTACCTTAACCAAAGAACCTCTCCGGTAATGCCTTCACTAAAACTTCCCTCACACAGAGCCGAAGTACAGGACCGGTCAATCACCGTTGGATAGGCACCAAGCCGTAGCACAGGTACGCTCCCCCGTACAAATACACCCCCGTGCCCTGTCACCCCGAGGTATCAGAGGAAAGATATCAGAACCCTAATCAAGGTCTGTCCCATATCAGACATGTGGTTGTACTGGTGACTCAGATCAAAGGCTTGCAAGGTGAAGTCCTTAACTGACCAAGGCAAGACTTCCAACACTCAATAGTGGCACACTACCCATTGTGGCACACAAACTCACAACACTCATCAACCCAATGCCACATAGGCCCACCAGGCATACAGCCTCTTGCCACTTGCCCCAGTCTAAATAATTTCCCACCTAGTTGATTATTGTGCAACACATGCCAGCAATATCTCAACATCGGTATGGAACCACACAGGTCTCCATACTTCAATTTCATCATGTGGCATCATCACAACACTTTCGAAATACATTCAATATTCCATTAGTCAATATTGCAACATTTTTCCGAAAGATCATTCATGACTCGTTGCAAGGCTAAGCATCTACTCACGGTCTAGCCTCCCGTGTTGGCATCATATTATTATCCAACCAGTACAATCAAACTTATGGTGACAATGATTTAGGGCATACAATTAAATATTTCAAGGTGACATAACAGAATGGGTTGATTAACTACGCTATCCCAATTTAAGTTAGATTCATTTTAAATAAATAAGCATGCATAATTTCAAAGCATAAATTACATTTTAAAAAGTCTGGGATCAAAATGATCAAAGCATCACTTGCCTTCAAAGAGTTCTTGGTCTTGTTCAAGCTTGGTCTTGAGCGACAATTCTTCCTCGAAACTTTTCGCAAATTTGCGTCTCACGCGTATAAACAAAATATGCAAAAAATAGCTATCT
Organism: Otatea glauca; assembly: GCA_036346275.1. NCBI lineage: Eukaryota > Viridiplantae > Streptophyta > Magnoliopsida > Poales > Poaceae > Otatea > Otatea glauca. The sequence goes on from CM070719.1 coordinate 36,778,812, forward strand.
GAAGGCTAGATGACCTCAAAATTCAAATAAAATTCATCATTAAATATCTCACATTTTATGAATTTTTAGAAATTCAATCACCCACATCCGAGTTAAAAATGCAAAAGTTATAGTCATTTGAAGTTTGAATAAAATCAAAATACGTAAATTAAGAAATCCGATTTTTTTCCAAATTATTTTTATACCAAAATTCGCATTTATGACGTCAAGATTGCATCATGATAACGCGGCAAGAGAAAAGAATTTCTACGAAATATTTTTATATATAAAAATATCTATGACGTCGACAAGATGACACGTGGCATGCCCAGGTCGCCACGTCGCTCGTCTATGGATCGGGTCCACGGTTCGGCTCGTCCACCGTGGACCGGAATCGAGGCCATGCCGCGCTAAGTGACGCAAGCACCGACGTTAAGCGCGACAATTTGGACCAACTTATGGCGACACGCGGTGCAACACAGTTAGCCAAGAATTAATTCAATCTTGTTCGTCCGATTTAAAAAGAACGACTGAGGTCAGATCTATCAGCACCAACACGTGGCTCTACCGTGACCATTGGATCCCGAATGGACGGCCACGATTAATCGGGCGACGTCGACAGACACGGCGGCGCTGACTCCTCGATTTCTACGCAACACGCGTCAACACGGGACCGGTTCGATAAGCGGTGCGATCTCGTCCGCTTGGTTCAAAATGGACGGCCGAGATGAACCAAGATGATTGGCTAACTGCGGACACGACACGCGGCACGATCCAAGACGACCGGCACACATCCGACGGCTACAGTACTTACGCGACGCGATAAAATAAACACGCTACGATCCAAATCTAACGGCTGAGATTGAATCAACATGGTTCTATACGATGTAATCTAGACCGTTGAATAAATCTGACGGCTGAAAGGTGAAGATGGGGTTTACTGTTTAAATGACGACGTGGCCGAATCTGGAGCGTTAGGCGATGATCGGACGGTGGGCAAAGCTCGGGCTGGCGGCGATGTCACGGCGGCGCAGATCTTGCCGGAGAGGAAGAAGACGACGGCGTTGGATGCCCAGGCTTCTCCGGCGACACGGTGGCGCGGTGAAGCGCCTCAAGACGAGCAACTCGGCGGTGACCTCAGGCACAGCAGAAAGTGAACAATGGCGGCGCAAAGACGGCGGAAATGCCTCGGAACTACGGCGAGCTTGCGCGACTGCGACAGTGCGTCTCGGTGAAGGAGAGATGGGGCAAAATGCGCGGAAGGAAGTGCTCTACGCAGCGCGTCTGGTAATAAAGAGGAAGCATTAACACGCCGGCGGTAATGGCGCGCGGAATCTCCGACCGTAACATATGGCGGCGGCGTTACCGGAAACGATCGGCGGTGACGTGGAGCAATCCCGAGCATCCGCGCGGATTGGATCGAATGGCTCGCATCGCGAAACGACGTCGCACACGCATAGGCGTTCGATCAAGATCGAATGGTTCGGCTGGGGCGGCGCTAGGGTTTCGGCGTGCTGGGCTGCGCGGGCTGGCGAGGCTGCTGGGCCGATGCATGGTGTTGGGCCGAACCGAAGATTTCAGCCCAAACACTATTCCTCAGATTTAAAATATTTTCGAGTTAAAATAATTCTGATAATTAAACAAAGCCAGGATAAATAGTAAAAGTACCCGAAAAATTTCAGAAAAATTCTGAAAAATATTTTGGAGCATTTAGAACCCAAATAAAATATTTCCAACCACACTTTGCATAAGCTTTTTACGTGAATTTGATTGAATTCAAGAAAAGTCAAATATCAAATAAATCCAATTAAATTTTAATAAATTCCCAAAAATTCTCAAAAATCAGAAATATTCCAAAATTTAAATTAGAGCAAAATTTAGGGTGTTACAAACCTATCATGAGGCAGTAGGTGATAAGGCTTTGAAGGATGCAATGCAACAAGAAATCGATTCAATACAGAAGAACAGAACCTGGACGTTGACAGACTGCCCAAGTGGAGTAAAGCCAATTGGTCTCAAGTGGATTTATAAACTGAAGAAGGATGCAACTGGAGTATTCGTGAAACATAAAATAAAGCAAAGATTAATTGCTATAGGTTACGTGCAGCAAAAGGGAGTAGATTTTGAACAAGTCTTTGCCTCGGTTGCGAGAATGGAGACAGTAAGACTGCTATTGGCGTTGGCAGCTCAAGAGAGGTGGTTTGTACATCATCTCGACATCAAATCTGCATTTCTTAATGGGGAGCTCCAAGAAGATGTTTATGTAACACAACCAGATGGTTTCATCAGTGCTAACAGTGAAAACAAGGTATGTAAACTGTCCAAAGCTTTTTATGGTTTGCGGCAAGCACCAAGAGCATGGAACATCAAGTTGGACAGAACGTTGAAGGAGCTTGGTTCCATAAATGCCCTCAAGAACAAGCAGTGTACAAGCGCAACACTGAGAATGGCTTGTTGATTGTCTGTGTATATGTAGACGACTTGATAGTAACAGGAGCGAGTGAGAAAGAACTTCAGATATTTAAAGAATAGATGAACAAAGAATTTGAGATGAGTGATTTACGACTTCTTTCTTATTATATGGGGATTGAAGTTCAGCAACGCAGCAAAGAGACGACCTTGAAGCAAAGTGGATATGCTAAGAGAGTCATGTAGCACGCAGGTATGTGGGATTGCAACCCATCGAAATTCCAATGGAACCCAAACTGCATTTGACACAGGATCAAGCCGAAATATCTGTAAATCCAATAAAATATCAGCGTTTAATTGGATGCTTGCGGTATTTAACACATACACGGCCAAATTTATGTTACTCTATTGGGATAGTCAGTAGATATATGCAGACGCCGAAACAGCAGATCAAGATCGTGGGAGGCACGTGCAGAGCGCCTCAAGAACACGCTAAGGGAGCAGCTGAGGGAGGAGATCAAGGAGGAGATGAGGGGGGAGATGACGACACGTGAGGAGGAGATGAGGGTGGACATGACACGTGAGGAGGAGATGAGGGTGGACATGATGGCACGTGAGGAGTGCCTGAGGGCCAAGATGATGGCGATGATCTCCTGCAGTCGAGCGGATGCCCCGCCACCGAGAGAGAAACCTGTGCCCCCACGAAGTAGCCGCGGTTGCAAAAATGATAACTCTGGTGCCCAGCTGAAGGTAATAATTAATTTTGCTTAACTTAAAGGTGGGAGGGTAACTTCATATGTTTTCTCTCGAGTTGCGCACTTTTTGCAGGCGCCTACCAAGTGCCAGCTCACCCTGACGGAAGACGGATTTCCTATTGAGGCTGCATGCGGGATTGCATTTCCATGCAAGGAGACCGACACGGTACATGGTCAGCCTTTGGGGAATGGCTACATGAGGGTCCAGGTGGACTACGTCCACGAAGCCTTCTTATCACATGAGCTCGAGTTCCCCCCCCCAACGAAGACATCACCACTCTCGGGCAAGCGCTGATGTCGTTCATCAAGTGGCCCACGACAGGCATCGTACTGGTCAAGGTAAAAAACCTCGCACCTTCTGTACCATTCCAGTAGTATTGCAACAAGTTACTTAATTATGCGCGTGCTTTGTAGGTTCCTACCGCACCTGCGCCTGCTCCCACAACCGTGATGAGTCCTGCACAAAGTACAGAGCTGGTGCATAAAAGGACTAGCACGACAACCACAGAATCACTGGAGGCCTCTGCTAAAAAGGCAAGGCTCACAAAGGCCCAGAAAGGAGAGCCGGCATAGACCACAGAGAAACCTTATGAATTTAAGGCCTACGTACATGGAAAGCCCCTTCTGCCTCCCAGCAAATTGAATGCTCTAGGCATATGGACTCGACAGCTCCATGGATGGTATGTTGACAAAGTGAAAGATAGCGAGCGTGTCGACTTCAATGTTAGATACAGAAAGGGACATTTCCACCGCGAGGAGGATGGGACATTCGAGCTAGTTTTGAGGATCTGCTCCATCTGCACTCAACCGATAGCCATCGATATTTCTACTGTACGATCCTGGACGCTGTGAGTATCGCACCACGTTGCACGACCTAATGACTTCCATAGGATTTTGCATTACTGTGAGACCCCGTTCTGATGAACAGGAACCTCCATGTGATTACTGTGCTATTCCCTGGATCAGTAGCTAGCACTCACATGTTTACAACATTCGTATCAAAATCATACACGCAAACAAACAGAAGAACTTACATAACTGAATAATTATACAGAGTTCAATACAAATTTAAACCATTTTAACAGCGAAAATTAAACATGGAAACCAAAAGAAAGCTGAAACTCCAAACAGCCTTGCGGTTGCCCACTAAACCCTCAGGCAACTTACTAGGCAACCTAGAAGAGACTATCATCAAAACCCCCGAGACCTGCTTGAAAGAACGTGTCGTCTGGCAGATCGCAGTCTTCTTCCTCCGAGACAGCAGATGCAAGATTGAGTACAATGGTATTCAGCAAGACTTATATTGGTTCACAGATGCAAATAATTAATTATGCAGGCTGAGCAATGGACAGGCTATGGTTATTTTGCAGTTGCATGAAAACATTAAAATGAATAAGCATAAAAGATTGCAACATCGCATTTTAATAAAAGCAATTGAAAGACAGAAAGATAAGCAATTATTCCATATTTTCAACCCAGTCTACCCGATCGTGATATGACCCTGTGTCGATATTTTGACACAAAAGATGGTTGTAAAACAGTTCCAAAACCCCAACCAATTTTAGAAAGCACCAAAACTCTAGCATTGGGAGGATTTTCCCCAAGTGCCCATTTTGGGCGCGCTAATCGATCGATTTTCACTGCAGAGGTGTACACTTTACCCACAAGGAATGATCAACCTCTTTTCCAGGCCAGTTAACACACTTCCTTTGGTGTGTCGGCAAGGAGATCATACAGAGCCGTTACATTATCTAGACGTGACTTTACACTAGCCCGGGACGTTAACCCTCGCCCTGAAGATAGAGACACTCACCCAAGCCGTGGATCCACATTTTCACACACACACCACGACTCTGTCCAGGGCAAGGCGTACACCGTTGCATTGGTATGTAGAAAGCCCTACAGACAGACCTGACCGGAATGCCTGTGCAATCTCCCGCCTTCCATAGATGCAAAGCCACATCTAAACAACTTATTAAGCTAAGACCCGCCCATACAAGCCCTTGTGGTAGCACGAAAAACATGGATCTATAACATCCCATTTGCTCGGTCCTTAATCCGACAGGGGCGATACTCCACCCTAGCTACGTGCATATCCTTTTGCACAACCGGCTAGTGCCAAATAATCACCCGCGTCAAACCATAGTTTTGTTTAAGGATTTTTAGCAAATTATCATCAACCAATTCCCAAAAGATCATATACCGGTTGAAAAGACTGAAAACACCAACGAGAAGCTTAAGCAGGAATATTATTATGCTAGTCATTATACCCAAACCTAACATTAAGTATGTCTAGTTCAATCTAGGGTTTACAAGGTTCACATGTTCATACAAATTGAGACAAACCATAAATTACAGGATTAACTACAGTTCTAACCCAAATTAGCACTTTTAGGGGGAATTGTCCGGATGCACTGTACATAAGCAAAAACAACATAAAGTAGGTGAATTATCGGGCTCAACGTGATCAAGGAGTTGCTTGCCTTGCAAATCACTGTCAGGAATAAAATCCGGATCCGCAGAACCGTCTTCTTCTTCTTCGATGATGTCGGTCTCTACTCGTCGAGAACAAGAAGAATAAAAGAATATCAGCAAACTCCAAATGGCAAAAGAAAGCAGATGACAAACAGATAAACACAATTCGAATTAAACAGGAGGTTGCTATTTATGAAATATTTGAATTCAAACATCGAATTATAGATGCTAAAATTATTTGGAATGAAAAGATTGTTCATTAGCTTCTTTTAGAGGATGCCATGCTTAACCAACACTAAAAACAGAGCTCTCTGTTTTTTTCTCAAAAATTTCAAGAAGAGAGCACTTAAAAACTATATCATTTAGGGTTATATATCTTACAAGATTTATGTGCAATAGCTAAAGACATTATGATTGATGTCTTGAATAATCTAGAGCATCCTTTGATTGACAATTGTAATGACTTCTTTTAACTTTTAGGGTTTGGGTAAAGCTTGAAAACTATTGTTGAAAAGGCTTAGTTGAACTCTAGACTCAGGCTACAAAACTGGCTAAGGAATTTAGACTAAACAATACTACTTAAGGTTATTGCACTTATGAAAACTAAGTGAAACAAAGCTTCAAAACAGGATATTTTTCTGGAATCTAATAATAAAAACTTTGGTGATCAGTTCTACACTATTCTTCCTAAAATTCTCATTTGGATGAATTATTTTACACATGGTTGAAAAATCCTGATTGTTTCAAATATTCAGCAAAACATAAAAAGTAGGTTTATTCCACTAACTTGTCTTGCATACAAACATTAGCAAAAAGCCATTCTTCTTCCAGAATCTACTAGTATATACTTTGTGAAGTGCTTCTATAATGCTTTTACATTCTTTCTAATTTATATAATCTATTTTATCATATGTTGAAAAGGGCTACATGAACACAAACACTGCTTTATAGCCAAACCAACTTGCACATTCATTTATTACTAAACCACTTATCAATTTTAATTCATTTTCATCCTGACATCAGGGCATGATCTTAAAAACATTTCAAAACTGAATTTGAGTTATTTTGAACTTGTTCATAGCAGATTACATTTATTTTGGTTATTACAAGTATTGTTTTTCTTAATTGAACAACTATCACATACTCTTTTTCCTAAGTATTTTCTCATGAGCAACTCCCCATGATTTAGGCCCCATTAGGATGAACTTTTAAACATTCAAACTTTAATCCTTTCTTTTATTTACTTAATTTCATTTTCACGCTTAGTATTCATTTTTGAGCAACATGATATATAATAAGGTATCATGCCAACATTTTCTTGCTTATTTGGAATACTCATAACCCAGAGGCTTCATAAAAATTTATCTTACCTTAATTGGATCATCCCAAAAATATTTTATTCATACAACCTTATTTACACTTAAGCATCTCTTTGATTTTTCCTAAAATCACATTTTACTCATCTTCAGAAATTTTTGCATATTCTAAAACTATAGAATTTTATACGAATTTAGAAACTAGTTTCACTAAATTTGGCGAGATGATTCGAAAGTTACAAGCATTTGAATTTCAGCCGGTTTCTGAAAATCATCCAAAAATCAGAAATACGCTTTCAACTCAGAGGAGACGGTTTCTCTCACGCGCGCAAAAACGGGTTTAAACGACGGACTCACGACACCGGGTCCCACCGGTCGCTGACCTGCAATGGCGCCGCGAATTCTTGCTCGCCGCCGGCGAAGTAGCCCCGCCGCGACGGAATGGGCAGCGGTTTTATCTTCACCGCGCCAAGGCTAACCTAGGGACGGTGCTTACTTGCCGGAAGAGAAACGGGAAGGGGGCTGCCACCGCGAGTTTGCGGCGGCGCCATGGCCGTGACGGCGAAAGCCCGGCTAACGGCTAGAACTCCGGCGAACCAGGGCTAGGCGAGCTACAGTGGAGCAAGGGGATTCGAGCTCACCTGCTGGCTGGGTCGGAGAAGGCCCCAGACGCGCTGCCACCGTCCGCCGGCCGGGAGGAAGAAGAACAACGGTGCAGCGGCGCTGCGAGCAAAATGGAACAAGAATCGCGGTTGATCAGTGATCCTTGAGGGCTAGAGGAGCTCGAGGTGGAGTTGATTCGGAGGATTGGGGAGAAACTCACCCAAATCGCCGTCTCCCCCTCTTTCGGGCTCCTGCGGCTCAGCGAGGAAGACGACCCCGTGCAGGGCTCTTGGCCCAGCAAAATGGCGAGGTGAAGAGCACAGGGGCACTGCGACGCGAGCAAGAGGCTTAAAGCTGAAGGGAATTGATCGTTGCTGCGATTTTGGGCGCTATTTTGTCGGCATTTCTGCATCGAAGCGAAGAACGAAGCGCAGCCTCGTCTCCCGGGTGGCTCGACCGTGGGCAAGCAACCACAGGTGAGGAGGAGCTTAACGCGACGTGGAAGGCTATGCTCGCGCCGGACGGGAGCAGGTGAAGACCGGGCGACGAAGGACGGCGAGGACGGCGACTCGCCCCGGCCAGGGGAGAAGAAAGGGGAAGAAAATCGCGAGCTGAGGCTGACGGGTGGGGCCGGGATAGCGCTTCTCCTCAGCTTGCCAGCGCAACGGGCTCAACAGTACCGGGCCCACCTGTCGGCGAGAAGGGGGTGTTTAATGTGATTTGACTGAACGAGAAATCTCTAGAATTCGAATTTGTTTAAGCCTCAAACAGAGTCAAGATTTTCTCAAAAATTTTGACCAAGTCTTACTGGAATCCACACGTCTACTACAAAATTTTGAGACAAAAAATCCTTTTAGACTATTTATTAAATTTCTAACACTGTACCCTGGTCCTGAACTTTGATTTGGGTTTTTAATTTAATTAAAGATTCATTTTCTAGGATTTATTTTTGAAACTTTTTCGTGAGGTTCAAATCCTTATAATTGGATCACTATAAAAGTTTCAAATCACAAACATGAATAATTATTTTATAAAAATTCTGACAACTGTTTTCCTTGCATTTTGGACCCACTGTATTTAAATTTTTAAGAGGCTTATATTATTTCATTTAATTATAAAAATTTTACCAGTGATGTATTATACCCCCAGAGATTTATATAAATTTTCTTGGCTTTACTTGAAATTGTTTATTTTTCTTCTTACTTTTTGATTCACTGTTTTTAGTCAAAAAGTAGATACATGCTTTATTTAACTTGACCCCAAGTTTGTAAAAATTTTATTTACTGGTCAAACATTATGACCAGCTTGAATAGGACCCATGGTAAATTTTTCTAAATTTTATCTTCGTCTTTTTACCTTTTCCTTTGTTTTTCCCTTTTATTTAATCTTTTCACATAACACAAAAGTCTAAGAAATTCTAATTGGAGCAAATAATACCTAGAAATTCCAGAACCATTTATATTAAAATTTAAATTGTTCATTTTTCACTGTTCCAAACTTTCAGGACGTTATAGATCCACCCCCCCTTACAGAAATCTCGCCCCCGAGATTTGACAGGTCAAAAGGAAAAAGTGGTCTAAAAGAAATCCGGGAATTATTCCCTAAGTCGATCCTCTCGCTCCCATGTCGCTTCCTCTTCCGCATGATTACTCCATTGCACTTTTAGCATCTTATGGGCTTTGTTTCGAGTATAGCGCTTCGCTTCTTCAAGAATCTTCACGGGACGCTCTCGATAAGTAAAGTCAGGTTGAAGATCAAGATCTTCCAACTGGGTAAGTTCAGTCGGAACGCGGAGACACTTCTTCAGTTGCGACACATGGAAGACGTTATGCACACTGGATAACTGAGTGGGCAACTCCAATCTATATGCCTTTTCTCCCATTCTCTCCAGGATGCAATAAGGTCCAATATACCGAGGAGCTAGCTTGCCTCGAACCGAACCGATTTAACTCCACGAAGAGGTGAAACTTTAAGGTAAACATAATCACCAACCTCGAAACTTAAGTTACGTCGACGAGTGTCGGCATAACACTTTTGGCGAGATTGAGCTTCCCTCAATCGGCTTCTGATTAAATCCACTTGCTCTTGGGCTTCATTAATCAAATTGGGACCAAAGAACTGTCTTTCACCCACTTCAGACCAGAAAAGTGGCGTTCGACACTTTCTTCCATAAAAGGACTCAAATGGTGACATATGCAGACTAGCTTGAAAGCTATTGTTATAAGAAAACTCCGCAAATTCAAGCCACTTTTCCCAATTGGTGCTATAAGACAGCACACAAGCCCGCAACATGTCTTCCAGAGTCTGATTTGTTCTTTCAGTCTGCCTATCAGTCTGCGGATGGTAGGCAGTACTAAAATTCAACTTGGTTCCCAACAATTTGTGCAGCTGTTCCCAGAAATGAGGTGTGAACTGCGATCCACGATCAGACACAATCGTCTTTGGGACACCATGCAAGCGCACAATATTTGAGACATAGAGCTCTGCTAGTTTAACTGTAGAATCTCTAGTCTTGACAGGGATGAAATGAGCTACTTTTGTCAGCCGGTCAACAATAACCCAATGGAATCACTCCCCTTTTGGGTTCGAAGAAGGCCAGTAATGAAATCCATACTGATATCATCCCACTTCCATTCTGGAATTTGCAATGGCTGAAGAAGTCCAGCTGGACGCTGATGTTCAGCCTTTACTCGTCGACATACATCGCACTTCGCGACATATTCAAATGACATCCTTCTTCATACCGCCACCAATATTCCCTTTAAGGTCCCGTACATCTTGGTACTACCAGGATGAATAGATAATGGTGACTCATGAATTTCTGCCAAAATCAGCTTCTTGATCTCAGGATCATTCGGCACATATATTCGAGTCCCTCTCATGATTATCCCATCAGGGCTTTCCAAGAACTCAGAATCTGTGTCATCTTTCAACTAATTCCGAATCTCAACAACGGCTTCATCTTTAAACTGTGCAGCTTTAATTTGACTTTTAAGAGTCGGCTGCAACTGCAGAGTAACCACATAACCATTCTCAACCAAATTCAGATTGAGCTTCTGAAACTCATGAACTAACTCAGACTGATTTGAACCCAACATGTAATAAAGCTTGCGACTAAGAGCATCGGCTACGACATTGGCCTTGCCAGGATGGTAGTGAATGCCGAGATCGTAATCTTTAATCAGCTCTAGCCATCTTCTTTGTCTCAAATTCAGGTATGGCTGAGTAAAGAAATACTTGAGGCTCTTTTGGTCGGTGTAGATTTCTGTTCTGTTTCCAATGAGATAGTGCCGCCAGATTTTAAGGGCGTGTACAACTGCGGCTAGTTCTAGGTCATGCGTAGGATAATTCTGCTCATGAGGACGGAGTTGTCGAGAAGCATAAGCGACAATTCTGCCCTCTTGCATCAACACACAACCCAAGCCATGAAGCGATGCATCACAATACACCTCAAAACTCTTGTGAATATCCGGCAAAATAAGCACCGGAGCAGATGTCAACTTTTCCTTCAGTTTCTGAAAACTTTCCTCACAACCAGGAGTCCATTCGAACTTCCTTTCCTTTTTCAGAAGCTGAGTCAGCGGCTTAGCAATCTTACAGAAGTTTTCAATAAACCGGCGATAATAACCAGCGAAGCCTAGAAAACTTCGAATCGTTGGGACTGATTGCGGCCTTTCCCAAGCCAATACTGCTTCCACCTTACTTGGGTCAACGGCAACTCCGCCTTCGGACAGAACATGCCCTAGAAAAGCGACTTCTTTTAACCAGAACTCACACTTCTCAAACTTGGCATACAACTTGTTCTCCCGAAGCTTACTAAGGACCAAGTGTAAATGTTGCCTATGTTCTTCCTCGCTCTTGGAATAAACGAGGATGTCATCAATAAATACCACCACAAATTTATCTAAATACTCCATAAAGACTTTGTTCATCAGGTTCATAAAGCTTGCTGGAGCATTTGTCAGCCCAAACGACATTACGGTGTATTCATATAAACCATAACGCGTAGTGAGGGCGGTCTTTGGAATGTCTGAGGGTCTGATTTTCAATTGAAAATATCCCAATTTCAAATCTATCTTAGAGAAGACTTGCGCCCCATTCAACTGATCAAACAGATCATCTATCCGGGGAAGCGGATACTTATTCTTAATGGTCACTTCATTCAAGGCACGGTAGTCTACGCACATACGCAGCTATCGCCCTTCTTTTCACAAAAGAACCGGACTCCTGTGCATGTAAGAACGGGACGAATAAACCCCTTATCAAGTTGTTCTTTGAGTTGCTTTTTCAATTCTACCAACTCATTTGGAGGCATCCGATATGGTCGTTTTGATATCGGTGCAGTTCCCAGCACCAAATCAATAACAAACTCCATATCACGATCCGGGGGTACTCCCGGCAATTAAATAGGAAAAACATCAGGAAATTCACTAACAACTGCCACTTCATTTAGACTAGAAGCAGATGTGGAATACCAGACTATCTGAGGTGTTGTAATTTCAGTACTTGAGGTAAACTCTACTTGTACCCCCTCTTTGTTTTCAAGGGCTACGGATCGATTAGCACAATCTATGCGACCTTTACTCTTAGCTAACCAGTCCATGCCTAGAATCACATCCAGACCAGATGTCTCTATCACGATGAGATCAACATAAAACATAACTTCATTGATCTCTATGCTAACCCCGGAACAAAAACTAGCAGTTCTAATGGTAGCTCCAGGCAATTGCACAATCATATGAACAGGCAAAAGAGAAACCTCCAATTTGTGTTGCTCAAAAAACTTCTTAGATATGAAAGAATGAGAAGCTCCTGAATCAAATAGAACCAAGGTAGGAATGGATTGCACGGGAAACATACCAAGCACGACATCCGGCGCTTCTTGCGCTTCCTCAGTCGTCACGTGATGAAGACACCCAACATTACCACCTTGAGTAGGTGGTGGAGCCGTTCCCTGAGATTGCCGCTTTGACACATCCTGCGAGCGGCCTTGAGCTTGAGGTCGCTGGCCAGCCTTCTTCTTAGGACAAGCGTTGGCGTAGTGCCCACGCTCGTTGCAATGAAAGCAAGTGACATTAGCGGCCTGCTTCTGAACAACAGCAGCCGATCTAGGTTGTTGTCCCTGACGGACTGGCTGTGATGACTGCCGCTGAACAAAGCGGGGAGTCTGACTCTGAACCCACTCAGCCTGGCGCTGGACCCTTTGGGCCTGAATCGGTGGTGGTCGACGGACATTAGTCGACTGCCACCCTGGTGATCGAGATGATCCAGCTCCAGTAGAACTACGCGCAAGCCACTTGCGCTCCGCTTCCAAAGACATTGCGGCTACCGTGTTCCACCTCACCGCTTTATCAACGAGGGTCCGAAGTCATCGATGTCTTGGGCAATCAAGGCCCACTTAATCTCTTCATTCGGACTTTCCGAGACACATCAATCCTTCTCGCCTCATCGCCTACTTCATATGTGGCATATCCGATAGCCGATTGAAACGGGCAGTACTCCATCACCGCTATTGACCGCTTAGGTCCGAAATTCCGCTTTTCACCTCAATCACACTAGCCGGAATGTGAGTGCGGCGGAAAGCGACCTAAACTCGAGCCATAGGACCACTCGACCTTCCAAAGAAGACCGCTTGGTAGTTCTCCCACCAAATCGCTGCGGTCCCTGCGGTGATAGGAGGCATACAAGACTTTCTCCTATCATCGCATCTGCAAGAATGGCTAACTTGCTCTCCACAGCTCTCAACAGGTCATCAAGATCGAGAGGCTCGGCAAGAGGGGAAAAACCGTGGTCGGGTCCTTAGGAACTCACTCAACTTAGACACACGAGGTGCTCCACCATTTCCTCCATGAGCCATATTACGAGGTGTCAGATTCGGGCTATCTCACATAAAGCAATAGCGCATTCGCTTGTCTTCCTTGCTCGATCATAACCAAGACTTGCGCCATTGTGGGCGGCTAAGGTAACTGTCCCTCCGAAATCTCCTCTTGCACAGGCGGTGGATCAGGGACTTCACGACGAGCGGCTCGTGAAGAAGAAGCCCGCGTCGTGGGATGTTGAGGATTCGGCTGGGCCGACGTAGAAATACTCGCTCGAGGATCGCGAGCATCCTGAGCCACACCCGAACCCAAAATCTGACTAAGGGATCTTGTCGGCCTCATCCTGCAATTACAATCTTTTAGTACACTAAAGAAAAGAACACTGTTTTAAAATTTATGGCCTGCACAATACTTCATATAGCTAACTCATGCCGCTCTTATTTGTCGTGTATGATTATCTCATCGAAAACTTTCACTTCAAAGCTAAAATTTGCGAGAGAAAATCATCACTATTAATTCACACAAAAGAAGCAGCTCAAAAACTTTACTCTGTAAAACATGCTACACATATATTATTTACACACACACATACGGATTAATTCACATCTTAGTTACTACTAAAACATATGCATGCAAATTATTTCCACACCACAGCCACTAGCATATTTCCTGACTTTGCTCCTACTTCCAGGACACAATTTTTTTTTCATAGCACAAGCAATACAGGAAGGATAAAAATGCATTCCTTCTTACATACTCTCAAATGTTAGACAACACAGAACCACATTTTCAAATGCTACTACCAGCACAACACAAAATTGAACTCATTTTCTTTAGCATTTCGGCAACTTCCCAGAACCACAACCATTTCATCACAAACACAATATAACAAGACTATCAAACATTTTCTCACAAGCACACATACGAAGCATTAATCCATCAGAGGAAGTTTCAAACATTTTCTAGTTTCTACAATTAACAGATGACTTCATACTACCATTTTCAGCCACTTAGCACTTTGTTTGGAAGCATACAAGCTGTTTTGAACACATAAGACTTAATTCCACACTTACATTTCTACAAGTCTTACTTTTAGTTACAAAATGAGACTACTTTAACTAATAATTTCAGCACAACCCTCAATATTTACAAGGTTTTTGCAACATTTATATTACAACAAAATCACATTCTAGCAACTACATTACCAATACACAACCAAAATATTTCTTCCATACATTACCACATACTACTAGATCTTTCTACATTCCACTCCACTACTTCATATTCCCACATTCCTAACCACACACCTCCTTCGGTGATATACCTGTGGAGTGCTAGGGCGGTAGGTGCAAGTACTATATGGATTGATGCCCTTATCATTTATGAGCCTAGGGCAACTCCCAATAGTTGACATCATAGCATTTGCACCCACTCCCGGCGTAGGCACATAAGACATGGGTGGAGGGCGTTGCGCCGCCGGAATCCCCGGAGCCTCACTAGTTAGTACCGTGCGTGGTAAGGCACGCCTTGCCACACAATGCTACTCGCGACTCCAAGAATGCCACACGACGCCGAGTCTCAAGCAACTCTTGAGCCAACCTCACGTAGTGGTTATCCAACTTATTAGCAAACTCCACCATGACTTTCAAGTTGCCATTACCCACTCCAACATGGTCCCTATACACATTACTCCCTACCAACGGTCTCCCAGGTAGGTAGTAATGGTGAGGGCTCAAGTCAGGTAACACATGCCGAAGCCGTACTATGGCTAGGTATGCCGCCTCATTCATAGAAGCGTCTATGGACGACCCACTACCCACATAGCTCCTCTCTCCCTCACTGTGGGCCGGTCTAGGAGGGATAAACACTCGAGCGGCGTACTCCTTGGTCACTGGGCTCAAGTACGCCTGGAACACCACATATCTTGGGCACCCCTCAAACTGACAGCTCTCTAGCAAAGACTGCAGCACTCCCATCATACCCGAGTGCTTAGGAACCCTCGACTCGTGGCAAGGAACAAGCCGGGCCATCTACAAAAATACAAAGCAAGATAAGCTTATAACATAATTAGGAGGAGTTAAGAAACTACAAAAAAGAAAATTAGCATTAGGCTAAATTCCATTATTAGTAGTGGACAGATTTTTGTTTACTTCCAAATTAAATTTTTACACTCCTAACTAACGATCGTTCTTCCAAGGTTCCTACAACAAGATGGCTCGATACCATCTGTTGTGAGACCTGCTCGATGAACAGAACCTCCATGTGATTCTTGTGCTATTCTCTGGATCAAGAGCTAGCACTCACATGTTTACAACATTCGTATCAAAATCATACACGCAAACAAACAGAAGAACTTACATAACTGAATAATTATACAGAGTTCAGTACAAATTTAAACCATTTTAACAGCGGAAATTAAACACGGAAACCAAAAAAAAGCTGAAACTCCAAACAGCCTTGCGGTTGCCCACTAAACCCTCAGGCAACTGACTAGGCAACCTAGAAGAGACTATCGTCAAAACCCCCTAGACCTGCTTGAAAGAACGCGTCGTCTGGCAGATCGCAGTCTTCTTCATCTGAGACAGCAGATGCAAGATTGAGTACAATGGTACTCAGCAAGACTTATATTGGTTCACAGATGCAAATAATTAATTATGCAGGCTGAGCAATGGACAGGCTATGGTTATTTTGCAGTTGCATGAAAACATTAAAATGAATAAGCATAAAAGATTGCAACATCACATTTTAATAAAAGCAATTGAAAGACAGAAAGATAAGCAATTATTCCAGATTTTCAACCCAGTCTACCCGACTGCATATGACCCCAGTGTCGATCCTTTGACACAAAAGATGGTTGTAAAACAGTTCCAAAACCCCAACCCATTTTAGAAAGCACCAAAACTCTAGCATTGGGAGGATTTTCCCCAAGTGCCCATTTTATGCGCGGCTAATCGATCGATTTTTCACTCGCAGAGGTGTACACTTTACCCACAAGGAATGATCAACCTCTTTTGCGTGCCGCTAACACACTTCCTTTGGTGTGTCGGCAAGGAGATCATACAGAGTCGTTACATTATCTAGACGTGGCTTTACACCGGCCCGGACGTTAACCTCGCCTCAAGATAGAGACACTCACCCAAGCCGTGGATCCACATTTTCACACACACACCACGCCTCGTCTGTGGCAAGGCGCACAACGTTGCATTGGTATGTAGAAAGCCCTATGCATGCACTGACCGAATGCTCGGCAATCTCCCGCTTTCCATAGATGCAAAGCCACATCTAAACAACTTATTAAGCTAAGACCCGCCCATACAAGCCCTTGTGGTTGCACGAAAAATATGGATCTATAACATCCCATTTGCTCGGTCCTTAATCCGACACGGGCGATACTCCACCCTAGCTACGTGCATATCCTTTTGCACAACCGGCTAGTGCCAAATAATCACCCGCGTCAAACCATAGTTTTGTTTAAGGATTTTTAGCAAATTATCATCAACCAATTCCCAAAAGATCATATACCAGTTGAAAAGACTGAAAACACCAACGAGAAGCTTAAGCAGGAATATTATTATGCTAGCGATTATACCCAAACCTGACATTAAGTATGTCTAGTTCAATCTAGGGTTTACAAGGTTCACATGTTCATACAAATTGAGACAAACCATAATTTACAGGATTAACTACAGTTCTAACCCAAATTAGCACTTTTAGGGGGAATTGTCCGGATGCACTGTACATAAGAAAAAACAACATAAAGTAGGTGAATTATCGGGCTCAACGTGATCAAGGAGTTGCTTGCCTTGCAAATCACTGTTAGGAATAAAATCCGGATATGCAGAACTGTCTTCTTCTTCTTCGATGATGTCGGTCTCTACTCGTCGAGAACAAGAAGAATAAAAGAATATCAGCAAACTCCAAATGGCAAAAAGAAAACAGACAGACAAACAGATAAACACAATTCGAATTAAACAGGAGGTTGCTATTTATGAAATATTTGAATTCAAACATCGAATTATAGATGCTAAAATTATTTGAAATGAAAAGATTGTTCATTAGCTTCTTTTAGAGGATGCCATGCTTAACCAACACTAAAAACAGAGCTCTCTGTTTTTTTCTCAAAAATTTCAAGAAGAGAGCACTTAAAAACTATATCATTTAGGGTTATATATCTTACAAGATTTTTGTGCAATATCTAAAGAAATTAGGATTTAAGTCTTGAATTAGCTAGAGCATCCTTTGATTGACAATTCTAATGACTTCTTTTAACTTTTAGGGTTTGGGTAAAGCTTGAAAACTTTTGTTGAAAAGGCTTAGTTGAACTCTAGACTCAGGCTACAAAACTGGCTAAGGAATTTAGACTAAACAATACTACTTAAGGTTATTGCAATTATGAAAACTAAGTGAAACATAGCTTCAAAACAGAATATTTTTCTGGAATCTAGTAATAAAAACTTTGGTGATCACTTCTAAACTATTCTTCCTAAAATTCTCATTTGGATGAATTATTTTACACATGGTTGAAAAAGCCTGATTGTTTCAAATATTCAGCAAAACATGAAAAGTAGGTTTATTCCACTAACTTGTTTTGCATACAAACCTTAGCAAAAAGCCATTCTTCTTCGATAATATACTAGTATATACTTTGTGAAGTGTTTATATACTGCTTTTACATTCTTTCTAATTTATATAATCTATTTTATCATATGTTGAAAAAGGCTACATGAACATAAACACTGCTTTATAGCCAAACCAACTTGCACATTCATTTATTACTAAACCACTTATCAATTTTAATTCATTTTCATCCTGACATCAGGGCATGATCTTAAAAACATTTCAAAACTGAATTTGAGTTATTTTGAACTTGTTCATAGCAGATTACATTTATTTTGGTTATTACAAGTATTGTTTTTCTTAATTGAACAACTATCACATACTCTTTTTCCTAAGTATTTTCTCATGAGCAACTCCCCATGATTTAGGCCCCATTAGGATGAACTTTTAAACATTCAAACTTTAATCCTTTCTTTTATTTACTTAATTCATTTTCACGCTTAGTATTCATTTTTGAGCAACATGATATATAATAAGGTATCATGCCAACATTTTCTTGCTTATTTGGAATACTCATAACCCAGAGGCTTCATAAAAATTTATCTTACCTTAATTGGATCATCCCAAAAATATTTTATTCATACAACCTTATTTACACTTAAGCATCTCTTTGATTTTTCCTAAAATCACATTTTAGTCATCTTCAGAAATTTTTGCATATTCTAAAACTATAGAATTTTATACGAATTTAGAAACTAGTTTCACTAAATTTGGCCAGATGATTCGAAAGTTACAAGCATTTGAATTTCAGCCGGTTTCTGAAAATCATCCAAAAATCAGAAATACGCTTTCAACTCAGAGGAGATGGTTTCTCTCGCGCGGGCTCGCTGACACCTGGGTCCCACCGGTCAGTGACCCAGAACAGGGTGTCGCGGATTCTTACTCGCCGCCGGCGAAGTAGCCCCGCCGCGACGGAATGGGCTGCGGTTCTAGCTTCACCGCGCCAAGGCGAACCTAGGGACACAGCTTACTCACCGGAAGAGAAACAAGAAGGGGGCTGCCACCGCGAGGGTGCGGCAGCGCCATGGCCGTGACGGCGAAAGCCCGGCTAACGTCGAATATTTTTAAGAGGCTTATATTATTTCATTTAATTATAAAAATTTTACGAGTGATGTATTATACCCCCAGGGCTTTATATAAATTTTCTTAGCTTTACTTGACATTGGTTATTTTTCTTCCTACTTTTTGATTCACTGTTTTTAGTCAAAAAGTAGATACATGCTTTATTTAACTTGATCCCAAGTTTGTAAAAATTTTATTTACTGGTCAAACATTATGACCAGCTTGAATAGGACCCAGGGTAAATTTTTATAAATTTTATCTTCATCTTTTTACCTTTTTCTTTGTTTTTCCCTTTTATTTAATCTTTTTACATAACACAAAAGTCTAAGAAATTCTAATTGGAGCAAATAATACCTAGAAATTCCAGAACCATTTATATTAAAATTTAAATTGTTTATTTTTTACTGTTCCAAACTTTCAGGGCGTTACAATTACGCTTTTTAACATTCAATGCGAGTTGCAGGGCGATGAGGCAGCGAGTCGTGACGAATCGACAACTAGTTGGGTTCGTCGACCCTGAGCTTGTGTCCGCGACGATGGCTAGGCTTCAACCGAAATGGGTTGCCTCCTACATCAAGAGGGCATTGCAAGCTGAGTCGAAGAAGGACTTCATTTTACTCCCGTACCACGAGGAGTAAGTGCTACTTCACCGTTCAATTACTTCTACGCACTTAAACCGTATGTGAACTTATTTTCTTCGCCGCATACCATTTAATAAGCAACCATTGGGTTCTACTCGTGCTCCTTCCGAGTGACAACAAAGTGTACACTTTTAATTCGATTGATAAGAGACCGATGACCTACGCGATCAAGCCTCCTTTGGAGCAGTAAGTGCACCACTCTTATCTAACATTTTCTGTATTTAACTACATTCATTATTTTTTTACTTAACGGCATCTCTCCAATGTATATAGGGGTTTCAAGGAATACGTCGAAGTAGGAGGGACACACGACGACAAAAAGTGCTCCAAGCTGGAGTATGTCCGCTTCAAGGTACAAGTGGCTATCATATATAAGATTTAGATTTTCTGACATATTTTCTTCGTCTCTTAATTTATTTTTCTTTCTTCACAGTGTCATCAACAGGGCAGCGACGACCGATGTGGTTTGTATGTCATGCAACACATGGTGATCTTGATTGCCGGCTCAGACCGTTTCCCTACGGTAGTACATGCATTATTATACAATTAGTCTTTCACATAAAAATTTGAAAACTTAAATTAGAACACTCGTTTCTATTTTGCAGCATACCATTATCCCCCAGAAGAGTATAGACAGTACTGCACTCAACAAGATACGAGACCACTTATGCCAGTGGTACTGGATAGAATGCTTGTCGGAGGACGGACGGTTTAGAGATCCCGAAAGCTCCTACTAGACCAGATGTGAACAATATTACATATCTGAATGCTGCATGTGTACGGTTAAGCATGTTTACGTTCTATTTTGTTAACGAATGTGATATGTGTTTGTTGTAACAAAGTGTTCATGTTCTTTGAATGTGATATGTTGTTTGTAATTTCTGTGTGAATGTGATATGTGCATATTGTGTGGAATATGTGCCGATTGGAAGGTGAATTAGAAAATAGCACAGCACATCCCTTCATCTCTGTCGGTTCTCACAAGAAAATGATAGAGATGTGACAGTCATCTGTATCGGTTCTTTGTAAGAAGCGATAGGGATGATTAACTCATCTCTATCGGTTCTATATAAAAAACGATAGAGATGAGGGTATTCATCTCTATCGGTTCTTTATAAGAACCGATAGAGATGATGAGTCTCTATCGGTTCTTAGAAATAAGCGATAGAGATGAAAGACTCATCTCTATTGGTTCTCACAAGAAAATGATAGTGATGTGACGGTCATCTATATCGGTTCTTTGTAAAAAGCGATAGGGATGATGAACTCATCTCTATCGGTTCTATATATGAAGCGATAGAGATGAGGGTATTCATCTCTATCGGTTCTTTTTAAGAAGCGATAGAGATGATCATCACGTCTCTATCGGGCAAGAACCGACTGTAATAATTCCGCCTCATCTCTGTCTCATGACTTTGTGTCGCCACCAAAACCGACTGTAATGATAAAAAAGAACCGATTGTGATGTATATTTGTGTAGTAGTGATTATTAACGCCCCTTCTAACTCATCTATCACAATCGTTTTTTTCTAAAAACTTAAGAACCGACATAGATAAAGCGATAATGATGTACTATTCTGTAGTAGTGAGTGAAAATCACGTGGAGATTTGTCTCAAAAATTTCCACGGCGATTTAACCAACCATGAAAGGCGGTTTCTGGAAAGGCTGTCCACCCCGGCCACCGTCAGGCGTCCAGCCCCCAGAATTTCACTCCACTAAGTTGACAACTAGCTAGATCAGGACAAGCACACAAGCCATCCAGCCATCTCTTAATTTGTTCTTTTATACACATGAAGACGACCCCTCGCCTTACGCGCGCTAGCTGTCTTGCCATTTTAATCCCTCACATTGCAATTCCACCCATTGCATCACTGTTTCCTTCGTCTAGCTAGCTAGGCTCTAGCATTCTTTAGTTCTGCACATCTAGCTTCGCATTGCGCGTGCATGGCGGGAGGCGGCGACGAGGTGGCCGTCAACACGGCGTCGGCAGAGGGCGCCGGCGAGGAGACGGTGAAGCCCCTTGCGGGTAAGACCCCGGCGTCGGTGGAGAGCGCGGCGCTGCCGCTGGGCATGGTGCTGGTGCAGTTGTTCACCGTGGTGACGCTTCTCCTTTCCAAGCTCGCCCTCAACACCGGCACGAGCCCCTTCGTCCTCCTCGTCTACCGCAACCTCATCGCCGCCGCCTCCGTCGCTCCCCTCGCTTTCGCCCTCGAGAGGTACGCACGCGCTACGTCCGCCACTGCATGCACAGACAGGTGTCATACTCAGATCATGGTACTCGTGGAATTCCAAACCGCACGCTCTATACTGACGGGCTCTAGCTCGTTTCTCTCTTTCCTGTTTTCTTATTGTCCTGGCAATTCGTTCACTACTAATTTTCATGGACTCGTCATTTTCAATCCTATCAAATTAAGGTGTGTCTGAACAGCGTAGGTAGGGGATGAACAGGAGAATTGAATCAACCATAGTTTTTTCAGAGAGAGAGAGATAGATCAACCCGCATTTGGAAAACGACAGGGCTTGATAAAAGTAATTAATTAATTCCATGCAGGAGTTTCATTTTTATCTGATACTAATTTAGCAGTGAGGAGAATTTAAGGTTCCAGAACTTTCCTAACTAGCTAGACCCGTACGTGGGGATGGAGACAAAAACGTCGTCAAATCAAGGAACAAAAGGCAATCGCCATGACGCCGTTCTGACTCGAGGGATACGGTTTGACATCACCTGTATTCCAACGTAAACAAAACCAACCGTAGTAGTATTTAGGTGCGCCGCACCTGCACGCGATGCATGGTCGCCGCATATGCACATAAATGCAGTGGAGAGTACGTAGCAGCAGTACTCCAGTAGGTTTGACTAGGGGTGCAATTGGCTTACATTCGGTCAGATGGATTCGATCATATGTTGCTCTTTTTTATTCTAAATCATTTTTTTTGTCGGATTCAAAGTCGAATATGGATAGTGCCGGATACGAATACGGCATGGATAATATCGGTCACGGATTCGACATAAATACAGAACGAAATCGATACGGTATTAGATATTTTTTATCGGATATCACGCGAAAATGATACCGTATAAAGCACACATGTAGCAATGACTAATCAACTGTATGAGTTCGAATATAACATAACTAATGTCAAGAATTGATATTAGGGTTTTCCACTAACTTTAAACAAATTAAATCGAGTTCTTCATTAGAAATTTATCTCCGCCCTATCTTTCTTTTTTCTTTTTCTCCTTTTCTTTCTTTCGTTTCTTTTCTTCTTTCCTTTTTGGTGGCCATAACCCCATTTTCTTCTTTCCTTCCTTTCTCTTCCCTGACTTCTCTTTCCTTTCTTCTTTCTCCCTCCTCCTTCCTTTTCCTCCCTTCTTCCTCCTCCCTCAGCTAGGACGTTGTGTCACCTCGCGCCGCCTTGGCCTCGCACCGCCCCGTCCTGGCCTCGGCCTCGCGTCACCCCCCATTCGAGCCACCCCGGCCTAGAGCCACCCTAGCCGTGCGCCGCCCCGTCTGTACACCACCCCGGCCCCGTCCGCGTTTCCCTTGGGCTGTGTTCGGCTCTGATTCGGATATCCGATACATAGGTTTTCGAAAATTTCTGAGAATACTCTCGGAAAATCCCGATCCGACGGATAGTATTATCCCGAATCCGATACCGAATCCAAATCCGACAACTATCCGACTCAAAGAGCCGAATCCGATCGAAGGTATTCGGTCGGTCGATCGGTCGGCAAATATCCGATCCGATTGCACTCGTAGGTTTGACTGTAGAAAAGTTCAGTCACAATTACTCTGCCCTACCGGAGTAGAGTACTCGATCGCTTGTTCATTTTCACGAGGCCCTCGTGTGTTCCCGCAGTAAAGCTTTGCAAGACCAACAATTAGATCAACCACATACAGATTTAGGACACAAATCGTTAGATCAATTTGTAATTCAATTCACTTTTATACGTATTATTTTTTAGTTGTTAACGATATATCATAAAAGATATTAACAGTTAAAGTACAACTCCCTCCGGTCACAAATAGTTATAGTTTTAAATATTGGCACGGTCTTCAAGACACAATTTTGATCACTAATTTGTATTATAATATATTTATAAAACCTAATAAAATTATAATATTATAAAAGTGCTTTTCAAGACAAATCTATACATTTGATTTTTATGTATCCAATTAAATATTTAAAAAGATATTAGCAACCAAAGTTTTAAAAGTTTGACTGCACTTATATCTAAAACAACAACTATTTTGTAAGTGAGGACCATGCCAATTCAAACTACGCCCTAGGAAGGGAACAATAATTACCTGAGATCTAGTAGATAAGACACATGGACGCTGGTTCGCAGTGTAGGACATGCAACTAGTGTTATATAGCAAGTTCCCCGAACAGACAAATGCGACTGATTGCCTACCTACAAGTATGTACTGCCTCCGAAAACCCAACCTGATGGGAGAAACAACAAGGGGAAATATCTCCATCGTCTTCTCATGGCTGACAAGGATGGGTAGCAACGCCATCGTCGCATGCTGAAGTGGACGACGAATTCATACCTTGCCGTGGTCCCCATCTCCATTCATGCTAACTAATTAGTGATGGCCAAACACTTGATAGCTCAGTTTAATCGAGAAACAGTAGCTGATGCAGGGGTTAATTGATAGCCTCAAAATGCAAACTTAATTGCTTCTAAAGAATTACATGGAAACAATTGTACTTCTATGTGCTTATTACAATTCAGATTTGTCACTTCTTGGCTTATTTGTATGCTGTAGGGGAATGAGCAAAAAGGTTAATCTCGTAGTATGTGGCTGGATTACCATCAATGCTACGTTCGGGTTAGCACTATCACACTGCCAAGCTCAAATTTTACTTACTATACATGCTTGAAAGTAGAATTTAGTCGCTGCCAAATTTTCTGGATTCTGCAATGAAATTCATGTGGGTGATGTTAAAATCTGAATTTCAATCCTGGACAGAAAGCTGCATTGGGACCTTAACGCAGATCCTGATGCATATTTCGTCATTGCAAGTCTCTTGACTTCTCTTTTTAGAAGGAAGATGTGTGTGGGGGGGGGGGGGGGGGAGAGATTTGGTTTGGAGCTCTGTCCACCAACCACGAGTAGTTACTGTCTGGCCGAAGTTTACAACCGCGAGAAAGCGACTAGCAACAAAAATCGAGCCGATTGAGGGGATATACCTGTGGTCGTTTGTTCCTTACGATGTCTGCGCTGCTTTGTCTACCACATCTTGTGCGTTGATGGCCTGGTTCTGGACCTCCAAATATTTCACATTGTGTACTCCTCTCTATAAATTTATAGAGCATATTTTTTATACATAAATAAAAATGATATTAAAAATAACTAGACTACTCCTAATTATTATCTCTAAGTACTATATTCAACGCATGCATGTAGAGAATATCAAGTAAATTTAAATATTTATTAGGATATAAATAAAATATCACACTAATTTGTATTAGAATGTGAAATAACCCCTATATTTATAAACAAAATCATTCAAAAAACACGTGCTCTAAACATGGACGGGGAGTACGTTGGTGGCCAGTCCCGCCGCCTTGTCAAAGAAGTCCATAATGTCCTGGACCGATTTTGAGTTCTTGTTCGACTGGGTTTGACGAAAATCATCGTGTTGTCCACATAAAGGGAAGTACGCATCTTGGCTACTGCAGGGCACGCGGGGGGAGAGGACTCCTTGCTGAGTTGCTAGGCCTAGTATCCTACGAAGAGGGTCGACAGCAAAGATGAAAAGCATCGGGGATAGCGGGTCTCCCTGACGAACCCCGTGCCCAAGGTTGAAACTTTGCCCCTGCTGGCCGGTGATGAGAGTTTTGGAGGAGGCCATCTAAGAATGGATTGAAATCCACTCTGTCCATGACAAGGGTGGTGCGAGCACAAGGCCACTAGCGATCCTGCTGCAGGGAGGGCCGTCAGGGGGGTCGGAGTCTAGAAAAAGACCTCGTCGCGCACCCCTTCCCCATGTCTGTGGGATGGGGTCGTCGTGACGTACGGTGTCTGTGGGCCAAACTGGAGTGGTAGCGCTCGAGGTCGCGACGGTGGGGCGAACGCTCATGCTCCCGGTTGACCCTGGACAAGCTGCGGAGGAAGAAGCGCTGAAATCATGGGATAGGTGTTTGCACCAAAATTTAGCAGATAAGGTCAGAATCGGCAAGTTCAAGATACGACCAGGATACGGATTGAAGATATTTGGAAACAGATCAGGTTGTTAAAGAAAGCACTATCCAAATAGAGGCCGATACGGATTCTACTCCTAACGTGTTGTACGAGGACTCTATCGGCCAATGGGTATAAAAGAGGTCTAGAGGTGATCAGAAAAGCTGCCCAGAGCCAAACAACCAATTCGCGTCTACTTTTCATCTACTTTTCCGTCGACTAGGAGTAGTTCTTGTAATTTAGTCTTTGTAATTCGATCTTGATCAATAAAGTTGCGCATCGCCGATTGTTGATCTCCTTCAAATTACGCCCCAGGTTTGATTTATTCTGATTTTGTTGCGCATCGCCTTCTTCAGAATCGATCTGCCTTTATCCTCTAATTAATCTTAATCGGCTAATTAGATTTATCCCGTTACCATTGATCTTGATCGGCTTCAAGCTGATTGAGTTTAAGCTGATTGATCGTTACGATCGGCTTTGAGAGAATTTTATCCTCTGATTAGCCTTAATCGGCTAGTTAGATCTATTCTGATACTTTGATCTTGATCGGCTTCAAGCTGATTGAGTCTAAGCCGATTGATCCCAACGATCGGCTTCGAGTGAACTTTATATCTTTTACCTTGTTGATTATAGGTCAAATCGACTGGCACGCTCTTGAACCAGGTGTCCGTCTGGTGTGCTGCTGTCAGAAACCATACTTCAAGTTTTTGACGTCAACACACTCTTGGCACACCCGGTGGGACCGATGGCTTCATCAAGTAAAGAAATTCCGTCATCCGATCTCAACACAGAAGCTATAATCGTCCCTACGTTGGACGATTTAACTCCAGAGCAGCGTAAAGAAATCGAAGATCGGAAAGCTGTGTTGGAAGAGATGATGTTGGGTTGTTATCAAAAGACCCGGCATGGTGTAACCCAAAAGACCGCTCTGCCGATGCTGAATCCGCTCGGCGACGCTGAAATCTCAACTAGCCCGGTAAGTCATTACATACCAGCACATGTCGAATTATCGGCTATGATTGAGCAATCAGTACATCACACATTGATTAATCAATCATCGGCTTTGGTTAGTACTCTCAAGCCGATGATCGCAAATAGTGTTAAAACTGTTGCTCAAGAGTTGGCTTCATCTGGGAGCCTACTTGATCCACTACAAGCGCTACCAACATATCATGTTTACTCTATAGCGCAAAGTTCTAGCATAGCGGCATTCAAAGAAACCGTCGGCTCCAATACCTCTATGATGCCGACTCAACCGACGGTTATATTACCTCGGGATCCTTGCCCTAGCGGGGTCACACATTATCAGGCATACACTGATGCCGCTAAACTAAACATGTCGGCTACTTTGCCGCCGTCAGCTCCGTTTAATATTTTCCCACAATCGGTCTTACAGCCGATTGAACAAATTAGGCACGTACAACACCAAGAGCCGATTCTGCCTAGGAATCCGGTCCCTCAGAAGGTGATAACCTATGCAGAGCCCTTTGTCCCTGTACGAGAACCACCGGTTAGGAGGTACGACGGGTATGATCAAAACCAACAAAATCCGTCGGCTCAGTCTAACCGACAGCCCGAGTTTGCACTCGGGGGGCAGAATACTAGTCATGATCATTGGCGGAGCCCCGATATCTTGTCGGCTAACAACATTAATTGGGTGACCAGTTTACGCCGTGTTGAGAGATCAATTAAACATGTACCAAAGGGTAGAGTCATCGGCTATAGAAAGCCGTATCCAGATTATATAGATCGCATGCAATATCCACATAATTTTAAAGTTCCTGATTTTGCCAAATTTTTTGGGAATGATTCGGTCACGACCTTAGAGCACGTCGGACGCTTTATCGCTCAGTGTGGCGAGGCAGCTCAGTCCGACGGGCTGAAAATTAGATTATTCCCCTTGTCTTTATCGGGAGTTGCTTTCACTTGGTTTACTAGTTTACCCCCAAATTCGGTTCATTTTTGGAACGATTTGGAAAGCCGATTTCACGAATACTTCTTTTCGGGCAGTTTGGAGCTCAGGATTTCAGATCTAAGTTCTGTCCAACAGAAGTCCGGGGAATCGGTAAATGATTATGTTAAGAGATTTAGGGAGGTCAGAAATCGGTGCTTTAATATCACATTGCCTGACAATCAACTAGCCGATTTAGCTTTCCAAGGGTTAATTCCTCCTTTAAGAGAAAAATTCGGGGGGCAGGATTTCACCAATTTAAGTCATCTCCTACAACGAGTATCAGCTCAAGAAAGCCGTTTCTCCGATGATAACTGCTTCAAAGATGAATTCAAGAATTACAAAGACAAGATACAATCGGCTATAGAGGATGACCAATTAAAATTTTCAGAAGAGCCGATGATGCAGCTGGACACTGATCATTTTCCCATAAACATGGTGGGATATACGGGTAAAGAAAAAGAGCCGATGAATAATGAAGGATTGGCCCAACATTTTACACAGCCAGCTTCCGGAAACAAGCAGATGATGAAAATCACGATCGGCTCGTTGCAGATAGAAGCCAATCGCGAGGGCAAAAACTCTAGGACTGTCAAGATCAAAGGGGAACCACAGGCTGGCAAGTGGTATACAGCACAGAAATCTCCGCCCCGAAGGCCACCGGTTAAGCCCAAGCCGACATTTTCTCAGTTGCTGGAGAAGTACGAAAGGATGAATAGCCGACCGCGATATCCTCAGCGTCGGTCGGATAATTTATATCGGACTGACAACATCAAGAGAGCTCACGAGAGATGCCCTTTTTGGCAATTTTGTTGGGAGAGGGGAGTAGCATTGCCATCGCCGTACACTTGTCCGATGGAGCATTACCCCCGACATGATTGGCCGAAAAGATCGGTAAAGGATCGGCTAATTAGGCCAGTGCTTGATATGTCTAGTCAATCAAATCGAAGGCCGGTCAAGGAAAGAATTTCTATGCCAAACCAAGTCGACGATCGGGCAGAGAGCAGCCACGCGAATGCAAAAGACTTGGCTGGCAAGATACAAGAGCCAATTGAGCCTAAGCCGAGATGGTGCCTGCCTAGCCTCAGTCGGTCACAGCGTAGGCGATTACAGAGGCTCAAGACGCAGGAAACCAGGGAAGCAGAGGCTGAGAAGCAGAGAGACCAAGCTTTCAATGAGCTTCGGCCGATAAAAACAGGTAAAAAGGAATGGAGGAAGAAAAAATCGGATCCGGCCGATAATTTTAGTTCGACAAAGCCGATCTAGTCTGAAAATCATACCACCCGTCAGCTTGAGAGATAGCCGATTAGGTAAGGGATCATCGTTGGATCGTGTAGTGTTCATCGGTTTGTTCAAAGTACTGGTTAGATCTTAATTGGCTAGAACTCAAATATGAATATACGAGTTGGCCGATTACCGACCTGAAAGCCAAATTAACTCGATGCAGTTAAAATTTTGGCTATGATAAGAAAATATATGTTTAAGCCGATGATAAACTTTTTTTGAAAGATAACATGTTATCTCTCAAAAATGGGGGGCATATGTTTGCACCAAAATTTGGCAGATAAGGTCAGAATCGGCAAGTTCAAGATACGACCAGGATACGGATTGAAGATATTTGGAAACAGATCAAGTTGTTAAGGAAAGCACTATCCAAATAGAGGCCGATACGGATTCTACTCCTAACGTGTTGTACAAGGACTCTATCAGCCAATGGGTATAAAAGAGGTCTAGAGGTGATCAGAAAAGCTGCCCAGAGCCAACCAACTAATTTACGTCTACTTTTCATCTACTTTTCCGTCGACTAGGAGTAGTTCTTGTAATTTAGTCTTTGTAATTCGATCTTGATCAATAAAGTTGCGCATCGCCGATTGTTGATCTCCTTCAAATTACGCCCCAGGTTTGATTTATTCTGATTTTGTTGCGCATCGCCTTCTTCAGAATCGATCTGCCTTTATCCTCTGATTAGCCTTAATCGGCTAATTAGATTTATCCTGTTACCATTGATCTTGATCGGCTTCAAGCTGATTGAGTTTAAGCTGATTGATCGTTACGATCGGCTTTGAGAGAATTTTATCCTCTGATTAGCCTTAATCGGCTAGTTAGATCTATTCTGATACTTTGATCTTGATCGGCTTCAAGCTGATTGAGTCTAAGCCGATTGATCCCAACGATCGGCTTCGAGTGAACTTTATATCTTTTACCTTGTTGATTATAGGTCAAATCGACTGGCACGCTTTTAAACCAGGTGTTCGTCTGGTGTGCTGCTGTCGAAAACTATACTTCAAGTTTTTGACGTCAACAGTAAACCTCCTATCGAACCTTCTACCGCGGTGGTCTTCGTCATCATCATCCCTATAGCGCCGCTCGTGGCGCGGGTGGTGCCGGTCACTACGGTGGGGCTCCTGGGAAGTCCTCACCGTTGCCAAGTGTCCAGAAAAAGGCCTCTGGTGCGCAGGCAAGGCAGTGGGCGTCCGGTTCATCGGAGGCATCGGAGAAATCCTCGATGATGTCTAGGTGCACCAAGACCCAGAAGGTGAGCCCTTTTCGCCTAGACCCCTGAGTGGCATGGCCGCGGCATGCACTGTTAGGGGCAGGCCGGCAGAGCGACATCTCATCACCCACGGGTTCGACGTGGTGGTGTCCGCCCTGTTGATGGAGTCCTCCTTGACGTAGTTTAGCGAGCAAAATTTTCCCACCACCGTGTCCGCGACCGCCTTGCTCCAAGTGTACACTGGAATGCCTTCAAGGAAAAGATCACGCACGTGGAACTTCATGGCCGAGTGGGCACCGTGGGTGAGGAGGCGCCATCAGGAGCGGAGCTAGGCCTCGGACCACCTAGGCCTGGGCCCGAGGCCTGGTCCAAAATGTTCATACAAAAAGTCTTCAAACATCTATGTAATAAGCCATCAATCTTTGGATCAGCCTAGGTTGGCCTGAGGTTTAGACCTGGGTTGGCTCTGCCCCCTGGATGCCATAGACGCAGTTGGAAGTGGAGGCACTCGAAATTGAAATGCTCTGGTCGACCACCGTGTCGTGATGATGGTAGTGGCTGAAGAAGACAAGGAATTCTTCCAGGTTGTGCTTCATGATAGAGAAGTCCGTCGGGAGGATGGCGAACTTAGAGGAGATGGCCTGGTTCCTCAGATTAGAAGCATGGTAAAATAATCGAAGACAAGATTTAACGTGAAAAAATTTTTACAGAAAAAAATCATGGAAAACAATCCACTGTAATGGTTCAAGTTTACATGTACACAGGGGTGTGATTTATATAGCCAAAATAGAGTTGGAGATAGACTAACAACTTATTTAGATAAAACCAACTTGTACGGAAATGTTAGATATTGTTGGACATTGAGTTATCTCTAACAAACCTCCACTTAATTAAAAATCCATAATGAAATTGTTTCCGAAGAATCCCTTAAGGTAATTAAGCACCATAAAAACCAAGTACGTTAAAAGTACAAAGGACTACCGAACAAGAAAGACTAGAACTTAAATACTTGTAGTACAAAAGACAAAGTCTAGAACAGTTTTATCCTAACACTTCTTATGAAGCAAGATTGAGCAAACCACCAGAAGGTAGTGAGAAAGACTAGAACAGTCAATTCAAACATACAGCTATCAACAGAGCAGACGAAGAGGTCCAGGTCTTCAACAATTCATAACCCTAGTAAAATCCAAGTCTGTGCAACTGACCTCTTGAAACAAATGCTCATTCATCAAACGGCATAAGCCAAGACATCACCTGTGGTGCTTGATAGATAGCGAAGAACTCATATCATGGATTTTTGACATGCTCCACTTGGAACATAAAATTCAGAAATCAAACTACCTACTAAAATTTCATGACATGGTTGAAATTGTTCCTGCAAATTAGTCAATACGAAGAAAAACTCTCGTGCCATCAATGAATTATAAATTGCAGTAGACCCCTCATATCGAGCACATTGTCAATATTTAACGTAGAAAAACCCTTATGGAAAAAAACCACGAGAAATAATCCACTATAATGGTTCAAGTTTACATGCACAGAGATGTGGCTTATATAGCCTAAATAGAGTTCTGGTCTATTAGAGATAGACTAACAATCTATTTGAATAAAACCAACTTGTATGGAAAGATCGGATATTATTGGCTATTGAGTTATCTCTAACAGGAGGCGTGGTCTAAAAATCTGTTGAGATCACTCTCTAGCTCTGTGGAGGAGTTGACCACGATGTGTTCCTCCGTTGGCCTGGCATCTGCATCCCCCAGCCTCGGCATGGCTTCAGTTATCCTTGCTACTTGCCATGAGACACAATCCTGTCAAATCAAGCTTGCTTGGAGTTGCATCATTCTCGCTGCTCTCAAAATCCACATCATTCAAATTTACTTGTTCAAGAGCGGAAAGAACTCGGTGGATAACTTTGCAGTTCACAAAGCTTTTCTTCTTGCTGCTACCCGGAGAGAACTTCTTCTCTTTCTGTCTTTGTCCTTCTCCTTAGATGCTATACCTGAGAGCTTAGGACAATTTGGACGAATATGGTTGGGATCACCACATTCATAGCATCTTGGAGGACCACCACCAATTCTCTTCCTCATTCTCACATTATGTAAAGCTTTGTTAAAGCGAGAGGAGAGTAGCGCTAAGTCTTCTTTAGGAAATTCCTTGATCTATTCATCGGTTAGTGAAGACAAGGAACACAAAGCAAAACTTGAAGAAGCATTATTATGAAACATGATAGGTTGGGAGGTCAAAGCAATTGATTTATGATCATTCTTCCTAGCAAGAACATCCAATTCATGAGTTTTTAAGTTAGAGAAAAGAACATCTAAAGTAAGTGTACTCATGACAGTTGATTCTCTAATGGATGTAACTTTCATCTCCCAAATAGATATGTCTAACGCACCAAGCAATTGTCTAGCATTAGTAGCATCGTCATAGCTAACCCCAACAACACGTAAATTGCTAAGAATCTTATCGAAACGTGCAAAGAAATCATCTAGTGACTCACCAATTTTCATCTCAAATCACATATATTCTTTCTTATATATATCCTGACGAACCTCTTTGGCAGTGTTAAAACCCTCATGGTAATCACAAAGAGATTTCCATACCTCATATACAGACTTGAGATGGATCACACGGTCGAAGTCGCTTCTTCCCAATCCTTAGATGATCAAATTCCGTGCTTTGCTATTCGGTTCCACATGTGCTTGATTGGTTTCGTTGACGTCATTGTTCTCGGGCACTCTAAGTTGATACTCTAGAAAGGTTTTAGATAGATCAAATCAAAATTAAATTTATTGAATCAAGAGAGACAATGATTCAATCTATAAGAATCAAAACCGGGCAAGAACGCAAAGAGCCAACAAAAGATCGTCGTAGCAAAAATGGATGAACAGATCAGAGCAACACGGAATCATCAGATCAACATTTGATCAGTAGCTACACGAAGCTCGGTTCACCAGGCCCGGAGGACGAGGAAATTGAGATTTTTTTATTTTTTATTTGTATACAGTACTTTAAAATAAAAGAGTACAACTCTAAAAAAAATAACTCTCTCAAATAAATAGGAGACATTCCTTTCTTATTTATAATGAGCAACAGTTCACATACATGTCCACCTAGCCCAACATGGCCCAATACAAGCAAACTGCCCCCAAACGATTACAACTGCACGCGTACGGCCCACCTGCCGCTCTCACGTGACTAACCAGTTTCCATGTGCACCGTTCTTTGGCATGAACGTCTCGCATGATATCCTCGACCATTAGGACCTCGATTCCTCTCGGAACATAGTCCTGAACCTTAGTTCCTCCACGAACCTAGTTTCAGTCTCATCATCGACCACGTTCGCCCTCGAGCAACATCTTCACATGAACAAACAAGAAATAATTCCGAGCACAAGTCCACGACTTAACTCAACATCGGTCCATGCAATTACTCACACGAGCATTGCATAAAATCAAACAATCCATGCAAAAATCGCGATTGCCGGTACTTCCGCTTAGTGGCCCGGTAGCACCACTCGCATTGAAAATCAATTCTGAGCTAATTTTTCAGCACATTTCGCAAATTCAATTCTAGGCCAATTTTTCAGCACATGATTCACAGAAAGACTAGAACAGTCAATTCAAACACACAGCTATCAACAGAGCAGACGAAGAGATCTGGGTCTTTGACAATTCATAACCCCAGTAAAGTCTGAGTCTGTGCAACTGACCTCTTAAAATAAATGCTCAATCATCAAACGGCATAAGCCAAGATATCACCTGTGGTGCTTGCTAGATAGCGAAGAACTCATATCATGGATTTTTGACATACTCCACTTGAAACATAAAATTCAAAAATCAAACTGCCTACTGAAATTTCATGATATGGTTGAAACTGTTCCTGCAAAAATGTCAAGATGGAGAAAAACTCTCGTACTATCAATGAAGTATAAATTACAGTAGATCCCTCGTATCGAGCACATTGTCACAGAGATGTGGTTTATATAGCCTAAATAGAGTTCTGATTTATTGGAGATAGACTAACCGTCTATTTGAATAAAACCAATTTGTATGGAAAGATCGGATATTATTGGATATTGAGTTATCTCTCACGGGAGGCGTGGTCTAAAAATCTGTTAAGATCACTCTCCAGCTCCGTGGGAGAGTTGACCACGGTGTGTTCCTCCGTTGGCCTGGCATCTGCATCCCCCGGCCTCGGCATGGCGGTGAAGGGGACTCAGAGGAAGCGGGTAGGGTGGCAGGTCGAGAACGACGACCAGGAGGAACCAAGAGCTTGGTCTTGCAATGTCTTGCATGGTGGCCTTTGAGTCGGCAAAGATGGCGGGAGGAGGGAAATGAGGATGTCGGAAGGAGGGAGGCGGCGTGAGGGTGTCACGGTGGTCACGGCCGCCAGAGTAGCATGGCACGAGGGAGACATGTCAAGTTTGACTACTAGTTTTATACTTTATTGAAGATTTTGATATAGTACAGGGATGTAGTGCCTGTTCTGAGCATAAATAATCGATTGTCAGTTATCTTATGGTGAATACGATATGTGCTCTACTTTTTGCTATACTTTGCTGACACGATTTGGATCTCAATTATACCTTTTCCTCTCTGTTCGGAGAAAAAAACTTCACATTTCGCCTCATGTAGAGTTCTCCTGGCAATGGGGATGTACTACTACGGCTTGCGTGCCACCAACGCTGCGTACTCAGTCAACTTTCTGAATCTGATCCCCATTGTCACCTTCGTCATCGCCACCATACTCCGGTATTTATTTTGAACTAGGCATGAATCCATACACGATATGATACATTTGGGTATTTTCATGAATTCATGTATGCGATTTTCTTCATTCAGGGTTGAGAAGTTGACACTCACAAACTGGCCCGGCAAGTTGAAGCTCCTGGGCACACTGATGTGCGTCGGTGGAACAATGATCATCAGCTTCTTCAAAGGCAAGCTGCTGCATCTCTGGCCTGTCCACCTGCTGAGATTCCACACCCAGGCAGCATCAAGCACTACCCTTAACCACGACATGATTTCCGGTACATTGTTCCTGTGCGCTAGCTGCCTGAGCTACGCCCTTTGGTTCATCGTACAGGTGCCAATAATTCGATCCTGGAATCTATCAACTCTTCAGCTAGAATCAGCTATCGTTTTTTTTAATGTTTGAGATGAGAATTAGCTATCTTAGTACAGTAGTTACTTCTTCAGGAGTGGGGTTTCAGGTTTCCCGTGCTAGTGCAACTGTGCAAGTGGCACAACGCATACTGTTTCATGAGCATTACAGTATCTAGCTAGCTAGCTGATGTTGCTGCAAATGAAAAAAACAGGCTAGGCTTGCCAAGGTGTTTCCATCAAAGTATTGGGCGACGATGCTGACGTGTCTGTCGGGAAGCCTGCAGGCCTTTGTGGTCGGCATTCTAACCAACAATGACAAATCCAAATGGAAGCTCAAGTGGGACCTGCAGCTTATGACCGTCGTCTACTCGGTAGGTGCCCGCGCATGCGTGCATGTTACTCGCCGCGCTTGATTGTAAGCTCAATGTGCTTTTCCTAGCCAGGTATGGTGAAAATGAGCGAGGTTGTGTTTCTTTCTATGATGTCAGGGGGTGTTCAACACCGGCGCCACGTTCGTGCTGATCTCGTGGGCAGTCACGCGCCGCGGGCCGATCTACCCTTCCATGTTCAACTCGCTGTCGCTGATCATCACGACGGTCATGGACTCGGTGCTGCTCGGCACCAGTATCTACCTTGGGAGGTATGTATGTTAAACAGTACAGGTCTGTTTGGTTTAAAGCAAATTTTACCGTAACTAACCTTAAACAAGTGTGGTTTGCCACATATTTTATTACAGCAAAATTGAACACTACAAGTATGACAAGATTTGGCAAAAAAACTAAGTATATGATACGAGGGACATGTGGCTAAGAAAGTATGGCAAACTATAATTGTGGCAACGAACCAAACACTCGCTTAAGAATATGTAGTACGCCTAAATTTAGACGTGGTAAAGTTAGGTTAAATCAAACAAGCCCTACGTGCATCAGGGCAACTGATTCTGCTTCATTAGTTGTTCAGAACGACAACAACTACTACTACTTTTCTGTTTGAGACCACGGCGCGCCTAATAACTTTGATTTGATGATGTGCAGCGTACAAGGGACACTGCTGATCATCGTGGGGCTGTACGCCTTCATGTGGGGAAAAGGGAAGGAGCTGCAACTCGCCGCCGCCTCGGCACAGAGGCAGAAGCAGAACACCGTGGACGGCGAGCAGGAGTCGCAGGTGGAGCACCAGCGCGGAGATGAAATAGCATAGCTTAGCCTAGGCAGTTAGCTGAAGTGATTGGTTGAAGACTAACTAGCCAGATGTCGCGCCAGCTCTCGTGAAGCAAATTAGTGTAGTTATGGATGATGAGAGATGAATGATATATTCGGGGACTGGTTTTCAATGGAAATAAGGGAAGTAAATAAGCGAGCGAATTGAAATTTGAATTAGATTGCGAAGAACTTTGCGACGATACGCAGGCAGGATGTTTTTTTTTGGGCGGTCTCGGAATCTGTCGATTCTTCAATTCTAGCTTAGTGGTTACTTATCTATGAAAGTGCCCGCCCCAGAAAGTTCAAAGAAGCCTTTGCCCACACCAAGGTTCAAAATCTGGCCGAGATTTCGGATTTCGACGGGAATATCGGCACAATAAAAAAGTTGAAAATTTTCATATTGCTACACTGATTTCGGTAATTTTCAACGAGATTTCAGGTATTTTGACTGGATTTCATGTTTACTGGACCGGTTGCATGTTTTTGGGACCAGATTTTTAGATTTTTGGATTCCAAATTGCCATTTGCAAAGTTTCTGTGAAGCTGATCAAGGATGCCAGTGGGAGGTATTTGAGGCCACACCAGGAGAAGGATGTGGACAGGCTGATCACGAGGCTGGTGTCGGAGGAGGAGGCGCACCTCGCACTGATGGAGCTGATGAAATGGCGGTCGGAAGGGCTGGACCCGTTGTACGCGCAGGCGGTGCAGGTCCAGCAGCCTGACCCTTCCTGAAGATGAAGGGGCTATTTGGAGGAGCTGTGCTTCAGTTTTGTTTTACCTCTGAGTCAAAAGCTCCTCCAAACAGTATGGCTGCAAAGTAGTTAGGAAGTTAAGCCACAGCAAAAACACCTCCAAAAGCTGCAGCTGCTGAAGAGGAGCTTTTCAGCTGTGGCTTCGTTTGAACACCTCCTAACTCGCTCGCTCCGCCTTCCCGAACTTTGCCACCCCGCCTCGTTGCCTCCACGTCACCTCCCCACTCGGACGCCGCTGTACTTCGCTATGTTGCTACCTTCTATTTCTGTTAGCCCTCAAAAGCTGCAGCTGTAGCAGCTAGTTTGTCAAACAGCATAACAAGAAAAGTCACAGTTGCCAACTACAGTTGCTTTACAGCCCAGCAAACTAAAAACAGCTTTTCGGTCCAGCCGCAGCTCCTCAAACAAGCCTGAAGATTACCAACAAACGGAGTAGCCGGCTTGTCTGGGTCCTCTGGGTGACATGCCTTAGTTAGCTCAATTCACTTGGCAAAGTTGCCGTGAGGCTCATCTTCCTCCATGCAACCAAGAGCTGATTATACAAGCTCTGATTATAATTAAAGGGCAGGTAATATCTCCTAAAGTTTACTCTTCGATTACTCCGATTGCAAGAGCTGATTATAGAAGCTCTGATGATAATTAAATGTAGCTTGCGACATTCTTGCAACCAAGAAGTTGTGAAGACAGTGTTTATGTTTCAAGCGAATATGATGATTTATCTCACCGTTTGAATTCATAGGGACTGCATTAAATAAGAATTCCTAGTGCTACTGTTTGCGCCAGATTTGACAGGTGTAGTCAAAATCGGCGGGATAGAGTCAACATACCATAACCAACATGTGATATGGAAAACTTGAAGATATTTGGTTACGGTGAAGATTTCAAGGAAAACCTTTTGGATTAAGGCCGATACGGATCGTGTTTTGTAATATGTTGGAAAAGGATACGATCGACCGACGAGTATAAAAGATAGTCATAGATAGGCAAACAACAACACAATCAATCAATTAACACATTATTTTTGTCTACTTTTCTGTCGACTAAGAGTAACTTCTGTAATTTAGATTCTCCCTTGTAATCCGATTTGATCAATAAAGTTGCGTATCGCCGATTGTTGGTCATCTTCGATTACGCCAATCAGGTCTGATTTTTCTCCGATCTTGCTGCGCATCGCCTTTCTCGGAAAAAGATCTACCTTTATCCTCTGATTAACTCTAATCGGTTAATTAGATTTATCGTTGCTCTCGATTTGATCAACTCTTGGCTGATTAGATCTAAGCTGGTCATTCTATTAAATCGGCTTTAAAACGAATTTTATATTCTCCTTACCGATTGCAGGATCAAATCAGTTGGCACGCCTTGAACCCGATGTTTTTCCGGTGTGTTGTTACCGACAAACCTTACCTCAAGTTTTTGACGTCAACAGCTACAAAGGGTTTTTGTCTTTTATCTGTCTCTTAATTTTCAAAACTTAATTTAACTGAATAACTGATACATTCACTGCATGGCTACATGATGCCATTTGCTGTTGTTAACCTTCTCCCCGTACCGGAAGTTTCTTTTTTTTTTGTGAAGAAAACCATTGATTTTTCTGTAACTGGTAGTTTCGTCATGGCCTTTGCAACTCAAGAAAGAAAGCAATCAACTTTTCCAATGTACACTATACGAAAAGCAGAGCAACCTCATTGCATATTTCAATTTATGATGGATCTTGGACAGAATGGGAAGCGCAACCAGATACTGATTATCCAAATGTTACTTCCACTGGTTCTTAAAATTACGAATTCTGAAGTGATAAATCCAGTTGTTTGTATCCTGCAGCATTCAGAAATAGAAATGACATTCAGAAAATGGTCACATGAAAATGACATTCAGAAATAGACGTTTGGACCGACCGAGGGGCTGACTGCCTGATTGGCCAGACATAGAAATTACAGCACTCCAAGCTAGTCCTCGATAGATGGACAGCCATGGGGCTCATCAGCTTTGCAGTACTGAAAATTTCACCAACTGGGACATTATGCTTTCATTCTGAATTTCATTTTAAGTTTTTTTTTTCAGGGCAAGGGGGTAGTGGGTTAATTAGGAATTACAGTGCATCTCGTAATTAAATTCTGAGGGACTGATAACCCCCTGGTCTGTCTCAATCAACATTGGATTCATCTTAACGTATCTTGGGGTCTAAGCAGCATTACATGCTGCTCCTACTTTATAATTAATGGATGGTTTGATGCATTGATTAATTAATTACACTGAGTGCACTAAGCACCTGACTTGAGTCCTGAGTCCTGACTAGAATGGAATATGGTTGGCGAAGATGAGATATTTATCCCCTTGACTTGCTTCCTGTTCTTTTGTGACCACTGGGAAATTTTTTTCCTTTTGTTCAGTAATATATGAAAATGCCAAGCAACCCACACAAAAGGGTTTCCTCCTAGTTGAGGTCTTAAAGAGAAGATAATTCCAGATAATTAAATTAAATTTTTTTAGATAATAAAAATTTACATCTTCCGACCGTTGCATTATAAGATACACACATCCAAACATTTATTACAAAGTTCCAACAAAAAGTTGATATAAGTGCTCTCTATCTTAAAAGTTTCAACAAGTCATGACAAACAAAAACATAAAGTTTTAACCCCCACACAATCTAATACTGAATCACCATCTATGGCTAATGAAAAGATCCCGAAGCACAATCTCCAGCGAGTTGCATGCCGATAACACCACTTCCTTTGCTTCCTGAGGCTGCAACACAGACCACAACCGCAACCAGCTGGTGCAAATGTAGATAACCTGTAATGGAATATAATTTTTTGTGTTCTTAAAAATCACATCATTACAATATAGCCAAATCAACCAAACACAAAGTAGCAGCCCCAACTATAATATGAGCCATCAAATCTTTGCCCAATCCGAATAGTCAATTTCCAAACATAGTGGTTATGCTACTAGGAGGTGATAGATTAAAAGCCATTTGTATAACACGCTATGCAAAGCGTGCAAAATAGCAGTAAAAAAAGAGATGTTGTATAGTTTCCTCATTATTACAAAACAATATTTTTTACTACAATTCCAATTTCTTTTAGATAGGTTATCTTTTGTCAATATCACACCACAACGTAAGTACTATAGAATAATTTTTATTTTTAGTGGTACCTTAAGCTTCCATAATTATCTGTTTGTAACTAAGACATTTTGATATATTAACAGCGTATAAATTAACTAAACAGAAAACAGTTCATTCTGATTAGAGATGCCATCGAAAGGTATCCCATTCTGGTGATAAAATTAAAGCAGCAACCTTTGCAACAAGCTCTTGCCAGACCAATAAATTATGTCCTATAATGGATCTACGAAAGGACACATTAAGCGGGACAGTGAACATTACTTCAGCTACCGAAGCATATTTTTTTCGAACAATGTTATAAAGTCAAGGATATTGTACACTGAGGGGTTTGTTCCCAATCCATGCATCTTGCCAAAATTGTATTTGGGTTCCATCACGAAGTTGAAAAGATCCAGATCTAAAGAAGTGATGTTTGATTTTCATTAGGTCAGCCTAAAATGAGAGTCCCCTGACTTTCTTTCTACATGAGAAAGAATATTATTCCCTCGATACTTTCTCCTGAGAAGAGTTTGCCAGACATCATCATCATTTAGCAATTTGAAAAGCCATTTGCTAAGTAAACATATATTTTTAATACTACGATCTTGAATGCTCATACCCCTTGTCCTTGGGTTGGCATAATATATCACACTTAGCTAACCTGTACTTTTTTTATGGTTGTTGCTTTGCCAGAAAAATCTGGAACTGTAATAGTCTAATCGTTACAGTACCCATGTGGTACCTCAAAAAATGACAACATAATAAACATGGGTAAGCTGGTAAACACGGAATTGAGAAGAACTAAACCATAATTAAATTAATTAGCATTTCTACTGTGGGATGTATTAATTCCTCAAACCATCCATTCAGGTATTCATACGTATGAGAAATAATTAAGCTCGAATTAACAACACCTAAGAACAGAGATGCTTGTCGACGATCCTACCAGTCTTACTCTTACAGCCAGCATCATCATGTATACAGATAGTATTCTCGAAAATCATGTATACATACAGACAGGAGAGATTCAGACAAGATCCCATGATTCCAAGGTCGGGAAGCCACAGTTGCTAGTACTGCCTATAAGCGCCTCCTACACCATCCACCTCGAACTCCAGCCCCGGCTGTGCCAACGCGAGTGAGCCGGCCGAGCCGTCGCAGCCATGCGACGGGGGTCTCCACCCGAGCTACCGGCCCCACCCTGCCGAGCAAGAACGCGACGTGTCCAGCGTCGGCAGTACCATCGTGCCGGCGCCGGCCAAAGCCGCTCGGGGGAGGGGTGGCGGAGCGAGATGTTGGCGACGGAGCCGGTGCCGGCGAGCACGCAGATCCCGAGGTTGCGGCAGCTCGCAAAGCGCTCGAGCGCCTCGGCAACGTCACGGCCCCCGGGGATCTCTATCTTGTGCGGCCGCTTCGCTACTGCGGGCTCCGCCTCCCGCGTGATCACCACCGACGGCTTCGGCTTGTTCTTGGACCCCGGCGGCAGCCCCCTACGCTTCTTCGCCACCTCGATGCTCGCCCCGTCTCCTCCACCGCTGACAGCCAGCTGGGTCCCCCGAAGCTCCTTCAGCTCGGAGCTCCCGCGGCTCTCCGGGAAGCTGCGCGCTGCGTCGGCGGAGGAGGAGCCGAGGAGGGCACGGAGGCAGGTTGAAAAGGGCCCAAACCGAAATTTCGGTTTTACCGGCTGCCAAAATACCAGATTTTAAATTTGGTTTTTGAATTTCAATCGAATTTCGGTAAAAAGTACAAAATCTCGTTGAGATTTTGGATTTCGGCTGCTTCCAAAATATGATCCGAAAACAAAATTTGTAACCTTGGCCCACACACGTCTGCTGTCGTATGCCCAATTGCCCACATATGTTTAACACAAGGACATTTCACCTGCTTTCAAACAATACGCAAGTCATCTGGCCTGTTTGGGGAAGTTATAGTTTTTCTGAAAAGCTGTCTTTTGGTTTTTGGGCTAAAAAACAGCTGTAGCTTTTTATAATGAGCGTTTAATAAATAACTAATTTTTTTCAATAATAAGCGGTAAAAATAGATCTAACCTAGCTTTTAGATTTTGACTTTTGCTAGTTATATCTTGCTTCTAGCTTATGCCAGAAGTCGTTTAAAAGTTAAGTTGTTTTGGAGGGTCTTTCTGGCTTTTTAAAAGTTGAAGATGGCTTAAAGCCCCCTAAACAGAACCATCATCTCGTTTGCCAATCGAGAGTCAACGTTTGCTAGCCTTGCTTTTTCTATGGAAAATTGAGTCCATTTACACAACCTATAAGCTATGTGGGTACCTAGGTTGAAATAACCTTAGCCATCTTGGCATTGGCTATGCCAAAAAAAAATGTCGAGACGGAGAGGGGGCTATCGGCGAATGGCTATTGTCGGGACCTGAATATGTAAATTCGGACCCTCTGTGTATTCCGCACTAGTTCAGAATCACGCTAGTGCACACAGGCTCAATATTAATGAATACCACAATCATACTTTACAGTAACATAATAAAGACTTCATCAATATTAAATATAACTGTTAGATGACCTTATGATCAACCTTACATGAATACGCCTCTTAGGGCTAAGACTGAAAGTAATTAAATAGCAGCGGAAAAAACACAAGCGTAGAAACACTTCAATCTGCCACAGACAACTGACAAGGTTCACACCCTAGTTATTCACCTCTTCCAGATGCTCTTCCTCAAAAGCAAGCGTTGCTTCTTCTTCAACTGGTGATGTTTTGTTGCAAGGGGGTGAGTACATAAAGCACTCAACAAGTTGCGCATAGAATGCAAGTCTAATATACTATATGCATGGCTTATTATAAAGGATAGGCTGACATAGTTATTTTGCATAAATAGCACTTGTAAAGGAATAGCATAAATAGATTGAAAGACAGTAAAAACAAATAATAACCATAATACATTTTCCATTCATTTTTCAATAACCAACTCATAACCTTATTCCACGTTTCAACATCCATACCTACATTTGTTTTTAATAAAACCTAACCCTTGACTGTAATCACCGAGCAATGCTCAATACCGCGAGCACACTGCTGTAGTCAAGTACTCTGGATGAGATTGACCTTGCAGGACTTTGGGTTAGAGATTAAGAGTGTTTCACTTTGTTGTGACAACACTTCTTCTATCTGCATTGCGAAGAACCCAGTGCAGCATTCTCGGACCAAGCATATTGATATTAAATATCACTTCCTTAGAGATCATGTGGAGAAGGGGGATATCGCGCTTCAGTTTGTAGAGAGCAACCACCAGATAGTCGATATCTTTACCAAGCCTTTGGATAGCTCCAGGTTTGTTGCCTTGAGGAGTGAGCTTAGAGTCTTGTGCCCTTATGGCCTATCGTGAGGAGGAGCTGGTTTGTATATTTTGTATTATATATGTTTTCTTCCAGCATTCTTTCTTCTATTTTTTCTGGGGGTTATTGAGCTTATTTCTAGAGTTATGAGTTCACTTCACTTAGACTTCTGACATGCTTTGCATGTCCACTCATCTTATGCTATAGGTTGCTATCATGCACAATTACATGTTCTCTATTCTCTCTAGGTTGAGTTTCCTCACAGTCTTATAAGTCTAGCAGGTGTTGTGCCCCCTAGGTAGATAGGGTTTGTGTGCACTCCTTAGTTTGAGATCTAGGGTTAGCTTTCTTATGTTAGTCATTGGGAAAGATGAGAGCGAGTCTAAGCCACAGTGTTCTCTACTATATTTTCTATGCTCTATAGCCACCTAGTTTGCAGTTCCTCTACTTCTTCTCCTCAATCTGTCTTTCTGGTTGTTATTGAGTTCATTTGGGTTTTCCTTACATCTAATTATGCTAATAACTCACTTGTAATTAAAATTGATTCACTTGTTGAGGGGGAGTTTGGGAATCTGTTCATGCATTGCATATAGAATGCATTTTCTGTTTTATGAGCTTTGTCTATTATACAAATGAGCTTCTAATTTATGCTATGCACCATGCTTCATCATATGACGGAAATCACTAGCTTAGATATGTCCAAGTTCATTTATCTTGCAAAGCTTGCTAAAAATTGCAAATAAGGCTTTAAATGAAAACTTAATGAAACATGTTGCTTTTACTTGCTAAGTTTCTTCTCTAGTAGTATTTGCCATGATTTGTGAAAGTTTGGAATTCTCTAGAGTCCCTATAGCAACTTGAGTGAAACTTGTTTGATCCATACTTGAGTCCTTCATTTGCTCATGAATCAATGTGCTAAAATGAAAACTAAACAAAAATGACTTTCTTTATGTGCATCAGACTTAACACCTTACATTTACAAGACAGCTTCCCATTGCACTTGGGATGAACTTAGAATACATCGTGTATGACCAAGACCATCCTCTTAAAATTTCTTCTTGAGATAGTCGAATGCGGCTTTAAGTCAATTGCTTTAAAATCAATGCAAATAAAAAAACATAAGTGGGTAAAGAA
Source organism: Otatea glauca (assembly GCA_036346275.1). NCBI lineage: Eukaryota > Viridiplantae > Streptophyta > Magnoliopsida > Poales > Poaceae > Otatea > Otatea glauca. The sequence goes on from CM070719.1 coordinate 36,823,741, forward strand.
TGCAAATAATGTAAAACATTTGCACCCCGCTAAGTCTTTCAAAGTCTTAAAGAAAAGTTTGCATTAATTGAAAAATAAGCTCGAAGGACCTTGTATACACTTCAAGATTCCCCAAAGTGTTGAGTAGGTTGAACTCTAGGTTTTCTATTTGATCCTTTGAATGGTTTTGCTTATAGATTTGAAACTATTGCTAAGTTTTGCACTTTTCAAATATTGCTAAAAATGAGATTTTCAAAACTAAGCTTATGAGCAAATTTTGATATTTGCACTTGAACATGTCTTAGTCTCGTCTATCTTGCCATTGACAAGCTTGGTGTTATATCTTGTCATTGCGATCACTTGGATAATCTTCAAAGCTCTTTACATGCATTTCATGCATACATGTGAAAAGAGGGAGAAAATGTCTTCTTGATGCCTATATTGCCAAAAGGGGTAGAAAATGCATCAATGGGTTTGCATTTTGGATATTATGATTTTGGTAAAAACTTGTTAATCTTAAAAATCATAAGCATTTGTGAACTTTTCTTAGATTTTATAGCTTTTGTGGAAAACTTGCTCTTTCTTAGGAATTGCTCTAAAATCTACTTCGCCAACTTGGTCATGATCGCAATTTCCTCTTCTTGGACCAAGTTCAGCTTTGCATCCAAATTGCTTTCTTCCTTCTTCAAACTCAAATTTATGTCTTTTTGTGCTGTTTGTCAATATACTCATCAAGAGGGAGATTGAAAGACCATGTGGAGGTCTACCCATGTTTGTGATGAGTATTTGACTAAATTTGAGTTTGGTATGCTCTTGTTTGAGTTTTATTTGAATTGGATTTTCAATTTGAAGGAATCTGAGCTCTGTGTGGAATTTGCGGTGCTACCGGCCATGGTAGCCCGGTGCTACCAGGCGAGCGGTAGCACCGACCGCTAGAGCGGTGTGTAAAAACCCGAGAGGGTGTTTTTGGGGGTTCTGGCAGTCCGGTGCTACCGGCCATGGTAACCCGGTGCTACCGGCCGAGCAGTAGCACTGGTCTCGAAGAGCGGTGTGAAAATTCTAGAAGAGTGCATTTTTGGGCATTGTGGCGGTCTGGTGCTACCACCCATGGTAGTCCGGTGCTACCGGGGTAGTGGTAGCACCAGCCTAAATGCCTGGTTTGGAAATTCCAGAGAGGGTCTTTTCTGGTTTAGATAAAGGGCGATGCTACCGGCTAGAGCACGGTTGCACTGGCCCTTTTGAGCGGAAATGTTTCAAAAATTGTGATTTTAGGAGTCTAATTGCAAATCTTTTTGGGCATTGCTATGTGATGTGTTTCATTCTCTTTGATGGTTTCAAGACGTCGGGTTTTGACCATGGCAAGGCGGAGGAAGACAGGGACTAGGCGAGGAGCGTCGGAGGTCCAGACGGTCGAGGATCGTCGGAAGATGATCGGAGACGGAGTCGGTGCAAGCCAAGAAGACAAGGAATGGATGAGATGCTAGCTAGACGCTGCGTGGATCAAGGACACCTGTCGGATCGCGGTCTAGTTGATAGGATAGCGGGTCTAGTTAGTGTGCTTTCAAAACCGTGCAAGAAAAACTCGATTTTGTTGGAGGGTTTTGGGTTAGCCCTTGCATGGCTATGTGAGTGGGTCAATCCTAGCTCTTGATGGAGTGCCCTAGGGTTGAGGGACTCATCCAAGGGTGGTAGGTGGCCCAAGAATAGTATAAATAGAGGGGGAGGGCTGGCCTTCCTCCTCTTGAAGGTTTTAGAGGTTTTGTGCTCCTTTGAGCTTTGCCCACTTTGTTGTGAGACTTTGTAAACCTCCCTTCTAGAAATGCAAATTATTCTCTCTTATGCTTGAATTTACTTTACGCATTTAAATTCCACACTTAAATTCTTGCAATTTACATTCATGTAATTTGATTTGCCTCCCCTCCTTCTACATGCTTTTGGATTTGCCTTCTCTCCTTCTAAATGCTTTTGCTTCTTGTGCCGAGGATGTTGATTGATGGATGAATCTTCTCCAGATCATATCTCAATCATCTAGGCAATTCATGCTTCTTTTCTTGCAAGAAATCGGTCTTGTTTTCTTGAGTGAATCATTCTTCTAGATTGTGTTTGAGGGGTTTTTGACTTGTGTTATTGCTTGCTGTGGTGTGTTGGAGGTTATCCAAGATCAAGTTTTCGAGTTTTGCTCTTACTTGGTGTGTTCTTCCTTCAAAGTGAAAAAGATCAGAACTTTGATGTCAATCCTTATGATAGAAGGTTGGAATAAGTTCTTGACATCCTTAGGATCACATCTACCAAGTTTCGTGAGTTTTTATCTAGCCGATCAAAAGATTCCTTGAAATTTGCTTTTGAGTCGTGCTGTTTTTCAGAATGTTCTTGCTACTGTTCTTGAGGCCTGTGCTACTGCCCCCAGTGCGGTGCTACCGGCCACCCAACAGTAGCACCGGCCATTCAGGACAGCTAGCTTATTTCACTTGCTTCCTTTGAGTGTTTCTCTTTGAGGGTTTGTTTGGAGTATTTTGAATAGGGGAAATTTTATTTGGGATCATTCACCCCCTCTGATCGCCATCTCGCTCCCTCAATTGGTATCAGAGCTAATTTTGCTCTTCTATAGATCTTGACCGGTCTCAAGAGCCATGGCGATAGACAAGTATTCCACCGAGCCTTCCATTTTCTCTGGAGTTGATTTTCCATTTTGGAAGTCTCGAATGGAGTTGTACATCACTGCCTAGGGCTTCTTGATATAGCAGAAGGTGAAGCTCCCGTATGAGATTCCTGCCGATGAAAACGTCATGACCGGCAATATGGCTGATGTTGAGGTGAACGCTAAGGCAAGGAACATTCTCATACAGGGTCTTAGCCGCAGTGAGTATGATAGGATTTCTCACTTCCGTTCTGCTCATCAGATTTGAGAGTCTTTTTTGTTGATTTTTCTGCTTCTTTCGTAGACTCTCTTCGGTGTTTGATTCCTTCAGAGTCCCGTGATCTCTCCTTCTAGCATAGAAGACTTGGTCACATAGACTTCGACGATTTGACCAGAATTAGCAGCCACAATCTCATTCATGGTTTGCCCAAACTCAAAATGGTCAAAGACTTAGTTTACTCTCCTTGTCGGCATGGCAAGATGGTTGCTGCTTCTCATCCTCCAGTTAATGTTGTGATGACTGCTGCACCAGGACAGCTTTTACATATGGACACTTTTGATCCAACTACGGTGCAGTCAGCGGGTAGGAAGTGGTATGTTCTTGTCATTGTTGATGATTTTTTGAGGTATTCTTGGGTGTTTTTCATGGCCTCAAAGAGTGAGTCTTTTACCCATTTTAGGGGTTTGGTTCGTAGGTTGTCTCTTGAGCTCCCTGGTGCCTTACAAGCTATACACAGTGACAATGGCATGGAGTTCAAGAACTCCTACTTTGAGAGTTTCTGTGTGGAGTTTGGCTTAGAGCATCAGTTCTCCTCTCCCTACATCCCTTAGCAAAATGGCGTAGTGGAAAGAAAGAACAGGACCCTGGTTGAGATGGCCAGGATGATGCTAGATGAGTACAATACCAATGGAAAGTTTTGGGCTGAGGCTATAGCTACTTCTTGTCATGTTTCTAATTGTGTATTCTTGAGAACACATTTGCACTGCACTTCTTACAATTTGAGGTATGGGCGAAAGCCCAGTGTTTCTCATTTTCGTGTGTTTGGTTGCAAGTGTTTCATTTTGAAGTCTAGTAACCTAGATAAGTTTGAGTCTCCTTCTTCTGATGGTATTTTTCTGGATTACTCGACTTCTTCCCGTAGCTATAGGGTCTAGAGTTGTGATGCGCATAGGATCATAGAGACCTACAAAGTGACCTTTGATGAGGCTAGCCCAGAAGCTAGGCTTGACATTTCAGGCTCTTCTTCCCTCTCCGAGACTATCTTTGTAGAGGATGAGGATGATGGAGATGATGGTGTTCCACCTGATCCAGTCCCCTGTACACTTGAAATGCCTCGTGTTTTCATTTCTGCACCTCATCGAGTTTATCCAGTTTCTACCTCCACTCAGCCTTTGTTGCCTCCTTTGAGCCGAAGGATGTTTCTGATGCATTATCCGATGAGTCATGGATTAATACTATGCATGAAGAACTTGAGAACTTTGAGAGGAACAAGGTTTGACAGCTTATCGAGCCCCTATTTGGTCAAAATGTCATTGGGACCAAGTGGGTGTTCAAGAATAAGAATAATGAGGATGGGGTTGTCATTAGAAATAAGGCTAGGCTAGTTGCACAGGGCTTTTCTCAGGTTGAGAGTCTTGACTTTGAGGAGACCTTTGCCCCTATAACTAGACTAAAGGCTATTAGGATCCTGTTTCCATTCTCTGCATCCAAGGGCTTCAAGCTTTATCAAATAGCACACTCGTCCTCCTCGATCCGTCGACGTCGACTCGCTCGTATAGTAGGGTGAAGCCTGAACACCGTGTCGTGAAGCTCATCAGTGTAGTCGTGGTAGACGCGGCGAAGTGCAAGTCGAGCAGCCTCTTGAATTCCAACCTCGTACGAGAACCACCTCACGGTGATGTGGATCGGCCTGCTGGCACTCTCATTCTCTCGGGCGTAGATAATCAACTTGCAGATGAAACCTCGGTGTATACCATTAACTGACTAGCTGCCTCCTTGGTAAAGTGGACGATAGAAACCTCCAAGCATCTGAAGAACTCTCCATAGTTCCTTGGCATAGCCATCCTCTCTCTCCTCAAAGGTCAGGGCGATCGACATCTGCTCCACAAAGAACTTTTAAATAAGTCCTCCACCCGAAACAGCAACGAAAAACGATAAATTCAGCAAAGGCGAGAAGTAGATAATAAGAAGAGTCAAGAGTGTCTTGTTAGTCAAATTTAGATTTTTCTTTAGAAAATAGTTTTGGACACACCTAGGACACCACCATGCTATCTGGGGCCAAGACCTACAGTCAGTATGCTCTGATACCACCTCTGTAAGGACTCGAATCCATTGATTTGAACCCACTGTGTTTACCGCACTAGTCCCATGATCAACGCTAGTGCACACAGCTTAACATTGGTACATATCACATCATATTCAACGATGATGATAATAATAATACTCCATTTATTGATATAGCTAAGTGTATGATCTTATGACCAACTTACATTATTAAGCCACGCAGGGTTAGACTTGAAATATAAACTAAGAATAAGTAGTGGAAAGTAGAAGACCTAGATGGCTCATCAGTTCGCCACAGGGAACTGACAAGACTTGGACCCTAACGACTCGTGTCCTCCTAGAACTCCTCCTCCAACAAAGATGTAGACTCTTCAACTGTTGATTGTGGTTATTGGCAAGAGTGAGTACTTAAAGCATTCAACAAGTTTGTGCACAGAATGCAATTCTATGTAACTATATGCAAAGCTTATTCCAAAGGAAAAGCTATTATGGCTATTTTGCAATAAGCAACATTTATGAACAAATACAATAAATAGATTGTAAGACTGTAAAGCAATTAGCAGTAATAGATAGATTCAACATTTCTCAAGTAAACCAACTTTCCACTTAAGTCAAGTTCAACCTTCCACATGGCAATTCCTGCCATCCCAACCAAGTTTTCCATTTAATTAAGCTAACCCTTAACTGTAATTCCAGAGCATTGCTCAATACCGCGAGCACGGCTATTCGAATAGTTTTACACTCTGCAGAGGTTATGAACTTTACCCACACGATACAACCATACACCACAAAGGCGAGTGATTATAACAAAGCCTTTACAATGCATTACCTTAACCTAATACTACCCGCTAAGGTTTCAACACTGGTGGGTCTAAAAACCACGACCAGGGCCCCCCTCTTGCGCCTTGTGAATTACTCCATAACTCGGGAACTCACACTGCCAATGATAGTACCAAACTAAGACATTGCAAATTAATTAGCTAGACTATCCCATACCAAACATGTGGTTGCATGATTGACTCAGGTCAAAGGCTTGCAAGGTTAAGTCCTTAGGATGATCGAAGCAAGACTTCCACATACCCACTGCCCATCGGGCCCACCTTGGCATACTCGCCCCTTGTCACTTGCCCCAATCTAAGTGATTAGCACCCTAGTTGATTACTAAGCACCACGTGGCATCAACAATTCAACATCGTTGTGTGACATGACTCGCCACTACAACTCAATCTCATTGTGTGATCTTACATGACACACAAGTTCATATCATGGTTCCATATTCCATTAGTCAATATTAATTATCAATGATTCAAGTACATGTGATGACGTGGCATGTCTAAGCAACTAACATGGTCTAACCATCCCATGTTGATTTTAGTATTAATCAACTATAATGAACCAATCTAGTGTGACAATAGATCATGGCATATAAATGACAAGGTAAGGTATAGATCAATTGGTGAATTAACTAGATCCCAATTTAATTTGAAACAATTGTATACGTGAAATAGCATGCATTAAAGTAAATCAGTATAGCGATTTTATAAACATGTGTTCAACACGATCAAAGCACAACTTGCCTTGGAATAGGTTCTGTTCTTGCTCTGGAACTTGATCTTGAGTTGACGGATCCTCATCCGAAGCGTCGTACAATTCAACGTCTACGCGAACCGAAAGAGAAAAGCAAATAAATACCAAAACAGAGAGCAAATGAACTCCACAAATTAAATAAAATTCACCATTAAATAGACCCCAATTTTAGAAATTTTTAGAAATTTGAATCACCCAAATCCGAGTTAAAATGCAAAAGTTATAGCCTTTCAAAGATTGAAATAAATGCTGAAAATACAGAAAATAGAAAATCTGATTTTTCCCAAATTATTTTTATTCTGAAAAACTGCGTTACTGTGTCATGCTGACGTCAGCACGGATCTGGCCAATCAGACACCGACGCATGTTACGGTCCATGGACTTGGTCCATGGGACCTCCTCTGGTCCACCGTGGGCAAGGTCCACGACGCTTCGCATCACGCGCCCGACACGCAGCGCCATCGGATTGGCTACGACGCCGCCCGTGCCGATGCTCGACACGTGGTGCGCATCCACGGGTTTGATCAGATCGAACGGAAGCGGCTGAATGCGACACGGCGAAATCCTGGCCGTCCACCTCGGATCGGACGGACGAAACCTCGCTCTACGAAGATGGCGAGGCGGCGGCGGGGAACTTCACCAGAGTTGGAGACGATGATGGCGTTGCAACGATATGGCGGTCCAACGATGACGTTATCTGGTGGCGCGTGTAAGTCTCGAAACAGGGGTCTCGGATCTGGACCTTGGAACAACGGAGACGGCGGATCAGCGGTGTTTTTGGTTGAAAACCGTGGCGGCTGCTTCCTTCTTCTCCGATGAGCTCTCACGTGCGGACAACGGTGAGTTAGGGCTCATGGGATGCGGTAGATGCGCGGCACGAGATGGGGATCCCGACGCACATGGCGACGCTTTAAATAGGCACATGGGGAGGCGTGCACAGCGCGTAGAACGCGGCTAATTCGGAGGCGACCGGTGAAGTCTGACGGTGACTCAGAGAAATGACGTGGCGCCATCTCGACCCTCCATGCCGATTCGATCCAACGGTTCACAACGCAGAGAGAAGCCCGTCCATTGGATCAAGATCCAACGGTTCACAGCACTTAGGGTTAGGGTTTCGCAGAAAAATTGGGCCGCACAGTACTGGGCCGAACAAAACAGTAAGGGGCTTCGGCCCGTTATTGTAAAATGTTTCCCAGATTTTTCTTTACAACAATTACAGAAATTCATTTAATTAGTTTAAGGCAATAAAAATATCAGGAAAAATCCCAGAAAAATCTCAAAAATACTTCGAGACATTTTGGACTTAAATAAAATATTTTTGGTAAAACTTTATATTAACTTTGTATATATTTAATTAGTTTTTCTCAAAAGGTCAAAATACATATTTCAAAATAAATTCAAATAAATTATAGAAAATCCAATAAATTCCAAAAATTCACAAAATGCATAACTAACAATAAAAATAATATTATGGAAATTTTGGGGTGTTACAGAGCCTTTTATGATGCAGACTTTGTTGGCTGTAGGATAGATAGGAAGAGCACTTCTGGTACTTGCCAATTCATTAGCACTTCTCTTGTTTCTTGATCATCTAGGAAGCAGTCCGGAGTTGTTCAGTCCACTGCAGAGGCCGAGTATGTTGCTGCAGCAAGTTGATGTAGTTAGGTGCTATAGATGAGATTGACCTTTCGGGACTTTGGGTTAGAGATTGAGATTTTTTCACTTTTCTGTGACAACACTTCTGCTATCTGCATTGCGAAGAACCCAATGCAGCATTCTCGGACTAAGCATATTGATATTAGGTATCACTTCATTAGAGACCATGTGGAGAAGGGGGATATCACGCTTCAGTTTGTAGAGAGTGACCACCAGATAGTCGATATCTTTACCAAGCCTCTGGATAGCTCTAAGTATGTTGCCTTGAGGAGTGAGCTTGGAGTCGTGTGCCCTTATGGCCTATCGTGAGGGGAGCTGGTTTGTATATTTTGTATTATATATGTTTTCTTCCAGCATCTCCTTTCTTCTCTTTTTTTTGGGTGTTATTGAGCTTATTTCTAGAGTTATGAGTTCACTTCACTTAAACTCCTGGTATGCTTTGCATGTCCTCTCATCTTATGCTATAGGTTGTTATCATGCACAATTAGCTATTCTCTCTTCTCTCTAGGTTGAGTTCCCTCACAGTTTTATAAGTCTAGCAGGTGTTGTACCCCTAGGTAGATAGGGTCTGTGTGCACTCCTTAGCTTGAGACCTAAAGTCAGCTTTCCTATGTCAGTCATTGGGAAAGATGAGAGCGAGTCTAAGCCATAGTGTTCTTTACTATCTTTTCTATACTCTATAGCCACCCAGTTTGCAGTTTCTCTACTTCTTCTCCTTATTCTATCTTTCTGGTTGTTATTGAGTTCATTTGGGTTTTCCTTACGCCTAATTCTGCTAATAACTCACTTGTAATTAAAATTGATTCACTTGTTGAGGGGGAGTTTGGGAATCTGCTCATGCATTGCATATAGAATGCATTTTCTGTTTTATGAGCTTTGTCTATTATACAAATGAGCTTCTAATTTATGCTATGCACCATGCTTCATCATATGACGGAAATCACTAGCTTAGATATGTCCAAGTTCATTTATCTTGCAAAGCTTGCTAAAAATTGCAAATAAGGCTTTAAATGAAAACTTAATGAAACATATTGCTTTTACTTGCTAAGTTTCTTCTCTAGTAGTATTTGCCATGATTTGTGAAAGTTTGGAATTCTCTAGAGTCCCTATAGCAACTTGAGTGAAACTTGTTTGATCCATACTTGAGTCCTTCATTTGCTCATGAATCAATGTGCTAAAATGAAAATTAAACAAAAATGACTTTCTTTATGTGCATTAAACTTAACACCTTACATTCACAAGAAACCTTCCCGTTGCACTTGGGATGAACTTGGAATGCATCGTGTATGACCAAGACCATCCTCTTAAGTGTTCTTCTTGAGATGTTCGAATGTGGCTTTAGGTCAATTGCTTTAAAATCAATGTGTGGAATGTATGAGACCAGGTGTCTCCATGACCAGTCCAGCGTCGCCTGAAGAGAAGAAAGGCCCAAAGAGGAGGCCCAAAGGTTGTACCCCGTGCCAAACCAAGCAGTCGTATGGTAGGGGGCATATCTTATAGACAGTTGAGTATGTATTTGGATATAGAAGATACGATTGTAATCCGAGTCGTTTATAGGGTGGATAAAGATGTAAAACTCTATCTTATAACCGATTAGAATCTTGTAGCCGATTGGAATCTGCAAACCGATCAGGACTCTGTAAGCCACACCGCCCCCAGTATATAAGGGGGAGGGCGGGCAACAACAAGGCATCAAGCCATAGAGCATAGCACACCTCATATTGCCCAGAGCACATTGCGCTTTGAGCAATCTTAGATCCAAGAGATTCACATAATCCCAAAGACACAGATTAGGTATTACTCCATCGCCGAGGGCTCGAACTGTCTAACCCCTTGTCTTGTGTGACCTTCGAGTTTGAGATCTAGCGCCTGCCCCATAAATTTATTGCCGACTACAAAAGTCGACAGTTGGCGTGCCAGGTAGGGGAAGCGCTATAATCTTTTCCTACAGACTCGATGGCAGCGATCGGCGGATTCATCGCCACCTTCATCTCCGGCCAGGCCTTCCGCTTCAGAAATCTGGATTTCGTCACGGATACGCACAGAGAGCTTGTCGACCTGGTCCAAAGCCAGATCCAATCTGGTGAAGATCAGGCCAACCCATCTCAGGTATGTTGCTCTGACTCACCCAGAAAACCAGTCGACATTGTGAGGAACTGCTGTGATTTTCGTGGCGTCTTCGCGATCGAGGAGCAGAGGACCGATCTCCATCAAGAAGACCAAGAGGCTGCGGAGGAAGATCGCCTTCGTAAGGGTAAGGAGGTGCAGGTGCGATCTCTTCGATCGCGCGGCCACATTGTCCACGAGGATATCCTGCAGTCCAGGTTTGGAGACCAATCCGTCTTCCGCACGCCGATGCAGAACGTCGTCGCTTCCAAGATGCTTCTCAGCAGCTGGACCCGATGATTGCATCGGACAGCCCGGTGGCCCCGATCGTGGCCTAGATCAAGGCCATGGTATCGGCGGCAGCAATCCAGCAGAATCAGGAAAATCCGGTAGGTGAAGCGCACTCGCGCTCCCACGCGGCTACTCGTGTCGCCAGCAGTCGGACAGTAACCAGTCGGAATACCGGCAGTCAGCGCCATTCGCCACCACTCGGCGATGCTCGCCAAATTATCAACCGCGACCTCCGCCAAGACATCACCGCCAGACGGCAGGAGCGGGACGAAGAAGAGCGACGCGGGCACCACGACGACTACGAGCGTTTCGGCACCGGTCGTGATCGACGAGGTGATTAGAGGTACGACGACCGCGACGACCATAGAGACTATCATCGCCGGGGTCGGAACAACGACGACTGTCGAGCCATGAGCTCGCCGCGCCGAACTCCGACTCGGCACGTTGATGACCATCGCCGAGCCAGAGGCTCGCCACGCCGGACTCCCCCTCATCATGATGAGAGATCTATTGACAGGATCCGAGCATTTTCTCCTCGGCTGCGCCGAGTGGTATTGCCCGATGGATTCAACCCCAAGGGCATCATAAAGTTCAACGGGGAGCGAGATCCAGAAGTGAAAGATCGAAAAGGCGACTAGAGGGGGGTGAATAGGAGCCAAATAAAATTTTCGAATAAATTCTCCCCCTAGAATTCAATCCACCAAAAGACCGTAAAGAGAGAACCAACCATCGATCGGGCAATTTCAAAACAGAGACTCAGGACCGTTAAGATAGGGTGAACAAGAAAACCGTGACCGGTCGGGTAGCTCTGATCGGATGAACAAGATCTTGCGAATCGGTCGTTAGTATCGGTCGGATGAGCGGTACTCCCGACCAAGTGGTCGGATGAATAAGACTCCCACCGAAGTGGTGGTGAAGCGTAACTCCCGACCGGAAGTGGTGGTGAGCGTAACTCCCGACCGGAAGTGGTCGGATGAGCGATGTTCGGGTGAACAGACTCCACCGGATGAGCAAGACTCCATTGCGGAGGTCGGTTAAACAAATACTCCGATCGCAGAGGTCGGATGAAGCGAGACTCGGGTGAATAGTGTTCGGAAGAGCAAGACTCCCGACCGATGAGCGATTCGCCCGACCTACAGAGGTCGGATGAACAAGATCGGGTGAATAGTGTTCTGATGAACAAGATACTCCGACCGATGAACAAGACGCCCGACCTACAGAGGTCGGATGAACGAACTCGGGTGAATAGTGTTCCCGACCGATGAAGCGAGACGCCCGACCTACAGAGGTCGGATGAACAAGACTTCGGGTGAAAAGTGTTGGATGAATAGTGCTCCGACTCATGAAGCAGTACCCCGACCTACAGAGGTCGGATGAGCGAAGACGGGTCGGATGAACAATAAAATCATCACGATCTTAAAAAGTAAATCGATGTAACTTTTGATCGTCGATCCAAAAGCAGTGAAAATTGGTGTGCACCTCCCAAGGATGTCAGAACCTATTTCAATCATCAATCGAAGGAATTGATACCAAGGTTCCGTCCCTTTTCGATTAAACAAATGCAACACCAAAAGCAGAGTCACAAACACAGACTTCACCCTAACTTGCGGTGGGAGTTGATGGTCGAATATCCTTGGATAACTCTCCACAAATCACAGCAAGTAAGTACACGAAGAAACAACCCTTCAAACAAATAGAAACACTATCGAAAACTAGTCACGTAAATTGGTTTCTTGCAAACTGAATAGAAGAGGTTGTAGATTGCCTAGATGATTGGGATATGATCTATAGAAGATTCATCCAAAGAATCTTTCATCCTTGGCAACAAGAACCGTAAGCCAATCAGACTAAAGAGCGCAAGTCACACGCTTACGCACTTCAAGAACACACAGATTTACAAACTTGCAACAAGAACGCAAGGATTGCCTAGATGATTGAAAGCACCAATCTAGAGAAGAGTTCATCAATCATGAATTTCAACAAAGACTCGAAGCATGTAGAAGGAGATGAGGCAAATCCAAATTACGTAAAGAAAATTGCAAGTAAGTAAATGCGAATTTAGATAATGTAATTTAAGTGCGTAATGTAAATACATAAGAGAAATGAAACAAGAATATAAGTGAAGAACATTTCATTTACGGAAGGAGGTTTACAAAGCCTCACAACAAAGTGGGCAAAGCTCAAATGAGCAAACAAAACCTCAGAACCTTCACAGAGGGAAGGCTGCCCTACCCTCTATTTATAGTGACACAGGATCAATTCCCACCCTTGGATATCTTGCTTCAATCCTAAGCCAACATCCAAGAGCCAGGATTTGATCCTTACACCATCACTCTCAACAACTCTCAACTACTCACGTAGACTTTCCTCACCGCTCACCACGTCCCGTGGAGACACCCCTCTCCTGCCTAGTAGCGAGCTAGGAACACCTACCACCCTTGGATGAGCCTCTAAAACCTAGAGCACTCCATCAAGGGTGAGATTTTACCCACTCACACAGCTATGCATGGGTGACCCAAACCCAACAACACAACGGGTTTTGCACGCTGTTCAAAGCATACCAACTTGACCCGCTACTCTCTCTTCCGATCGCGATCCAACGGTCCTCCTCGATCGAGCAGCTCCAAGTTAGCATCTCATCCATTCCTTTGTCTTCTTGGCTTGCGGCTACTCCACGGCCTCGATCATCTTTGGCGACACCACGATCATCCGGACCTCGGCTCTCCACCTAGTCCCGATCCCCTTCGCCTCACCATGACCTAGCTCCAAAGTCCACGCAACCATCATAGACAAGGAAACCACATCACATAGCAATGTCCAACAACACATATCCATCTCAACAGAAGATATACACTTCATCGGCAAGAAACCACGACCACACATGGTCCGACCACCGGTCTCCATCCCGACCACGACGACCATCGGTCTCCATCCCGACCACTCGGGTCGACCATCGGTCTTCGTCCCGACCACTCGAGGTCCGACCGCGGTCTTCGCCCCGACCACTCGGTCCGACCATCGGTCTTCGTCCCGACCACTCGGTCCGACCATCGGTCTCCGTCCCACCACTCGGGGTCGGACGATCGTTTCAACCACCACGGCTCGCACCACTCGGGTCGGATGGTCGTCTCCAACCACCAAAGCTCGAGACCACTCGGGTCGGATGGTAGTCTCCAACCACCAAAGCTCGGACCACTGGGTCGGATGACCTGGTCTCCAACCACCAAAGCTCGGACCACTCGGTCGGATAACCGGTCTCCGACCAACCAAAGACTGACCACTGGTCGTGGATAACTGGTCTCCGACCAACCAAAGACGACCACTCGATCAAACTCAAATTCAAGCACAACAGGCTAAACCACGGTCAATTACTCATCACCATCGAGGATAGACCTCCACATGGTCTTTCAATCTCCCCTTGATGAGTATATTGACAAACACTCAAAAGGCATAAATTTGAGTTTGTAAAGCAATTTGATTGCAAAACCAAACTTGGTCCAGAGAGAAAGATATAAAATCATGACCAAGTTGGCAGTAAGATTTTAGAGCAAGATCATGAAAAGAGCAAGTTTTCTACAAAAGCTCTAAAAATCAATCATAAGTGCCAAATGTGATATGATCCATAAGAGATAGCAAAGATTTACAAAGATCATAAGAGATAGCAAGCTTTCACATTTTTATCTCCCCCTTTTCTACATTTTAAATGATGCCTTTTCTACATTTTCTCCCCCTTTTGGCAATATAGGCATCAAAATAGAATTTTCTCCCTCTTTTATGTATGCATGAAATGCAACCTAAGGGAGCTTTGAAGATTATCCAAATGATCATAATGACAAGATATGACACCAAGCTTATTAATCTCAGATTATAACCAAACTAAGACATGTCCAAGTGCAAATAACAAATTTTGCTCATCGTAAGTTTTGAAAATGTATCATTTTAGCAAGATTTGACAAGTGCAAAACTTAGCAAAGTTTCAAAACTAGAAGCAAAACCACTCAGGATCAAATGGAAAACCTAGAGTTCAACCTACTCAACACTTTGGGAAATTTGAAGTGCATATAAGGTCCTTCGAGCCCATTTTTTTCAATTTATGCAAATTTTCTTTAAGACTTCGAAAAACATAGCGGGGTGCAAATGTTTGACATTATTTGCATTCTTTACCCACTTATGTGTTTGATATTTGCATTTTTTTTTGTTGATTGACTCAAGCCATTTTCGATCATCTCAAGAGTTACTCTTAAGAGAATGATCTTGGTCATACACAATATATTCCAAGTTCATCCCAAATGCAATGGGAGGCAGTCTCGAGAATATAAAGTGCTGAGATCAATTTTGCACAAAAGAGTCAATTTTTTTTTAATTTTCAGTTTAGCACATATAAGCAATTGAAGGACTCAAATATGGATCAAGCAAATTTCACCCAAGTTGCTATAGGGACTCTAGAGAATTCCAAAATTTCACAATTTATGGTAAAAGCTCTAGAGAAGAAACTTAGTAAGTAAAAGCAACATGTTTCATCAAGTTTTCATTTAAAGCTTTTAAGTTTTTGATTTCAATGAACATTAGCTTGATAAATGAACTTGGACATATCTAAGCTAGTGATTTTCTTCGAAAGATATAGCATGATGTATTTCACGAAGATTGAGTCAAATGCATAATAGACAAAGCTCATAAAACGAAAAATGCAGTCTAAATGCAATGCATGAACAGATTCCCAAACTCCCCCTCAACAATTGAATCAATTTTAAGCTCAAATCTGGTTAAAGTTGGGTTATTATCAAGATTAGGCATAAAGAAAACCCAAATGAACTCAATAATAAGGAAAAAGCAGAATGAGGAGAAGAAGTCGAGAAAGCGCAACACCGGATGGCTATTGAGCATAGATAAGATAGAAGAGATTCACTATGGCTCGGACTCGCTCTTATCTTCCCAGAGATCGACATAGGAAGCGACTCTAGATCTCAACTAAGGAGTGCACACAGACCTGCCTACCAGGAGGCCACAAAACCTACTAGACTTATAAGGCGTGAGGGAACTCAACCTAGAGAGAAGAGAGAACGACTAATCACGCATGATAGCAACCTAAAGCACAAGATAAGAGGTCCATGCGAGGCATGCAGAAGTCTAAGTGAGTGAACTCAACTCAAGAAAACAAGCCCAAAGTCACCCGTAAGAAGAAAGAAAAATGCGGAAGAGAATATATAGTACATAATATACAAACCAGCTCCCCTCAAGATAAGCTATATGAGCTCATAAACCCAAGCTCAAATCCCCTAACACATTCTAAAACTCTCTCCTCACAAGAGATAGGTAGAAAGCTAGAGGAAAAGAGATAAGATCGAAAACCACATGGTCTCTAAGGAGCAAGACGGCTCAAGGTAAAAAGCAACCTAATTATGCTAGAAGACCAACCAAAAGACTCTAGACAAACAGGACACAAGCTCTACCTACAAAAGAACCACAACCTCCTAAGAGACACATCACTATCATCAACAATTTCAGAGGTACTTACCTACTGCAGAGTAGAGCAAGTAGTGGCAAATGACCTGAAGAGGATCCAAAAAGCAGAGGAAGAAGACTTAGAGATATTCCTAGGATGATGGTCTCCTCACCAGAAAGCCTACACACATGCATCCAACAAATCTATGCTTTCGAAACTAGGGTTAGGCAGATCCAGTTCCTAGGCACGAATGGACAAGATACAGGAAAAGAGTGGCAAACGATCATCTAGAGCATGAACATGATGCAGAAGGTAATGTAAGATCATGTATCACAACCAAGCTGAAGATAGCATCAAGATCCATATATCCATAGACAACAGTGAAAACATATCCACATGATAAACAACAGCAAGGTGCATCATAGCATCATCATGGCGAGAAGAAGCTAAGCAAGGTGTATCGCAAACAACAAAATGCTAGCAGGATCATGTGCAAGCCTAGAAATACATGGATCAAGACACGCCTAGACATGGCAATGAGCAAGTAAATGAAGAAATACCACAATGAAGCCCAACAACATGCTACTAGATATAACATGAGCAAGATGAATGAAGACAACCAAAGAGGATCATGCGTAAAACAAACCAATTAGCAACATCAAGATCCATTTATCCATAGTCTCAATAACAATATTTACATGCTGCGAAAAGGCCCGTCAAAAGAAGACCAAACAAAAGGTCATGAGGACACAGGCAGCATGAAAGTAAATGGTAACCATGGACACAAAGATGAGAAGCTACTTGTGGAAACACTTTATGCATGATGATGAATACATGTCATGAATGAAGAACACAAGCTCATGCAAAATAGGTATGAAGCATATAAGCATGAAGGACAGTAAAAGATGATCATGAACAATATAAGGTATACAGCGGCAGCTAGATCATATGACCCTAATCTCATGAAAGGCACTCACATGTAGCACAAAGTCTGACAAACAAAGTCTAAACAAAGCTAATCATGGATGTAATAGAGAATCAGGGTCATATTACCTAGATACTACTCATGACAAAATAAAGTAAATGATACATAGCACGTGCCCATAGTTAATACAAATTCTCATACCAAATGAACACTATCATGGACAAGATAAAAACAAGAAAATCACATGCTGGGAAAGAGCTCATGAATCTAGGATATAATACATGAAGCACAAAGATGGTTGGGGAAAACATGCTATGGCACAAAACAAGACAGACAAAAACTAACAAGACCTAGCAAAGTACATATAATACACATGGGAGCAAGAGCAATCACAACATGTCATGAAAATGATGATCGCAAGTATAACCGACATGAGGGTATGAGATAGCTCACCATGGAAGTGGAAGTCCCCAATGTTGTTATCATGAAGCTCAACACTTGTGGAGCGAAACACAAGGCAAACAAAATTGAAAGTACATGCAGGTTAGCATGATGCTCATGATGGTCATGCAGGAAGATCCAATCCTCTAGAGACAAGCCGCAAAGACCAACTCGGAATTCACATCGAGTGCCAACATTGAAAAGCGACAAAACGATCCTAGATGAGACTAGTAAGGATCATCATGACCAACATACTTACTCGCAACTCTTGCCGTGAGTGGGTACCTTGAGGAAAAGCGAGGTCCACTACTTATGTGCGGCAAAGATGATGCCTCAGACAACTCATGGACTAAGAATCGAACTAAGAAAGGATAAGTCCACAAGATGATCCAAATCCACTCCACTAGGCAAAGGATCACATCCTCAAGCTAGCCTCAGCGACTCATGCCATCAAAAGGCAAAAGGCACTTAAAAGCATCATTGCATAGACATGACAAAGGAATTTACACAAGAGGAAAAGATGACTCAAGATGAGATGGAGTGAAGACTTGGGAACCCAATATTGAACCACATGACGCCTCAGTACCGATCCACGTAAGCATCGACTCGAGTGTCTCTCCGCCGCTTAACTATCACACGATCGAAGCGGCTACGGTAGATGATCTAGGAGTCAAAGCGGGTTGGCTCGTGGTGCAAAAGCCGAACCACCCCAAGAAGGTCGCTCAATCTCCTACCGAGAAAACACCTCACGCCGCGATATCTACCTCGATGGGAAGAACGAGGAATATCAAGAGGACGGCGGAAAAGACCGACTCTGAACAGCTCCAAGACTAAAATTCAAGAACCAAAGATGAAAACCAAGTCCGGACGCGCCCAAAAACAAAGCGACTCTCTAACTTTGTCTAGAAGCGGTGTGTGTCTTAGGAGCACTCAAAGTGCCGGGATGACCTCGAATACCCTAAGAGCAAGAACACGATCACGCCGAGTGATCTTGGCGCGCCTAAAGCAAAAATCTACTAGGTGACCATCCTCCATGGAAGGTGCATGTATACTTCGCCTTGCAGAGGCGTAGCAATAGGAGAAGCATCCTTCGGTCAAGTCCCATGGACCACACCAAAGAGACTGAACACAGTGGTGCTCACCCAGGAGCTACCACAATCTCACCACTCTTGGATGCACGCACAATGGTAGGAGGATGTGCCTAGCGTGCTCCAAGTAGTCAAATCCTAGACCCCGATTAAATCTGCGATCTTAGATTGGTCTAGAATGAGATTAAGCTTCTTCTTGCCTCCAACAAACTTCTCGAGAGTGCTCATAAGATCTTGGCAATCTCGGAAGAAAGAAGCACAAGAAGAGCGGGGAAGAAGAAGAAGAACCGGAAAGATGAGCTCTCTCAAAGACGTGCATTTTCTCCTCAAAGACATTTGCCTCAATCTTGAGGGCCTCACAAGAAACGCAAGACGATTTCTAATTCTATGGGCTTGGTCTTCTAATTTCTTCCTAAGCTCGACATGGATTTTATCCAAGTCCCCACAATCTCAAGACATCGCAAGCAATATTTTTGTGACTTATCTAGTAAGTCCTTAGCAAGTTTAGCACACTTGACATTGTGGTTTCATTGTCAAGTTTTAATTGCTTACACCCTCACATGAGTATTTGGATCCTTAGAAGCATGTGATTCAAGTTCATTGTTTCTAGCGAAAGCTTTCTAAGGTGTTCGCCATGGCATCAATTTGTAAAGCAATTTAGGGCAATTAGCACAAGAGGGAGTAGAGTGAGCATTAAGAAAACTAGCTTCTACAGAAATATCATCAATAGAACTAGTGCTAGCATTCTTCATCCTAAGACCATCAAGTTCAGCAAGCACACTATCATGTATGGTCCTTAGGTTCTCCAACTCCACAAGAACAGCATCACAGAGAACACAGTCATCAGTGACTCGGGAGGGAGAAGATCTAAGTGAAGCTAACTCCCGAGTCAAGGTACCTACTTCCTTCTCTAACTCGTAACACCTCGACCTAGCCTTAGCATGAAACTTGCCTAATTTACGTGAGGCGCATTTAACTCGTCGAGGTGGGTACCTCATCCGTGTCGCAGACTGGCTCGAGTCGCTTACTTCAATGGCGCTGCCATGAAGCACATCTTGGAGAAGTCATCGTTGCCCTTCACCTTCTCTTGCGGATCGTCCTCGCTTGCATCGCTCCAGTTCTCCGTGTCGAGAGCTCGATGTCGCCCAAAGGCGGCGAGGACCGGTGAAAGAGCTTCTTGTTCTTGGCAAAGTTGCGGTACTTCTTCTTGGCGCTCACGAGTGGGGCCTTCTTGTTGCGGTTCTTGTCGGTGTAGTCGTTCTTGCCCGAACCGCCTTGTTCGTTTTGCCCTTCTCCGGCTTGGGACGGTTTGCTCGAATGTGGTTGGGGCCACCACACTCAAACAGTGATCATCCACCTCTCTTCCTCTCTCTCACTCTCTTGTATGCATATGAAAATTTGCGAGCAAGAAGAGCAAGCTCATTTCGAAATTTTTCCAGCTTGGTCATCGCTTAGCTCACAAAGGGCGGAGAGAGAGAAACCAACAGAAGAATCAGAAAGAGAGGATCCAATGGGATCGGTGACCAAAGCCATCGACTGAGACTTCGTCTTCCGCGAGACGACGTCGATCTCATGAGTCTTGAGGCGGGAATAAAGCCCGTCAAGAGTCAAAGTCGATAAGTCGGTGGTGTCCTTGATGGTGGTCACCTTCATCTCCAGACCCGAAGGTCGAGTGCGGTCAAGAAATGCCGAGCATTGTCCGAGTCAGGGTATATGCAACCGACTGCTCGGAGGTCGCTCAGAATCTTTGTAAACCGACCAAAGCACTCGTCAAGACTCTCACCAGCGTGTTGTTCAAACTTGTTGAACTCACGCTTGAATTGGTCCTGTCGAACCGTCTTGATTTGGGTAGTGCCCTCATGGTAAGCATCAAGGGTCACCCAAATCTCATGAGCAGAACGAAGGTGAGAAATCCTATCGTACTCATCGCGACTAAGGCCCCGTATGAGGATGTTCCTTACCTTAGCATTTGCCTCAACGTCACCATATTGCCACCGTGACGTTCTCATCGGCAGAACCTCATCACGGAGCTTCACCTACGCCATATCAGAAGCCCAGGCGAGTGATGTACGACTCCATCCGAGATTTCCAAAAGGAAAATCAACTCCAGAGAAAATAGGAGGCTTGGTGGAATACTTGTCCATCGCCATGGCTCTTGAGACCGGTCAAGATCTAGAAAGAGCGAACCGGCTCGATACCAATTGAAAGATCGAAAAGGCGACTAGAGGGGTGAATAGGAGCCAAATAAAATTTCGAATAAATTCTCCCCTAGAATTCAATCCACCAAAAGACGTAAAGAGAAGCGAACCATCGATCGGGCAATTTCAAAACAGAGACTCAGACCGTTAAGATAGGGTGAGCAGAAAAAGCGACTTTGGTCGGGTAGCTCAGTCGGATGAACGAAGATCGCGAATCGTCGTTAGTCTGGTCGGATGAACAATACTCCCGACCAAGTGGTCGGATGAGCAGATACTCCCGACCGAAGTGGTCGGGTGAAGTAACTCCGACCGAAAGTGGTCGGATGAAGCGATGTTCGAGTGAACAAGACCCGACGGATGAGCAAGTACTCCGATTGCGGAGGTCGGTTAAACAAGACTCCGATTGCAGAGGTCGGATGAGCGATGCTCGGGTGAATAGTGTTCGGAAGAACAATACTCCGACCGATGAGCGATGACGCGGAGCCTACGGAGGTCGGATGAGCGAACTCGGGTGAATAGTGTTCCGACCGATGAGCGAGACGCCCGACCTACTGAGGTCGGATGAGCGAGACTCGGGTGAGCGGTGTTGGATGAATAGTGCTCCCGACTCATGAACAGTACCCCCGACCTACAGAGGTCGGATGAACAGTACCGGGGTCGGATGAACAGTAAAATCATCACGATCTTAAAAACAGAAATCGATGTAACTTTTGATCGTCTGATCCAAAAGCAGTGAAAATTGGTGTGCACCTCCCAAGGATGTCGGGAACCTATTTCAATCATCAATCGAAGGAATTGATACCAAGGTTAGTCCTTTTCGATTAAACAAATGCAACACCAAAAACAGAGTCACAAACACAGACTTCACCCCTAACTTGTGGTGGGAGTTGATGGTCGAATATCCTTGGATAACTCTCCACAAATCACAGCAAGTAAGTACACGAAGAAACAACCCTTCAAACAAATAGAAACACTATCTGAAAACTAGTCACAGAAATTGGTTTCTTGCAAAACTGAATAGAAGAGGTTGTAGATTGCCTAGATGATTGGGATATGATCTATAGAAGATTCATCCACAATCTTTCATCCTTGGCAACAAGAACGAAGCCAATCGGGACTAAAGAACTGCAAGTCACACGCTTACGCACTTCAAGAACACACGATTTACAAACTTGCAACAAGAACGCAAGGATTGCCTAGATGATTGAAAGCACCGAATCTAGAGAAGAGTTCATCAATCATGAATTTCAACAAAGACTCGAAGCATGTAGAAGGAGATGAGGCAAATCCAAATTACGTAAAGAAAATTGCAAGTAAGTAAATGCGAATTTAGATAATGTAATTTAAGTGCGTAATGTAAATACATAAGAGAAATGAAACAAGAATATAAGTGAAGAACATTTCATTTCGGAAGGGAGGTTTACAAAGCCTCACAACAAAGTGGGCAAAGCTCAAATGAGCAACAAAACCTCGAACCTTCACAGAGGGAAGGCCCCTACCCTCTATTTATAGTGACAGGATCAATTCCCACCCTTGGATATCTTGCTTCAATCCTAAGCCAACATCCAAGAGCCGAGATTTGATCCTTACATCATCACTCTCAACAACTCTCAACTACTCACGTAGACTTTCCTCACCGCTCACCACGTCCCTGTGGAGACACCCTCTCCTGTCTAGTAGCGAGCTAGGAACACCTACCACCCTTGGATGAGCCTCTAAAACCTAGAGCACTCCATCAAGGGCTGAGATTTTACCCACTCACACAGCTATGCATGGGGTGACCGAAACCCAACAACACAACGGGTTTTGCACGCTGCTCAAAGCATACCAACTTGACCCGCTACTCTCTTCCCCGACCGCGATCCAACGGTCCTCCTCGATCGAGCAGCTCAAGTTAGCATCTCATCCATTCCTTTGTCTTCTTGGCTTGCGGCTACTCCACGGCCTCGGTCATCTTTGGCGACACCACGATCTTCGGACCTCGGCTCTCCGGCCTAGTCCCGATCCCCTTCGCCTCACCATGACCTAGCTCCAAAGTCCCGCAACCATCATAGACAAGGAAACCACATCACATAGCAATGTCCAACAACACATATCCATCTCAACAGTAAAGATATACACTTCATCGCCAAGCAAAACCTCGACCACACATGGTCCGACCGCGGTCTCCATCCCGACCACGCACACGACCACATCGGTCTCCATCCCGACCACTCGGTCGACCATCGGTCTTCGTCCCCCACCACTCGAGGTCCGACCGCGGTCTTCGTCCGACCACTCGGAGTCGACCCGCGGTCTTCGCCCCGACCACTCTGGTCCGACCATCGGTCTCCGTCCCGACCACTGGTCTCGGACGATCGTTTCAACCAGCCACAGCTCAGACCACTCGGGGTCGGATGACTGGTCTCCAACCAGCCAAAGCTCAGACCACTCGGGGTCGGATGACTGGTCTCCAACCAGCCAAAGCTCAGACCACTCGGGGTCGGATGACTGGTCTCCAACCAGCCAAAGCTCAGACCACTCGGGGTCAGACAACTGGTCTCCGACCAACCAAAGACCTGACCACTCTGGGTCAGACAACTGGTCTCCGACCAACCAAAGACTCGACCACTGGTCGGATAACCGGTCTCAGACCAACCAAAAGACCTGACCACTCTGATCAAACTCAAATTCAAGCACAACAGGCTAAACCACAGTCAATTACTCATCACCATCAGGGATAGACCTCCACATGGTCTTTCAAGAAGCTTGGCTGCAGGTTTACGCCTTGGCGGTAAAGGCCGCCGGAGGCAATCAGAATGTGATGGCGAATTATCTACCGGTTAATCTCACCCCCTCAACTCAAGCTTGGCTCACAGGGTTACCGGCGAACTCGGTGGACTCCTGGAGCGATCTCTGCGAACAATTCATCGCCAACTTTCAGGGAACCTACGAGAGGCCTGGTACCCCGTGGGACCTCTACCAGCTTCACCAGAAGAAGGACGAGACGCTGAGGGACTTCATCCGGCATTTCATGCAGAAGAAGAACACCATCAGGTATGTATCTGAAGCGGTGGTGGTGGCGGCCTTCCAAAAAGGGGTAAGTGATCCTGATCTAATCAAGAAGATGTCCAGGAAACCCCCGACATTCGTGAAGGAGATGTTCGCGCTGGCCGACCGCTACGCCACGGCCTCAGACGCCCTGGCTGAGTGCCAAGAGGAGCGCCCACATCCGAAGAACAAAGGCGATAAGCCCGAGTCCTCCAAGCACAAAGACAAGAAGCGGAAGGGCGAAGATCTAGTCACGATGGCCGAGCGCAGCCGGCCCCGAGCCATGGGGAGGGAGGCGCCCGACTACAGCACCGTCATGGAAGCGATCTGTCCCTTCCACCCTAAAGGAAAGCACGCTGCCAAAGACTGCTTCACCTTGAAGCGCTTTGCGCGGGAGAGCAACAAGCAGCCAGCCCCAGCAAGGGAAGAGGTGGCAAGGAAGAAAGACCTTCCAAACGATGATGATTATCAAGAGCCCGAGCACGAACTGAAATATATTTACGGGGGCTCCACCGGATACGAGTCCAAGCGGAAGCAAAAACTTACCGCTCAGGAGATCAATGCGGTGGAACCAGCCGCCCCCCAATATCTAAGGTGGTCTGAGATTCCAATCACCTTTGACCGATCGGATCACCCCAACCGGGTTCTTCATCCGGGTAAGTTCCCTCTAGTGCTCGACCCCGTAATTCGCAATGTGAGGCTCAAGAAGGTCTTAATCGATGGAGGGAGTGGGCTCAAAGTTCTATTCTCCAAAACTTTCAACGACATGAACATTCCTCGCTCTGAGCTGAGGCCAAGCACTCAGCCATTTCATGGTGTAATCCTTGTAGCGTCATCGCTTCCACTCGGGCAGGTTTCTTTGCCCGTCACCTTCGGCACCAAGGACAACTACCGGACCGAGTGCATAAATTTCGAGGTAGCGGACTTCGAGACGGCGTATCACGCTATCTTGGGACGACCCGGATTGGCTCGTTTCATGGCCGTCCCGCACTACACCTACTTGATGATGAAGATGCTGGGACCAAGAAGCGTTATCACGGTCTGCATCGATGTCAAGCGGTCCCTGGAGTGCGACCTATAGAACCATGAACTTGCCGAGTTGCAGGAGGCAGCCGGCGAAAGAAAGGAAATCCAAGCGGAAGCGGTTACGTTGCAGGAAGAAGGCGACGTCCCATCCAAGAGGAAGGCCACGTCAGGAATGAAGCCTGGCGAAGAAACCAAGAGAATCAACCTCGACCCGTCCGACTCGTCCAAGACAACTCTGATCGGGACAGGGCTCGAAGGTAAATAGGAAAGCGCACTCGTCACCTTTCTTTAAGCTAACAAAGACATCTTTGCCTGGAAACCATCCGACATGCCGGGTGTTCCTAGGGAGGTGATCGAGCACGCCTTACACATCGACGAAAAAGCAAAACCCATCAAGCAAAGGCTTCGGCGATTCGCTCCAGATCGCCGAAACGTCATCAAGCAAGAGATCACCAAGCTATTAGCTGCAGGTTTCATCAAAGAGGTGTATCACCCCGATTGGTTAGCAAATCCTGTACTAGTTCAAAAGAAGAATAAAACTTGGCGCATGTGCGTTGATTATACTGATCTCAACAAGGCATGTCCGAAGGATCCCTTTGGACTGCCCCAAATCGATCAGGTGGTTGACTCAACCGCCGGGTGCAAAATTTTGAGTTTTCTCGATGCCTACTCAGGTTACCATCAGATTCGCCTAAAGGCAGAAGATCATATCAAGACTTCGTTCATCACGTCTTTCGGAGCCTTTTGCTATACCACGATGGCATTCGGGTTGAAAAACGCTAGTGCAACGTACCAGCGCGCAATTCAGCGTTGTTTTCACGACCAGCTCGGACGCAACGTGGAGGCATACGTGGACAATGTTGTGGTAAAAACTTTGGAGAAGAAGGACCTTATCACCGACCTAACCGAGACATTCGAGAGTCTAAGGGCCTTCAACATGAAGCTTAACCCCAAGAAGTGTGTTTTCAAAGTATCTTCGGGAAAATTGCTCGGGTTTATCGTATCGCAGCGAGGCATTGAGGCCAACCTAGAGAAGATCAGGGCCATATCAAATATGGAACCGTCGACTTGCCAAAAGGACGTCCAGAAGCTCACAGGATGCATGGCCGCACTCAGCAGGTTTATTTCTCAGTTGGGTATGCGAGGTACGCCATTTTTTAAACTCCTTAAGAAGCAGGACAAGTTTCAGTGGACTACAGAGGCACAACAGGCGTTTGAAGATTTGAAGACCTTCCTGACGACGCCCCCGGTCTTGGTTTCACCAATGCCAGAGGAACCACTGCTACTCTACATCGCAGCAACGACTAACGTAGTCAGCGCAGCGGTCGTCGTAGAAAGGGAGGAGCCAGACCACATGCAGAAGATCCAACACCCGGTCTACTTCATCAGCGAAGTCCTAAGCGAATCCAAGGTGCGGTATCCGCAAGTTCAAAAATTATTGTATGTCGTGCTCCTGACGTCTCGCAAACTCAAGCACTACTTCCAAGAGCACACTATTTCGGTGGTCACCTCCTTTCCAATAGGAGATATACTTCACAATCAGGAGGCCACTGGGAGAATTGCAAAGTGCGTGGTTGAGCTCGGAGCTTTCGATATCTTATTCAAGCCTCGTACTACCATAAAGTCGCAAGCACTCGTCGACTTCACGGCCGAATGGACAGAGCTTCAAAGCCTGGCGGTTACCAAGGAGCTCGAGTACTGGACAATGTACTTTGATGGTTCCCTCATGCTCAGCGGCGCGGGGCTGGTACCATGCTCATATCACCAAGCGGAGAAAGGTTGAGGTAAGTTCTTCAAATACTTTTTCCTGCCTCAAACAACGCCGCCGAGTACGAGGCACTCATCCGTGGGCTCCGTATTGCTATATCACTCGGTATCCGACGTTTGGCGGTTCGCGTAGACTCAATGCTTGTGGTCAACCAAGTGCAAAAAGAATGGTCCTGCATTGAAGACAACATGGCAGCCTATTGCCAGGAGGTACGCAAGCTAGAAGGTAACTTTGATGGCCTGGAACTTATTCATGTGCTCCACCGTGACAACGAAGCGGTCGACGAGCTAGCAAAAATGGGATCCTGCCGATCTATAGTGCCCATGGGAGTATTCGTCGAAGAAATTCACAAGCCCACGATTAGCACTCGGTCGAAGACGAACGCCTCAGCCGAGAAGAGCGTAGAAGCAGAAGTTCTAGTCATTACCCCCGATTGGATAGCTCCGTATCTGGACTATTTGACGAAGGACGAGTTACCCGAAGATCGCGTGGAAGCCAAACGAATAATGCGCCGAAGCAAGTGCTATGTGGTGATCAGGGCAGAACTCTATCGCAAGAGCTCCTCTGGTGTACTGCGACGGTGCATATAAGAAAAAGAAGGGAGAGATCTTCTCAAGGAAATCCACTCGAGAGTTTGTGGGAACCATGCGGTGTCATCAACACTAGTCGGCAAAGCCTATCGTCAAGGATTTTTCTGGCCGACTGCGGTCACTGACATAGAGGACATCGTCCGAACATGCGAAAGATGTCAGTTCTTTGCGCGTCAGATGAACAAACCGGCACAGGAACTGCAGACCATCCCCATAACTCCGGCGCTTATGTCCGGGGCTCGATATGGTGGGACCTTTAAAAAAAGCTCAAGGTGGTTATACCCATCTCTTCGTGGCCGTTGAAAAATTCACCAAATGGGTGGAGGCCAAACCAGTCGCAAAAATAACAGTAGCAAAAGCCAAAGAGTTCTTCAACGAAATCGTGGTTAGGTTCGGAGTTCCAAACCGAATCATCACGGACAACGGCACACAATTCAGAAGCGGCGTATTTCAAGACTGGTGCGACAAACTCGGAATAAAAATCTTCTTCGCGTCAGTAGCACACCCCCGGAGCAACGGGCAGGTCGAGCGAGCCAACGGCATGGTGTTACAGGGCCTGAAGGCAAGGATTTTCCATCGGCTAAAGCCATACGCCACTCGGTGGGTGAAAGAATTGCCTTCGGTACTCTGGGGGTTGCGAACCACCCCTAGTAGAGCAACCGGGCAGTCACCTTTCTTGCTGGTGTACGGCTCGGAGGCGGTCCTCCCCACCGAGTTAGAATTCGGATCCCCGTGGGTCCGGAGCTATGAAGAAGTCACCTCGGAAGAAAGCCGGCTAGAAGATCTCGACCGACTGGAAGAAGCCAGGGACATCGCAACAATTCAATCAGCAAAGTATCTCCAAGGCCTACGGCGCTATCACGGTCGCAATGTGAGGAGCCGCGCATTCTCCAAGGGAGATCTGGTCTTGAGAAAGAATCAGAAATGCAAGCATAAGCTCTCCCCAAGCTGGGAAGGCCCTTACGTTGTCGATGAAATGGTACGCCCTGGGGCTTACAAGCTCAAGCGAGAAGACGGCACGGCAATCAGCAACACTTGGAACATAGAACAGCTACGTCGTTTTTTCACTTGAACTTTGTAATTCAAATTGTTCCTTTATGAATGAAAAAGATTGACATTAAAGTTATTTTTTTTACATAATCTTCTCGAGATTTATGCGTCCGAGTGCTTCGCTCCTATGGTTTTTTAGACTCTGAGACATGCGTCGCAAACCATGCCTCAGAGCCTGGGGGCTGGACTAGTCGGACACGACGAAACCACTCGGGCAAATATGCATGTTTGAAAAGATAATGCAAGAGCGAGGAAACGCCTTTATATACATTCAATTTACAGGTCTAAAGTTTCTACAATGGACAAAGAGGTGTCCTTGACTTCCTCCCAGAGCTCGGCGGCCCGGTCCTCATTTACGTTGCAGGCGTAGCCTTCCTTAATGGCCTCAAGATCCACTCGGGGATAAAGCGACTTGGTGATCGCCAAAGCCTAGCTAGCACCATTGGTCGTTGTCTCCTTCAAGAGACTCTTGAGCGCCTCGGGGGCTTCCTCCAGCCGAGAGATGACCTGGTCCCTGCTAAGTGGCCTCTCGCCCCCGAGATGAAGCGAACTCAGCAGCGGCTCAGAGGCCTCCTGAAGCTTGGCGCAAGACGTCTCGAGGGCTTCAACCCTCTCATTGAAGACGACATACTGTGCCCGCGTTTTGAATTTATAGTTTGCAAGACAGAAACATCAGAGAAGGCAACGAAGACATAGAAGGGCCAAGTCGCCGGTCATACCTTCAAGCTCCTTCTCCGATTTCGTTCTGGAAGCCTCCGTGGCTTTAAGTTGTTCTTGAAGTTTCGCGACGGCGAAATCCCGAGCTGACACGGAGATAAGAAGATCAAGAAACAAGATGATTAAATTAAAAGCACGGGGTAGCCTGGGAAATAGCTACCTCGAAGAGAGCCAACAACGTCCAACTTCTCCTGGCGCAGAGCCTTCTGCTCCTCTCGCAACGCCTGAACCTCTGACCGAAGAGATCGCAGCTCGGCCGCATGCCCGGCCTTGATACGCTCCAATTCGGCCAAATATTCCTGGCGCGTTAGGATTTCAGGGAGCATCTTCTGGAAGTATTCGGCTTTCTTTTCGGAGCGCTCCCCTATTTTCTGTAATCGTCACAGGGAAAGGTAACTACATGATAAATGACGGAAGCAGGAAGATGGCAAGTGTAGAGAAATGCTTACAGGCGCGCGCAAGCCGTGGCATGACTGTAAAAGTCATTTCTCTCCTTCTCCTCCTCCTCCAGATCGTCCAGGAGCTTCAGGCCTTCCTCCCCATCAACCCACATAGCTTGCATTATGAGCTGGGGGCGAGCAGGGGTCGGCAGAACTCGGAGGATCTCCTCGATCTCGGGGGACGGGCAAGGGGCCGGCTCTGGAATAGCAGGGCCCGATCCCGAAGTGGGAGGAGTCGAAGAGGGCGCCAGGGGCTCGGGAGGCACTTCGGTAACCTCCAAGGGCCCACCCCCCACAGGGGCCCAAGACGGCGTCCTGACAGGAACATCAAGCGAAGGATCCCTACGAGATGAATTGTCAGCAAGCTAGCGAGACGAGTCAAATAAGAGTCGATAGGGCAACAAACCTGTCGGACTTCCTCATTTTCATCGGGGGCTTCTTCCGAGCGGACGGGCCGCCCCCAGAAGGACCACTCGGTGCGCGCCGCCATCGACACCGGGGCTCCTCCGAATCGCCCGAGTCCTCCAAATGTCGGACTCGGCTGAGCCGCAGGCTCACAGGAGAGGGGAGCCGAAGGCGCTGGGGCTCGAACCGACGGGTCCCGGATCTTGGGACCACCAGTCGGGCGCTGGGGCTTCGCGGGGTCTTTAGCCACCGTCTTTTTCCCCTTCTTGGCGGCGGGATCTCCCGCAGGAGAGCTCGCTCTCTGCTTCGGGGAATCGCCTACACGAGTAGGCATCTCTGGAAGAGGCGCATCACTGAAGAAGGCAACGCGATCCTAGAAAGGAAGATTAAAAGTGAGAAGCCATTCAAAGACGAAAACAAGAATCCATCGGCAAAGTATCTCACCTCTGGGGGAGGATTCAACGCAGAGAAGGCCTTGGGGAATCGGGTGGGCATCTCGACGCTCGGGATGAAGAAATCGCCAATTCGAGCATGAATCTGCCCTCTCGTTATTAAGTCAGGCAATTCCCGGGTCGGATCGTCTCAGTCCTCAAACTGAAACCCCAGGTGGTCGCGCTCCTTCAGGGGCTGAACCCGCCGGGCAACAAAGTGAATGGTCTGACCAACCCATGTGAGGCCCCCTTCCTTCAATTTGCCAATGAGCACCAGGAGGTCTTGCACTTGATCCATGTTGCTGGCGTCGCCGACAGAGGACCAAGAGAGGGACACCTTCGGCCGGTGCCCGAGGAAGGGAGGGAGTGCTGGATCAGGATTGGCACAATAAAACCACTCCTGGTGCCAGCATTTATTTCAAGACTTGAAGGGAATAGCAAAATACGACTTCTTTAGCCCCTCTCGAAGTTGGAATCCGGCTCCCCCAATTACCTTGGGATCGCTTTTTGAGGGATAGGGCTTCAGAAGGTAAAAATGGCGGAAAAGATCAAAATGGGGGCGGATGCCCAAGAAGGCTTCGCAAAGGTGAACGAAGATAGAGATTAGCAGAATAGAGTTGGGATTCAAGTTCACCAACTCGATTTCATAAAAAAAGAGGAGACCGCGGAGAAAAGCACAGGCCGGAAGTCCCAGCCCGCGCTGGAAGAAAGACTCAAAAACCACTACCTCTTCCGGACAAGGAGTGGGGACGATTCACCGGCAGTCGGCCAAGCGGAGATCAAGGCCAAGTCTAGGAGAATCCCATCATCGACCATGGACTGCAATTTCTCTTCCGTTGTAGTCGAAGTCGTCCAATCCTGGGGCAAAGGCTGCGAGGAGGAAGAAGAAGACATCTTCGAAGGAGAGATCAACGGCGACGCAAAAAGGCGAAGCGCAGCAGTGGTTAACCCTAGCGGTGGAGAAGTTGAAGAGACAAGGAAGCAGAAGGAGCAAGAGCGCGGTGAGAGAATGAACCGTCGGGTGACGCTTGGCCTAACCTTTAAAGGAGGGAAAAGATTAGGTTTCCACCGAATCGGCGGGAAAAAGATTGCGAAACGCCTCGTCATCCCTTATGCCTCTTAAATGATTTGCAGGCCTGGAGTTCTGACTTACAGAAATAGTCGCGGTTTGACCAAGTCATATATGGGACACGTTGCTCCCCACGATGGGATGTTTAACCACTTACCGTGCTAAGCGGGACATGGGCATTCTCCGAACGGGATAAAAAATATCTTCTTGTGATATATCCCACGCTGGGTCGCTGGGTGGTTACCGCATGTCGGAATCATATATCACGGGTCGAGCCCAAACGGGAACAAATCCAATGGTATGCCCCATGAGGGTCGAAAAGCCGTGCGTCGTAATAAACGAGTACGGATACCATTCGGATAAAACCTTGATATGTCCCAAGTTGGACCAGAGCTGTATCCTACACTAGTCGGATACAGGTATCACTCGGCCATGAGCCAAGAAAAATCTGGTATGCTCCAAGTTGAGCCTAAGCTATATCCTATACTAGTCAGATATAGGTACCACTCGGCCAAGAGCCATGTAAATCCTGATACGCTCCAAGAGAGCCTAAGCTACATCCGACATCAGTTGGGTATAGGTATCACTCGGCCAAGAGCCACGTAAGCATGGTGCGCTCCAGGACAAGCCTAAGTTGTATCCTACATCAGTCGGGTACAAGCATCATTCGGCCATGAGCCACGTATGTATGGTGCGCTCCAAGACGAGCCTAAGCTATATCCTACAGCAGTCAAATATAGGCATCATTCGGCCATGAGCCATGAAACTCCCAATATGCCTCAAGTCAGGCTTAAGCTATATCCTACAGCAATTGAACGTGGGTGTCGCTCGACCAAGAGCCACGAGTGAAGCTAATATGTCCCGAGGTTTGGACCTAAGGATGTACCCTACGACGATCGGATATGGATGTCGCTCGACCGAAGAAACATGCAGGCCTCGATGTACCCCAAGTTGGGTCAGAGCCAAGACAAATGACAAAGGATACTTAGAAAAGGTAATTCTTTATTATATTGTATTTACAGGGGCCCTAAACCTCGCCCCGGTGCACACGGCCGAGCGCCTCCACAAGGGCCTACCTGGCCCGGTAAAGGGCGGGGAAGATCTCCAAGAGGGTGTCAACGGTGACGCGGTCGAGGGCGGCGGCTTTGTCTTCTGCCCACTCCGCCATAGCGAGGTCAAAAAGCACCCACAACTCTTCAGTCGAAGGACCCTAGTTAGCCATGGAGTTCTCTCCGAAAAGAGGTAGAACTTAGAGCAAGAGAATGGAGAACTAAACGCGAAGGAATGCATTTTACAAGCGCTGGTACGCCTTTTATAGCCGGTACAGTGAGGATGAAGTAAATGCATCAAAAGTTGAAGAGGTTTGAAGTTAATATGGTTTCAGAAGCCAAAGAGGTTTTCGGAATTTGGGTTGACACAGAAAATCAGAGCAGCCTTGAAGACTGTTCGGTGTTTATCCACGAAAAGAAAGGATATTAAAGCTTCGCCTCGAGCGGGAAGAAGTATTCAATCCACAATTAAAATATGGGTCAGGTCCGTGAAGCCGCTCGCAACAAACACGTCTGACAGAAGATAATACCCAGTTTAAGTAAAAAATCAAGGGTTATATTCGAGTCCTTCATAATCCACTTGCTGAAGGAGGAAGCTAAAAAAAAAGGAAACCAGTTGGAAGTCTACGTGGGAAGCTTAGGACAACGATTCAAGTCGAGACTCGAAAAGAGACGAAGCAACCGGATCATGAATCACTCGAGGGCTACTGTGGAATATATGAAACCAGGTGTCTCCATGACCGGCCCAGCGTCGCATGAAGAGAAGAAAGGCCCAGAGAGGAGGCCCAAATGTTGTACCCCGTGCCAAACCAAGCAGCCATACGGTAGGGGCATATCTTATAGACAGTTGAGTATGTATTTGGATATAGAAGATACGATTGTAATCCGAGTCGTTTATAGGGCGGATAAAGATGTAAAACTCTATCCTGTAACCGACTAGAATCTTGTAGCCGATCGGAATCTGCAAACCGATCAGGACTCTGTAAGCCGCACACCCCCAGTATATAAGGGGGAGGGCGGGCAACAACAGGGCATCAAGCCATAGAGCATAGCACACCTCATATTGCCCAGAGCACATTGCGCTTTGAGCAATCTTAGATCCAAGAGATCCACATAATCCCAGCACACAGGATTAGGGTATTACCTCCATCGCTGAGGGCCTGAACCTGTCTAACCCCTTGTCTTGTGTGACCTTCGAGTTTGAGATATAGCGCCTGCCCCATAAATTTATTGCCGACTACAAAAGTCGACACAATGCAAATAAAAAAAATAAGTGGGTAAAGAATGCAAATAATATCAAACATTTGCACCCCGCTATGTCTTTCAAAATCTTAAAGAAAATTTGCATAAATTGAAAAATGAGCTCGAAGGACCTCGTATGCACTTCAAGATTTCCCAAAGTGTTGAGTAGGTTGAACTCTAGGTTTTCTATTTGATCCTTTGAATGGTTTTGCTTCTAGCTTTGAAACTATTTCTAAGTTTTGCACTTGTCAAATCTTGCTAAAAATGAGATTTTCAAAACTAAGCTTATGAGCAAAATTTGTTATTTGCACTTGGACATGTCTTAGTTTCGTCTATCTTGCCATTGACAAGATTGGTGTCATATCTTGTCATGGGATCACTTGGATAATCTTCAAAGCTCTTTAGATTCATTTCATGCATACATGTGAAAAGGGGGAGAAAATATCTTCTTGATGCCTATATTGCCAATAGGGGGAGGAAATGTAGAAAATTCATCACTGGTTTGCATTTTGGATATTATGATTTTGGTAAAAACTTGTTAATCTTAAAAATCATAAGCATTTGTGAACTTTTCTTAGATTTTAGAGCTTTTGTGGAAAACTTGCTCTTTCTTAGGAATTGCTCTAAAATCTACTTCGCCAACTTGGTCATGATCTCAATTTCCTTTTCTTGGATGAAGTTCGAATTTGCATCCAAATTGCTTTCTTCCTTCTTTTTCAAACTCAAATTTATGCCTTTTTGTGTTGTTTGTCAATATACTCATCAAGGGGGAGATTGAAAGACCATGTGGAGGTCTACCCATGTTTATGATGAGTATTTGACTAAATTTGAGCTTGGTATGCTCTGATTTGAGTTTGATTTGAGTTGGATTTTCAATTTGAAGCAATTTGAGCTCTGTTTGGAATTTGCGGTGCTACTGGCCTTTATGAGCGGAAATGTTTCAAAAATTGTGATTTTGGGAGTTTAATTGCAAATCTTTTTGTACATTGCTTTGTGATGGGTTTCCTTGTCTTTGATGGTTACAAGATGTCGAGTTTTGATCACGGCGAGGCGGAGGATGACCGGAACTAGGCGAGGAGCGTCGGAGGTCTAGACAATCGAGAATCGCCGGAAGATGATCGGAGACGGAGTTGGTTCAAGCCAAGAAGACAAGGAACGAATGAGATGCTAGCTAGACGCTGCGTGGATCAAGGAGGGCCGTCAAATCGCGGTCTAGTTGATAGGATAGCGGGTCTAGTTAGTGTGCTTTAAAAATCGTGCAAGAAAACTCGATTTGGTTGGAGTGTTTTGGGTTAGCCCTTGCATGTCAGTGTGAGTGGGTCAATCCTAGCCCTTGATGGAGTGCCCTTGGGTTGAGAGACTCATCCATGGGTGGTAGGTGGCCCAAGAGTAGTATAAATAGAGGGGGAGGGCTGGCCTTCCTCCTCTTGAAGGTTTTAGAGGTTTTTTGCTCCTTTAAGCTTTGCCCACTTTGTTGTGAGGCTTTGTAAACCTCCCTTCCAGGAATGCAAATCATTCTCTCTTATGCTTTAATTTACTTTAGGCATTTAAATTAAGCATTTAAATTCCGCACTTAAATTCTTGCAATTTACATTCATGTAATTTGGATTTGCCTCCTCTCCTTCTACATGCTTTTGGATTTTCCTCCTCTCCTTCTAAATGCTTTTGCTTCTTATGCCGAGGATGTTGATTGATGGATAGATCTTCTCCTGATCATATCTCAATCATCTAGGCAATCCATGCTTCTTTTCATGCAAGAAACCGGTCTTGTGTTCTTGAGTGAATCATTCTTTTAGATCGTGTTTGAGAGGTTTTTGACTTGTGTTCTTGCTTGCTGTGACGTGTGGGAGGTTATCCAAGATCATCTTGATCATCAAAACCCTACGAGCAAGTCCAAGATCAAGTTTTTGAGTTTTGTTCTTGCTTGGTGTGTTCTTCCTTTACAGTGAAAAAGGTTAGAACTTTGACGTCAATCCTTGCGATTGAAGGTTGGAATAAGTTCCTGACATCCTTAGGATCACATTTACCAAGTTTCGAGAGTTTTTGTCCAGCCGATCAAAAGATTCCTCGAAATTTGCTTTTGAGTCATGCTGTTTTTTAGACTGTTCTTGCTGCTGTTCTTGAGGCCGGTGCTACCGCCCCCAGTGCGGTGCTACCGGCCACCCAGTGATAGCATCGGCCATTCAGGGTAGCTAGCTCATTTCACTTACTTCCTTTGAGTGTTTCTCTTTGAGGGCTTGTTTAGAGTATTTTGAATGGCGGAAAATTTTATTTGGGATCATTCACCCCCTCTCTGATCGCCATCTCGGTCCTTCACTGGGTAAGTTTGAGTCTCGCTCTTTTGATGGAATTTAAGATTTTCTTGGATTTTATAACTTTTGTGGAAAACTTGCTCTTTCCTTTGTCTTGCCTAAAATCTTTCTTGCCAACTTGGTCATGATCTTATTTTCTCTTTCTTTGGACCAAGTTTGGCTTTTCATTCAAATTGCTTTCTTTCTTCTTTTTCAAAATCAAATTTATGTCTTTTGTGTTATTTGTCAATATACTCATCAATGGGGAGATTGAAAGACCATGTGGAGGTTTATCCATGTTTGTGATGAGTATTTGACTAAATTTGAGCTTGGTTGCTCTGGTTTGAATTCATTTTGAATTGGATTTTCAATTTGAAGCAATTTGAGCTGTCTGGAATTTGCGGTGCTACTGACCATGGTAGCCCAGTGCTACCGGGCGAGCGGTAGCACCGGCCCCCAGAGCGGTGTGTAAATACCCGGGAGGGTGTTTTTGGGGGATCTGGCAGTCCGGTGCTACCAGTCATGGTAGCCCGTGCTACCGGCCGAGCGGTAGCACCGGCCTCGAAGAGCGATGTAAAAATTCCAGAATGGTGCATTTTTGGGCATTCTAGCGGTCCGGTGCTACCGGGTCAGCGGTAGCACCGGCCCAAATGCCCAATGTGAAAATTCCATAGAGGATGTTTTGTTGTTTGGGATGAAGGGCGGTGCTACCAGCCAGGGGGCGGTAGCACCGGCCCTTATGAGTGGAAATATTTCAAAATTTTTTATTTTAGGAGTTTAATTGCATATATTTTTGGACATTTCTATGTGATGGGTATTTCTTGTATTTGATGGTCACAGGACAACGGTGCTAGGTCATGATGAGGCGAAGGATGACTGGGACTAAGCGATGTGCGCTGGAGGTCTAAACGGTCGAGGATCGCCTGAAGATGATCGGAGACAGAGTTGCTATGAGCCGAGACGACAAGGAATGGATGAGATGCTAACTAGGAGCTGCTCGGATTAAAGAGGGTTGATAAAGACCCAACCTGCTGTTGAGCAAAGGTGGCCCAATCTTTCACGGTACAATGACGATAGCTTCATGACGCTCGCACTCAAACGGCAAAAGAGCCAATTCAAAAGCGAGAAACTGATCACACAAACCGCGATCAACACAAGAACGCGAATTGAGTGGAGGAATCGTATAGATTCAGTGGACAATCACAAGAACATGCCGTTCTTGATTTGCACCAACACTAACAAACCCAAGAACGGGAAGAACTTATCAAGAACACATGGTATTTGCGCCACAAACAACCATGGCTTATGCTGTCTATTTCTGAACATCCAAAAGTCCATCCCAGATGGAATACATAGGTATTTATACTAGGAACATCCCTCCTAGCTTAGGTGTGAAACTATACAAGAAACTAAGGGAGTTTTCTTGGGTAGATAAAAGGTTTAATGCCTTGGAAGTTGGACAGCAAGATATGGTCTCGCGCAACTTTTGACAGCTTGTGCAACTCCCACCAAAACAGTCATATCTCCCACCTTGGAAGTCCAAATGATGCACGGTTTGAAATGCTAGAAACTAGACTTCAATATCTTTCTATCCATATAGCCCAAGGATATGTTACTTGTCGTGATTAACAGCATAATCATGATCAAATGGATGGACAGATTTGAGTGAACCAGCCTTGCTCATGTAACTCTTCTTTGCCTTCCATTCCAATGGATCGCTGTCAATAATTCTAACAAATATGGATCCAAATAGAATTCCTTTCTCAGGTGGCATATTTCTAAAAGAAAGGGATATTACTCCTTGTGGATGCATGACCAAGTCACCTTTCTTCTCTCCAAGGTTTGCATTGCAATTCTCAGCCTGTATCACATTATCAACACAAATTGCATCGGTCTTGTGACTCACTTGCACTTTAGCAGCAGCAAAACAAGTAATGTGATTATTTGTAGACTTAGAGTCATGAGACGATACAACAATAGAGGATATATCCGCATCAAGGGTTGTCGGATCACGGTTTAGGTGATAGAGTAGCAGGTCTAGTTAGTATGCTTTGAAAAGCGTGCAAAAACCCAGTATGTTAGAGGGTTTTGGGTTAGCCCATGTATGAGTGAGTCATTCCTAGCCCTTGATAGTGATCCTTAAGGTAGAAGGAACACATCCAAGGGTGGAGGGTGACTCAAGAGTAGTATAAATAGAGGGGGAGGGGTAACCTTCCTCCTCTTGAAGGTTTTAGAGGATTGTGTGCTCCTTTGAGCTTTGCCCACTCTGTTGTGTGGCTTTGTAAACCTCCCTTCTAGAAATCCAAAACAATTTTTCTTAGGTGCAATTTACTTTACTCATTTACATTATGTCCTAAATTCTGCACTTACATTCTTGCAATTTACTTTTATATAATTTGGATTTTCCTCCCCTCCTTCTACATGCTTTTGGATTTGCCTCCTCTCCTTCTACATGCTTTTGCTTTTTGTGCCAAGGATGTTGATTGATGGATGAATCTTCTTCAGATCATATCCCAATCATCTAGGCAATCTATGCATTTTTTGCAAGAAACCGATCTTGTGTTCTTGAGTGAATCATTCTTCTAGATCATGTTTGAGGGGTTTTTGACTTGTGCTCTTGCTTGCTGTGATGTGTGGGAGGTTATCCAAGATCATCTTGATCATCAAAACCCCTCGAGCAAGTTCAAGATCAAGTTCTTGAGTTTTGCTCAAACTTGGTGTGTTATTCCTTTAAAGTGAAAAAGGTTGGAACTTTGACGTCAATCCTTACGATTGAAGGTTGGAATAAGTTCCTAACATCCTTAGGATCATATCTACCAAGTTTCGTGAGTTTTTGTCCAGCCGATCAAAAGATTTCTCTAATTAGCTTTTGAGTTCATGCTATTTTTGGCTCTGTTCTTCGTGCTGTTCTTGAGCCCGATCATATCGCCCGCTGTCCGATCATACTGGACTCCGATCATACCGGACCCCGGTGCTACTGGGCTTACCCCGGTCATATCGGGCTTGCAGAGCAACTTGCTCCTTCTCACTTGCTACTCTTGATTGATTTGTCTCTGGGCTTGGTTGGATCATTTTTAGTGGGGGGAAATTTTATTTGGGATCATTCACCTCCCTCCTCTGGTCGCCATCTCAGTCCTTCAGAATGGGTACAATTTAAAATACACTATAGAGAGGAGGTTCTGCACAAGGGGTGGAACTAGACCATTTTTCAAGTGTGGTGGCTGGTCTGTCACGTATAGGGAGCAACCATAGGGCATGGCAATGAGATTATTGTACAACCTATTCTTGTTGGACCATGAGTTGCATGATCTGAAGTTGCACAGGGTAGGCTGTCGGAGATGGGACTACACATACTAAGAGTTAGTGGAACTGAAGGAGCAAAAGTCATGGAGCTCGTATGTAAAATTGGCGAATGAGAAAGGATGACCATTAGTGTTGCTGGCTCAAGCATTTCAGAAAGTCAATATCGGCCATATGACACAGGAGGAGGCTATTGCTGCTGAACTAGAGGGAGTTGGGAGAGTAGCCAAAGTGCATAATGCTTAGTGAGGTAGTATGTGGGTTCAGGTCAGAAGAGAGCGCAAGATGAGGAAGTTGATGTTGTATTGCCGGAGATGAAGGAACTGATGGGTGTGGCAAACAAGGGAGAACAGATTGAAGGGTTGGTGGAAGCGATGGAGGCTGAGAGCCATGACTATGAGACTTTATTTGATGAAGAAGGTGGTGAAGAGCCATTTCCTGCGGAGTTTGAGGAGTACCAGTTCAATAGGCTGTTGGTCAATGAAGCCGAAGGCATTGCATGGGAGTATGATCAGAATAAGGTGAGGCAAGGAGCCATTTACAAGAGTAAGTGGGAGGTGCAGGAAGCAGTAACAGTATGGGCAGTGTCACTGCGAATAGCCTTTAAGGTTTTCAAGTTAGATCCCAGGGTTTATGATGTGAGATGCGAGAATGCGAGATGGACAACTGCCTATGGCTTGTCCATGCCTACCAGCCTAAATGGGACACCATTTGGAAGCGTTCGATAGTCGTCCCGCTTCAGGCTTTGTTGCAAATGCAATGTACGGGGAGATTGTAGGCAATCTGGATTTGCAACCACATGTTATCATACTTGCAATAGAGCAGAGATTTCAATACACCATTAGCTATACGAAGGTATAGAGAGCGAAGCAGAAGGCCTTAGAAACAAGGTTCGGGATGTACGAAGACTCCTATCAGAACCTGTTAGGTATGCTTCAAGAGATAAAAGAAAGGAATACCAGGACTTATGTCAATATTTGTGAGCAACATTCGTAGCATTTCGCTAGGAAGATGGTACTGAAGGGCACATTTTTGCTTTTGGTGCATGTATCAATGCCTTCAAGTATTGCCGTTCTTTGCTTTGTGTGGACGGAACATTTCTAACTAGGAAGTACAAGGGTCAGATTTTGATTACCATGGGAGTGGATGCCAACAATTAGGTTCTTCTTGTAGCGCTGGTATTTTTAGAGGGTGAGAACACCGACAGCTGGCTCTGGTTTTGAAGGAACGTTAAAATCGGTGTCATCAGTGAGCGGCCTGGAGTGTGTATCATACATGGTCAGCATTACGGGTTGTTGAAGGCAATCTTGCAGTTGTAGCAAGGGCTAGATAAGCCATATGCATGTCCTAATTTGCAAAGCAGGTGGTGTAAACACCAGATGGGTGCCAACTTCTACAAGCAGTTCACAAACAAAGAGCTAACGAAGCTTTTCAAGACGTTGTACGATCAGAACCAACAGAAAATGTTCGATGCACTATGGAAGAAGTTGAACAAGCTGATTTCAAGGCATACAACAGAGAAGGCAATGCCTACCACAGGAGTCCCCATTTGCGCTTGAAGAGTTACCCACAGACCCACCATAGTTGGTTCGGAGAAATGGACGGGGCACTAAATACTTCTTCGAGTAGATAGAGCATGAGTTTAGAGAGAAGTGTTCTTTGCTTTACGACATCAATGGTGCCAGATATGGGGTCATGATGATAAACTTGCTGATGTGTACAACTGGATCATGTGAGGTCTGGGCCCCTTCCCCTGGTAGCTATAGTGGAGGGAGTTCTTCATGGGATCATGAAGTACTTTGTGGATCGACATGCCAGGGCGTTGATCCGCATAAATGATCCTGTTGTCAAATACTTCGAGATGATCACTACATACATTGAACGGAAAGACAACAAGGGGGACATGCACAGAGCAGTGAAGATGGAGACGAGGGAGCTTCATTCTGAGGTATTGTGCAGAGACAAAGTCGGTTGTGGGACAAACAAAAGAACAGTTTTTCAGGAATGCATCATTCGGAGGCAAACATGTTTCTGCACATGCAACAAGGCCCGTCTGTTACACAGGCCATGCGCACACGTCATGGCCGCTTGCTCAACAGTGCGTATAGACCCAGGTGTATTCATATCAGAATACTTCACGCACGAAGTGGTGATAGCAACTTGGAGTGGAGGAATGTATGGGTTCCATGTGGTCGGTTCGTTCGCAGAGCATCACAGTTAGGAGGACATAAAGTGGGTTCCCGACATGGGGATGCTGAAGAGCGTCAGGCGTCGGCAAGCAAGGCGTATCAGAAATGACATGGATGTATCAGAATGTGGGCATCGAATCAAGAAATGTTCGCTTTGCAAGGAGACAGGCCATAATTTCAAGAATTGCCCAGTGGTGCATAAACCATGAAAGGTGGTATGGGTGTAATGCAATTTGTATGTAAAATTGTTGTATGCCTTCCCTGTGTAAAACTATTGTATGAAATTTGACTGTAGTCGCATTTTATTGTTTCAAAAATTGCATTTCTATATTGAATTATTGTACTCAATTATTGTATTTCTACGTCAACTTATTGCATTCGTCTGACAACACACGCTGCCCCCGATTTCTTAGAGAGAAGTGACAACACACTGTCCATTGCTTTGTCAGTCTAATTTAACAACACACTGCCCCCCTCTTTGTCAGACGAAATTGACAACAAACTGTCTATTGCTTTGGCAGCTTGATTTGACAACACGCTACCCCTCGTTTTCTCAAACGAAATTGACAACACACTGCCTATTGCTTTGTCAACGTGATTTGACAACACGCTGCCCTCTACTTTGTCAGACGAAATTGACAACACACTACCCATTACTTTGTTAGCCTAATTTGACAACACGCTGCCCCCTGCTTTCTTAGACGAAACTGACAACAAACTCGCACCCCACATACCACAATA
Source organism: Otatea glauca (assembly GCA_036346275.1). Lineage (NCBI taxonomy): Eukaryota > Viridiplantae > Streptophyta > Magnoliopsida > Poales > Poaceae > Otatea > Otatea glauca. The sequence continues at coordinate 36,865,715 of CM070719.1, forward strand.
GATTTGTAGGTACACATTGCCTATAAAACCAGTGATCACCTAGGCAACACTTAGCCCAACCTCCACCGTGAGCACTCCATCTGTACCAACGCCACACCCAACACTCATCTACACCATCGGGGTTGCCGATGTCAGACTACGCGGAGATTCTTTGGAAGCGGAAGTGGAAGGCTGAGAAGGCGGTAGCATACCCTAATAGTTCTTGCAAGGATGCACCTGTACCCCCGAAGTTTCCCTGGCCAAACTGCGACTGTGGTCTTCCAGCATGGATCGTACAGTCTAGCCATATAGACACCGCCGGTTGCGCTTTCTATAGGTGCAATGGGCTCATCGTAAGTTAACGACAAGCATGTACATTCCGTAATGCATGTTGTCTTTCCCTGAGCTTTAACTTTTTTCACGCATAATCACAGCAAGAGGCCAGTTGCTACTTCTAGTAGATCGATGGGCTTGACAAGTACGATATGGCGTTCTACGAACGCATTGAGTACCTGCACTACCTATTAGCACCCGAGCGACACAGATGTTAGAAGCCTGAGTCTCAGACCACGGAAGACAAACCAAAGCCACCGCACCCCCGCCCTGATAAAGCCACTTTTGGAAGGCACAGGATGAGCTTCAGGCACATCAGAAGAAGATGAAGGAGAAAGCTGATGCAACATATGCACGCGCGTGGGAGGAGCCTAAGATCGAGCCTGAAGAATATTATTGGTTAGATATCTACGGGAGTAACTAGAAGAAAGCCAAGGCACTAAGCCTCATGAAATCAAAGGGGAAGGCACCGATGAATCCTTCCATATAGGGTCTACGACAGTAAGCATGATATTTTTCCTATTCCAAAAGGCGCACATATACATTATTGTAGTTTCCATTCATAGTTCGTCCGTGTCGTCGCGTCATGTCTCTTTCATCATTTTCTATGTCAAGCTTTATCATTTTCTGTGTCATGTTTTGTCCACGGTATCATTTTCTATGTCATATTATTATTGTACTTTTTCTTTATTACTGTTTGTTTGTCACTGGCTTTTTCTTTATTGCTGTACTCTTTTTATTTCTCATTGGCCTCACCACATCGAAGTGACCTCATGCTACAACAATTCCACCGTCAATCGACAAAACCGCTAGAAATTTTTTGCATGCTCTTTTTGAATGTCGGCTATGTCCTCCTCTAATGCATTGTACGTTAATATTTTCATATAAATTACTATTTCAAAAAAAAGACAAACTCTCTCCCTCGATTTTAAATGGAACGGCAATAAAATTTGTACAAATAATATGTTGATAATTTTGAGTAGAAAAAAATTGTACAAATAATTTGCTGCAAAAAAAATGACAAAAACACTTTCACCACTATATTTGGCAACAGGACTCTGCTGCCAAATAAAATGGCGACAAAAACCTACCTTACTGGTGGACAGGTAGGTATTTCTATTATTTTTTGTTTTACCATATTATTTTGGTAGATATTATTAAAAAAACTAGTTAAGTGCATGTGTGTTGCTACGAAAATTCTCAAACACAACTTTATTAAGAAAAGTTTTTCAAAACAACAGCCAAGTTGGTTGATGAGAAAGACATGCATGAAGCAAACTTGTTAGCTACTTAAGAGTGCTTCAAATTATCAGTTAATCATCCATGCTAGTATAATTTTAACAAACCTCAACATGAGGCAAGAACCTATCTTCGTACAACCTCCATAGGAGTTTTATTTACTATTATTACTTGTTGGATGAAAGTCTATTATTTACTATTATTACAACCTCCACTAAGACTATTATTTTTAGCCTTGGAGGCAACTCTTTCAGAATGAGACCTTGTCTCTCAATGATGCTACGAAGTAGTCCACATCAAATAGCCAAATCTCGAATGACGTAATCAATGCAACTTTGCCACCACCTGTTTTGAGACAACCAACAAACATGTATGTATAAGATCCAAATGAGTAAACAAATGAAGCAATCGCAGGCTAACAGTCAGTCAAAAATGAGATGTGTACGTCAAAAATGAGATCTGCATTTTAGAACATCGCTTCTGAAACATATATGTTAAAGACTTTTATCTCCATTACATAGTCACATATAAAATATGCAAATCACGGGTACAACTAAAGCATTTAATATCCAAATGAAAGATGTCAGAAGCTATCTATCATTCAACAGGGTATCATCTCTCGTGTTATCGAGGCATCCTACCAGCAGCCATGCCTTGACTATTCCAAATTATACTCTTAAAATATCCTAATAACATGGCAAGAGAGATCAAAAGGATAGCTCAAGCAATTCAACAAAATTGGCTCAGATTAACAAAGTCATAAAACTGAGTTTACTCCAACTCTCAAGAAACAAGAGATATTACTAAATCAAGAAGAATATTTGATGTCTTAAAATCCATGTAAATAACTGGTTTGGGACCCTCCATGTAGGAAGTGTAGGCCTTTAGCAGCACCAAGAGTAATATCCATTCTGCAGGACCAAGGTAGGGGAAGAGCCACTTGAAGATTAAACAAAGTAAGATAATAGCAGCAAACATGGGAGAAAACAATATAAGATATTACCAATCAAGAAAAAATGCCTAGCGCCGCGGTGAACACTGATTCAAAAGTCCTAGTTTTCAACAACAGTTAACAATTGAATGGACAGCACCTAGAATAAGGAGATAGGTCAAATCTTAGGGTTCAACAAATGTGTTTGTAAGATTGTGTTCATAATTATTGTGAAGTTTGAACTCCAAAAAAAATTCAGGGACACGAGAGCATGCATATCACTTTGGAATAAAAGAGATAAACACACAATTGGCTATCTTCAGATCATTTTGCCTCTTTGGAAATTCTTTTGTTTTTTTCTTAAGAAATTCAATATGTTTAACTTCACCACTTCAGCAAGAAAGGTTCCTCAATATGCAAGAATATCTAATTGCTCAGAAGGAACTGTTCATTTATTTTAAATGAAATACTATGATAAATTGCTGATACATTGGAACACGGTAGTACACATAGATTGCTTGCATGAATTAGTAGTACGATGTCAGTTTCAATACAAAATGAGATCTTCCATTTTCAGGGTATAGGCAAATGGAATTTAGAAACTTATGAGAGCTACAGAGCATATTATAAGCCAGGATTATCCCAGACACTTTTCTGAGCTTATATCATGCAAGACAAATAAATCACCTTAAGATCGTTTCATATTTCCACTTCACATTGCTGAAACCCTAAGGTTTAGACTCCAAGTAGTTTGTCAATCCAACAAAAAATTCAGGAATACCTGTTCGAAAAAAGAATTACTTTGTATTTTAGGGGAAAAAAGAGAACACGTACTTGTCTGAGACTTCGGCGAAATTCGGTAATTTCGGAGAAATCTCGTCCAGAATTTCAAATTCAAAAATTGAATCCGGCTTGTTTGATACCGAGAAGTACCGAAATTCGGCAAAAATGGGCAAAATCTCGGCCGGAAAAGGCGAGATTTTGGCCGTTTTGCACATGCCGAAAAGTGGTCGAAACAATGGCGAAAACTTTTCAAATTTTTTGTGGAGAGTTCTGACATATTGTTAATGTTTTTATAAAAATTTCAGATTTTTATGAAGCCTGTAGAATGTTTAAAAATTCAAACATTGAGACTGTCCTAATAAAACGCTGACAGACAGTTTTGAACTGAATGAAAAATGGTACAAAGCATGTTAGAAAATTTTGAAATTTTGTTAGCATGATTCTGACATGTGAATAATATTTCCATAAAATTTTCAGTTGTTGCTGAAGCTCGAGGAATTTTTAAAAATTCGGGTATCGGTGATGTCCGGACGGAAAATGGTGGAAAGTACGTTAGAAAATTTCTAAAATTTTATTGGATGGTCGTGATGCATCATTAACCTTGCCATAAATTATTTAGATGATTATCAATGCGTGAAGTTAGAAATTTCGGCAGCATTTTGACTGAAATTTGAAGATTGAGAGTCACAATTCGAAACAATTAATGTATATTGGCATGACAATTAATAAGCACGAAATAAAATCGATACATATAACAATTCTTCACATATTTGCATATGACAATTAAATGAATGTATATTTGCATCACGTACCTACAAGTAGTAGAACGCTTGTGGTGCAAACTCCACCTCCGCGTTATCGACAATGACCTCGTGATACCTCCTCTCGTGTTGTTGCTTGTATTCTTCCCAGGTAATACCCCGCGGTAGCCAGACAGACTTCCAATGTTCGTAATGACTCATCCAGGCGCTATAATTCACGGACTGGTAAAGGTACCTGACACTGACAGATAAGTGTCGTGCGTACGGATCGGCGCATGGATCATTGTAGTCAAACGGCGAAGAGATGCTCGATCCGTCATAATTCTGTCTGTGAGCGTACCCACCCTGATCCCATCCGTACGGCATCGAACCATACCCGGTATGCTCGATTTGAAGGCCCAAATGGCTGGAAGACTCACTGCTACACCATGATTGTGAGCCATCCTGTAGTTGTGCTGCCTGGCGCCCACCCCAACCACGCGACGTGTCCTTCCCCGTACTGCGGGTCTGCTGCTGGGAGTTATCTCTCGTGGCGTACCTTCGATGCGATCCTCCGCCGATGATTGTGGTGTGGATGGGGCGGGAGGAGTACCGGTCGACTTCCGTCCCATCATCGCCGGAGTCCTGTCGCCGCCGTTGAGCTACTCGAGGTATCGCACATTATCAGAAGGTGTTGCCGTGTCGTCGTCACTTCCGATAATAGGCTCCTCATCACTTCGGACTTTTCCTTTTTCCTTTGCACTCTAGGTGCCCGATAACTTCTGCAACCCGCCCAAAGCTCCTGCTAGGGTGTCATCATCGTCGACGTCGGTAGCACGCTTTCTCTTCCCTGTGTGTGTGTCACCGATGTTCCATTCGGCCCAATCTGGGAAGCTCTTCCCACCTATGGCCAATTAGAAGTAAGGTTAACACTATTGTGAGGTTTCGACATACATGGTTGAAAAGTGGAATGGAAAACAATTACATTATTTACTGTTGCCTTATTCATCTCTTCCGTTGGGATGGAGTCAACCACGAATCTCATTTGGGAGGGTGGGTCGTCGACCGCCCTCGTCGAGTAGAGGCTCCCACTAGACACGGACGAGTCAAACCGACCGCAATTGGGTCATGGCGGGATGCATCGCATCCTCGATTAAGCGATCCACGTGGTCTTCGTCTTGGAGTGCCGCGAGAGGATTCATAGTCGCGCAGCGAAGTCGCGGTTGTAGTGCACGAACACGAGTGTTGGAGCTTCGCATAACTTAAACGGTTTCAGAGCTGCGTGTGCACCAAGGCAAATGTGCTCCAATTGCGCTCACACCCACTCGACGATGCGCCTTTGGGACACCAACCTCAAGGCGAACTTTGCGCCGATGGCGTCTCATTCCCGAAGGCCATCCACCATTGAGCTACGAACAATACGAAGAAAGAGAAATCAGTGAGTGCTACACAACAACATACCAACCAACCTCAATTTATGTACGTACCTGCCGTCATTTGCTTATCGACGGCTATTTGGTGCTCTGTAAGTCGGGTGGCAAATCGTCCCGTCTAAGACGGTATGTGTCAGCTTCCCGTAAAGCCTTCACCGCGGTAGCGTCGTCATCAGCCATAATGCCTAGTGCAGTCGAGAGCGCTCCCATGTACTTCGGAGTGCTGCATATGTTGTACGAGAACTAAGACTTTGGGTCCAGAACGGAGGCTGTCATTGATGAAAACATTGCATAGTTAGTACAACACATGCGAACTTTGAATAGTTAGCATAATAGAACTGAACATATTAATTTGACTTACCAGCTTGCACAAATGTGGTTTCCCTTATGTCGGCGAATCTCTTTTCCATGACTTCCAGGAATACCCTGTACTGTTCTCCGTGCTCCCGTAAGTTATTGTTGTACTCATTCCTTACAATTGCGTACTGCATCATTACACCGCTGATTGTTGGTAACTTATCTTGATCCGCGAACCTCAACAACTCGTACAAGGGTTCTACGGCACCGACGGTCCACTCAATCCAGTCCCAGAAGTCCCTACCCACAAGGTGGTCATATGCGTACTTGCCCTCCGCCATTTCAGCCCACCTACTACCTGTCCAGTCAGGATGTGTCATCCACTGCTGAAACTTTTCCTTCTTTTTATGGAAGCTATCGAGGAAAACAAAGTCCCAAACCTAGTTGCATTTGGCCTCACCAACTCTCCACCAATATGTTTCCTCATCTGCGCATGTAGATTCTTGTGGTTGTATAAGAATCTGCAAATTCTCTTGGCCTGTGCCACAATCTCTTTGATATGGACCACCTCACACACGTCTTTCAGCATAAGATTTATGGTGTGTGCCAAGCAAGGCTGCCATACAATACGAGGGTACTACACTCGTAACATCTGGCATGCTTTCTTGAAGTTGGCACCATTGTCAGTAACCACCTGCACGACATGCTCTGCCCCAATCTCCTCGGCCACGACCTTTGTTATCTCGGTTAGCAAGTATTTGTGGTTCTGGACCTTACCTGTGAATGACCAAGCAAGAAGTTAGTGTGTGTGGCAATTGATGGTCTTACAGAAGAGAAAAAATAATGAATTTTGTACCTGTGGCATTTACGGTCTTATGAAAGAACATCATCCCATTGCAGTACACCATGAAGTTGATGATACTCTGCTTGAGTAGGCCCGTCCCAGTGGCCGCACATGATCAGAACACCAAAGGTGGCCTGGTCCTCCCGAACCTCCGAAGGTACTTCACAATCTCCTGCTCGTTCGCGTCCAAGTACTTACCGTCTATCTCGTAGCCCTGTGGTGCACGAACCCCTGGGCTTAGCTCCTGCGTCAGCTTGATTGCAGCTATGCACGCCATGCACAAGAGATTAGCACAATCATCACACGACGTGTAACTTACAAACATACAATTGTTTCATACCTGTGAAATACGGGCAGTCCACCTTCCTTCTTGGGATTGCATTAGCATGTAACCACTTTGACCATCCCCTCCCTAGCTTCTCCCGCTTCCCCTGGTTGAATGCAGTGTCAATACGAGGTTGCTGCGGGGCACTAGCCCGTGCAAGGTCAACATCTATGGAGGCATGGCTTTCCCGTATCGATTTGGACCGACTAAACATTTTGCTGATAGTCGATTGAATCGAGGACTTCTTTGCACCACTCTCGGACCCCGAACCTTGGGTCAAACCTTGGCTCCTGAAGTAGGCCTCTTCTTTAGAGGCCTTTATGGCCATCTTAAGCTACTCATCCTCCATGCCCATGGTGGCCCATTCGGTGCAAGCCTCCTCCTGACGCAGGCGAATCGCCTGCTTCTCCTTCTTCTTGTCACGGCCACCACGAAGGTCCGCGAGCATGGCCTGCCTAACCACTTTAGGCACGTTGGGGGCAGGCCTTCACATCACCGGCGCGACCAGCCAGATATTCCTTAAGACGGGTCGTCCCTCCACCCTTTATAACATGGGTGCAGTAGTTGCACCTCGACCCTGAGCCGATGCGCTCCCCGTGATCCCATACGCTACCCTGAGGCTCTGCCATCACAACTCACTAGAGCCTGCATCATTACAAAAAATATGCATGATATATAAGCTTGTATGACCATGTGCTTGTTTGCGGGGAGTCAACATTCTTAACTCACTGATATTTGCTTCTATGCATGATATATGCCTTTCATTGTCAGGCTTGCTAGCTGTACCATACAAGTAAGTGACATGGTCTTTTGAAGATAGTACAAGATCAGACACATACTGACATCAAGGTTCTCATGGATTATATCCCACATGAGTACATATATTGTTAGTTCTTGCTACTTACTAAACTATATACCACATGATTACATGACTACATAAGCAAAAAAATACAGCTGCACTTAAAATCCAACAAAAATAATTTCTGCATACCGAATTTTTTTGGCTGACCGAAATTTCGCCTCAGCATCCCGAGATTTCGCCTCAACAGACCGGAATCTCGCCCTGAGATGCCGAGATTTGCTTCCTGGAGCTTGGGACTGGCCGGATTTGGCCGGAGAGTGGCTGGAGCAGAGAGAGAACAGGGTGGAGAAGAGTCTGGCGCTAGGGAAAGTGAAATGGCAAAGCAACTCGGTGGAATGGACGGTGAAAGAACTTCAATGATTGATGATGTATTAAAACCAGTGAGTTGTCAACATATAAAACGATTTATTTCTCATCTCTAAAACATATCAGCACCCATATCTCAGTGGTGAGGCTAAACTCTATCAAACAAGAGGTCTTGAGTTCGAATCTTCACAACGACATTTCTTTGCAACTTTTTTTCCCATAGTTTGGAGCATGTAAAAATTACCAAAATTTTTGTACATAGTTGCAAAGAATCAATGATGCTGTCATAAAATTTTGAGAAGATGATCAAACATAAAAAAATCCCAGAAAACATGGAAGTGTTACTTCATAGTAGCCTTTTTTCAATAGTTCCAAGAATGTTAAAATTACAAAAAAAAAATTGGTACATATTTGGAAAGCATCAATGATCTTGTGATAAAGTTTTGAGATCATGATCAATCATAAAAAAATCCCAAAAACTTGTGAATGTAGTACATCACAGTTTTCGAACTGTACATCATGTCCTTGTACCATATAAAACTTTTTATTGACTCATCAAAACTAGTTCACATTTTTTTAAACTTTTACAACAGGGTTATGAGAGAATTTTTTATCTTTCATAAAAATTTTAGGTGATTATCAGACATGAATAAATTTATAAAATTCTAACACTGTCACTGCCTCGTTTATCCTAATTCTTATTTTTATTTTTAAAACATAACAAATGATGTTAAAATATTTTAATAAATTTTATGTATTATCCTACATACCTTATGATACTCCCATTAAATTTTCATAGCATGCAAATGCTTCCTCAATTTTATAAAATTCGGAGAGTGTTTCTGTCGAAATGCTAAAAAGTCTCAAAAATCAACCTTTTGGAAATATTATCATTGAAGATCACTTCCTTAGAGCTTATTGATATCATTCCGGTCAGATCCGGACAAAAAAATCAAAATCCGGGTTTAAATCGCGAAATCTCGGCGGTTTTGGGCGAAATCTCGCCGAAAAATCCGAAATTACTGTAGCATTTTCAAAAAAAATCAAATTTTTCTATCCGGCCGGTCTGCTGACTCTCGCTAGGCTCCGAAATTCGCCGAATTTTGTAACATTGTTCATAAATCGGAATTGGACTTGATGAATCCAACAACATCAAAGGGTTGACACAAAAACCTACAAGCAGCTAATTTACAGGACATAATGTCGGGATCCGAATATGCAAATCCGGACCCTCTGTATTTACTACACTAGTCCAGGATCAGGCTAGTACACACAGGCTTAACATCGGTAAATATCATAATCATACACAGCGGAAATATAATAAAAGATATTATATATTAATTAATATATGTTGAATGACCTTATGGTCAACTTACATGACTATGCCTCGCAAGGCTGAACAACGATTTAAATTGCAGTAGAAAGAAAACGTAGATAAACCCCTCAGTATACCATAGACACCTGATAAGGCTTGCACCCTAAACATTCGTCTCTTCTTGGAACTCCTTCTCCAGTACTGATGTAGACTTCTCAACTGGTGATGTTGTTTTTGGCAAGGGTGAGTACTTAAAGCACTCAACAAGTTGTGAACAGAATGCAATTCTAACGTAACTATATGCAAGGCTTCTTCCAAAGGAAAAGGCTAACAAGGCTATTTTGCAATAAAGCAGCATTTATAAACAAGTACAACAAATAGATTGTAAAGACAGTAAAACAAATAACAGTAGATAATAATTTTGGCATTTCTTAAGTAAACTAAGTTTCCAATCATAAGTCAAGTTCCAACCTTCCATATGGCAATCATGTCATCCCAACCAAGTTTCTATTTAATTAAGCTAACCCTCGACTGTAATTCCCGAGCATTGCTCAATACCGCGAGCACGGCTATCCAAATAGATTTACACTCTGCAAAGGTTATGCACTGTACAAGATCATTAACACACTTCCTTTAATGTGTCGCAGAGAGATCATGACAAAGCATTTACAATGCTCTGGCTTATCCCAGTACTATCTGCTATGGTTTCAACTAGGTGAAAGCGGGTCGGATACGGGCGGATATTGTTCTTCCCATATCCTGACCCATATTTTTTCCCGGATTCGGAACCGGATACGGGCTAGCCAGATACGGATACGAATCCTGGTTATACGGGATACGGATACGGGACGGATATGTGATGGATTCAGATTGGAAACAGATAAAGATATACAAATAATGCACGCATATATAGAGTAATATATACTGATTCAAACCACATGAATAAATGTAGTGCTGAGATACTGTCATATGGGAATTATGGCTATGTGAGTTACCTTGCAAAGCTTACGACCTTTCCCAAATCCTAGCTCCTCCATAGCTTCTTGCTCAGCATTTTAACCTTGCAACCAACGTGGAAACACAGAATAGTAAGTAGACAAAACAAAAAATGTTCTACAACTAGTGGATGTAAAAGAAATGGCAAAACTAGTATCCGTATATATTTTAGTTATATAAGACTACATCAAATAAGCCAAGTGACCACAAACTTGAAGGGCCCTCGTACATTTAGTATCAACAGAAGAACACTACTGAAGAAAACAAAGGGGGTGATCTGGATATGGATGGTAATAATGCAAACAGATAAACATAGATTACTAGAATTGATGTTCATAATTCATACCATTAAAATTATGATTATCTACACCTATTTTACTCCAAACTTTAAATTTACTGAAGGTTTTACCATTTCTGTCTGTGCTCATTCACGCAGACGTCTTTCGCCTATTCGGCTATTCCTACCCAATTCTTGAACCAGAGCAATCAAGATCAAGAGAACCTTGACGAAACATGCCTAGAAACAAGATAACTTTCTTAACGCAGCAATTCCTCATCACTTAGGACAGAAACAGGAGCAGGAAAAAGGATTAGGAAAAGAGAGTTTCTCGCACCTGGAATTCGTTCTCCATATTTGCAGTCTCGCACGTTGTTCTTGCCTTCCCCTTCTCTTTCAAATCCTCCCGAAAGCCTGGAAGCCGAGGACAGCTGAACACGGTAAGGGGATCTGGACAGAGATGTGAGCGGTAGACCTCGACGATGGCAAAAGCGTCGCCAACGCAGCAGACGTTGGCGGTGATAAGGAGGCCAGCCAGCTTCTACTCGTTGCGCTCACCTTGGAGGAGCTGGAAGCGGTCATCGAGCGGCGGGATGGAGGCTGACAGTGGCCAGGGTTAGGGAGGAGCCCTGCAGGAGACGGAGATGGAGAATTTTTTTTTCTTTAATATTTATTTTTATTCTTTTTTTCAAAACTATGCGTCCGAAACAAAATGACAAAAATGCCCCCCCGTCGCCTGTGTATGGGGCGATCGCCCCATACACGGGCGATCGGTGCCCTCTGCCGTCAACGCCGTTCGGCGTCGTTGTTGGGCCCCGTCGCCTCGAGAGAGAGGCACGGCCTGAGCTTTTTTTTTAGTTTTGTTTTGTAATTCTGTATGCTTTTTAATATAAACCCCGTAACTTTTGCTAGGAGTGTCCAAATTAAATGAAACTTGTTTCTAAATTTAAATTTTGGAATGAAGAATTAGAGTGTAAAATAAAAATCCATGTGTTGTTTGCAGAAAATTTTTTTTATTTGAGTTGAATGCTAGGCTCTAGCGTGGATTGTGAAGGAATTATAATGTGTGTTGATCCATAATTCATGAAATAAAGAGAATAAGTTACTACAACCTTATGCACTTCATTTTTGCAAAAATATCTAAATATGATTGCATTTTGAATAAAAGATGGCTAGTTTAAACCCTTTATAACATTCATTGTTCAAGCGGTTAGAATAATGTCGAACGACCTCAAAACTTATGAGAACCAGCTTTGTTGCATTCTTGGGCTTGCATAGGTTGCAATTATGTAAAAATATTTAGATGTCACTTTAGGCTGCACTATTTTATTGTTGTCCTAACATGCAATCGGTAAAACATGAAAATTGCCGTATCTTTCGCAAACGATGGTAAAACTCGATGAAATCAAATCGATTGAACCAAAATGCTATAACCTATCTCGATGGAGAAAAATAACATCATTTGGGACAAGCCGAGCAAGAGGACATATACGAGCCCTCCGGACGGTGAGCATACTCTTGAAGGTTGGGCCGCTGCTTATTACGACTTAAAACTAAAAGGAGTACTACGAACAAAGAAAACCAAAGTTAACACCAGACGTCTATTGAGTGCTTCGAGGCCACTTCCCATTCGCCCATGCCTCGTGGCTTCTGCGCACGTCGCGCCTCTCTCGCTTCTCTCTCTCTCGGCCTCCTTCTCCTCCGCTTCCTTCCTACATGCCTCCTCGCGTGCGGCATCGCGTTGTTCTTGAAACCGCCGCGTGAACTCATCCTGCCGGTTGGCTTGGTCAAGAAGCCGTTGGTCCTCGGGTTGATCTCCGTATCAAACCATCGCTCAAATTCACGATGGCGGAGGTGACTGCATGAAACGTAAATTAGCAAAGTTTCATTCACAAATATTATATAACCCCGCACGATTGTTACCATGCGGCGATCCTTGAGCTCTTCTCCGCGGATCGAAGGCGTAGTTCGGCACTTCCAATACCTCCTCTTCCAAGTTGAAATTTCCCAAGAGCGGACAAGCTGCAAAGATCTCCGCACATACACATGGGTGCTCTGACTCCACGAGGTAGGAAGAGATCTTGGTACGCTAAATTCAGCGGGCATGCACTTGCTTCTTCCTTTGCCTTCCTCTTACCCTTTGCACTTGCGCCTCGGCATTTTCGATTGATGCTCACCCTCTATTCTTTCTCCGCTATTCTTTGCGAGACCGCTTGTGAGAACGAATGTTATAAAGGCGGATATCGCGGGTATGGAGCGATCGCCTCATATTTAGCGATCGCCCCATGTAAGGGCGATCGCCTCACATTAGGCGTCGCCCTACTAGAGGCGATAGGTGTACCAAACGTTGGTGTGTTGTCACGTCGTGTGGCATAGGCAAGCAATGCATAAATGATTTGAACAATTTATAGTGATAACGCTGTCATGTTACTAACTCGGGGAGTTATACAATGTGCTGCCGAACGTAAAGCCATTACAAAAATACATCCGTACAACAAGTCAATCACGGCCACGCTTCCTAATCTGGCCCGTGGGGTAGGTGAGTGGCGACGGCGGACGGACGTCCCTCCTAGGCCGGCCTGCGGCGCGGCGTAGAGTAGTCGCGCGCGGCGAGGCCAAGTCTGTGGCGGCGCACCGAGAGCCGAGAGGGTCGAGGTAGTCGATCGAAAGGTACTCCTCCGTGTCAAACTCGCCGTCGAAGGCTCGCCGAAACCACCTCGGGTCCTCTGGGGGCGCGGGACGACGAGGAGCCTCAGACCCCATCGCCCCACCGCCGCTGCGTGGGGCGAGCGAGGAACCGGCGTGGTAGGGCGAGGCGCGAAGGAGCCTCCCGACCACTTGTCCCCACTGGCTGCTGCGTGGGAGCGTAGCGAGGAACCGACGGGTAGGGCGAGACGCGAAGGAGCCTCGTCCACCACCGTCCCCCGCGGTGCGTGGGGCGTGACGGGCACCGGGGTAGGCGAGTCTTTGGGGCGAAGTGGCGTGGTGTCTGCGTCCGCCGACGTCTCGCGCCCTCGGCAGTGGCTGCGAGTCAACCGCCTCACCGTAGCGAGGACCCGATCCCAAGTCGTCTCGGACTCGGCGGTGGTCACTGTATGCCCCCTCTAGGCGCGTCAACATGGACACTGACCTCCACCTCAATCTCCGCCAAGAGCCGAGTCCGCATGTAACGTCGATTGGTATTACGTAAGTTACATGAAAAGAGCGTGCCCATGTAGGTTCGATTGCGACACTTACCGAGGCGTTATCCTGCGGGACATCGTGAAGGGTACGTGTCCGCTACCGATGCATGCCGTCGGCGACGACGGTGGCTGGTGTGTACCCCACCCCGAGGCGAGCGCTGGGCGAACCACTCCATGTCTTGATCGTACATGTCATGGTCGTCTGGCCGGGTCTCGGTGACCTCTCGCCGAGCGCGGCGCCCCATCTGCAGGCCCATGGCTGCATACGGCGCGAATCGAGAGCCCACCGCAGACCCATCCGGTCATCCGCAATGCAAAAGCGGTAAGTACACACCACATTAATTTCGCAAAGATGCGGAGTAGTAGGATCGAGGCAAGTACACGTGAGCGCCACGTGCGACAACGTGACGAGGCGGCAAAGGAAAGGATCGAATAGGCCGAATCGCCGCAAGACTCGGTCGCGGGAGTACTCCTCGACACAAAGGTCAAAGACGAGCACCTTACGGGTGAGCCAAAGGCCTCATCTCGCGTGCAAAGCACGGAGACCCGTGAGGTGCTCGGGCGTGGACGTCAGACGCGGTGTATGGCGCCCACCGCACGTCCTCGTCGTGGAGGCGGTCGAACTCCGAACGAACTCGATAGGACCTCTCACTGTCGGTCGCGCGAACCTCCGCCGCGAGGAAATAAGAAATGGCGAAGGTTATTCAAGTGCGTTAGTGGGGAAAAGATACGAGGAGCATACGTCGTCGGACCCGAGAGTGGCCCATGGTGGGCCAGTCCACCGGGTCGTCTCCGTAAAGCTCCTCGGGGTACGGTGTCGTGTCAACAACAGGCCTGCCGACGGAGAAGCGCTCCCAAGACCACAACTGGAGGAGTAGGACGCAACCTGACATCGTCGCGTTGTGCTCCGCCCGAGAGACGGCGTCGCACAGACCTCTGTACGTCGCCGCAAGCACAGCTGAGGCCCACGACCATTGCATCACCTGTTTACAAGGGGGGAGTTAGACGTGCTCCGCTGAGACGAGATTGGAACTGAGTGTGTTACCTCATCCACCGGGGTGTCGGCGATGTGCTGGGCGTACTCGATCAGGTGACGGTCCACCGTGTTCCCGTGGAAGGACGGGAACATCACCCAACCGAACAACAACAGGAGGTATGCCTCCAAGTGGCGGGCCACGTCTGCCTCCTCCGCGTGCGAGTGGAGAAGCTGAGCCTGCAGCGTTCGCAACAAACATTATCAGCAACTTGGCGCTTCTATTTTAATTCTCAAAGAAAGAGGTACTCACCGTGAATCGAAGCGACCACGCTTCGTCGGTCCGTGGCGCCGGCCTCCCTAAGGGGTGGTAGGGGCTGCCGGGGTGCCGCTGCACTCGGCAAACGCGCGGACAACTCGGCGTGTCACGTGGCGAGGCGTCGTGCGGCACGATCGCTGGACCCGCATGGGGAGGCCTAAGAGGTACGACACGTCCCCGGCGTCGGAGCCATCTCTCCGCACGGAAGGTGGAACGTGTGCGTCTCCGGTCTCCACCGGTCCACGAGCGCGCCAACAGGACCGGTCGCACCCGAACCGCGGGACCTCCTTGCCCGCTAACGGGCGCCACCGCTCCACCATCCTACAAAGAGGAAGTAAGCACCGCCGCAACCCGCATGTAGTGCAATGCGTCGTTAGAATTGCATTCACGGTAAGTACATGTACGTAAAGAGTGCAAGCGTTGGCAGCTTACCGTGGAACCCAGCGTGGGTCGATGCGAAGCAGCTCGTTGGGCACCCGAGGTCGGAGTGTCCCTAGCTCTCGGTTCTCCTCTGCGGAGTACCTAGACCGGTGGGTCGCATCGACGGTCACGTCCGGCACTCTGTGGCAAGGTCGCGCCATTGTGGCTTGTTAGAAAGCAAATACAACAAATTTGTCAGTAATTACATGTGCACACAAAATGAAATGCGAAATAACTAATTGTACCATACTCATCAAACAATACAACCGAAGTGCAGAGAGCCAAAAAAACTCATATTACAAACATACGAAAGACAACGACATGTTCGACGAGGCACACAACGTCGAGAATTACATTATCCTCATAGCTACTAACTGGTACATCGAAGAATTACATGATGCGAAAAATAACTTACCAGTACATTGAAAATTACATCGATCATTACAACTTACATCACAACTTACCGGTCCATTGAAAAATACAAGATGGGAACAACATGGAAAATTACATTATCCGCGGTTGCGACGCGCCTCGGACTCGTCCATATCGTTCCGAATGCGCCTTGTCCTTCGACGTCCGACCTTCAGCTTCAACATTCGGATGTCCGCACCCATCGATGGTCGGAGGGGGCATTGTGAACGATCCGTCCACTCGGTACCGTACACCTCGTGATGCCACGTGTTGAGAACGCTACGCTTGTAGTAGTACGGGAGACGAACGGACGACGTGATTGATGCGTCTCGGCGGTGCGGCAATGACGTGCGAGCACGGCAAGTGCAAAGCAGGCGTGGTTCTGGCAGAGCACTCGCAATCACCGCTCCGGGTATGCACGGATGGGAAGTCCTCTCCGGTGGGCACCCTGCGACCTCGATCCGCAGTGCGTGGTATCTCCGCTCCACGCCACTCTCGGTGTAACCCGATGTATCTGCGCCTTTCTTGTTTTCTTGGACATGTAGGTAGACACAACAGCTTGAGTAAGACAATCGATTGTCCGACATACATGCCGTGGAGGTCTTGTATCGCTCAATGAAATATCTCTGTGTCCCTAATAAGACACCTCAACTATACCCACGATGGAAGGCATCCGTGCCTTTCATTACTGCTTGTAAATCTCCGCGAGTTCGTTGTCATGATCCCATAACGCGAGCCGCCCTCGTCGTGCGAAGGGCCATTTATCCAAAGGCTCATGTCGATCTAATCGGTGAAACTCTTTATCTTTGGTACCGGCCACGCCGGATGTTTGGGGTCCGCTTCAGCCGCGCTTATAAGGGCGTGAGGTCCTCTCCTTGCTCATGGTACACCATCGGGTTCCTTGATGAACTAGCGGTACCTCTCGGATCCATTGATTGCTTCTTCGTTAGTTCGCCCAACGCCTTCCAAAGCGCGTCGAACTTCCTCCGTTGGTTCTGTTTGCACAGCGCTTGAACATGTTCATAAGCTCCTTGTTCTGAAGCGACGGAAAAAATTGGCACCCATGTGCCTCATGCACCACCGCTCCTCGATCCGCCACTTTGTTGCTCCCACGACGGCGACCCTTGTTGCATATCCACGATCGCCCTTAGCAGCTCCCGCATGTCGGTCATGGATGACACAAACATCGCCTGCCGAGAACAACGCCGACTTCACTCTTTCAAGGAACCAGCATCGCTCTCTCGTGTTTCCCCCTCCACGAATGCCAACGCAACCGTAGAACACGGTTGTTGGCATCCACCGCGATCGCATTAGAATCGCCCTTGTACTTCCCGTGAGGAATGTGCCGTCCATGCAAAGGATCGGGCGACGATCTTTTAACGCATTTATGCATGCGCCTGAGGCGAAGAATGCACGCCGCAATACCTACTTCCGGTGCACGCACCACCCGCAGGAACTCCGCAAGGTCGATGGATGTCTGGGGTTCCTTTGTGCGATTGCCACGAGCAAGTGGGGAATATTCTCGTCTGAAGCCTCGACGCCCGAACCGTATTTCGAGCTGTCCTTTTGCTCTCCATGCCTTTGCGTAGCTAATCTTGTATCAAACCTCTCCTCCACTACTGTGATAATAGATCGAGGTCTGCGGATGGGGATTGTCCACGATCCGACCATAAACACATTTGCCACCCAAGTGGGCGACAGTTGCGGTGTCCCGCTCCGCTTCTTCCACCGCAGCTATGCTCCATCACTATGGAGCATTTCCGAGAGTCCGTCCACTTCCCTAGTATGCATGCACCGCCATGGGCACGAATCAACTACGCACTTCACGTCGTAGTCCTTCTTCTTGAACTTCACAACCCCGAATTGCCGCCGGAGAGACATTGCCCAAGATTTCACCGCATCCATCACAGCCTCCTTGTCTTTATATATGGCCCCTCGTCACCTCGTTCTCACGATACTCCCATGCATCAATGTTCCTTCATTCATCGTTAGGTCTTGAAATTGTAATTGGTCCACGCACGAGGATAGGCACCTCGTGGGCGTTGTCCTCCTCGTCGGAGTGCTCACCATCGAGGACTTCTCATCCGCACGGTCCTCCTCTTCCATCAGTCAACAATGTCCTCCACCTCCTCCCCTCGTCGGCCACCCTCGCGCCTCCACCGCTATCTCCTCTGCCCTTCGGTCCCTTCGCCACCGCCAGCCTCGTGCTCCTCATCTCGGGCTCCTCGCCGCCTTCCTCTTCGCATCCTTCTACATTTGATGTCCCCTCCGCCGTAATGTCCACCCGACATCACGAACTTGCGACACCGATGGAGCTACCTGGGTAACATCAGACCAACAACATGAGCGCCAACCCCGCTCTACGGCAAAACCAACATAACTCCTCCATGTTGACGTCGAGTTAATAGGAATCAACTCTCCGTAAAAGCGGTCTTGCGCCGGCTCACTACCGCTCGACCCACAACCGAACGATGGGCATCCAAACCGAACATCCGAGACATCCACTCCAACAAACCCTCAGATGTCCTATCGCTCGGTCTCGCATATGCCGTGACGACTCTTGAAAATGATGATAGATCCACCCCATCCCCTCGTGCTATCTCCCCATCTCCATAAAATATTTGGAAATACAATTTCTCCGACATGCCGCAACGTCCGACGGAAAAATATTACTCTAAAATACAATACTGACCCAAATTTCTAAAACTAAATACTACATTAAAGTTCTAAATATGAATCATGACATTAAATTTCTAAACAACACTATCCGAGAAATTGTAAACGCTACACAATCCTAAATTTTCTAAACACTACAATAAATTTGTAACGTACTTAATACTATACTGATCCTCAAATTTCTAAAACTAAATAGTACATTAAAGTTCTAAATATGAATCATGACATTAAATTTCTAAACAACACTATCCGAGAAATTGTAAACGCTACACAATCCTAAATTTTCTAAACACTACAATAAATTTCTAAGACTAAAAATAAATTTGTAACGTACTTAATACTATACTGATCCTCAAATTTCTAAAAACTAAATAGTACATTAAAGTTCTAAATATGAATCATGACATTAAATTTCTAAACAACACTATCCGAGAAAATGTAAACGCTACACAATCCTAAATTTTCTAAACACTACAATAAATTTCTAATACTACAATAAATTTGTAACGCACTTAATACTATACTGATCCTCAAATTTCTAAAAACTAAATACTACATTAAAGTTCTAAACGCTACACAATCCTAAATTCATCAATATTACATGCTACATTAGAATTCTAATAACAAACAATCCTACAAAGATTTTCTAAACACTACAAAATCGTAAAATTCCTAAATAATAGATTTATAAAATTTGTAAAAATACCTTGTGAACGATTTAATCGACTTTTTTTCCCTTTTCTTCTTCTTTCTTCTTTTCTTCTTCTTCTTTTTCTTCTTCTTTTTCTTCTTCTTTCTCTTCTTCTTTCTCTTTCTCTTTTCTCTTCGCTTTTCGCCTTGCCTCGGTGGTACGAGCGAGCGGCGGGGGCTTTTAAAGCCGCTGTCACCCTCGCTCGAGCGATCGCCTGTCTCTGGCGATAGGGGGCCCTGTGTAACGCGTGTGCTCACTGACGGCGAGGAACAAAGAAAGGAGCTATCGCCCGTGTATGGGCGATCGCCCATACACGGCATCGGGGTATTTTCGTAAAATTTTAATTCGGACGCATAGTTTTGAAAAAAAGAATAAAAAAAAATATTAAAGAAAAAAAAATTCTGGAGATGGAGAGGTGAGGTGAGAGACGAATGGCCCTAGTACTAGTGGTGAAAAGTCGCCAGGAGACTCTGAGGTGGGCCGGATGGGCTCGGTGAAAACCGGTTATCCGAATGAGCAAATATTCGATATCTGGGTCTCGACCCATATTTTCTGGATATTTCATGCTCCGAATCTGATCCGGTATCCGGATTTAAATATCCAGATCCGGATCCGGATCCAACCGGATATCTAAAATCCATCCCGAATCCGGTCCCAACCGGATCCGGATCCGAATCCGGATCGTGCAGATAAAATCCGACCTGTTTTCACCCCTAGTTTCAACACTGGTGGGTCTAGTTACCACATCGAGGGCCCCCCTCTTGCGCCATGTGAGTTGATCCATAACTCGGGACTCACACCACTAGTAATAGTACTAAGCTCAAACATTACAAATTAATCAGCTAGGTTGTCCCATATCAGACATGTGGTTGCATAATTGACTCAGGTTAAAGGCTTGTAAGGTTAAGACCTTAAGATGATCGAGGCAAAACTTCCACATACCCTCTGCCCTTCGGGCCCACCTTGGTGCACTACCCCTTGTCACTTGTCGCCTACCTTCTGACGCGATCGGTTTTGAATTTGATGCATCGGGGCAACGACGGCGTGGGCTTCTTCTCCGACGGCAACGGCTTCTCATGGCGGCGGCAAACTAGCTCCCTTCTGGCATCGATTGCGTGCTCACGAGATGCTATTCTATGAGGTGAAGCGAACGGAACTGGTCCCAAACTTGATCTCCCACGAACGGCGATGAATCGGCGGCTTTTCGTTGCGGCGGCGCTCGGCGGAAAGTCTTCGATTGCGGCAAACAAAAGGTGAATTTCTGCGCTCAAGGTTAGGGCTTCCAATCGTTGTGAGCCGGCATCCTTGGTGTGCACCTCTTATAGCCCTAGAGTCCATGAACCGCGCGGATTGATCCCCGAGTTCATGGTGAGCACGGCGGCAGCGCTAGAGACCGGTTCGGTCATGCCTCGGGGAAGACGACGCGAAGCCGTCCATTTTCCCCTATCCACGGCTGAGATGAGATCAACGGTTTCCAATTGAACTCTCACTGATTAAATCTCCACCTCTTTGTTGCGATCCAACGGCCGATAATAAAGCTTCTAGAAGATGGGCCACGGCAAAAATAGTATGGGCTCTGGCCCAAAACTGTTCACAAGATTTTCTCGGATTTTCTTTTAAAAATAATTCTAGTAATTCATTTAATTAATTCTAGGCATTAAAAAAATATCATAAAAATTCCCAGAAAAAAATTCAAAAATACTTTTAGACATTTTGAACTCGAATCAAATATTTTTAGCCAAACTTTATATTAAACTTCATAATATTTTAATGCTTTTCAATAAAAGGCCAAATACAAATATATTTAATAAATTTCAATAAAATCCAGAAAAATCACAAAATGCACAAATAACAATAAAATAATATAAATTGTTTTTTAGAGCAAAATTTTAGGATGTTACACATAACTAATCAAAATATAGTCAAATTGAAAAGAACAACCTGAAATCACAAGCAAGCAAGCCTGACAAAAAAACTAATATATCACTTCTCAGTAATAACGATTAGTTGAAGTTCTCAATCATAAGTCCCCCTCCTAAACTGTTATCTACCATGCAGATCCACAAAAAGAACTGTATTCACCTCATCTGTGCCAGTCTGCCAGCAAAGATGGCCCATCCAATCCATGCATGTGTAGTCTCTAGAAAATTTCCAATTCATGCTTAGCAAATTCTATCTGAATATTGTATGGGACAAAATGCAACTGATATAGAGATGCACCGTAGCCTGAGCTATTTAGGAAGGGGCAAACCTCTCATGATCTGACCAATATATCCCCAAATAAGTAATCACGGAGCAAGTTTGAATTTCTTGTATTTTTTTCCAAAGAACCAAACACCAACCATCTGGATGCATCCAAGAAATTAACATAGAAGCCTAATTTCGATCTGCAGTGATCTTTTGCATGATTTCATACAAGAAAAGTACAAAACAAACAATAGCAACAAAAGGCCTTTTTTTTACATAAGCAACAAAAGGCCTTGATTAGAGGAAAAATATAGTAAACAAAAATACATTAACTAATCAATCCACTGGGCCGTATCCCTCACCTCAAGAACAAAGCCAAAACTAAGAGTACCACCTAATGTAAGGATTAGGTCAACATGATCAGACCTCTGCAAGAGTAAAATTGCATCTTATCCCCCAACTCTTGAACGCAAGCATGAACCCCAGTTTGAAAATTCCAATCCCAGTAGCCTCCAGTGACCCCAACTTCGAATCGATTTTGCCCAAATCAACACCGCATTGCGCAAAGATCGAGTAGCCTTTGTGACCATCGAAACGTGAAATTTGGATCGGAGTTTATATATTTGTTCGATCCAATCACGGACTTGGGGTGGAGCAGATCACATCTGTGCTTACCATAGTGGGTGACAAGGGGGTAGTCGGAGGCGGAGAGGTTGATGAACCAGTCCCAATCGCCGCCCTCGCGCAGTAGAATGGCCGCAGCATGTAGCGCGTTGGCCACCGTGTTCGGGCCCCGGTAGGTGACCAGGTTGGCGAGGGTGATTACCTTTGTTGGGAAACCACGTGGCCCATGCAGGTCCACGATGGTCCCTTAGCCGAAATCCTAGGCAACTACTATATAAGGAGGAGGGGTTCCCCCTATATACAAGCAATCAGAAAGCAATAAAGTATTCTGTCGTCGCTCTCCCTAAACCTGTGTCTACCTTGTCTCTCTGTTCTCCAATTCAGATCTGTTCGGGAACCCCGGACTATTCGATAGCCAGGTTCCTTAACACGTTATCAGCACGAAGCTCTACCGGCGAACAGATTGAAAGGTGAGAAGAGGTGGGTTTTGGCGATTGAATCTAATCGCTGTTGATCCTATGCATGCATCTACCCTACGCATCTGTTTTGTATTTCGTCGTGTGGCAAGAAGCTACAACGACATGGATCTACAGTTTTACTGTTCATCACCCACAGAAAAAAAACATGCACTCGGCCTCGCACTCGCAGCGCGCCGCTGTCGCTACCTCGGTTCGCTTGCAAGCCGGCTTGAAGCCCGGCCGCCTGGCCACAGACGGCACGGCTCGGCCCGCCGCGACGACGCTGGCCCACCTCGGCCTCACGGCCGCAGCCACCGCCGGCCGGCCGACGCCGCCCACCGCCTAACCTCGCCAGAGCACCATCGTCGGCTCGGCCTCGCTGGCGCCGCCGCCACGTCGCCGCGACGGCGACGGCCCGCCTTGTCGTCGCCGAAGCGGCAAGCGCCGCGCCGCTGGCGCGATCGCCCGCCTCCCGGCGGCCGTGCTTGCAACCGCCAAGACGGCCCGGCCGCCGCCCCGCGCGAAAGCGCCGCCACAGACGACGCTCGGCTTGAAGCCGCCACGACCTTCGGTCTCGCCGCCGCTTAGCCCGGCCAAAGCCGCCTCGCCGCTTCGGTCGCCGCGTCGGTTCGGCCAGAGCCGCGCGACGCGCGTCCCTCCGCCCTAGGCTGCCGCCGTCTCGGTTCGTGTACGCCTCGGTCTCCCGGTCGCCGCTAACGCCGCCTTCTCCGCGCCACGCGCGCGACGTTGCGGCCGCCGCCTCGCGTTCGCGCGCCTCGGCCTCCCAGCCAGTTCGCAAAGACGCTGTCGCTTTTCCGGCCGGCCAGATCCGCCATCGCTTGTCCCGACCCACCGCCACCGCACTGCCGCTCAAGAGACGTGCTCGGCTCGGCGCCGCCGCCGCCATCGTCTTTGCCCCTGTGTGCGCCCAATGAGAACAATCAGACGAGGAAATCGCGCGGCGGGCGACGCGAGCGCGAGGTGGCACGGGCGGGGCGGCGCGGGCGTGTAGGGCAACGCGAGGGGAGTGCCGGCGGAAACCCTAGTCAACCGGGCTTTATGGCCCGCAAGGCAGGGGTGCGACCCAGTGGGCCGTTTCGACCAGGAAAGAAAGAAAGGAAAAAGAAAAGGAGAAGAAAGAAAAAGAAAAGAAAATTTGCAGAAATTTTTTGGAAAATTGCTAGAAAAATACAGAAAATTATTTGGCTCTTTTTTAAATTTTTCTAGCCTTATTCTCTGCATTTATAAATATTCTTTATGAATTTTGAATTCATTGCTTTATTTTGTATACTGCAATGCATGGCAATTTATTTTTCTGCACTTTATGCTTTTGCAACCATTTTCTATTAGATTACACGCAGTAATCTAATGTCAGAATTTTGAAATCATGCAGATGTCCGGCATCGTGAATCGTGAGTTTGAAGAACTGGCCCCGCACGGTCAGAACTACCTCACTTGGGCATCGGACGTGAAGATCGTTCTTGGGGGCAAGAAGCTCCGTGCAGCGATTGGTCTAGGGTCCTCGCAGGACACGAAACCTACCACCAAGCAGAACGATCAAGCCCTGCACTTCCTCAGGCACCACCTCTCAGCCACTCTAAAGAATTAATATATGGCTAAGAAGAGTGCACTTGAGCTTTGGACTGCACTTCAAAAGCTGTTCGAGAAGCTCAAGTACACCATCTTGCCCCAAGCACAGCAAGATTGGGTCCGCTTTGAGGTTTGCGTACTACTGAGCAAGAGGCGAGTACAACCGCCTTGCATGTAATTTGTACTAATCCCTCCCTATGTGGCAAGAAGATCACTAATGAGGAGAAGATTGAGAAAACTCTCTCTACCTTCCACCCAAATGCTATCTAGAGTGCACGCAGCTATCGTCAGGACGCATACAAGGAGTATAGCAAACTGATTGATGTAATGCAAATTGCGGAATCGCAAGACGATGTTCTACGAAAGAACTATGTCTCACAGCCACCTGGAAGGGGCACTGGCACAGAAGTTAATGCCAATAGCTATAAGCTGAGAAAGCCCATTCATAGAAAGAAGGGCAAGCAGGGTGGAAAAGAGAAGTTTCAGGCCAAGGGAAAGTCCAAAGCCCGTTAATGCATGAATCGCATTATTTTATTTATTTAGATTATGGTTGTTAGCATTTTTCTTTTGAATAATGAATTGTAATCTCTAGAAGAGCATACTTCTCTCATGAATAAATATGCAATTTATTCTTTATTCCAGTATTCTTTCATTTACAAGCAATATTTGAATTATTTTGCCTCTATTTGATTGGAATTATATTTCTTTTATCTAGAAATCGTGTAGCGCCCAAATGGAACAGATATGCATTGTTGATAGTGGCACAACAAATACCATCTTAAGAGAGTCTAAATATTTCCAGTCGATCACGAAGAATGCTCAAAAGATTACTACGATCGCAGGAAGCGATTCATATGTAATAGGCTCAGGAAGAGCCACTATTATATTGCCTATAGGTACAACTTTGGTAATTGAAGAAGCCCTTTTGTACCCTGAATCAACGCGCACTCTCTTAAGTTTCAAAGACATCCGCGCCAATGGTTTTCACGTAGAAACCAATGAAGAAAATGGCAAAGAATACTTGTGCATTGTGAAGCACGCGGTATGTGGAAAAATGGTATTAGAAAAATGTCCCTCATATGAATCTGGTTGTACTACACGAATATTCATGCACCAAGTGTATACTTCCTTGAAGACTGCTTTTAGAAGCTCTGAGTTATTTTCTTTATGGCATGGTAGATTAGGCCATCCTGGTCTTAGAATGATGAGGAATATAGTGAACAACTCACAAGGTCATGGCATTAATGTTAAAAAATTTCCGAATAATGAAGATTTCGTGTTGCCTGCATGTGCCACCGGGAAATTAATAACTAGACCCTCCGTCATGAAAGTGCAAAGTGAAATTCCTGCATTCCTGGAACGCATCCAGGGGGATATTTGAGGCCCGATTCAGCCCTTGTCAGGGCCGTTTTGGTACTTTATGGTGCTCATCGATGCTTCCTCGAAATGGTCGCATGTATGCTTATTGTCAACAAGAAACCATGCTTTTGCAAAGCTGATCTCGCATATCATAAGAATTAAGAACGCTTTCCCTGATCATCGAGTGAAGTCCATTAGAATGGACAATGCCGGAGAATTTACTTCAAAGGCATTTGATGATTATTGCACGGCAACAGGGATAGCAGTTGAGCACTCTGTACCGCACATCCATACGCAGAATGGACTAGCTGAAGCACTAATAAAGAGGATTAACTTCATTGCCAGACCGCTTTTGCAGAGATGTAACTTGCCCAACACTTGTTGGGGACACGCAGTCCTGCACGCAGCAGCTCTCATCAATTTCAGATCTTCGGCCTACAACATCTATTCTCCTATGCAGCTTGTGCATGGGATTATCCCGAAGATCTCCCATCTCAGGAAATTTGGGTGTATGGTATATGTTTCTATACCACCCCCTCAGCGGACTGCAATGGGCCCTCTTCGCAAGTCTGGGATATACGTTGGTTATGAGAGTGCATCCATAATCAGGTATTTGGAACCCATGACTGGAGACTTGCATACAGCCCGATTCGCTGATTGCATTTTTGACGAGGACCGTTTCCCGTCATTAGGGGGAGGAAATCAACCTTTGGATGAAAAATACCGAGAAATCATATGGCTTTCCACTGGGATCCCCGCGCATGACCCCCGCACTAATGAAGCAAATCAAGAAGTACAGAAGATAATTGATTTGCACAATTTAGCAAATGAACTACCGATCATTTTGTGATCCAAGGGCGTGGTTAAGTCGCATGTACCCGCAAGGAATGCACCGAGAGGGTGGAAATACCAAAGAAAATAGAAGGTATCCCTCATCCTGCTCAGAGGCCTCAAAGAAAAGGAACAGAAACTGCCTCAAACCCAAAGTACCCGGAGACGCCCGAGAAAAGCGGACGAGAGGACTTACCACAACCAATCACTAAAATACCCCAAGGAAAGAAGGGAGCGCTTGAGACTGCACCGGAAAGAAGTCGACGTAAAAGGCAATTCCGGACTTGAATCTTCCATCGCAGAAGCCACGAAATAATGTGTGCGTACACATAGGCGATGAAAAGCTAAAAGAACTTGCTCCTGCGATAGGGAATAGCAGTGAAGAGCAAGTAGAAGTGCATGAAGCACCCCATGAAGAAATGGCCATAAACTTTGTAATAACAGGAGAATCCCTGAATAGAGCAACAGCCAATATCGATGCATACTTTTCAAAGAAGATTGCCTCGATCATTTATCATGATCCCGAGCCTGCATCTCTGGCAGAGTGCAAGAAAAGGCTAGATTGGGAAGAATGGAAGAAGGCAATCACTGCAGAGTTAGTCTCTTTGAACAAGAGAGAGGTATTTGGGCCCGTATGCCGCACACCTCCCTATATAAACCCTGTAGGTCACAAATGGGTCTTTGTTCGGAAGAGAAATGAAAACAACGAAGTTGTAAGGTACAAGGCAAGGCTTGTAGCTCAAGGTTTCACTCAACGTCCTGGAGTTGATTATGAAGAAACCTATTCTCCGGTTATGGGAGGAATTACCTTTAGATATTTGATCTCAATGATACCAACTTGAAGTTGAGAATGAAGCTAATGGATGTTGTCACAAAGATATTTGTATGGAAACTTGGATTCGAGATATACATGAAAGTACCTAAGGTATTCCTATCCCGAACCAAGACGGAGCAAATAGAAACCTATACAGTGTGAAATTGGAGAAGTCACTGTATGGGCTAAAGCAGTCAGGAAGAATGTGGTACAATCGTTTGAGCGACTTCCTCTGCAAGAAAGGCTACACAAACAGCGAAGATTGTCCATGTGTGTTTATACAGCGATCCCCGAATGGATCCTATATAATCTCCGTCTATGTAGATGACTTGAACATCATTGAGACGGATGAAGAAATTGAAGAAGCATGCTCATACTTGAAGTCTGAGTTTGAAATGAAGGATTTGGGTAAAACCAAGTTTTGTTTAGGCTTGCAGCTTGAGCATGTCCAAGGAGGAATCTTGGTACATCAATCAACCTACACGCAGAAAGTGTTGGAAATATTTGGCTTTGAAAAGGCATATCCTGCAAAGACTCCAATGGTTGGAAGGTCACTCCAAGCATTCCTAGACCCATACAGACCTAGAGAAGAGGGGGAGGAAGTCCTGGGAGCAGAATTCCCATATCTGAGTGCAGTTGGAGCACTCATGTACCTTGCGAATAGCACTAGGCCGGACATTACGTTCGCTGTGAATTTGCTAGCTCGGTACAGTGCAGAACCCACCAAAAGGCATTAGAAAGGAATTAAGGACATCTTTCGTTACCTCGAAGGAAGAAAAGATCTCGGTTTGTTTTTCAGAAGAAACAATGAATTGAATTTGGTCGTCTACGCCGATGCTGGGTACTTATCAGACCCGCATACTGGCAAGTCCCAAACTGGCTATGTTTTCCTATGTGGAGGAACAAAGAGTTCCTCGAAGTCGCCTGCTGCACTTTGTCTCGACATCGACAAACCACTCGAAAATCATCGCTTTGTATGAAGCATCTCGTGAATATGCATGGCTCCGAAGAATGGTTCACCACATCCAAAAGTCATGTGGCTTGAACATTGAGCAAACTCCCACAATCATTTATGAAGATAATGCAGCTTGTGTTGCCCAAACACAGATGGGTTATGTGAAGAGCAATCTCACGAAGCATATCAACCCCAAGTTCTTCTATGCTCACGAATTGCATAAGATGAACGAAATCAAGATATTGCATACTAAGTCATGTGAAAATCTTGCAGATTTGTTCACTAAATCACTCCTAGCATCTACTTTTGAAAGGTGCGTAAAAGGGATTGGGATGATGAGGCTTAGAGAAGTGCAGATTTCAGGGGGAGATATTTCACATACTCCCACATAAA
Organism: Otatea glauca; assembly: GCA_036346275.1. Lineage (NCBI taxonomy): Eukaryota > Viridiplantae > Streptophyta > Magnoliopsida > Poales > Poaceae > Otatea > Otatea glauca. The sequence continues at coordinate 36,894,258 of CM070719.1, forward strand.
TCTCGAATATGAATTTTGAGTACCCAACATGAATCTCGAAGATTAGTGGTTGAAGTTTGGGTGAATTGTACTCTTTTTCCTTAGCAAGTTTTCATGAAGTTTTCTTGCATAAGGTTTTAACGAGGCAATTCGTGCAACATAGTAAGCGTATGCTATGTACTCTTTCTCCAAGTATTTTTCCCACTGGGTTTTTCTGGAGTTTTAATGAGGCATATGCATCTCGCGGCAAAGGGCCCAAGGGGGAGTGTTGGGAAACCACGTGGCCCATGCAGGTCCACGATGGTCCCTTAGCCGAAACCCTAGGCAACTACTATATAAGGAGGAGAGGGGTCCCCCCTATGTACAAGCAATCAGAAAGCAATAAAGTATTCTGTCGTCGCTCTCCCTAAACCTGTGTCTCTCTTGTCTCTCTGCTCTCCAATTCAAATCTGTTCGGGAACCCCGGACTATTCGATAGCGAGGTTCCTTAACAACCTTGACGTTGCGGAAGAATACAACAGAGCGTCATGCTACAGCTACACAATTCACATCCAACCCTAGCAAGTAGCCACAACAAATAAATAGCTAAATAGCAATCCCTAAACCACTCAAATCTAGACAGATTCCATTGTCGCTATAACCCTCGCCAAACTAACGCCGAGAAGCGCGTCAAACTCGCAATCTAGACAAATACAAACGAGAACAACCCAAACAAGGTGCTAATCATGCAACGGAACCCGGAATTGAGAATTGATGGCGCCACCGTATCAGGATCCAGGGCTACGGAAGGGGCACCAGATGCGATTTGGACGTGGCCGCCATTACGTGCGACGAAGAAGAGTGATGACGCGAACACGAGAACCACCACCGGCGGCAGCATGCCGGAGCGAGAAGCCGCGCGCCTCCCTCCTCCGCCTCCGGCGGTGGAGTACGGGAGCCTCTTCGGGGTCAGCATCGGCGGCAAGGTGAGGGCGGGCTCTGGGTCCGAACCGATGGCGGGGAGGGGATCACCGGAGGGCACGTACGCACGCTTTCCTTTCCTCTCGCCTGGCTCCGAGGGTGGGAAGCTAGGATGGAAAGGGAAGGCAAGGGATCGTCTACGTCTCTCTCGTGTGGTTTGGGTGCTGTGGCATCTGGGCCAGCCGTTGTTTATTTAGTGCAGCGGAAGGGCCTCGTTTTGATCGTGAATTTGATCTGCGATCCAAATTTGGATGGGCCAATACGGCCCAAGGGAGGAACGGGAATAGTGCGCGCATTGACCGGACTCACATGCAGGAATCAAGAGTAGAGAACAGATGATCATCATCTATACCCTTTTATAATGCACCTAAGCAATTTTTCCTACGTCCACCCTAAATAATGCACCTCATTAGAGATGGCCCAATATTCGTGCACCCAAAGAAAACGCCCCGTAAACTTGCATTCATCAAAATGAACGCCTCGCATCTTTCCTCGCTTTACTCACCCACATCCGATGGTCTGTTGTTTAATGTGTCTAACTCATTCATTCATGTGACCCACAACAGAGAGCCCGCACATATATATTTCAATTGAACTATATATATGGAATTTATGTTGCAAATCTAAACCCATTTGATTTCGATTCAATATTTACCATACCAACAAGACCATGAATCGCGCTTATTTTTCTTTCATTCATGCATGTGCACCACATCCTATACAAGGCGCCACGCATCGCCATAATATTATTTAGCTAAAAATATTATATAAGGAATGTCAGATGAAATGCAATTATCGTGTGATAAATATAAGGAATAAGTTCATTTTAGGACTTATTCCTAAATACACTATGGGAAGTAATGATATATTCGATAATAATTAGTCTCAATCAGACACACAAATGGTGCTATATGTTAGCATTCATATTTGGATGACAATTAGGAAGCCATTATTGGTCCACTTTCCAGATGACATATCGTTGTCCGCATGGCGTTCGACCCGCCCCGCGCCGACTACACCAGGGGCTTGCGCCGCGCGATCGGCCTGCCGGAGATGGACGTGTACCTTTGCACGGAGCGGGAGGCAGCGGAGGCTGTCGACGCCGCGCTCGCGGAGGCGATGCTGGCGAGCGCGGTACGTGGAGGAGATCAAGGGCAACACCTTCGGGCATGTGGATCCTCCCTGTTTATTTCCTTGTTTGACTCGCTCTCCTTCCAAATATGTAGTACATACAGTTTTGGCAATTCAAGTCTGGTTTCCTTGCATGCAGATCCTCCCTATTTATTTCTTTGTTTGATTCGCTCTCCCTCTAAATATGTAGTACGTACAATGTGCTCACAAGATTATTTATTATTAAGTATTATATTCATACTTATCTTTTATTTAATTGATAAACAGATGTATTGCCGTCGTAGCGTTAGCACTGGCACTATACTAGTAACTTTTAATTAGAAGTAGCCGGGTAGGTTCCTTATCTGGCCTCTCCCGGCCTAATTTCTGGGAATTTTCCATCTCTAGCCCCGTCTCGGCTTGTTGTAGCCCAAACTCCGGCGCCGTCGAAGTTGGCCCACGCTTCCCCCCCCCCCTCGCTCGAACAACAGCAGTTCGCCGGAGCTAATGGCGACGCCCTCTCCGCCGGCGATACCCGGGTCGGCGGCGGTGGCAGCGTGCGCGGCCATGGCCGTCTGCTACGTCGCCGTCCTCTACGCCCCCACACTCCTCCTCCGCCTCCCGCCCACAACTTCGCTCCGCTCCTTCTTCCACCGCCGCTTCGTCTGCGCCGCCTTCTCCTCCGCCGCCTCCGCCGTCGCCACCGCCGCCCTCCTCCACGTAAGCGCTACTTCTCCCCTCAAAACCCTAGCTGTGGATTTTTTTTCCGGACGGAATCGCAAATCCCCACCTCCTCCACCGCTCTTCCCAGGTCTGGAGCCTCGGGAACTTGTCTGATGCGCTCGAAGTGTTCGGCATTCGGACTGATCACTTGGTATGAAAGCGACGTCTCTTTAGTAGTAGCATTTTTTTTTGTAATAATTCATTAATTAGCGTTGAGCTTTTGATGGTTGGACTGAAATGCTGGTGCTGGTTTAGCTTGAGGCAGTGATGATTCCACTTCTCCTTACGTCCCTAGTGTACGCTGGGTCGTTCATCGCTAGACTGTGGCTCCTGGCAAGCTGGTGCAGCAGAGATGATAGTGAGATGGGGATGAGCTGCGCCCAGAAGTTTTCTCAGTGGATCCGAGTCTCCGTAGATGATGTGATGGTGTGGCGGAACTATGTTGTGGTTTGTTCTCATTCCCTTTGATGCCATTGTTTTACTATGCTTATTAGGTGTTGTGATTGTGTGAAGGAAGATTAGTGTACCGATGAATGAGGAATTGTTGACTGAACATCTGATTGTAGCTGCAGTGTTTCCCTAGGCAGTAAGCACTAGGCAGGCACACCGGCACCTAGTGTCTAATCGCTGATTAGGTGGGCTGGGCGGCCACCTAGGTGGGATAAATAAGCTAGGTGTGCTAGGTAGGAGGGTGTAGCCTAGCGCCTAGGTTGTCTAGGCGGCCGCCTAGGGGAACAGTGATTGTAGGGCTAAACTTATCTGCTAATAGTTCATGTGTGCAAACTGCAACCCTTAGAATGCAGGTGGAACCATAAATTAGGGATGAGGGGAGCCCAGTAAGCTATCCAATGCAATTATATTTCACGAGGAGGTCAAATAGTATTAGTACTAATAAAATTATTTTGAACATAAAGGAGTATAATGTAGATCTTTAGATCATGAAGGAACCATGGCCCCTACTAGCCCCTATCTCCCTTCGCCACTGTATGGATTAGGATTATTGTTATTACTGACGACACAATGATTTCGTTCTCTGTTGTAGTGATGTTATTTTAGGATGATCTTTTGATCAGGCACCATTTACAGAGGAGCTGGTTTTCAGGGCGTGCATGATACCTCTTCTTCTATGTGGAGGATTCAGAATGTATAACATTATATTTCTGAGTCCAGTCTTCTTCAGCCTAGGTAAGTATGTAGGTATAATATTGCAGGGAATTTTCATTTCAAAGGAATATCCTTAACCTAATGTTTTGTATCAATTAAGAACTGCTGAATGCATTCAGTTTTACCTATATGTTCTTCACTGTTGATATTGTGTAAATATTCTTAATTAATAACTGAGCCTTTCTGTTGACAGCACACTTAAACCATGTGTTCGAATTTCGCAAACTAGGATGCAATTTTATGAGATCTCTCCTGATTGTAGGTATTTTTCTTTACATTATCTAGTTTTCTCCTTTACTGCAGTATCTTCCTGCAATGGTGTGAGAACAAAGTTTTTTATCTATATTTAACTTTCATTTTTGTTACTATGTGGAATTAAGGAGAATTCTAATATCTTAGTTCAGCAAGTTATGTATTCCAGTGTTCCAGTGTGTCCTATATGGTCATGTCCATGATTTTTTTGGAATATTCCTAATGCCCCCATACTAAAATGCACCTATGCTCTTCCCTTACCTTTTATTTAGTCACACCATGGTCTCAAATGTTTCCTGTCACGCCCTCGCAATATCATGTTATGTGGTTTGCAATATATAGTGTAGTAACACTTGCATATGTCTAACTGTGGTCAACACATGTACTGATACTTAACATATTAATGTGTTATCGTTGTTCTATTATGCTATTAACATCTTAGCATTTTCTTTACAAGTATTAACTTCTAAGCTTACACCATTAAATTACAGACATTAGGGAATCATTTTTACTGCTACCAATTATATTAGTTGTAGGCATTAGGAATCTATAGGCACATGCTTTGACCTTTCAATATGCTCGCCATATTACAACATAATGCTATTCTTTCTGTACATCTTTTTTCGAAACTTATTGTCTGAGATTGTGTAGTTACTTTGGTTTCACCAATTGTGAACACTTTTTGCTTCACTTGTTGGGCTTGCATTGACTTCTTGTCTTTCATTAGCAGGTGTCCAATTAGGCTACACTGTAATTTTTGGGTGGTATGCGGCATTTTTGTTCATCCGAACAGGTCTTACTAATTCTTTTTTGTGTCTTCGGAAACAGAAAATTGTTCATTTATTTTTTTCAGCTATGTTGTTGGCTTGTTGCTAATGTTTCTGAAACTACTTTTCCAATTATATATTTGCTAACTTTCTAGTTTATTTAAGGAGGCAGCTTTGTTTGTGATTGATCCTAGTTCATATTTGATCAACTATTAATCATAATCATTGCATAGTTCATGTCATTGTTTCAACTATGGACCTCCATAACCCAAAAAACCAAAACTTGAAAAGTGTGGCCCTGATTAGACCAATCTTTTTATTCACCATTTTTTTGCTGAACTTTGCAGCACTACTCCAATTGAACTTATGGCATGTATCTGGCTTAGAAAAATGAAATTTTAGCTGTGCCATTTAGTTGTTACTTGTGTACATGCTGAATGTTTTAGCTACTTGAAATATTTGACTGAAAGTGAGTTAAATATTGTTCTGATAACGTGTCATGTTGATCATCTTTCATTTAAAAAAACTTCAGGGAATCTCATATCTCCAATTGTTGCTCACATATTTTGTAATATGATGGGTTTGCCTGTTTTCTCATCACCGCGAACAAGAGGTGCACCTATCATATTTTATTCGAAGAAAACAAAAATATTCAGAGTTGTCAAATTTGCCCAACTACTTACATTCGTTTGCCTGGTGTTTTTTTGTGTTCCAGGTGTGGCATCGCTAGCATTTCTGGCTGGTTCAATATCCTTCTTTTGGCTCCTTTTCCCTGCTACAAGTCCAAAACTATACAACGCAAGGATAGATCAATGCAGTTGCTGGCATGGTTACTGCAGATGGAGCCAGTACAGAACTAGATTTGAGGCAACATTTTTTTCCTAATGCAGTAGTACTGACCTGAAGGATCTAGTAAGGCACAACCCCTGACTTCTTTAGAAGATCATGTTCTTGATTGTTCCTACGAGTGTTGTAAAATGCTTTTTTGGTAGTTTGTCCTTCTCTTAGGGCTAGATTTACACAAATTGCATTTCATCACTTGTTAGTTATGTTATGAATAGCACTGGTATTCAACATGAGGCTAATGGACCAGTATATATACATGTACAAGAGGGTATAAAAGGAAACCCTATATAAAGGCAATATCTATATAAGACAAACAATCTCTATCTAGGGCAACTAGCAATCTCTTATATAAGGTATCAAGGATACTGTCTAACCCCCCCCCCCCTCCCCTTCAAGCTCATAGTGGATCAACAACACTGAGTTTGGAAAGGTAAAAACTATGTTGAGCTCTAGTCTGTGTCTTCGTGAAGAAATCTGCCAACTGAAGCTCTGAAGGCACATACTGAAGAGTCACAACTTGATCCTGTACCTGTGAGCGTATGTAGGAAGCATCAACACCGATATGCTTTGTGAGCTTATGTTTCATTGGATTTCGAGCAATGCTAATAGCACCTATACTGTCAGATAAAAGAGGAGTTTGTTGTAGAAACAGAAACACCAAAATCCGCAAGTAACCACTGTAGCCAGGTAACCTCAGCTATCAAAAGAGCTAGAGCTCGCAACTCGGCCTCAGCACTCGAACGAGAAACTGTTGTCTGCTTCTTAGTCTTTCAAGCAACGAGAGAACCACCAAGAAAAACATAGTAAGCATAAAGAGACCGACGATCAGAGTGATCACTAGTCCAGGTTGTATCAGAGTATGCCTGAAGCTGTAGCTAAAGCATGGAAAGAAAAGACGTCGAGAGATAGTTCCACGAAGATATCGCAGAACACAAAGAAGATGACTATAGTGGAGCTGTGTGGGAGCAGAAATGAACTGACTCAAGACATGAACATGATATGATATGTCAGGACGAGTGACTCCAAGGTAAACAAGACTCCCAACAAGATGATGATAGCGAGTACGATCCTCAAGAGGTTCACCATCAGTAGGTCGAAGGTGAACATTGAGCTCCATAGGAGTCTCAGCGGTGCGCTGACCAGTGAGAGGAGCACGATCAAGAAGATCCTGAATATACTTTTCTTGGGAGAGAAAGAAGCTCTCATGTGTATAAGAGATCTCAATCCCAAGAAAGTAGCGAAGAGGACCCAGATTAGACATAAGAAACTGTTCGCTAAGACGTGCCTTCACAAAGGCAATATACTGAGAGTCATCTCCAGTAATGATCATATTATCGACATAAAGAAGAAGAGTCTGTCCACGAGGTGAAGTGTGAATAAAGAGCATAGGATCATGAGCACTAGGAGAAAAACCAGCAGCAGTGACCATAAAAGAAAAACGCTCAAACCAGGCACAAATGGCTTGCTTGAGCCAATAAAGAGAGCGACGAAGGTGACAAACCATACCCTCAGGAATAGAATACCCTGGTGGTAGCTGCATAAAGACCCCGTGTAACTCACCATTAAGAAAGGCAATCTTGACATCAACCTGAGAGATAGACCACTCACGAACAGAAGTCACAACAAGAAGAGTGCGAACAATAGTCATATGAGCTACATGAGCAAAAGTCTCATCATAGTCACGACCATGCTCCTGCTGAAAACCACGTGCCACAAGACGAGCCTTGTAGCACTCAAGAGAACCATCAGAGTGAGTCTTAACCTTATAGACCCATTTGCATGTAATGGGCTGGACATGTGGAGGAAGGGGCACAAGATCCCACGTGCCAGTGCGCTCAAGAGCAACAAGCTCCTCTGCCATCGCATGCTGCCATTCCTGATGAATTACAACTTTGCAGTAAGAAGTCGGCTCGGCAAGAACAAAACTAGAAAAGCCAAGGCGCGTAGGAGGTCGAATAGACTAGCGATCGCGAAGAGCGTAACGAGGAGGAGGCACTGAAGAAGGTGACTCAACAAGAGAAGATGAGACATCAGAAGAATCCTCAACTCGCGGATGACGAGTATAGTAGAGAGGATAAGAAGGAACAATGTCAGAAGAAACATCTGGAGGAGGCACGGGAGGTGAAGACTCCTGTGGAGAGGCCGGCGAAGAAGGAGACGCCAATCGTGGAGATGGAAAAGTGGCATCAAGAAAAATTAGGAAAGAAAGTGGCTCGACAAGAGATGCTGGAGTGGAAGAAGGACGAGGGTAGAAGGGACGAGACTTATCAAAAGTAACATCTCTAGAAATCCGTGTTCGTCGACCAACAGGATCCCAACAACGATATCCCTTATGCTCAGCACTATAGCCCAGAAAAATGCACTCAACAGACTGAGCGGTCAGCTTGGTGCGTTCACGAGGTGTAAGGAGGACATAGCACACACATCCAAAGAGGCGAAGACTAGAGTAATCAGGAGGCATGCCACAAAGACGCTCCACTGGAATCCCACCCTGAAGAGCAGAAGAAGGCTGAATGTTAATCAAGTAAGTGGCAATGGAAATAGCCTCAGCCCAGAAGTGAGGTAGAACAGCGTAAGCAAGTAAAAGAGCACGAGCTGTCGCAAGAAGATGACGATGCTTGCGCTCAGCTACACCATTCTGAGCATGAGCACAAAGACAGGAAAACTGAGAAAGAGTGCTCTGCGTAGCAAGAAAAGCACGAAGGGCTCCTGACAGATACTTCCCTGCTAAGTCAGCACGAAGAACTCGAATGGGAGAGTCAAACTGAGTACGGATCATAGTGGCAAAATTCTTATAGATGGATAAAGCCTTGCTACGAGAGGACATAAAGTATATCCAAGTATGGCGAGAGAAATCATCTATAAAAAGAATATAATATTTATGCCTTTTGAAACAAAAGGAGTCGGACCCCAAACATCAGATTAAACAAGATCAAAGGGACGTTGGGATACAGACTCATTGGAAGGATAGGGAAGTTGTAGCTGTTTACCAAGCTTACAACCCGCACAATCTAAAGAAGTATCACCAGACACAGATCCTAAAAGGTCACGACGAACTAAAGAAGATAGATGTGACTCACAAAGATGTCATAAACGGTGATACCACTAAGCAAACGACCCTGTAGAAGATGCAACGAAAACGAAAGTAGTGGAGGAGACGGAGAGACTGGCAAGGGCAGCGGAAGGAAGATAAACCCAGTCAAGCTCCCAGAGGCGCTGAGAGTCACGGCGGCGAGGGCAGTACTAACCAGAGACCCCGTCCGGCGATCCTGAACATAGCAAGAGTCAGAATCAAGAATAACACGACAGCCATGATCAGTGAGCTAGCCAGCGGATATAAGCTGCATAGTCAGTTTGGGAACATGAGAAACAGCATGAATATGAAAAGAGGAAGACAAAAGAGTGCCTCATCTTGCAACAAAGAGGTACCATCTGCGGTCTGCACAATGACAGGAGCAGCAAGAGGACTAATGGAATGGAGACTCGTGGGATCAGATGTCATATGAAAAGAAGCTCCAGAGCTAAGAATCCATGGTGTGATACCTGATGAGGAGGAAGGTGGTCTCTCACTGGAAGACTGAGTAGCAGAACCGGCAGAACTTGACAGTGCAGAGGTAGCCATGCGACGTAGTAGCGTAAGAATCTCTTGAGTGGAGTCAGAACCAGTAGAGATCTGCTGAGGGGAGGCGCCTAGAAGTCCAGTGCCTTTAGAAGAGCGTCCACTTGACGAGCAAGATCCTTCTTCTTTCAGTAGCAAAACTGCTCCACATGTCCATTCTTATTGCAGTAGGTGCAATGAAGCGCCGACACTGGAGGAGACACCACTGGTGGAGGAGTAGCACGAGGCACCGCTAGAACTGAAGAAGATACAAGTAGGCTCGCACCACGAAGACGAGTCTCCTCAGTACGAATAGCTGCAAGGGCCCCTAACAAGGTCACACAAGGATGGCGAGCAAGCAGCTGAGAACGAATCAGCCCAAATTCAGTCCGAAGACATGTCAGGTTGTCATAAATGTGACGAAGCTCCAAGTGAGAGTGCTGACGTTGGCAGCACTGACAGGTGCGACAAACCTCCGATCCAAGAGAATCAAGCTGGCGCCACACCGAGGACAGCTGAGCATAGAACTCATCCACGGTAGAATCACCTTGCTGCAGCGACTGCTCCTGTCGCACAACAGCAAGGTACAAAGAATCGCCAGCAAGCTCATAGCGGTCGCAAAGATGCGCCCACATCAACTGTGCCGAAGACTAACCAACAATATCACTAGTGAGATGCATCTTCATGTTAGCAACTAGAATAGCAGAGGCACGATCATCTTCATCAATCCATGTCTTGTATGCACTAAATTGAGTCTGAAAGGATTACATAGCATCAGCATAGTCGTCAGAGGCCTTTTGTTGAGCAGCCTCATCTGCATCCTTGAGAATAACAGGCGTGGCAAGAGGAGCAGGACGAGGCGGACATGATAGCTCGCCAGTAAGAAACTCCCAAAGACGCTAACCGCGCATGTGAAGACGCATATGAAGAACTCAGTCTCGATAATTGAGACCATCGAAGATAACTGGGCAGCAAGGAACAGAAATACTTCCCGAAGAAGAACCTACATATGACGACATTTTTATTTGCCGAACCTTAACTCCTACTTAAAAACCAACTGATAGTCACTCGGTCAAACAATCCAGAGCCAACCGAGATAGTCGGACTTGAAAACAGAAAAGAAAACCAAAGCCTCATCGGTTTTCAAATCTGATAGAGCAATATCACCTCGGCCTCATAAGCGACGTGGGCGGACGAACGGAGGCCACAGGGCTAGCCAAGACGGCTACAGCTCGGAGGAAGCCGCGTAGAGGCCGGCGAAGCACCAGGCGACTGGCAGCCTGTGCGGGGAGGGCGAAGCAGCAGGAGGCCGAGCAGATGAGCGCCGGCGGGCGCACCGCGAGGCGGAGGATGCGGCGCCGAGAGTGGTCGACGAGCCGACGGCCGAGGGCGAAAGAATAGCCGAATCAAGGCGACGATGCACCAGGCGGGCACGTGGACGAGACGACACCGAGGCAGCACACCAGGCGGGCGGAAGAGCACATCGAGAAGACCGGAGGGAGGAGCAGGAGCAATGAGGTGACAAAAAAAGAGCCACCGAAAAAAATGCGCAAGTGCAACACGGTGAGGAACATAACCCTAAAATTTTGGCTCTGGTACCATGTTTTGAATAGTACTTATATTCAACGTGAGACGGCCAGTATATATACATGTACAAGAGGGTATAGAGGAAAGTCTATACAAGGAAATATCTATACACGGCAAACAATCTCTATACAGGGCAACTAACAATCTCTTATATAAGATATCAAGGATATTGTCTAACAAGTTACAGATGAGAAAGTTGCCAACTTGATTTCTTTCAAAGGACTTATCTAGAGTTGAATCTTACATCTCGTGAAAATATCATCTCAATTATAATTTAACTTTGTAGAATTTGCTTTGAACCACACAAAGTGCAGAATGAATTTGTGCAAATACGCATCACTTGATGTTTTTTCGCGTGTACTACTACTATGCAACTCTGAATAGAATCCGTTGTGAAATCCTGTCAGAACCGTATTGCTGCAATTTTGATTGTGAAATCCTGTCAGAACAGTAGTACAGCAATTTTCAGGAGAGAATTCTTTGGCCCTTGGGTATTAGCATGAACCAAGGGCCGCTTTGGATTGTAGAAATTTTGGAGGGTGTTTTTTTAAGGGATTCAATCCTACAGGAAATTTTCTTATGTTGCCCTTTGGAACAAATGATTGAGCTCATAGAATTCCTATGGAAAAGCTCATCCCATTTGAATTTTGGACGAATTTTAACATGAGGTTGACCTCATGGAAAAATCCCTCTGTTTCTTACATGTACGCCGTCTCCTGAAATTTCTGCAAAATTCATGTGCAGCATCCAAGCACTGCAACATTCCTCTTACTTGTTTTCCTGTAAGATTGCATCGGCGTTCCTGTAGAATTCCTGTGCTTTTTCTATTCCTGGTTTTTCCATTTGCTGAGTTCCAAAGAGGCCCTGGACGACTTCGTTGTCAGCAGTGAACACAACAGGAGGGTCCGGTGAGAGGATGAAATTGCAGAAGACGAAATGTGATATTCTTGATTCTCACATGGCTGGGTGCACAATGAAGTAATGAACATAGCTTCTACCACTTTCAGTATTCTCTACTCTACTAATATAAAAGGGAGTTTGTACTTCATCCCCTCTTTTCGCATGCACGCCGCATGCCCTACCCACTTGTGAAAAAACCGTGAATAACAGCGTCTATGTGTGGGCATCTCGCTATCGTCCCACCCGCACGCACGCTTCCTCCTCTCCTTTCAATGAGCCGGATAGTTATGCACACCTCCTCCTCCCTCCTCCGCTGTAACTGCACCCTCCCTTTCCCTCCCCTGCCACCCCTTACTCTCTCTACCCAGCCAGTACCCCTCTCTTCCACCCCTCACCTTGGGCATGCTTAGGCAGCTACTGCCGTTGTCATCGATGCAGGTACTAGAACCGGTGGTGGAGTGGCCATGGCGGAGGCCTAGAGCGGGGAGGGGGAGGGCCTATCGAGGCTGGAATGGAGAAGGGAGGCTGGGATGAGACAAGATCCCCGGTATTTGGCCAAGTCGGGCCATTCCTCACTACTTTCTCCCTATTTTCATGTCAGTCGGCGACAGCAATCGCATGCGACCTCGGTTAGGTGGTGTCGTGGTGAATCAGGCGACGCAACGGTCGGGTACGACCTCAATCTGGTGGTAGAAGCCAATCGAGTGGCTCGGCGTGGCTTTGAAACCGAGGCTGCAGCGTTGGCACGACACCAACCAAGGTGACTCCTCCCTCTCTTGGATCCGGCAACGATGGTGGCCGACTTCCTAGACCTCGACCGCAGACGGCGATGGAGGCTTCCTCGGCGATCTGGCGGCGGGTCCAAGACCTCAGCGGCAACTGCGATGGGGGCTTCCTCGACCTCGGTGGCAACGACGATGGGGGCTTGAGGCACCACCCAAGGCAACGCCGGCCTCCTCTGCTGGACACTGCACTTGCTGTTGCCCCTGGTGAGCTCCTCCCCCCATGTACGCTACCCCATCGCGCTTGTCGCCATTGCCAACAGTGATTTGGAGGTTTCCCTGGTAAGCAGCGAGATCCATACATATTGGGGTCTCACACTCAGTAACGAGGATACCATCACCAACCTTCCTGCATCCCTGGCTGCCGAGGGCTTCAGTGACTTCGGCTTTGCCTCCTGCCCACGCTCCCACGAGCGTCGCCTATCTCTGGTCGCGACCACCACGGCTGCTCTACCTAAGCCTGGAGGATCCTGACGACAACAACGAATAGGCAAGAAATCACAAAATTGCTACTCTGAATATCTATTAGGTTTTAGCTAGGGATATTAAATTCTTTTTTTTTCTATTTCTCCTTTTGGGCACACTAATGCCGTTTCTATACAAACTTTTTTCTTTGTGCAACCGGTGTTTGTACCCAGTGCTTGCACGTTGTGTTAACCCATCTAGTGTTTTCGGCAACACCTGCTGTGCAATCTATATCAGGCTAGCTGCCCTGCTCATGCTTCAAACCCTTTGGAGCCATCTGATCGCGAACCGAAGGCCAGGATGCAGATATGTATTGCTGTGGCCTGTGTGACAGGAGCTACCTTGCGCGTGTTGTGTTGGGTTCGAGTGGACTTTGTTTGGCTTCGAGAGGGGCAGAGTGCGGCACTACCTTTGTTCATCATTTAATATTTATACAGTTTTAAATAGTGATACATAAAAATACTTTCCTTTTAAGTGTTGAATTTGTGCAGTTTTTAAATAGTGATGTAAAAATACCTTCCTTTAAAGTATTAAACGTGTCCTGTTAAACTTTAAAGTTGGTTACTCATAAACGCCGTTTGGGCTGCCCACTGCACCAAATTCGTGGCATTTTGTCATGCTGACTGCATCCACATGTGGGGGGTTCTCCGTTGCTGCACTGCATCTGCACATTGCTAGTGCCCCTGCCACGCATAATTACTGCGTGTGATCGAGACAGTGAACACTCGACAAGTGGATCGGCACTTGCTATGTAAAGGCCACATTCCTTAGGTCATTTTTTTGGGCCTCAAATTCTCATGCGTTTGGCTTCTCATGCACACGTTGCCATTGTTTTTTACTTCCGGTAGAGAATGTTTATTGGTGTGCGCATGAAGAGAACAAGCTTTCTTTTGGTACGTTATTGGTGCAGATCTCCTGGAGTTAAAAGTTAACTCCATTATGTGGAGTTGCAATGAATTTCCTTCAAAGATTGCCTTCAACTTCACCTGATCGGAAATGAATGGTTGAGATTGTAGCTCCACCGCGTGTAGTTAAATTTTAACTCGAGAGATCTGCTCCTGTACCTTATTGGCTTTCCTTTTGAATGCATTTGCGTCGTGTGAATGATTTGGACAAGCGCTTCCCACTGTGATTGTGCGCCAAATTTTGATGCCATCCGGTCATCCTTGCCTGCTTTTTAATGCTGATGCATTTTGCTCCTACACATGTACATGCTACAACTGTTTTTTGGTAGAGTTTATTATTAACTAATTTGTGTGGCGTGGACGGCCCCCCACCCCCCATGATTTAGAAGAGGATAGGTGAACGCATAACGTGAACCGGCCGGCATTCTTTTTGACAGGTTATATCTTTCTTTTGAATACATCTGGCCAGTAATTCGCTAACTTGTTCGTTGACAAATTTAGAGGTTATTTTGACGAGATGCCACCCTAGGCAACTTCATAAGCGCACCCCCAATCATTTGAAGCTTTCACATACATTTGCTAACGAGAAAGTAGCTGCTTCATTGCTTGTGCAGGCGATTAATCGCGACACAAACTCAACACTGAACATCTCTGTAAGAAAAGCAAATGAAATACATAAAGGATGTAGTGCAGCACAATCTTCCCGCTAGAGTGCGCAACTCGACGAGAATCGAGATGCTCTCCTGCCGATTCAGTTTGCCAGAGAAAGTAGCAAGCTCAAAAAAGAATATTGCAACTAAGCAAGCACCAAAACAATCACAGGTTTAGTTTGCCCTCCAATTCCGCTAATTGCACTATTCAAGCATAACTGGAAATAAAAAAAATAGCGCTGAAACCAATCAGGCATAAGTTTAAATTCATTTCACTGTTAAAAGTACCTAAACCAGAGACCCAGCAGTACTAACTGGTAAGCACCATCAAATGTTTCACCACAAGCAATACAGGTTAAACAAGAACCAGTCAATATGTGAGATTGTTGAAAATTGTAAAACTACTTCATAAGCCAACAACTTAGTAAGATTTTAGAACGAAACGGGGAAGCTGTTACATTTGATTGACAAATCCCGTGTTAATAAATAAATCAGGTACAACATGGCAACTATGCGTATATCTACATGAACTGTAATAGCGAAATGTTTAGTTGAAGAAAATAGTAAATTCGCTGATTTCCCCCTTGATCACTAAGTTTTAATTCCCTTCTGTTTAAAAGCCTAGCTGGTTCTTGCTGCAAAAATGTGTGGTCATCTACAATGGGTCCTTTGATGAGAAAGATTACCGAACTTTTCGTTCTGTTGCTCTACAACAATGGTACAGGGACAACTAGAAAATTTAACAGCACGCAAATCCAAATTAGCTTTGACACAACAATCCTGCAGGGAAGACCAAATAGATGATTCAGTGTTAGGAACAAGCAGTTGCTAGAAAGCTCACATGGACTGAGGAGGTGTGAATGCCCAGTCATGTAAATGTATAACCAATAGAATTGCTGTTTTACAGTTTAACAACAGCAGGAGGATATTCACGGGCCAATCTCTAAATTGTCACAAGGAATCAGTAAACTGTTTTACAGTTTAACAGCAGGAGGATATTCACGGCGAATCTCTAAATTGTCATAACGAATCAGTAAACTGTTTTACAGTTTAACAGCAGGAGGATATTCACAGCGCTCCGCTCAACGAGAAAATCATGCAACACATTAACTTGTTATCATAATTACAAGCAAGTCACTCAACTGTCGGTATACGGAATCGTACAGCAAGACATTTCAATCATCTTTCTGATGTAAAGCACGAGGTAGACTATTACCATTCAGTGCAGCATGGTACACGCGCTTCTCCGCCAGCCCAAGATCTGAAAGAAGCAAGTTCCCCTGAAAAATATAAGTCAAGAATGTTATATGGCAGTTACCATGGAATACAAAAGGTTTCAGGTGCTTTGATGGATTATCAAGAAATATGGAAGAAGCGTAGCCATTTTTAATTTTAGGAAAGTTAGTATTTATACCTCCACTGCCATTAATTTCCGTACATTATTTGCGTAGAGCTTAGGATCGTTCTTTTCTTGCTCCGAAGGATAGTAAACAGGCAAATGGACCACCTCTAGATAATTTACGAATTGACATAGAAGCAGAAATACATGGCGTGCCTGAAAGTTTTTTATGAGATTCAGCGAAGTTGAATGGATAATACAAAAGACATGAAGTAGTTTTAGTAACTCAAATGGAAAGTATCTCATGAATCGTAGGAGCTGTTGATACTTGATAGTTTTGGAGGTAATAATCACGTCTCATTATTATATGCGTTTAAACTGCCAATTTTTAAGTATGCATAAAGCGGTAAAATTGCCATTGATACTCACCCCAGACATGGACTCCCATGCTGGACTAAATCTCTTGTAAGGATATCTTAAAATGACTGGCTGCACTGGTGCTTTTGCAAGAAAGGCTCCCGTCTTGAAAGGAAGGAGATAGTCACCATTTGTAGTTGTGCCCTCTGTCATAGTAGAATGTAAGGTTTTTAGGAAAATAATTGAGTAGAAATATGTGTTTGGACTACGTTAAAAAGACACGTAAGCAAAAGAGATAAAAAAGTGAGGCATGTTTACAGAGTAGAAATATATGTGTTTGGACCAGGTTGCACATAGCCACATAGTTCCACTATTTTGGCACTGAACAGATCTAGCATGAAATACCTTTTTATAAGACAAGCACGTAAAATGGTTAAGCTTATGGAACAGACAGGCAACAATCCAGAAGTTTGTCACCCAAAATAAAAGCTAAAGATTGTGTTTCAAATACAGTACAACATTTCAGTCTTAACTATTAAGATTGCATTGCAAGCCCACCAAATCAATAGATGATAATGTAATAAAGGCAAGTTGGACATTCGGTAAACAAGCAAAAGTATAATCCTAAAGTCAAAAGTAAAATATATTCCACTAAACAAGAAATGAAGAATAGAAAATGCCGTGCAAATTTGCACTTGGCAAATAAAGTAATAAGCAATAAAGTAGAAAATGGTTGGCTGTTATACATAACCGTATTTATCAAGTAACAATAAAGAGAAAAGGTAAAAAAAGAAATTATTATGAACCAACCAGGGAAGAGTAGCATCATTGGAGAATTCTTTTGTTGGTTAAAGTAGAAAATGGTTGGCTGTTATCCATAACCGTATTTATCAAGTAACAATAAAGAGAAAAGGTAAAAAAAAGAAATTATTATGAACCAACCAGGGAAGAGTAGCATCATTGGAGAATTCTTTTGTTGGTGAGCCCGTAGGATTCTTTCAGTTACAGCACCTGGGTGCAGTATAGATTGGTCAAAGCAAAAACAAACAAAATTAAAAAGTATAGACTACGTGTTGTGAATAATATTCATTTACCACAGAAAAGTAAGCAATATATACAACAGAATGGCCAAATCTGCCCATCATAGAAATATTTGAGAGAGTAAAATTGCATTCAAGGTTCAGACCAAAAAGAAAGAAAGGTGTCTCAATCTAGCCGTCTGAGTTCAGCCACTACGAGTGTGATCTCTCATCAGGCTATTTTGGATTTCAATCTTGTACCCTTTTAAGATATTGCAATTTAAAGGAAATACAATCTTCGATTGTGGTAGGACCTACTATGTTGTATCTGTTCCAACACTCTCATGTGCATATATAAGGACGATATGACAGTTGTGTCAAATTTTGTGGCCATGCCCATATTTTGTTAGTCTTTCATTTTTCTTCATACGTTTCTGCACTTTTTAATTGATAAAATAATTGTTCATTATTTTTTTTAATTTACCTATAAAATCCTTCTTCATGATTTGCCAGATTTTCAAATAGCACTAATAAATCTTTCTACTTTTTTATCATTGTTATGGTTTTTTTTACTTTTCTTATTTTCACCTATATTCTAGGATATTCAACTTGTTAAAGAAGTCACACCGTTTCCACCTGTACAAAATCCATGTGGAAAGTACATGGTACCAACTGTAGAACAGTCCATCAAAATAAACAAAACCAATAGTTCAAGGATGAAAATGGAATTGCTACATTGAAATGGGCACTGTAGTTTAAGGACTATGCATGAAATTTACTTGTAGACACCCATCGACTAGTAAAAAACGATTCATTATTGGCCATGCACAAGTAGTTGCCGAGGTTCAGTATAATAAAGACTCAATTGTATAATAATTGCAAGTCATTACAAAATTAAAATCTTAACAATAGGGAAAAAAAATTTATCAGCACCAAATACCTGAAACACCTTTGAAATCTGAAGTTTTAGATTCCCTCTGAACAAAAATGCATCCAAGGCATTTGCTACATGAAAACACAAGTCACCTTGTCAATTCAATTTACAGAAAGTCAACATAAACCCAAAAAAAATTCCAGTTAACCAATCTACTACAAAACAGTGTTGCAAGGTCATTTTCTCGCCAAAAAGTTAAAACATGCGACCAAATACAAAAGAGTATGCTAGTACCTTATGAGACCAACCAGGGGCAATCTGGCCACTGATCTCTTCAAGGATGATAAAGTCATGTGTAAAAGAGGCATGTCAAAATCAATAGTTCAATACATTATAATGAATTTTTTTGTGATATTATATTAACAATAGGAATAAGTCCATTTTACACCCCTCAATTTTCCAAAAAGTTCATTTAGCACCCTCAACTACAAAACCGGTATTTAACCCCCCCCCCCCCCTTCCCAAAAAAAACTTACAAAACTAAGTCAATTTACACCCTAAGGCGGGTGGTTTTGATGATTTGGATCCCACTCAAGATGGTTTTTGTCATATTGCCAGCTACATCATCAAGTTTTGGTAATGAAGATCCAATTCAAGGGTATTGACATCAACATCATATACCTCTTTCACTCCTTTTCTCTCTATATACATTCCCTTTCTTCTTCTCGTCATCATTCATTCTCTCATTTGGATCTACATGAGCAAAAATCGATGACATGGCTGCCAACATAGCAAAACCCACAAAAATCACCATCCATATCGGCAAAACCGCTCTTCAAAACCACATTAAGGTGTAAATTGACCCGGTTTTGTAAGTTCAGGGTAATAAATACCCGGTTTTATAGTTGAGGGTGTTAAAGAGACTTTTTGGAAAGTTGAGGGGTGTAAAATGGACTTATTCCTTAACAATAACAACGTTAGGACATTTGCAATACCTTAGCAACAAAACTTGGAAAAGAAGATGACATGTGATAAAGAATATCGACATAGGATACATGATTAGATACAACTGCCCCTGGTCTTCCTAATTCTTTGGACTTGTCCAGATGTGCATCCTGAAAAAACAGAGCATCCAGTTGGATGTACAATACGCACAAAAGCAGTGATATACAGTGTTCCCTATTTACAGAAGATTAAAAGTGTTGTGCGGACTATTCACCTTATATTCAAATATTGTAAAAGAAACAACCATGTTTAACCATCTATTATCATATCAGCCATTGCAATAATGTAGCATTATGTTGTTTCAAAATATAACGTAGGCAGACATAGAATTACAGAACAACGCCAAAGCATCCATAATCCAAGTCCGCCTTGAACAGGAAACAAAACCAATCTGTTGTATATAGTTCAGAACTAACACTGAACATTACCTTGATGACGAAGAACACAAATGTGTCACTCAGTCGCCATCCATCTTATTTTCACTTACTGGAGGATGACCACTGACCAAGGACATTGAACTAAGCCATGAATGGCTACTACTCCACAACCACCACCCAGTCCACTGTAGTATCATTGCATTCTACTATCTAAGGACCAATTTAAACCCCAAGTTAACCAATAGTTCTCTAATATCTAGCAACATTTGCAGAACTGAACAGACCACAAGCATCCTTTTGTGAGTGGTGATAACAAACAAGGAAATCTTCACAGAAGTATTTAGATGAAGACATGCCAAGCAGTCAGGATGCGCATACGCACGGTTCAAATTTCAATCAGTGTGTACACTAGAACCTCTTTTTAATCCAGCCCTGAAAACACTTTATCCACAAACAAACACCAACACCACCCAGCCCACACCCAGGACTGAAGCAGATTGCTCTCCTCAGATGGGTAGCAGGGATGTCCCTCATAATATTTATTTCCAATTCCAAATCGGTCAAACTACACAAGCATCACAACCATGATCACCTCGGCCTCAGATGCTATGAACTGTCACACTATCCATATCTTCCATTGCAAAGGAATCAAGCATCAAGCAAGCAAGCAACAGAAAATAAAAACACTTCATTTCGTCTTATAGAACTAGAATTAACTATTTCTGCTACCTCAGCGTCGGGGAAGCGGCAGTCGTACTCGCGAATCCAGTAGAAGCCGAAGACAAACATCATGGAGCGGGCAAGCGCGCGGCCGCACCGCACGACCCCCTTCCGCCTCCAGCCATCGAGCCGCGCGTACCCTTCCCCCTCGCCCCCGCCCCCTTCCCGCTCCTCCTCCACCCTAAGCGTGCACACGCGGCACACGAGGTAGTAGGCGACGAGCACGAGCACTCCCGCCACGACACGGAGAGGGAGGAGCACGGCCGCCGCGACCGCCAGCCGCGCCGCCTCCGCCGCCCCCACGGGGCCGCGGCCCATCAGCCCGTACGCGTCCCGCCGAGCGTACGGCGCGTACCTCCTGTCCAGCTCCTCGACGCTCTCCTGTGCCGGCGCGGTCGTGGCGGCGGAGGGGGAGGGCCCCGAGAGGAGCGGCTTCGCGGCGGCCTTCTCTTCGCTGCCGCCGCCGCCGCCGCCGCTGTCGGGTTCGGAGGGGGCGGTGGCGTCGTCGTGGGCCATGGGGGCGGAGGCGAAGTAGAAACCCTAACCCTAGCGCTGATGCTAGCACTAGATCGGCATGAGGAGAAACGCCGGGACGGAGATGTGGAGAGACGGATGGTGGTCGGGGGTGGGGAAGACCCGGAGAAGGGAGGTGGAGCGTCCGATTTGGATCGGACGTATGGACCTGCGAAGAGTCGTTTGATTCGATTTGGGTTAGCCATGGCGGTGGGTGATTAACTGACTTTTTTTTTCTTTCCTGGATTATTCTTTTTCTAGCGGTTTCTTGGCCTATTCTGGAGTTGTGCACGGATGGGTGATGCCGTGATGAATGCGTGTGAGCTTGGGTCGTCTTCTCCCAGTGACATAAGGAAACGAATGGATATTCTTTGAGAGGTGCTTCGATGCTTTTTTTTTTACAGTTGCACAAATATTAAAGCATGAATGAAGGGTAGATGAAGATTACTTACCCCTTCGCTTGCTTCAAGATTTATACAACTTGTATTAGAAGGGAAAGCATTGAAGCACTGCTCATATTCTTTACGTCGAAATATTCGGTGTTTTAAATAGGGCTTTATTTGTTATAGAACAAAGAAGTTGAGGATTTATCGTGAACGTCTATTGGGTGTTTGCACACCAACCTAAGATCGTGAACGCCTTTCTTCTGTACAGTAGTGTTTGCACCCAAAATTGGGATCAGAATCGGCAGTCCAAGATCAACAAGATACGATCAGGATTCAGATTAAAGATATTTGAAAACAGAACAGGTTGTTAAGGAAAACACCATCCAAATAGAGGCCGATACAGATTCTACTCCTAACGTGTTGTACCAGGACTCTATCAGCCAATGGGTATAAAAGAGGTCTAGAGGTGATCAGAAAATCTGCCCAGAGCCAACCAACCAATTCGTGTCTACTTTTCATCTACTTTTCCGTCGACTAGGAGTAGTTCTTGTAATTTAGTCTTTGTAATTCGATCTTGATCAATAAAGTTGCGCATCGCCGATTGTTGATCTCCTTCAAATTACGCCCCAGGTTTGATTTATTCTGATTTTGTTGCGCATCGTCTTCTTCAGAATCAATCTGCTTTTATCCTCTGATTAGCCTTAATCGGCTAATTAGATCTATTCTGATACCTTGATCTTGATCGGCTTCAAGCTGATTGAGTTTAAGCTGATTGATCGTTACGATCGGCTTTAAGAGAATTTTATCCTCTAATTAGCCTTAATCGGCTAATTAGATCTATTCTGATACTTTGATCTTGATCGGCTTCAAGCTGATTTAGTCTAAGCCGATTGATCCCAACGATCGGCTTCGAGTGAACTTTATATCTTTTACCTTGTTGATTATAGGTCAAATCGACTGGCATGCTCTTGAACCAGGTGTTCGTCTGATGTGCTGCTGTCAGAAACCCTACTTCAAATTTTTAACGTCAACGGGTAGCTTATAAGGTTTCCAGAACTTAGTACAACCATTAAAATATGGCTGAATTTTGCATAGTGATCCATCCCACCGACTAGACAATTACAGCTTCTCTTGTTTTAGGTAATCATCAATGGAGATCAAACAAAGAAGAGCAAATTTCTTATTTGCCATCTAACTTAATCACTTTTTCTAACACACCACTCAAAATTTGACGTTTTCTTATGTGCCACCAGAGAACTTTTGGCTGGTCTTTCTTGCCACTTCTATTTCTACTAGACACAGTTGCGCGCTACGCCGCGCCGCTCTGTATGAACGATCGGATCGCTGTAACGTGAAACAGTTTGAAGTCTGGTGGAGGGAGCGAAATGTGTTGCCAGCGATGCCATGGGAAGCCGAGCAAGGACAATCAAGTAAGATAACAGCGTCGGTGTAACAAACCAGAATGATTCAGTAAGGAGCTGAACGTTAAGTGAAAACATTAAGCACAGGGGTCGTTACATATACATATACAGCTAAAGAGAGGTACACATTCCGTTGATAAATATAAGGCCTATAATTTGAATAGTCTTGTTGAAAAATATAAGGAGTGCATATAGATTTAATGAGCCTTTCCACTTATACCCTTATTTATTCTCTCTTAACCATATGCATTTATTCATTATCTCTCATCTTCCAAGACAATTAAGAGAGATATGTAAGTCATTTTCTCTCATGACTTTCTTAATATCACCACAATCTTAATCCTTGTGCAAAGTCAAAATACGTCTTATATTTATCAACGGAGGGAGTAACATTCGTAGGCAAGGGTGATGGGTCTTACATTGGCTAGCAGTAGGCACGTACATAGAGCAAAAAGAGGACAATAGTTCTGGCTAGCGAACATTAGAACGCAGAGCGTCAGTTTTTTGATCTAGGCTATAAAAGACGTAATAGATAAAGGCGGGCATCAGTAAGGCTGAGATGAGGCGGAACCTAAACTAAGCAGAGGGTGTCTGATAGCCGGCCGGTTATGCTGCACGCCGGAGTTTGTACGGAAATGGCGCAGATGCGTAGCTTCATTTGAGAAGAGAAAGGGTCCGTATGCCTTTATGTTGACCCTGGTTCTCTTTAAGAAAGATACGTCCGAGTGAGATCGTTGTAGAATGTGGGTACGCTTTTGGCACCGCTACGTATAGGGCGCCGATGATATACATTCTGTTAATCAGAGACCTTTCGGGAATAACCTTCTCTTGACATGTTGTCTTTGTTGGATAGCACTGCAATGGATTGTCCCATGTAAACAGTTAACATTAATTCATGACGGAAGGCCGATGGAGGTTAAAAAAGGTGAACAAGCGGTAAGCAAGACGAAACTCGTCATCGTCTTGAGAGGCAATGATTCGATGTGTCGACGCCACTGCGGTCTTTTGAACGTGTGTTCGATTCTTGCGTAAACTCGCATGTTACTGAGATATGGGTTAGGAAAGTTACGAACTTTATAAGGCAATATAATCACTAATCGGGTTAGAAAATGATATAGGCGATAACCTATCCTAACAGGGCGTTGTTCAAGCACGCCACCAAAGGACGGAGTGTGTTTGCCCTATGATACCGGTAAAAGAACCAAGCAAACAATTGCTATAGGACGCCCAATGCAGAATATAAATGAATGCCACACAGAGGAAGCGTTAACTCGTGGTGGGAGCATGAGGATCTGTAAAGCTTGGGCTTTTTAACATCATATTTCATTGGAGTATGCTGTATTATGGCCACTATAGCATAAGAATCATGAGCGGTAAGTAGCGTTCTACAGAGCACGGGCGCAACAGCTATACATTTTTGCAATGAATCGATACTTCCAATATCGGTTCCGCACAACAAACGCATGCAACGCACGAACTGAAATAGGCACAGTAAACGGCGATGCCACGGCAAAACAAATTACCAAAGCACATTATCGCCAAGGCAGGCGATCAGTAAAACGAACCCCAACCGACTGAGCAAAAACCTAAGCACAACCAAAAAACAGGCTTGCTAAGCATAGGGAAAAACCGGACTTGCATTGGCACTGAGAATGCGAAGAACGATCTGTTGCTCGACGGCGAAGCAGAAACACGCGAAGATCGGTGAGCTGCACTAAAAGAAAAGAATCGAGCAAACGTCAAGATAAAAAAGACGAAGCGGCCCGATAAACGACAGGATCACCCACCCGAGACACTAAACAGAAGAGCAACCATCAATCGACAAATACGATCCACCAAGACACAGCCCATGGCTTGGGCAAACATGCGATGAATGAACTCAAAGCTCCACGCGAAGAACCCCAACCTGCAATAAAAAACAAAAAATGAGTTAGGAGGGCTATCCAAAACACGGAAAAATGCGAGCGGAGAAGGGAAGCAACGAGGGGCAGTAAGACGCGGGGCCTCAAAGCCAAAAGACAATGCGTAACCCACGATGGGCGAGGGAGGCGGGAACCAGGAGCACGCTCGGCGGGAAAAGCGTCGGGGCTAATGGCATGCCGCACCGTCCAGAATAAGGGCAGAAACGGTAGGAGCCGAAGCAGGGAAAGAGGTGGAGGAGACGCGACGGATCGGGCGGCTGGCAATCGGTGGAGGAGGCGCGCCGTAGCCACCAGGTCAGCAAGGTGTAGGCACAGCCAGCCCGCACGACAGAGCAGAATGCAGGGAGCCAGCGGAGCTCCCGGAGGAGAGGGGACAGAGCCGTCGAGACTCGCGAATCGAGGAGCTCCGATCGAGGATGGGCCAGCACAAAGGGAAAAACCGAAGGGCACAAGTCCGACGCAAGGATGCGACCCACGACGCAAATCTAGGCCGCACAAAGAACCATCGCGACGACGGACGCACAGGAAACCGACACGACTAAAACGGAGCAGGCGCAACGCCGAACGGAACGGCGAGCGAGTGCTGGAATGGCACGGAACGACGCGCTGGCTGCGTGGGCTGCGCAAGACCGACGGGGCGTGCGAGATACGGACGCATACCGAGCGCTGGAATTCTAGGCGGCATTATATAGAGTATATTTCGTGAGTTTGCTGTTTACTTTGATGGAAATAGACGGTTTTTCCTTCCTCCCGAAGAGGGGGAGAGAGATAGGCATGAAGGTTGTCTCCTTTGGGGGCATAGGGACAGAAGAGGAGGATGGTGACTGTTAAGGAGTTAAGTGGATAATTAACCGTCAACTCTTAGAATGGGTGTTTTTTTTGCACACCATCAACTTTCAACCATTAGCTTGTATAAATATGTAACATATGTGCAATAAAAAGTGATATCTTATTCTTGAGTTCAATCTCTACTCTACTTTCAACACGTTATCGGCACTGCTCTAATCCACTGAGCACTGACAAACAGAGGCCGGCGGCAGACGGGAGGATCACCGACCACATCTCAAACACGATAAGTTCAATGGCGCAGAACAACGACGATGTCTCAAACGTAATTACCTCCATCATGAACTTGGAAACGGCGATCCTTCGCATCCTACATCTACAACACCGCCGGTCGGGACGTCGCCATTGGCGTGCGCGATATGATCGATGCCGGCGAGGTCATACTCGGCCTTATCGCAGCATGGTCAGCAGACCACCATTGGTCGCGGCGACCGAGGGGGCCGTGGTGCTCCTCGGTACAGCGTAGGCCGTAGAGGCCGAGATGCCCCACAACGTGGTAGGTGCGACCGAGACCGCGGCGGCGACCACCTTAGTCCGCGCGCAGGAGGAGCGTGGCGATGCTGACGCGGTGGCCGGCGCAACGGCGACACGCGGGATAAAGCCAGGGAGGGCCTCCGCCAAACGGCGTTGGCCACCCGACTGCGGTTGTGCCCCCATGACCCCGCCTGGCCCAGTGGCGATGCCTGGCGAGGTGGCGGCGTGCGATGGTGTGCTAGAGGTGCCTGACACCAAGGCGACGGAGGCGCCAGGTGCACTTGATGGGATGGTGGCGCTCCCCGACGCGCCCCAAGCGGTTGGAACCGGCGGTAGATCTGGCGACGTGACCGGAGCACCCCTCAGGCAACGTCGAGGACTTCGGTTCCCACGAGCAGAGGTCAGCCATATCACTAGAAGCTCAACGAGAATGGTTACTTATACATTTCCAGGACTTCAAATCCATGGCAGCGTATAATTCAGCAATACATAAAATAAATTTCAAGCTGAATTTTTGTGACCACGGAGTTGATGATGTCGAACTAATAGAAAAAACATTGTGCACTTTCCATCCTTCTATGCATATACTTCAACAGTAATATCGCCAAAAGATGTATACAAAGTACTCTGAGTTGATTTATACTCTGCTTCAAGCAGAGAAACATGATGAAATTCTTATGAAAAATCATCATACTCGCCTTACGAGGGCAATGGCAGTGCCCGAAGCACATGCTAATACTCAGGGGGCTAGCAGTAGCCATAGGCGTAAGAGGTGCCATAAGAAAAAGGGAAAGTGGCAATCCAATGATATGCAGAAATTCAAAGGCAAAGGATATGGCAAGGAAAAATTAAAGAAGAATTTTTCCAAGGAAAAATCAGGCCTTTGCCATAAGTGTGGCTGCAAAGGACATTATGCAAAAGAATGTCGCACTGCTCCACATTTGATTGAGCTATATCAACAATCTGTGGACAAAGGCAAGAGGCCTAAAAGGGACAATGTTGAAGTTCACTTCACTTCACCAGCATACAAAGATCTGGAAATGGGATCAGAGGATGTTGCTTTGAATGTTGATCACCATCAAATGGTTCAACTGAAGGAAGACGACTGCATGAAAACAGATGATATGTTGGTTGAATACGCTTCCCAAGATCGGTTTGGAGACAACGTGTAGTCTCCTAGTTATCCTCTTATGTAAATAGTCAGTCATAATTGTTCTACATAATATTGTTGTATATTTTCAGTTAACTAAGTTCTGTATGAACATGGGTATTGTAATTGTATTGTATAAGTACATATTGTATTTGCAGACATACAATATTTATATATATATATATATTGATGTTCTTGTTCTATATTTGAGTTAATAATCATGCTCTTTATTATAGGATTTGGTGGCACAATACAATGAATGACGAAATATGTCTTATTGACAGTGGTACCACAAATACAAATATTAAAGGAAACAAAATATTTTCAAACTTTGACAAAGAAAAGTGGAAATATAATGACTATCACTAGAAGCGATAATCTGATTGTTGGTACTGGAAGAGCCATCGTAGTTCTCCCTATGGGTACACAATTGACGATTGAAGATGCTCTATTGTATCATCAATCAAATCGTACCTACTAAGTTTTAAAGATATCTGTCTTAATGGTTTCCATGTGGAAACTACTAGTGAGGGAGACGATGTGTATATTCTCCTCGCTAAAGTTGATGGATACGGAAAACAAGTGATTGAAAAACTTCTTTCATATTCATCCGGATTGTACTACACGTACATCAAACCTAAACCACATGTTGCGTTCAAAACAATTTTTCAAAATCTTGACAAATTCAAGATTTGGCATGATCGCCTAGGTCATCCTGGTATGGGGATGATAAGAAAAATTGTAAACTGTTGTGTTGGCCATAATATTAAAACTTTAAATTTCCCAAAATCAGAAGATTTCATGTGCACTGCTTGTGCTAAAGGGAAATTGATTTTGAGGCCATCATACCTCAAAGTAAAAAATGAGTCGCTGAATTTTCTAGATGGAATTCAAGGCGACATATGTGGACCTATTCAGCCCTTATGTGGACCGTTTAGATACTTTATGGTTTTAATAGATGTTTCTACAAGATGGTCCCATGTGTGTTTATTAAACACATGGAACCATGCCTTTGCTAGATTAATGGCTCAAATAATTAAGTTAAGAGCCAATTTTCCTAAAAATAGGATCAAATCCATTAGATTGGATAATGCCGCTGAGTTCTCCTCAAGGGCATTTAATGACTATTGTATGGCTCTGGGCATTAATGTAAAGTATTTTGTGCCATATGTCCACACACAAAATGGCATATCAGAATCTTTGATAAAGAGGGTCAAATTGATTACTAGACCTCTTTTACAAAATTGTAGGTTGCCAACAAGTTGTTGGGCCATGCGGTCTTGCATACCGCAGAACTAATCCAAATAAGACCAACTACATATCATACGGTCTCCCCGTTTCAATTAGTACGTGGAAATGAACCAAGTATTTCCCATCTGCGAAAATTTGGTTTCGCAGCATACGTACTGATTTCACCACCACAACATACATCAATGGGTCCTCACAGGAAGTTGGGGACCTATATGGGGTATAATTCTCCGTCAATAATAAAATACCTTAAGCCATTAAACAGGAGATCTGTTTACAGCTCGGTACGCTGATTGTATTTTTGATAAGGATAATTTCCCAGCATTAGAGGGAGATAAGTACCACGAAGAATGCCGAGAAATAGATTAGAATGCCACCGGCATTCAGTCCTTAGACCCACGTACTAAAGAATCTGAACTAGAGGTTCAGAGAATAATAAATTTGCAACAAATTGCAAATAATCTGACAGATGCATTTACTGATTACAAGGGTGTTACAAAATCATATATACCCGTAGTCAATGTACCAGAAAGAGTGGAGGTACCTCAGAAAGCTACTCTTGCCCCTAATGAGAAAAAGATGGGAGAATTCCGGATAAAAAGGACTTAGTTCCGCGGAGATGTCTGCAAAAACAGAATTCTTCTAAAGGTAAAGGTACAGTACTTGAATCAGTAAAATAAACTCAACATGAAGTTGAGAACCATCGAAGGAATGGCAACCCCGGCATCAAAGTGCGCATAAATTTAGATGCTGGGACATCGGAACCCCTAAACTCTGTTGTTATGGGAAATCACAAGGAGTTAGAGGATGTAAATGAAGAAATTTCCACAAATTATGTCAATTTGGGAGAATTATATAAAAGAGATACTATAATTGTCGACATACATTTTGACTCAAAGATTGCTGAGAGCCTTCAACTGGATCCAAAACCAAAGACCATTGTAGAGTGCATAAAGTGCTCAGATTGGGTCAAATAGAAGGAAACAATTGAAGCATAATTGTTCTGCTTAATAAAAGGGAGGTATTTGGTCCAATAACACCAACTCCTCCTAAAGTGTTTCTTGTGGGAAATAAATGGGTTTTCGTTCGAAAAAGAAATGAAAACAATGAAGTGGTGAGATACAAAGCGAGGCTTGTGTAAGATTGAAGATGCCGACTAGAGGGGGGGGGTGAATAGGCGGCTTTTAAAAATTCTTCTCTTTAAATACACACTCTATTTTTCCCCTAATTACCCTTATGCTAAAACCTTAAAGATAATTAATTGCGGAAGTGATAAACTACTATTTTGACAATTAAAGTCTAAATCAACTAGGCTCACTATGTGCATTAACTAATTTTGTCTCTAATAATAATTTGCAATCCTAAAGACAATCAATCAATTCTACAATCATAAATTGCTTGAATGTAAATAAAGAATTGTAAACACAAAGAGACACAATACTTTTTACCGTAGTGTTCACAGACCTGCCGGTCTCCCCTAGTCCACGTTGAGGTAAGCCTAATCGAATTGGACCGGCTCCACGAATTAAGCACCCACCTCGAATCCACTAGTGGTAGCTCTTTTCCCCTCTGGGTAGGCGAGCTCGAACCTTCACAAACTTTGCCGAGGCTTCTCACAACCTTCGTTGAGAGCTCCCGCACACGACGCTCTACGTTGTCTAGGAGGCGGCAACCTCCAAAAGTAACAAGTCAAGCGATCCCGCTTGAGCTTCACCTAGTACAACACATACACTCCAGTGACCTCTTAAATGCAACATATGCACTAAGATGCTCCTCAAGTGCAACACATGCACAAGAGGCCCTCAATCTACTTCCTAATCACAACATATGCAATTAGGGCTCACACTAACTCAAGAAGCAAATGGAAGAAAGTAACACATGCACACAACTCCCACACACTCACAATAACTCCAGCAACCAGCCATTGCCCCCAAGGCCTCCTTTTATAGCCTCCGAGCCAAACCTAACCGGCCTCCACCCCAGTAGCACTGGCCTTGAGTCGATCGCAAAAACACCCATCTCTGGATTTTTCACACTGGCCAGAGGGGCGGTAGCACCGGACCTTCGGTGCTACCGGGCTACCATGGGCAGTAGCATCGGACTGCCAATCCGCCCAAAAATAGCCTCTCTGGAATTTTCACACCGTCCTGGGTTCGGTGCTACCGCTCGGCCGGTAGCACCGGGCTACCATGGCTGGTAGCACCGGCCTTTCAGACCAGAACCAGATTTTTCACAAAAAATCTTTTCTTTTCGAATCAAACACCAATAAAGATGTATTTTTTGAGCCATGTGATGATCAACACATGATCAAGCAATTTGCAAAACACATTTGCAAACCCAATTCACATTCTCCAAAGAATCATATTAAGTACAACTCATTTGCAAAAAAATCGAGAACTTATGAGATCAATCCTCTACCCATGTAAGGATCAACACATGATCCCGACACTTTGCAAAACACATTTGTAAATGCCAACACATGCTCTAGGGTCGAAACCTATAACTTTCAACTTATTTGTAAAACACATTTGCAAATAACAAATCAACACTTTGCAAAAATATATTTTGCAAACATAAAGTATAAACCTCTCTTAGTCTTATGATGATCAACACACAATCAAGTCACAAGCTAAGTCTCCAATGCATGAGCTCTCCATTTGCAACACATGCAAATACCTAGCTCCATGCAAACAACAGACATTTTAAAACCAAATGCTTGAGCTCTCTTTTTGCAACTTATGTAAATCTTAGCTCCAAGCAAACCACAAATCAAACTCAAGTGCATGAGCTCTCTATTTGCAACACATGCAAATCTCTAGCTCCATGCAAACAACAAACATTTTAAAACCAAATGCTTGAGCTCTCTTTTTGCAACTTATGTAAATCTTAGCTCCAAGCAAACCACAAATCAAACTCAAGTGCATGAGCTCTCTATTTGCAACACATGCAAATCTCTAGCTCCATGCAACCACTTTAAACTAAATTGCTTGAGCTCTCTCCTTTTGCAAGACATGCAAAACTTAGCTCCAAGCAATAATCACACAAACAACATTGCATAAGCTATCTCCCTTTTTGCAACACATGCAAATCCATAGCTTCATGCAAAAACCAAATCAATTAAGATTCAATAAGAAGCAAGCATGAACTCCCTTATTTGCAACACATGCAAATACTTAGCTCATGCAAAATCCAATGCACGAGCTTCACCTATTCGCAACACATACTAAATGGTTAGCTCCATGCAAAAACCAATCAAGAGAGTGAGCTAGAGTGAACCGGATTGAGTTCATCAACACATGATGAAGCTCAAGCAAAATGACTCAACCCCTCTTAATAGTACGGCACCTAATTAGCAACCCGGTCTCCCATCCAA
This sequence comes from Otatea glauca, assembly GCA_036346275.1. NCBI lineage: Eukaryota > Viridiplantae > Streptophyta > Magnoliopsida > Poales > Poaceae > Otatea > Otatea glauca. The sequence continues at coordinate 36,925,970 of CM070719.1, forward strand.
ACATCGAGACCGGTAAAAGATTAGGAACACATCCTTAGCCCTAACTAGTTATACCTTTGCCTCTAGCGATCCATTTTGGAGTTTTTATGATATCCAATCATCTTCTCTTCAGAATCGAGTCTTCTTCTTCTTGTTCATTAATACACGATGAACCTTCTCTAGCCCCTCTCTTTACTTCGGGATCACCTCTTGAAGCTCATCAACACATGATGACTTCTCGTTCTCGATTCTTTTATTTGTCTTGGACTCACCCTACTTCACAGTTCATGGAAGATTGTTAGTCCAACAAATACGGTTGTCTCAATCATCATTTGCTCTTCCATTAACACATAATGGATGCCCCCAAGATCGATTGAGCACAACCCAAATCAATTTGAATGATTTAAAGGTGTCTTGAGTACTTTGAAGCAACTAATGCTTCATTATACTCAAGAACTTTCTGTTTGTCCTTAATCAACAAAGAATGCATTCAACACATGATGAATCGTTCTTTGATTGATTGAAAGGTAACCGAACTCAATTTAAATTTCATTTTAATTGATATGAGTAAATATAACTACAAAAGTTTCATATACTCAATTTGATGAAAAGTAATGATCCAATATGTTGGAGTGATGGAAATGGATCAATACTTTTGAGGCCATCAACTATAGAATAATCTTCATTAAATATGTGCATATAAATAATTGAACTTGAATCAATATGCACATAATCAATCTTAGATAGCATTTGAGTTTATTCTATATTTGCATGAGTATACTACAACTACACAAGTTATATATATACTGAAAGGGTTGTTTCAAAATCTTGATCCTTTATATTATTTGGGAAGGGAATATGGATCAATACTATTGAAACATCAAGTTAAATTATAAACTCTCCTTTGATGTGTGCATTCATGTAATGTATGTAATTGAAAACATAATGCACATTTTAATGTATAAGCAATGGAAGAGTTCATCCTTTAACTTGATTTCTAAGTATGAATTAAGATAATAGAGCGAATACAAGTGCATAACTTAGGTTTTCCATACAAATTTGAGACTAATAAGACTAAAGCTCAATAGACATGTTAGTCTCATAATGATTAGATTTGTCATTAACAATGATTAAGTATTAATCTAAAACCAATCACTAAAACCAGTGGAACTTGAACTTACAGCTTGTAGCCCAAGGGTTCACGCAGAGAACTATCATCGATTATGATGAGGCATACTCTCCCGTTATGAGTGGAATAATGTTCCGATATCTAATATCTCTGGCAGTTAATATGAAAGTATCAATGTTGTTAATAGATGTACTGACCGCATATTTGTATGGGTCATTAGATTCGGATATTTACATGAAAGTCCCTTAAGGGGTTAAAATTTCAAATCCTAATGCAAATCGCAACATGTATAGCATCAAGTTGAAAAAGTCGCTATATGGATTAAAGCAGTCGGGAAGGATGTGGTACAACCGACTAAGTGAGTTTCTTTTGAAGAAAGGATACTCCAATAATGATGATTGTCCATGTGTGTTTATAAAAAAATACCAAAGTGGATTATGTATCATCTCAGTATATGTTGATGATTTAAATATCATCGGAACTACAAGGGACATAGAAGAGGAGTAACCATCTTGTGATGGAGTTTGAGATGAAAGATTTGGGTAATGCCAAATTTTGCTTAGGCTTACAACTTGAGCATGTTCTTGAAGGAACATTTGTGCACCAGTCTGCATATATCCAGAAGATATTAGAGAAATTCAATATGGATAAATCGTATCCAACGAAAACACCTATAGTCGTGAGATCTCTTGATGTGGATAAAGACCCATTCAGACCTAGGAAAGAGGATGAAGAGATATTGGGACCGGAAGTTCCATATCTTAGTGCCATCGAAGCACTAATGTATCTTGCAAATTGCACCTGTCAGGGATCGGTACCCTCGCCACGTGTAAGCGTCCCCCCGGGGCCTCGTGGTGGCTTTTCGCGGGCCCAGGGGCTCATCTTCGACCTGGGAGACGCTATCTCGATGCTCGGGCTCGAGACCAGCGAGCTCAGGCACAGGCGCAAGGGCAGGCACCATCCACCTCGACCTCGACCTCGACGCCTCGACCTCAACACCCCCACGACCTTCAGAGAAAAAGGCATCTGTAACATTTTGTTTATCTCGTGTAAAAACTCTCCCCTGCGTGGGAATCAGCGCTCTACCAGCCCCCTGCGTGGGAACTAGGGTCCAACAGCTCCCGTCAGGCTTCCAACGGCTATTGATGCCTCTCGTCAGCACCCGTCAACTCGCCACGGGCTCCTAACGTCAGCCTCGGGACCAAACAGCAAGGCTCCCGGAGGGCTACAAAAGCAATGAATCGCCCCGACCAAGGGGATGACGACAAGGACACCCCCTGGACCCGAAAATAGGAGAAGAAGAAGCAACAAGATGCAGAACGCGCAACACACGCCAAGAAAAACAACAGAGCGACCCCTGGCTCGGGCCCTGTTTGTACCCCCTCACAGAACCACATACACACTTTTCGCCTCAGGGCAAGACTGGAGTAGATCTACTACCCGACCCCGGGGGCTCGGACCAATATAAACCTTGTGTTCGGTGTCTCTTCCCCGACGATCTTCCCGCGACGCTAGTGAGAGCATCTAGGCTCCCTATTTGTGTGAATTATGCTTATTATATAGGTTTTGGTGTTGATGAATAAAAAGAATACTTAGTGTAAACCAAAAATAGTCAGATTTGATGATCAAGGCTAAGGTGTTTTTCTAGTTTTGGCTTGGGAGTTGATTCAAGTCATATAGTTAAAATCACCGTACTATTAAGAGGGATTATACATAAGAAATGATCTTGGTTTATATGCAAAATCACTAAGATTACTTGGAGCATAGGACTTTTCATATTTCTCACTCAAAAATCCAGAGCTTTATCTTGATAGCCAAAATAATTCTCTCTGGACCAAACTTCATTTTACACAAGCGCTCAAAGATCCTAAGTTCAAAATTCTAACCGAGCGTACAATATGTACGCCGGACCGATATTTTCGGTCCAGCACTGAGAATTATCTTTACCGAGCGTACTCCATGTACGCCGGACCGACTTTTTCAGTCCTGCGTTGAGAATTCTTCCTTGTTTCTGTTCAACCAAGTATAACTAGGTTCGTCGAACCAATCTAAATTCTTTCTTAAAATTAGTCCGGCATAAGTTATATTCTCACTCTAAATGTAATTCTAGTCTGTGTTAAAATTTATTTTAACCAGAAATATAAAGTCTGATGCAGACCAGAATTCCTTGTGTACATCGGACCAATTTTTTCGGTCCGACACAAACTTGTTTCACTCTGATAAAACCAGCCGTTTTCCCATGTACGCCGAACCAACTTTTTCGGTCCGGCGCAAACGTTATTTGCTGGTACTCAAAAGAAACAAAAACATGTGTACTCCGGACCAACTTTTTCGGTCCGGCGCAAGCATTCTCTTGCTGATATCAAAATCAAGCAATGCATGTGTACGACGGACCAATATTTTTGGTCCGGCGTAAATGGGTCATTCTGAGCACAACAATGCTTTCCAATCCTATGTACCCCGGACCAAAATTTTCGGTCCGGCGTGTGTTTAGTTTGACTTATGGTTCATACACCATAGAATTCTTGCAAAAAGGGTAGCAGTTGACCTACCCCATCTAACCTACCAAGCCCCAACGGGCAAATGGCAGGTGTAACGGTATCTCTGTTCAGGGTCTATATATAGCATGGCTGGGTTCTCAAACAAAACAGAGCTTTGCACATTCACATCTTTTGATATCTTGAACATCTTTGATATCATTCAAATCATATACAACTCTTTGATCTTTAGAATTCCTGAGCTTCATTCCATCAAAGAGTTTTGAGCTTCAACTCAGAAAATCACAAATACTCATTCTAAACATTTAGAATGCTTGCTCCAAGCTAAGTCTAGTTTACATCTAGCTACTGAACCAAGAGACAAGGCTTGTGGATAGTCTATTACTCTTGGAACTAGCTGTTCCTAGACGGTTGGAGAAGTTGTTGGTGCGACCTATCCAACAAATGATTGTGGAAGGCCACCATTGTGTGAAAGGTTGAGACTCACCTCACTGGAGTAGTGAAAGAGTCAAGATAGTGGAAAACCAAAAGCTATTGAGATTGGCTGTTTGGTGGAGCAATACTTCTGAGGAAGTGCTCTAACGGGGATGTAGGAGTGATCTCTGAACCTCGGTGGAAAATCATTGTGTTCTCCTGTGTTTGTTTTTATTGCTCATTATTCTCTTATAGTTTCTCATTCGAAATTCCCTTTCTTACAAAGTTTTCTTGAACAAGTGTTGTTCTGAACTTTTATACTAATTGCTTCTGTTTCTGCTTTTTATTGAGAAAAGTTTTTCGTAATAATTAAAAAGTTTTAAAGTTGCCTATTCACCCCCCCTCTAGGCTAACTTGGTCCTTACAGCTAGGCGCCTCCGAACGAGCATGACCTCGGGCCCCGCACTCGAATGATCTCCTTGCATCCCCCCTTTCTGCGGTCGACGGTCCCCATCGTCGACAGCTGGCGCCCACCGTGGGGCCCGAGTTTCGCTGCTCGAGTTCTCGCTCCAGGCGCCGCCGCGCGCGCGGCCGACGACGACATGTCACGATCAGCAAGGCTACACTCGGATGACGGTCCCGAGTGTGAAGGCTCCACCTCCAAGTTTTCGCCTTCGCCGCCACCGCACGAACACCTGGCCTTCATGGCCGGCAGCCGTGAGGCGAGCGCGAGGACGAGTGATGATGGCCTAGAATCCCCAGAGGAGGCGCGTTGATTGGTCCAGGTTGCCATCAACCAGGCCATCACCACCCTCCGACGGGAGGGGCGCGAAGGGCTTCGCCCCTCATCTGGGCACCTCAGCTGTCGACTTTTGTGGTCGGCAATGAATTTATGGGGTAAGCGCTAGATCTCAAACTCGAAGGTCACACAAGATAAAGGTTTAGACAGGTTCAGGCCCTCGACGGAGGAGGTAATACCCTAGTCCTGTGTGCTGGGATTATGTGGATCTCTTGGATCTATGATTGCTCGATGTTTTTGTTGCTGCCCGCCCTCTCCCTTATATAGTGGGGGTGAGGTGGTTTACAGAGTCCCGATCGGTTAAGAGATTCCGATCGGTTATTGGATACTAATCGGTTACAGGATATATTTTACATCTTTATCTTACCCTGCTAACAACTTGGATTACAATCGTATCTCTTATATCTAAATATATGTTCAACTGTCTCTAAGATGTATCCCCTTCCGCACGGCAGCAAGGCTTGGCGCGGAGCTTATCCTTTGGGCCTTCCTCTCGGCCTTGTCTCTCCCTTAGGCACTTCTGGGACGGTTATGAAAACATCTAGGTTCTTATATTCCACAGTAGCCCCCGAGTGATTCATGATCCGATTGCTATATCTTTATCTGAGTCTCAACTCTGGATCAACATTTTTAGCTTCTAGCATAAACCTCTGACTTGTTTCTTCTTTGATTTGAATGCTTTTCTTTACAGCAAGGGGATTATGAAGGACTCGAATATAACCCTTGATTTTTTGGTTTGAATGCTCGAAGCGAAACCTTAATATCCTTCCTCTTCAAAGATCAGCCCCAGGCAGTCTTCGAAGTCGTCTTGATTTTCTGTTCCAATTCATTTTTCGAGAACCTCTTTGGCTTCTGAAACTATCTTAACTCCAAGCCTCCTCGGCTTCTGATGTCATTACATCTTCACATTTACTTCAACCTTACCACATCAGCTATAAAAGGCGATCTAGTGCTTCTGGAATTTATTCCCTCACGCTTAGTTCTCCATCTTCCTGTTCACTCGCTGAGGAGTGGGCGCTGTTCGACCTCGCCATGGCTGAATGGGCGGAAGACAAAGCCATCGCCCTCGACCACGTCGCCGTCGACACCTTCCTCGAGATTTTCCCCGCCCTTTATAGGGCTAGGGAAGCTCTCGTGGAGGCACTCGATCGCATGCACCGCGGAGAAGTATAGGACCCCTGTAAATGTAAGAAAATATTTTTCCAGGCATAATGCCTGGGGAACTTTATATATAATAAAGAAATACCTTTCCAAGTGTTTTCCATGATTGTCGTTTGACATAGCTTAGACTCAGCTTGGGGTATATCGAAGCTTGCATGGCTCTTTGGTCGGGTGATATTCGTATCCAATCGTCGTAGGATATATTTTAGGTCCGATTTGGGACGTATTAGGATTTGCGCGGCTCTTGGCCGAGTGATACCTATATCCGACTACTACAGGATATAGCTCTGGTCCGACTTGGGACATATCATATTCTCGTGGCTCTAGGCCGAGTGATACCGATATCCGACTTCTGTAGGATATAGCTTAGGCTCGGCTTGGAGCGAATCAGGATTTTCTTGGCTCATGGCCGAGTGATACCTATATCCGACTGGCGTAGAATATAGCTTAGGCTCAACTTGGAGCGTATCATATTTGCACGGCTCTTGGCCGAGTGATACCTATATCCGACTGCTGCAGGATATAGCTCTGGTCCAACTTGGGACATATCAAGGTTTATCCAAACAGTATCCGTACTCGTGTATTACGATGCACAGCTTATCGACCCATCTTAGGGTATACCATTAGAACTACGCCTTATCAGGCTCAACCCGCGATATATGATTCCGCCATGCGGTAACCAATCTGTGACCCAACGTGGGGTACATCGCAAGAAGATATTTTTAATCAAAACTGGAGGATACACACGTCCCGCTTAGTTCGATAAGCAGTTAACCATCCCATCGTGGGGGGCAACGTGTCCCAAATGTGACTTGGTCAAACCATAACTGCCTCCATATGTCAGGACGCCGTGCTAGCGAATCATTACGAAGCATAAGGCAGGGTTAGGTGTTCTGCAATCTTTTTCCCGCCGATTCAGCGAAAACCTGACTTTCCCCCTTTAAAGACTAAGCCGATGGTTCATTTTTCCCATTGCGCACTCCTGCCCCTCCTGCTTCCTTGTCTATCCGACTTCACCGCCACTAGGGTTAACTGCTGCTGCACTCGCATTTTTACGCCGTCGTTGATCCTTCCTCCGAAAATGTCTTCTCATTCTTCCAAAGACGCTTCCTCGCTGCCTTTGCCTCAAGATTGGACCACCTCGATCACGACAAAAGAGCAGTTGCAATCCATGGTGGACGACGGGGTTCTTCCAGCCCTGACTTTAATCTCCGCACGACCGGCCGCAGGTGAATCCATCCCTACCCCCCGTTCCGAAGAGCAACTTAAGGCCTCGGAGGTCTTCAAACTGAAATCGGAGAAGGAGCTGGAAGGTACGCTCAGCAGCTCGGCCCTCCCTTGCCTTCATTGTCTTCTTGGTTCTTCTTGATAATCTGTTTCGCTTGTAGACTACAAGTTCAAGACGCGGGCGCAATACGCCGCTTATAACGAGAGGGTCGAGGCCCTTGAAATGTCTTGTGCTAGGCTTCGCGAGAACTCTGAGCCATTGCTGCGGTTGCTCCATCCCGGAGGCGAGAGGCCGCTCAGTAGGGACCAAGTTATCTCCCAACTGGAGGAAGCCCCCAAGGAGCTTAAGATACTCTTGAAGGAAACGACGACCAATGGCGCTAGCCAGGCTCTGGCGATCACCAAGTCGCTTTATCCTCGAGTGGATCTTGAGGCCATTAAAGATGGCTATGCCTGTAACGTGGATGAAGACCGGGCAGCCGAGCTCTAGGAGGAAGTTAAAGATGCTTCTTCGGCTGTCGCAGAGACTTTGGACCTGTGAATAAAATCTTTGAAAGTGTTTCCTTGATCTTGCAAGTTTTCTTTACATATGCTATTATGCTTGATGAGGCCATCCGAGTAGTTTTGACTTCTTAAATATTATGTCCGACTAGTTCAGCCCCCAGGCTCTGGGACATGGTTCATGACTCATGTCTCAGAGTCTTAAAAATTCGTAGAAGCGAAGCACTCAAACGCATAAATTTCGAGAAGATTATACAAGAACAACTTTAAGAGCGAACATTCATTCATAAAGAAACAATTGAATTACAAAGTTCAAGTGAAAAAACGACGTAGCTGTTCTATGTTCCAGGTATTGCTGATAATTGTGTCATCTTCACGCTTGGGCTTATAAGCCCCAGGATGTATCACCTCATCGATGATGTAAGGGCCTTCCCAACTTGTGGAGAGCTTATGCTCGCATTTCTGATTCTTTCTAAGGACCAGATCTCATTTGGAGAATGCGCGGCTCCTTACATTGCGACCGTGATAGCGACGTAAGTCCTGAAGGTATCTTGCCGACTGAATTGTTGCAATGTCCCTGGCTTCTTCCAGTCGGTCGAGGACTTCTAGCCGGCTTTCTTCCAAAGCGACCTCTTCATAGCTCCGAACCCGCGGGGATCCGAATTCTAGCTCGGTGGGGAGGACCGCCTCTGAGACATACACCAGGAAGAAAGGTGGATCGCCGGTTGCTGCTCATTGGTCCGCTTACTGCCCCAGTACCGAAGCAATTCTTTGACCCACTGAGTGGCATATGGTTTGAGACGATCGAAAATCCTTGCCTTTAGGCCTTGTAACACCATGCCATTGGCTCGCTTGACCTGCCCATTACTTCGAGGGTGTGCTACTGATGCGAAGCAAATTTTTATGCCGAGTTCATCGCACCAGTCTTGAAATATGCCACCTCTGAATTGGGTGCCGTTATCCGTGATGATTCGGTTTGGTACGCCGAACCTAACCACGATTTCATGGAAGAATTCTTTGGCTTTTGTGACTGTGATTGTGGCGACTGGCTTGGCCTCAATCCATTTGGTGAATTTATTGACGGCCACGAAGAGATGAGTATAACCACCTAGAGCCTTCTTCAAAGGCCCCACCATGTCAAGCCCCCAGACCGCAAATGGCCAGGTGATTGGGATGGTCTGTAGTTCCTGCGTCGGTTTATTCATCTGTCGCGCAAAGAATTGACATCCTTCGCATGTCCGGACGATGTCCTCTGCATCAGTTACAGCAGTCATCCAAAAGAATCCCTGACGATAAGCCTTACCGACTAGGGTTGTTGACGCCGCGTGATTCCCACAAATTCCCGAGTGGATTTCCTTGAGAAGATCTCTTCCTTCTTGTTCTGATATGCACCGTCGTAGTATACCAGAGGAGCTTTTGCGATAGAGCTCTCCCCTGATTACCACATAGCTCTTGCTTCGGCGCATTATTCGCTCGGTCTACACGTGGTCTTCGGGTAGCTCGTCCTTCGTCAGATAATCCCGATACGGAGTTGTCCAATCGGGGGTAATGATCAGGACTTCTGCCTCTACGTTCTTCTCCACTGGGATTTCCGATTTTGGCCGAGCGCTTATTGTGGGCTTATGAATTTCTTCGACGTATACTCCCACGGGCATTGTGGTCTAGTCGGATCCAATCTTTGCTAGCTCGTCGGCCGCCTCATTGTCCCGACGGAGCACATGAACAAGTTCCAAGCCGTCGAAGTTGCCTTCTAGCTTGCGTACCTCCTGGCAGTAGGCAGCCATGTTGTCTTCGATGCAGGACCATTCTTTTTGCACCTGATTGACCACAAGGATTGAATCTTCGCGAACCGTCAAACGTTGGATACCAAGCGATATGGCGATTCGGAGTCCATGGATGAGTGCCTCGTACTCGACGGCGCTGTTCGATGCAGGAAAAAGTATTTGCAGAATGTACCTTAACCGTTCTCCACTTGGTGATATGAGCACTATACCAGCCCCCGCGCCGCTGAGCATGAGGGAACCATCGAAATACATGGTCCAATACTTGAGTTCCTTGACGACCGCCGGATTTTGAAGTTCTGTCCACTCGGCAGTGAAGTCGGCGAGCGCTTGAGACTTGATGGCTGTGCGAGACTTGAATAGGATATCAAAAGCTCCAAGCTCGATTGCCCACTTTGCAATTCTCCCAGTGGCCTCCTAGTTGTGAAGTATATCTCCTATCAGGAAGGAAGTGACCACCAAAACAGTATGCTCTTGGAAGTAGTGCTTGAGTTTGCGAGATGTGAGAAGTACGATGTATAATAATTTTTGCACTTGTGGATACCGCACCTTAGACTCACTCAGGACTTCGCTGATGAAATAGACCAGATGTTGGATCTTCTGCACATGTCCCGGCTCCTCCCTTTCTACGATGATTGCAGCGCTGACTACGTGAGTCGTTGCCGCGATATAAAGTAACAGATGTTCTTCTGGCATCGGTGCAACCAAGACCGAGGGCATCGTTAAGAAGGTCTTCAAATCTTCAAACACTTGCTGTGCCTCAGGCGTCCATTGGAACTTGTCCTGCTTCTTGAGGAGTTTAAAGAATGGCATACCTCGCATACCCAGTCGGGAAATAAACTCACGAGTGCGCCATGCATCCCTGTATATGCTTCTGGACGTCCTTTTGGCAAGTCGGCGGTTCCATGTTTGATATGGCCCTGATCTTTTTTGGGTTGGCCTCGATGCCTCGTTGGGATACGATAAACCCGAGCAGTTTTCCCGAAGATACTCCAAAAACACACTTCTCGGGGTTAAGCTTCATGCTGAAAGTCCTTAGGCTTTCGAACGTTTCGGTTAGATCGGTGATGAGGTCCCTCTTTTCCCGAGTCTTTACCACGACATCATCCACATATGCCTCCACATTGCGACCGAGTTGGACGTGAAAACACCGCTGTATTGTGCGCTGATACGTTACACCAGCATTTTTTAATCCGAACGCCATCGTGGTGTAGCAAAAGGCCTCAAAGTGCGTGATGAATGATGTCTTGATATGGTCTTCCGCCTTTAGGCGAATCTGGTGGTACCCTGAGTATGCATCGAGGAAACTCAGGATCTCGCACCCGACGGTTGAATCAACCAACTGATCGATTCGAGGTAGCCCGAAGGGATCCTTCGTACATGCCTTGTTGAGATCAGTATAATCAACGCACATGAGCCAAGTTTTATTCTTCTTTTGAACTAGTACAGGGTTCGCCAACCAGTCGGGATGATACACTTCTTTGATAAAATCTGCAGCTAAAAGCTTGGTGATCTCCTGCTTGATGGTGTTTCGACGATCTGGAGCGAACCGCCGGAGTCTTTGCTTGATTGGCTTTGCCCTTTTATCGACATGTAAGGAATGCTCGATCCCTCCCTAGGAACACCCGGCATGTTGGATGGTTTCCAGGCAAAGATGTCCTTGTTAGCCCGGAGGAAGGTGACGAGCATGTCTTCCTATTTATCCTCGAGCCCTATCCCGATCAGAGTTGTTTTGGACGGGTCGGATGAGTCGAGAATAATTCTCTTGGTTCCTTCGCCAGACTTTATCCCTGACATGGCCTGCTTCTTGGATGGGATGTCGCCTTCTTCCTGCAACGTGGCGGTCTCTGCCTGGATAATCTTCCCCTCGGCGGTTGCCTCCTGCAGCTCAGCAAGTTAATAGTTCTCTCGGTCGCATTCCAGAGATCGCTTGACGTCGCTGCGAACCGTGATGACGCTTTTGGGTCCCGGCATCTTCATCATCAAATAGGTGTAGTGCGGGATGGTCATGAACCGAGCCAGACCGGGTCTTCCCAAGATAGCGTGATACGCTGTCTCAAAATCCGCTACCTCAAAATTTATTTACTCGGTTCGATGTTGTCTTTGGTACCGAAAGTGACAGGCAAAGCAATCTGCCCGAGAGGAAACGAAGACGCCCCAGGAATCACCCCGTGGAACGGCTGTGAGCTCGGCCTTAGCTCGGAGCGGGGGACGTTCATGTCGTCGAAGGTTTTGGCGAACAAGACATTGAGTCCACTCCCTCCATCGATCAGAACTTTCTTGAGCTTTATATTGCAAATAACAAGGTCGAGCACTAGAGGGTACTACCCGGATGTAGAACTCGGTTGGGGTGATCCGAGCGATCGAAGGTGATCGGGACTTCAGACCACTTCAGATACTGGGGGGTTGTCGGTTCCACCGCATCGATCTCCTGAGCGGTAAGCTTTTACTTCCGCTTAGACTCGTATCTGGTGGAGCCCCCGTATATGTAGTTCAGCTCATGCTCGGGCTCTTGGTAATCGTTCTCGCCCGGTGGGTCTTTCTTCTTGGCAGCCTCATCCTTCGCTGGAGCCGGTTGCTTGTTGCTTTTTCGCGCAAAACGCTTCAGGGTGAAGCAATCTTTGGCGGCGTGCTTTCCCTTAGGGTGGAAAGGACAGATCGCATCCATGACAGAATTGTAATCGGGTGCTTCCCTCCGCGTGGCTCGGGGCCGGCTGCATTCTGCTACCGTAACTAGCTTCTCACCCTTCCGTTTTTTGTCTGTGCTTTGAGGATTCGGCCTTGTCGCCCATGTTCTTCTGTTGCGGGCGATCTTCTTGGTGCTCGACCAGGGCGTCTGAGGCCGAGGCATAGCGGTCAGCCAATGCGAACATCTCCTTTAAGGAGGCCGTTGGTTTCCTGGACATTTTCTTGATCAAATCCGGATCGTTGACCCCTTTTTGAAAAGCTGCTACCACCACTGCATCAGATACATCTCTGATGGTGTTCTTATTTTGCATGAAACGCCGGATGAAATCTCTCAGCGTCTCATTTTTCTTCTGGTGAAGCTGATATAGGTCCCATGGGGTGCCAGGCCTCTCATAGGTTCCTTGAAAGTTTGCGATAAATTGATTGCAAAGATCGCTCCAGGAGTCCACCGAGTTCACAGGAAGTCCTGTGAGCCATGCTTGAGTTGAGGGGGTGAGATTGACTGACAGATAATTTGCCATCACGTTTTGGTTGCCCCTAGCCGCTTTAACCGCCAGGGCATAGACTTGCAGCCAAGCTTTCGGATCTCGCTCCCCGTCAAACTTTACGATGCCCATGGGGTCAAAACCTTCGGGCCATACCACTCGGCGTAACTGAGAAGTGAATGCTCGGATTCCGTCGATGGATCTGTCGTCATGATGAGGGGGAGTCCGAAGCGGCGAGCCTCTGGCTCGGCGATTGTCATCAACGCGTTGGGGTGGCGTTTGGCGCGGCGAGCCCATGACTCGACAATCGTCGTTGTCGTTCCGACCCCGGCGATGATGGTCTCTATAGTCGTTGCAGTCGTTGTACCTTTGATCGCTTCGTGGACCGTGGCCGGTACCGAAGCGTTTGTAGTCGTCGTGGCGCCAGCGTCGATCTTCTTCGTCCCGCTCTTACCGTATGGCGGTGATGTCTTGGCGGAGGTCGCGGTTGAGATTCCGGCGGGCGTCTTCGACTAGTTGTGTGGGGCGCCAACTGCCGGTATTCTGACTGGTAGCAGATCGACTGTTAGCAATGCGAGTAGCCGTGTGGGAGCGCGAGTGCACTTCACCTACTGGCTTTTCCTAATTCTGCTGAATTGCCGTCGTCATCACCATGGCCTTGATCTGGACCACGATCGGGGCTGCTGGGCTATCAGATGCAATCATTGGGTCCAGCGTGTCAAGAAGCGTCTTGGAAGCGACGACGTTCTGCAGCGGTGTGTGGAAGACAGCTTGGTCTCTCAATCTGGATTGTAGGATGTCCTCGCGGACATTGTGGCCACGAGATCGAAGTGATCGCGTTTATGCCTCCTTACCTTTACGAAGAAGGCGATCTTCCTTCGCAGCTTCTTGAATCTCTTACTGGCGTTGGAGATCGGTCTTCTGCTCTTCTATTGCGTAGATGCCACGAAGATCGTAGCAATTCCTTGCAATGCCGACCGGTTTGCTGGATGAGTCAGAGTGGCATACCTGAGATGGGTCGGCCTGATCTTTACTAGATTGGATCTGGTTTAAGTCCAGGCAAACAAGTTCTCCACGCGCATCTGCGACGAAGTCCAGGCTTCCAAAGCGGAAAGCCTGGACGGAGATGAAGGTGGCGATGATTCCGCTAATTGCTGCCATCGAGTTTGTAGGAAAAGATTATAGCGCCCCCCCTACCTAGCGCACCAACTGTCGACTTTTGTGGTCGGCAATGAATTTATGGGGTAGGCGCTAGATCTCAAACTCGAAGGTCACACAAGACAAAGGTTTAGACAAGTTCAGGCCCTCGACAGAGGAGGTAATACCCTAGTCTTGTGTGCTGGGATTATGCGGATCTCTTGGATCTATGATTGCTCGATGTTTTTGTTGCTGCCCGTCCTCTCCCTTATATAGTGGGGGTGGGGCGGTTTACATAGTCCCGATCGGTTATTGGATACTAATCGGTTACAGGATAGAGTTTACATCTTTTATCTTACCCTACTAACAACTCTGATTACAACCGTATCTCTTATATCTAAATATATGTTCAACTGTCTCTAGGATGTATCCCCTTCCGCACGGTAGCAAGGCTTGGTGCGGAGCTTATCCTTTGGGCCTTCCTCTCGGCCCTGTCTCTCCCTTAGGCACTTCTGGGCTGGTTATGAAGACATCTGGGTTCTTATATTCCACATCAGCCCTTCTTCGGCATCGTGCCGGGAAGCTCGACCACTTCGCTCGGGCAGGTGGTCCTGCCCGTCACCTTCGGTGACTCGACGAACTTCCACACCGAGCAAATCACCTTCGAAGTGGTGGACGGGGATCTCCCCTACAACGCCTTCCTCGGGCGGCAGGCTTTGATCAAATTCATGGTGGCGAACCATAACGGCCACCGTTGTATGAAGCTTCCCGGGCCCCAGGGTGTCATAACCGTGCGTGACGACCTCAAAGTGGCGCACTACTGCGAGGAGAAAGCCCTGGCGATTGCGGGCATGCTCCCCCAGCGGGGCCCCAAGGTAACGCTAAAGGATGCCCGTCGGAAGGCGGTGATCCAACCCAGTGGCCCGACCAAGGCCGTCCAGCTCGAAGAAGGTGACCCGGACAAGCACGTCCACCTTGCCACCCAGCTCAACCCGAAATAGGGGCTCGAGCTCGTCACCTTCCTCTGTTCCAATAAGAGCATATTCGCGTGGGAACAGGTAGACATGCCAGGGGTCCCGAGGGAGGTGATCGAGCACAAATTGCAGACAAGGCCTGACTGCAAGCCCGTGCGCCAGAAGCTACGATGTTTCTCCCCCGAGAAGGTGGCAATAATCAGGGAACACCTCGACCAGCTCCTGAAGGCCGGTTTCATTCGTGAGATTAATTACTCTGAATGGCTGGCCAACTCGGTGATCGTGCAAAAAAAAGGCGAGAAGTGGAGGATGTGTGTCGACCACACGGGTTTGAATTCGGCGTGCCCAAAGGATAACTTTCCTCTTTCGCACATAGACTAGATCGTGGACTCCATCGCCAACGCTAAGATGCTAAGTTTCCTCGATGCCTACTCCGGCTACCATCAGATCAAGCTCGCGGTAGGCGACGAGGACAAGACAGCCTTCATCACGCCGTTCAGAACGTTCTGCTTCACCACTATGTTGTCTGGCCTCCGCAACGCGGGGGCGACGTTCCAGCGGCTGATGTCCAGGACCTTCGACCCCCAGATCAGGCGGAATCTCGAGGTCTATGTCGATGATATCATCATCAAGAGCTCTTCTAAAGCCGACCACATCGATGATCTTGCGGAGACCTTCGCCATCCTGAACAGGCATGGAATCAAGCTCAACCCCGAGAAGTGAGTCTTTGGCGCAACCTCGGCCAAGGTACTTGGCTACATGATCGGGGGTTCGGGGGTAGGCCCAAACCCGGAGAAGATCGAGGCGATCGAGAGGATGGCCGCCCCGACGTCTACGAAACAGGTTCAATGCCTCGCCGACCGCGTGGCCACCCTCAGATGGTTCATCTCAACGCTCGGGGAGCGGGGGCTGCCGTTCCTCAAGGCCCTGCACCAACATCGGGGTTTCGAGTTGACCCTGGAAGCCCAACGGTCCTTCGACGAGCTGAAATCGTATCTCTCGAGCCGCCCACTGCTCACGACCCCGCAACCGAGCGAAGCGCTGCTGCTCTACCTCGCGGCTGTGGCGCAGGCCGTCAGCATCATCCTCGTGGCTGAACGGGATGGCCGGTAGCAACCGATATACTACATCAGCGAAGTGCTCCATGGACTGAAGGAGCGCTACCCCCAGGTCCAGAAGCTACTCTACGCTCTCTTCATGGCCTCGCGCAAACTCTGGCATTACTTTCAGGTGCACGCTGTGATCGTTCTGAGCGGGTTCCCGCTCGACGAGATCCTGAAGAACCCAAAAGCAAGAGGCCGCATCGCCAAATGGGCCATTGAGTTAGCCGAATTCGACATTCGGTTTGTGGCGCGCTCCACCATCAAATCGCAGGCGCTCGCTGATTTTGTGGTTGAGCAGACTGCGGAGCCCGCCCCTGAGCCCGAGGCCGAGGAAGAAGGTCCCTGGACCATGTTCTTTGACGGCTCAAGGTCGTTTAAGCGCCGAGGGTCAAGGCGCCCTCATTATCACCCCTCGTGGAGATCATCCAAGTATGTAATTCGCCCGCCTTTCGCGACCAACAATGTCACGGAGTACGAGGCCCTCTTGGCCGCCTTTCGCATGCAAATCACTGGCGTAAGGCCTACCGGGTCGCGGAGGGGAGATTCTCAACTCGTCATCAACCAGTACAACAAAGACTACCAATGCTCAGAGCCTTCAATGGAGAAGTACCTCGCCGAGGTACGCAAGATGGAGAAGTGGTTTAAGAACCTTGAGATCGGGTACATTCCCAGGAAGGACAACTCTGGCGCCGATCTCCTGTCCAAGCTCGGGTCGTCCGACGACGAAATCCCGTCGGATGTCATCCTTGAGACCCTACCGACCCCGACCGTCGTCGATCCGGAAGATTCGGTGGTCCTCCTCGAGAGTGTTCCCTCGTGGATGGACCCGTTCGTCAAGTTCCTCAACCTCGGCGAGCTCCCGCCTGACCCGGCCGAGGGCACCAGGCTCAAACGCCGTGCAGGCTCGCACGGGCTTATCGACGGATAGTTGTATCGGCGGGGCGCTTTGGGCGTCCTCGCCAAGTGCATCACTTTGGAGGAAGGTAAATACTTGCTCAATGACATCCATTCGGGCCTTTGCGGCGCTCACTCTTCTTTCAGGACAATGGTCAGGAAGGCGTTCCGAATGGGCTTCTATTGGCCAACGGGCCCAGATGCTCGAC
Source organism: Otatea glauca (assembly GCA_036346275.1). Classification (NCBI taxonomy): domain Eukaryota; kingdom Viridiplantae; phylum Streptophyta; class Magnoliopsida; order Poales; family Poaceae; genus Otatea; species Otatea glauca. Next base: position 36,942,949 of record CM070719.1, read on the forward strand.
ATCGTCCGCTTCGCCGAGCTTGCCGCCCACGCCGAAGGCACACCACCGCCTACACCTTTCCGCGGACCACCCCCTCGCTTGGTCGTTCTCGACCTGGGGCCTTGACATCCTCGGCCCTTTCCCTCGGGCGGTTGGGGAAAGAAGTTCCTGTTCGTCGCCATCGACACTTGCATGAAATGGGTCGAGGCCGAGCTAGTCTCGGCCATCACAGCCCAAGCAACGGTGAGATTCTTCCGCTCATTTATAGTCTCAAGGTATGGGGTCCCTTGCAGGATCATTACCGACAACGGGACGCAGTTCACCAGCGAACTGTTCCAAGAGTATTGCAAAGACAGAGGAACCAAAATCTGCTATGCCTCGGTAAGTCATCCCCAGAGCAACGGGGCGGTTGAGCGCACCAATGGACAAATCGTCCAAGGCGTCAAGAAGCGAGTCTTCGATGAGCTCGAGCGACGGGGCTGGGCTTGGGTGGACGAGCTTCACACCGTCCTCTGGTCCATCCGTACCACGCCAAGCCGAGCGACAGGGGCGACTCCCTTTTGGCTTGTCTTCGGTACCGAGGCCGTCTTGCCCCCCGAAGTCGTGTTGGGCTCCGTCAGGGTTAGCTCGGTCGACCAGGTTGGCCCCAAGCAAGAACGGTCCCTTGACCTCACCCTGGCGGAGAAAGTAAGATGCCGTGCGCTGTTGCGGTCGGCGCATTACCTGCAAGCAATTCGTAGGCATGCTTCCCGATCGGTACGACCCAGGGGGATCCTAGTTGGGGACCTGGTCCTAAAGCAGATTCAGGACCGGTCCAGCACCAACAAGTTATCCCCGCTGTGGGAGGGCCCCTACAGCGTCGTTTCAGCAGGTTGCACGGGTGCTTACCGACTGGTCATGCCCGATAGCCGAGAGCTGCGAACTCGTGGAACATTGACCAGCTCCGAAAATTCTATGTCTAATGCTCTGCCTTTCGCTTTCATGATAAAATGCTTCTGCTTTATCAGCTATGATTGTGCCATCTTTTTTGTGCCTCTTTGTGTCTCGAGCAAATGCGTTTCCAGGTTGTGATCCTAGGGTTCGCCTCCGGAGGGTCGAGCCAGCAGTAAGCCGATTCTCATCGCGTCACGACTTCCCTCCACGGCAAGGCTCGCCCTAGCGGTCACACCCGCGAGACCCCCGGCCTCGAGACACTCAGGCCTCGGTCTGGCTCCCCCTTTTTCCAAACAAAATCGCGGTTTCGAGGTACGCCTCCAGGGGCCACGTCCGCAGTAGCCGACTATCCCCCTGTGGTAGGGCCCGTACCCAGAACCGCCCTTGGTAAGTGTTTCGAGCTAGGGGGGCCGACCTAGCATTAGTTTGCTGAAAACATATTTGCTCCGTCATTCATACTTATAATACTTTGTTTGCTCCCTTGCACATGGGACTGCCCTTGGACCGCCACCTCGATCGTGGTCTACGCTCTCACACCACAGGGATCAAGCCCTGCAAAAGTATCTGCCCGGGATAGGAGATTCTTCCCCTACCTGTACTAACGTCTCTTTTGTGTCTCAGGGACCACGACGTCAGGTCGCATTCTCAAGGTCCGCCTTCGGGGAGTCAAGCCCACGGTAAGACGGTTCTCGTCGTGGTAAGCTGGGTTGCTCCCCTGTGTCGGGACCTGGCCTTGTGCTTTTCCCGCAAATTAAAGTTATTCTTTATTGTTGCCCGCATTTATGTCTCCTCGCACCTCGAGCGACATGGTCATGAGGCGTGATCATAAGGACCGCCTCCAGGGGGTCGCAGCCAGCTGTAAGCCGATTCTCATCGCGTCTCGGCTCCCCCTGTGGCAGGGCTTGGACCAGAGGTCACGCCAAGAGCCTCCTGACCTCGAGGTACCCAGAGGCTTTTTCTTATTATCTATATCTGTGAATCTTTCCCCTGCACTCCGCGTGCCCTGGCCTCAGGTCGCGGTCTCTAGGTCCGCCTCGGGGATGCTCCGGTCGCCGTAAATCGATCTTTATCGGGGTAAGCCGACCATTCCCCCGTAGTCTGCCGACCAGAGGCCGTCCTCAGAGGGCACCCCGAGCCTGATGACGATTCCCGGGCTCGGTGGACATGGACTATAGATTCACCTCCGGGGATGCTTCGGTCGCAGTAGGCCGATCCTTATCGTAGTAAGCCCACTATTCCCCCGCAGCAGGTTTCGAATCAAAGGCCGCCCTCGGGGGAGCCCCGGACTCGATGCATTCCCGAGTTCGGCTGTCTCGACCTGACGCCCCAAAACTTGGCCCAAGCCCGAGTGTTCCCGGGTTCGGTCGTCTTGACCTAACACCGAGCCTGAAGCTTTCCTAGGCTCGGAGGTCGCGGATTTCTAAAAATTCCTCCGGGATGCTCGACCACGCAGTTTCGACTATTCCCCGCCGAGTGATTGAATGGGAGGTCGCTCACGAGGGGGCCCCGGGCTTGAATGATTCCAGGCTCGACCATCCCGACCTGGCGCCACGGTTCAGGTTTGTCCTCGATCGAAGGCATGTCTAGTGACTTGACTTCGTCTCGGGCCCTCTTTTTTCAGGTCAAAATATTGGCTAACCCTCAGGTCCTGGCAACTGGCTCCAGTGCCTCGGGATCGGCGGCGAGGACGCGGCGATAGGGCAGGACCGAGTGTTTCCAGACTTGGCCGTTTCGACCTAACGACACGATCAAGGTTCGCCCCCGACCAAAAGCATATCCAGTGACCTGACTCTGTCGTGGACCCCCTTTTTTAGGTCGAGAATGTTAGTTAGACTTCGGGTCCCAACGGACAACTCCGCGCCCCGAGCCGCCAACTAAGGCGGGGCGACGAGGCGAAGGCCAAAATCTCGAACAGGATTTCTGGCTAAGTCTTGGATTTCTGGCTAAGTCTTGATAAGACGCCATCCAATCTCAAGCAGGATTTCTAGCTAAGTCTTGGATTTTTGGCTAAGTCTTAATAAGACGCCATCCAATCTCGAGCAGGATTTCTGGCTAAGTCTTGATAAGACGCCATCCAATCTCTAGCAAGATTTCTAGCTAAGTCTTGGATTTCTGGCTAAGTCTTGATAAGACACCATCCAATCTCGAGCAGGATTTCTGGCTAAGTCTTGGATTTCTGGCTAAGTCTTGATGAGACGCTATCCAATCTCGAGCAGGATTTCTGGCTAAGTCTTGGTAAGACGCCATCCAATCTTGAGCAGGATTTCTGGCTAAGTCTTGGATTTCTGGCTAAGTCTTGATAAGATGCCATTCAACCTCAAGCAAAGATTTCCGGCTAAGTCTTGAGAAGACATTCGATCTCGAGCAAGACGCATTCAATTTTGAACATAAAGGGAGTTTATTTCTTCTAATCAAAATTTATATAACTAACATTTACAAGGAGGTCGAGTCCCCTCGCCCCTTTTCCCTACCTACTAACCTATCTACAGGTCGGCCATCTCCCGTGCAAGCTTCTCCTGCTCGAGTGCGGCGACCTTGGCCCTCAAAGCTAGCATCTCGGCCTCGGCGTTGGCGACGCGACTCCACTCCTCTTGGAGCTGAGCCAGGGCGCTCTTCCCCGCCCAGGTCGCTCGCCCCAGCTTCTCCTTGAGCTCGGCCATCTTTGCCTCGAGCTCGGCGGAGGCCTTCGTGGGGGCGACGGAGAGCTCTGCGACCCATTTAGGGAGCGTCTTCGCCTCCACGCGAGTAGCCTCAATAACCTCTGCGGCCGCTGTGCGGGTATCCTCATGGACTGAAGGACCATGTGGAGGTCCATCCATGTTTGTGATGAGTATTTGACTTTATTTGAGCAAGGTGTGCTCAAGTTTGAGTTTGATTTGGATTGATTTTCAAAATGAAGCAATTTGAGTTGTCTCTGCCAGAGTGGCGATCACTGGCATGTATGGGCGCGGTAGTGATGAGTTGGATGGGTTTATTGCATATCATTGTGGGCATTGCTATGTGATGTGTTTCCTTGTCTTTGATGGTTGCAGGGCAATGGTGCTAGGTCATGGTGAGGCGGAGGATGATCGAGACTAGGCGAGGAGCGTCGGAGGTCCAAACGGTTGGGAGATCACCGGAAGATGATCGGAGACGGAGTCCGGGCAAGTCAAGAAGACAAGGAAAGGTGATGATGCTAGCTATATGGCGCGTGGATCAATAAGGGCCATCGGATTGAGGTCTAGTTGATAGGTTAGCAGGTCTAGGTAGGTATGTGTGTGGGTTTTGGGTTAGCCCTTGCATGGCTGTGTGTGTGGGTTAATCCTAGCCCTTAGATGAGTGCTCTAGGGTTGAGGGACTCATCCAAGGGTGGTAGGTGGCCCAAGAGTAGTATAAATAGGGGTGGAGGGGTAGCCTCCTCCCCTTGAAGGTTTTGAGGTTTTTGAATGCTCCTTTGAGCTTTGCCCACATGAAAGTGAGGCTTTGTAACCTCTCCTTCCAGAAATGAAAGTTTTATCCATCCACCTCTGAATTTATTTTGCGCATTTACATTACGTCTTTACTTTACGCAATTTAAATTCAGCATTTACTTTCCCGCAATTACATTCTCGCAATTTACTTTCACGCAATTTGGATTTGCCTCCCCTCCTTCTAAATACTGTTTATCTTGGATGTTTTGAGTGTGTTCATATGGTTTTACATCTCTTTTGCACTCTTGGATTGAGTAGAGAACATCTTTTCTTTCAAGTTCCAACTTTGTTCAGAACTTGTTCTTTGCGCAGAATTTAGTATTTGCTTTTTATAAAAATCTAGAAAAATCTTTTTTAAGTTATTCTTGTTGTAGGAGGTGCGGGACTCTGATATCCATCTGCAGAAAAATTTTGGAGTTCACTTGTTGAACCGTTTGGGCGCCATGAGGTGAAAACGGAGCCCCAAACTTTCTGCTCGAAGTTCTTAACTGACTGTGTTCTTCGATTTCTCCTATTTTTTCTGTAAGGCTTTTTGAGGAGAAATTTGGTGGAGTTCTTCATGACTCTTCTGCTCATAGGGAGAAAAATTTTCAAAATTTTGTGATCTGCAGAAACCCACCAACCTCCTGTTCAAATTGAGGACAAGTTCTGGAAATTCTGCTTTTGCTTTTCTGAAAGTGACTTTTGTGATTTGAATTGATGTTCTTTCTAAAAGCAAGAGTTGGATTGATTCCTCTTTATCTTGGACACTAGACAACCAGGATTGTGACTCAAAAATCCCCACATATTTTATGGTACTTATCCATGCAAGCTTGGGGTACACATAGTTGTCTAGTTTTTCGGGTTTTTCACGATTTTCTTTGAGCGATCTTGTCGAGGTTTTTGTTGGAGTATTTTGGGGGAAAATTTATTTGCGACCATTCACCCCCCCCCCTCTCTGTTCGCCATCTCGGTCCTTCATGGACCTTCTCAACCTTTGCACGAGAGCTCGCGAGGGCCTCGGCCGACCGCTTCTGCTCGGCCTCGACGGCCTTTGAGAGCTCGAGGTCGTGCTCCGCCTGCAGCTGCTGGATCTCCTCCTTCGTCCGCGCTACGCTCTCCTCGAGGTCGAGAATATACTGCTCCCGTTCCTCGACCAAGGAGCACAGCGCCCGGAACTGGTTGGCGTGGACGCGCATGGTCCCGAGCCCACTGGTGACCAAGTCCAAACCCTGAAGAGGCGCGGGAAGTGTCACGGCGACCCCACAGGTGCAAAGCAAAGAAAAGAAGCATGAAGATGGGCTCGAACTCGACTAACCTCCTGAAGACGGTTTTCGAGTCTCGCACGGCTCTGCTTTCGAGACGACGCGGCGTTTCTGGGGCTCCTCCGGTCGAAGTCGGTGACACGGGGAGGCACCACCGAGCCGACTTCGTCATGGCGCAGAGCGGCGCGGGCGGAACCGAGCCTGCCAAGGGAGACAAAATTACAAAGAAAGCCGAAGTACAAAGGCAAGACGACAACCAACAAGGAGGATTGGCATACCTGATGCACTGCCAAGCTCGGTGACGATCGCAAGCGCCACCCCGACCTCGACTGCGTCGGGCCCAGCAGCGTTGATTTCTGTTGTGGCCCTGGCGACATCGGCCTCCGCTGTGGCCCCGCCCGGGCCAACGTCCGAGCCAGGAGCCCCGGTCGAGCCCCTAGTCGCCGCCCCGAGGGCATCGCAGCAGTCGGGCGACAGGCCTTGCTCGGGGGCCAAGAGGTAGTCCCCCGTGTCCTCCTACTCATCCTCGGACTCGCCCTGGACAACAATCAGAGTCTATAACGCAAAAAGTCTCTAAGACTCGTAAGAAGGGAAACCCACATTCATGACCCCGGGCAAAAGATGGGCGCATACCTGGGTGACGAGTCTCCGTCTCCTGGGTGGCGGGGGCGTGGTCTGGCACCCCGCTCCCGTGGCGGCTGGGGAAGCGTCTTCTCCCTAGGCACCCTGCGACCACGACGCCGGGCGTGGGTTCGACGGCCACCGCCCGTTCTTGCTGCGAGAAGAAGAAAAGAAGGTCAAAGAAGAGAAAGCAGTCGGGGATGACAAGAGGCTGAGGTCGAACCCGGATGTCCCCAGTCTCGGCGAAAAATGACTTACCATCGCGCGGTCGCCCCACTCGACGTGGGGCTTCTTGGCATCTTGGCCTGGGGCGTTCGGGGCAGGCCTCTTGGCGGTCTTCTTTCCCTTGCCCAGCCCGAGCAGCGGCAGCAGGCCCCTCGCTGTCTCTCGTAGCTCCTGGCTCTCCTGCGTGGCTTGACGAGGTCAGAGCAGGCCTGAGCCCGAGTCGAACTCGACGAAAGGGGGTGGAAAAAGGGTTACTTCGCTGCTCTGCCTCAAGATGTTCTTAGGGACGGGGTGTCGTCGAGGGTGTAGATGTGGGCTGCCTTCCCAAACATCTCTTGCATACGCGCCGCCACCCACGACTCCGCCGGGGCTACATAAAAATAAAACGAGGATGGAAGGCAATCAAAAGAAGGAGTTCGCCCGAGCTCGAGAAAAAGTGATGTTGAAGAAATTTTACCTTTGGCGCTTTCCCGGGTAGGGTCGTCCCTCCCTCGGATCTCGAAGAACGGGTGCACTCTCTTCCGCAGAGGGGACACCTGAGCCCGCAGGTAGTCCACGGCCATGGCCTGATCGGTAAGGCCGCGCGTCGCACAAATGTGGATGGTGGCGACGGCCTCTTGGTCGGCCGCCGAGTCCTCAGGCTCCGGGGTCTCGCGCTTGCTATCCACGGCAATGCCATTGTACGCGAGCCCGCTCCCCTCGCCCTTCTTCAAATAGAACCACCTTTCCGTCCACGGCCCGAGGGAGTCCCGGGTCGGGACTTGAAGAAAGGTACAAGGGAGCCCAGTCCGCAACCGGAAGTAAAGGCACCCAACGACGGGGTCCTTCGAGGTGCGGAACAGGGAATAAAAACGAAAGAAAAGAGAGGGAGTGGGAAGGATCCCTAAGAATCCCTCGTAGAGATGAGAGAAGATGGAAAGAAGAAGAATAGAATTCAGAACCAGGTTGAAAAGCTCGATCTCGCATTGCGCGAGAACGGTTGCCATGAAGTCGCTCTCCGGGGTCCGCAGCTCGAAGAGTGTGTACTGCTCCGTGCACACGACCTCGTCCTCCCAGGGATGCGGCTCGACCTCCCCGGCCGTCGAAAGCCGCCAGGTCGTTGGGTCCAAGAGCCCCAGCGCCTCGAGCTCTTTCATCCTCTCCGTGGTCAAGGTGCTTTTCCCAAACTTGGCCATAGCGCTTAGAGAGATCAAGGCGGGTCGGGGGAACGAAAAGGCAACAAGCAGGGAGGCTAAGGCGCAGTGCAAGGGTCGAGAACTTCAGAGGTATGCGGCTTCGAGCTTTTAAAGAGGCTTGATCTCTGACAGCTAGCATCAGTTACTCCTCAAAAGGCGCGCCAGGACTTCCGGACAGGGAACGTGAAGCGCCACGGTCGCGCCTCCTCGAACCTCCCCCCGGAGACCCGAGGCGTCGCATCCCGTGTCCGCTGCTCTCCCTGTCAGAACATGAGGCGTTACAGATCGCCTCCTCGAATCCCCTGTAGGGGGCCAAGGCAGCGAAGTCCAGACGTCCCCCAGGCACAATTTTCAATTCAATGCCACGAAGGCGAAAGGGCATGTCTGAGCGACCACAACAAGGGCCTTGGAGGGTTCTGGCGCACGAGGTCGGCCTCGGGGGCTGTCGAGCTCGACCAAAGAGCTGATCCCTTCTTAAAGAACAATCAGACAAAAGAGCGCCCCGAACTTTAGGGCCGTCCCTTGAGCCTCGGGGGCTTGCTGTCAGGGATCGGTACCCTCTCTACGTGTAAGCATCCCCCCGGGGCCTCGTGGCGGCTTTCCGCGGGCCCAGGGGCTCATCTCTGACTTGGGAGGCGCTCTCCCGATGCTCGAGCTCGGGACCAGCGAGCTCGGGCACAGGCGCAAGGGCAAGCACCATCCACCTCGACCTCGACGCCTCGACCTCAACACCCCCACGACCTTCAGAGAAAAAGGCATCTGTAACATTTTATTTATCTCGTGTAAAAACTCCCCCCTGCGTGGGAATCAGCGCTCTACCTGCCCCTGCGTGGGAACTAGGGTTCAACAGCTTCTGTCAAGCTCTCAACAGCTCCCATCAGGCTTCCAACGACTATTGACGCCTCTCGTCAGCACTCGTCAACTCGCCACGGGCTCCTGACGTCGGCCTCGGGACCAAGCAGCAAGGCTCCTAGAGGGCTACAAAAGCAACGAATCGCCCCGACCAAGGGGATGACGACAAGGACACCCCCCGGACCTGAAAATAGGAGAAGAAGAAGCAACAAGACGCAGAACGCTCAACACACGCCAAGAAAAACAACAGAGCGACCCCTGGCTCGGGCCCTGTTTGTACCCCCTCACAGAACCACATACACACCTTTCGCCTCAGGGCAAGACTGGAGTAGAGCTATTACCCGACCCTGGGGGCTCGAACCAGTATAAACCTCGTGTCCGATGTCTCTTCCCCGATGATCTTCCCACGACACAGGCGCCTCCGAACGAGCACGACTTCGGGCCCCGCTCCCGAACGATCTCCTTGCATCCCCCTTTCTGTGGTCAACGGTCCCGATCGTGACAGCACCAGCCCTAACATTACATTTGCAGTCAATCTATTGGCTAGATACAACGCATCACCAACAAAAAGGTATTTGGCTGGTGTTAAACAAGTCGTCAGGTAACTTAATGGTACAAAAGATCTTGGTTTAATGTTTCAAAGAAATCAAGATATGACTTTAATTGGATACACAGATGCTGGCAATCTGTTTGATCCCCATAGTGCTAAGTCACAGACTGGATTTGTTTTCCTTTATTATGGTACGACTATTTCATAGAAGTCTTATAAACAGACTTTAGTAGCCATTTCCACTAATCATTCTGAAATAATTGCTTTATATGAAGCATCACGTGAATGTGTATGACTTCGCAGAATGATTAACCACATACAAAGGTCATGTGGTATTAATTCATTGAAATTTCCTACCATTATCTATGAAGATAATGTTGTCTATGTTGCTCAGATGCAAACAAGCTATATAAAGAGTAATATAACAAAACATATTGCTCCTAAGCTATTTTATCCTCACGAACTTCAAAAGAGTGGTGACATAAATGTCTTGCAAATGAAGTCATGTGAAAATCTAGCCGATTTATTCACTAAATCTTTACCAACGTCCTCATTCCAAAAGATGTGTCCAGGGGATCGGTATGAGACGGCTTCGTGAGTTGCAAAGTTCAGGGGGAGTTGACCCTTGAACTGGAACATGTGCACTCTTTTCCTTTATGAGTTTTACATAAATGATTTCTCATAGAAGGTTTTTAATGAGGCAACATTGAATGTGAATTTACGCCATAAAGTTTCTCATTATATTTTTCCTATTGGGTTTTAAAGGAGTTTTGGATGGTATATAATTATGAGAACGAATTTCTCCTCATATTTTTCCACAGGGTTTTTGGAGAAGTTTATCGAAGCACATAAAAGCTGTGTTATTCGTCTAAGAGAGAGTGTTAAGGAGTTAAGTGAGCAATTAATTGCCAACTCTTAGAATGAGTGTCTTTTGGACACCACCAATTTTCACCCATTAGCTTATATAAACATATAACATATGTGCAATAGAAAGTGATCTCTTATTTTTGAGTTCAATGTCACTCTACTTTCAACAGTGACGAGCCTCGATAACAAAAAAAATGGATTATAAATTGAATTGCTTTGGCGAACATGTTAGACAAATGCGCTCACCTAGACAAGACACTACGCGCAGATCGGCATCCTGTATGCGGCCATGAAAACCATGGGCCACACGGACGCCGGCATAAATGATCTCAAAGACCGGGTGTCCATCAAGAGATACGGAGAAAATACTGCAGCATATAAGGCTGAAAGATTTCCCGGCTTCTTCGTGCGCCACGCAGTCTTTGAGGAGATGTGGACACGCTTTCTCACACTGCGTCGCGCGTGTAGGCGCCCGCGTGGTCTGCTGTTCGTACGGCGAGCACCATATTGAGTTATGTCGTTCATGTGGTTTAGTCGCTTATACGGTTGATATATTTTTTTGTCGTTAGTCGACAGCAACGTCCGCGCAGCGCGACGGAAACATCCCTCGCGCTCGCTCTGTCGATCGTGCGTTCGAACCCCGCTCGCGTCACCCCACAAGATTTTTGCCCGGGCGAGGCGTGGCGCGGGCACATGTGGCGCACGCGGTGCGTGTTTTTTTTGCGAAAGAGCGCCCGATAAAATCCGAAATTGCAAAATAATCCTTTCTTTACGGAGAGACCCTTGGAACTTCTAGATTTTTTTTCCCGAAAAGGCCCCTAAAATCTCCTGGAATTACAGATTAGCCTGTTTTTTTTTAAAAGAGCCCTAAAACTTCAATTTTCCCCAAATAAAATCCCTAAAATTAGAGGAATAGTCTATTTTTTCTTGAATACCCCTAGGCTTCTTTTGTTTGTTTTTTGGCACCCTATTTTTTTATGGAGAGGCGCTCGATTTTTTTCACAGGTCCTTTGGAGCTTCCAAAATTTATTTTTAATACGTCGCTTTGTACAGAGAGGCGCTCAAATTTTTGGGTAGACCATCCGGAGCTTCCGCAATTTATTTTTTTCCTTCTTTCGTTTGTTTTTTGGCGCCCCGTTTTGTACGGAGGCGCTCAAATGTTTTCACAGACCCTCCGAAATTTCCAAAATTTATTTTTAATACGTTATTTTGTACAGAAAGGCGCTCAAATTTTTGCGTCAACCCTCCGGAGCTTCCGCAATTTATTTTTAAAATGTCGTTTTTACAAAAATTTGCTTAAAACTTTCAAAAATTACATATTTGTCCAATTTTCCATTGTTAGACCCCAAAACTCACGCGATTTTCGCTGTTTGTCTTGTATCGTTGGTGCATCGTGGAGCCGCGCCCGCGCATCTAGTAGCATGGAGCCACGGACAGTTGTTGGCTTGTTGGGCAGTAGAGAGGATGATGAAGGAAGAAGGAAGATGAGCAGCACAGAGAGAGGTTGGTGAAGGAAGATGATGACAGGGCCGGGGCAGCTTGGCAATTTCCGAGAAAAACCAACAAGATTCAATGCTACAACGGTGACTTGCAATTAGTGGTGGGCACATGGGCCGTGCCTCGGTGGGCCGGCCCGAGGCACGGAGGGCACGGCACGGCTTAAGCCCGGCCCGGCACGTTAGTGGGCCGTGTCGTGCCGACCGCATCGTAGTTCGGGTCGCCGCGCGGCCCTTTATCAGAGTTCGCCGCGCGTGCGGGCGGCCTGCATCAGAGTTCGGCCGTCGGCGCGTCGCCGCCCGCTTATCGAGTTCGGCGTCGCCGGCCCAAAATCCGAGCACGACGGCAGGCGACGGCCCAAGACGGCCGGGCCGCGTGCCGCCTAGCCCACCCGAGCGGCACGAAGGCCGCGGCCGGCCCGCGCCACGCCTCGCGGCAGGGGCAAAGCACGTGGCGATGCGCCTCTGTCACACTGCGCCCGCCGCGCTCTCCTCAGCCAGCGCCGTCATCCGCGCCGTGCACGCCCGGCCGCGTGTCGCCGGCGGCGCGCTTGCCCCGCCGCGTCGTGCCGCGCGCGCCGCACGCGCCGCGTCGCGCCATGGTCGGGCCGGGAGAGAAGCGGCGACGAGCGAAGGAGGGAGAGGAGGGCCTCGCCGGCGGCCGCGGCGAGGCGAGGCAAGGTCGCGCGGTGGCGGTGGGAAGGAGGGGCGCGGGCGAGAAGCCAAGGGGGGCAAAGCAGCGGCGGCAAGTGGCGAAGGGTGGCGGGCGGCGAAGCGAGGCGGGGGAAGCGAGGCGGGGAAATGGGGAAGCGGGCAGCGGGAGAGGAGGGCCTCGGCGGGGAGAGGGAGCTGGAGGCCGCGACCGGGGGCCGGCGAGGCGGGCGGGGGAAGCGAGGGGCCGGGAAGCCAGGCGGGAAGGGAAGCGGCGGGGGGCGAAGGGCCGCCGGGGAGAGGAGAGGGAGGAGGAGGGCCGGGCGGGGGCGAGGCAGCGGCGGGCGCGAGGCGGCGAGGGGAGTGGAGAGGCGGTGGGCGAATGAACCAAGTCGGCCGGGAGAAAGAGGGAAAAGGAGAGAGGCGCGGTGTGGGAAGGGGAAAATCGAGGGAAAGGGGAAGGAAAAAATGGAAAGGAGGAGAACAGGTGAAAAAAAAGAAAGAAGAAAGAAAAAAAAAGGGAGAAAGTTCAGGTATTATCTTTTTTTCGGCTCTCTATGTGACTGTCACATATTTGGAGATGGAGACTTTGATTATTTTGAAAGTAGACAAGTGTTGAAAGAATGAAGTCTGAGGATAACAGTAAACTTACAAAATGAGATCTCCAAAGCTACATGCCCTACTATAAAAGTTCTCAAGTAAAGGACATGCTGAACACCTATCTAGCTCTCTCTCACTCTCTCTGCCTCGATCCCACTCTCTCTCTTCCTCTCCTCGAGCAAATGAGAGATTGAGAGAGTGAGAGAGGCTAAGAGATTGAGAGAGAGACCGAGAGATTGAGAGAGAGGTTGATCGGACGAGAGAGCAAGTGAGAGAGATTGAGAGAGCGAGAGAGGCTAAGAGATTGAGAGAGACCGAGAGATTGAGAGAGAGGTTGATCGGACGAGAGAGCAAGTGAGAGAGATTGAGAGAGCGAGAGAGGCTAAGAGATTGAGAGAGACCGAGAGATTGAGAGAGAGGTTGATCGGACGAGAGAGCAAGTGAGAGAGATTGAGAGAGAGAATGATCACGCGGAAGAGAGAGCGAATGAGAAAGGTTGAAATAGAGAGGCTAATCGGGTGAGAGAGATTGAGAGAGAGAATGATCGGACGAGAGAGAGCAAGTGAGAGAGAATGAGATAGAGAGACTGATCGGACGAGAGAGATTGAGAGAGAGAATGATCGGGTGAGAGACTGAGAGAGAATGATCGAGCAAGAGAGATTGAGAGAGAGCAGGAGAGATTGAGAGAGCGTGAGCAAGAAAAACGGAGAGATTGAGAGAGACAACGACTGAGTAAGAGGGAGTGACAGTCAAGAATAAATAAAATTTAGTTCTTTTTTCCTTAATATTTGTGTCCACTGCCTCAGCTCCGTGCGTCTCTAGCTCATTTTCTCTCGTCGCAATAGTGTAAATGGGTTGAGCATGGACCGGCAGGCACGAAGCGTAAATGGTTGCGCCTGCTGGGCTCGCCGGCGAAGCCAAAGCCGCCCGCCCGACACACGTGGGCACGATGGGCTGTCGCGGTCCGACAAGGTTCAGGCACGAAGCACGATGGACCCGTGCCGGGCCGGCCCGGCACGACACCCACCTCTACTTGCAATAACGGAGGTGACAGCAGTGGCATACAAGGATAGTGAAAAGTTCTTCGATGGCACTTAAGGAACACTCGATTTTTTAATAGCATATCATTAAAAGTGGTAAATTTGCATGGCAAATAAGAAATTCTCAACAAACAAAGAAACGAATAAAACAGAGCAAAAAATAAGAAACAATCCAATGTAGCCTGCACCCCAATAAAAGTAAAGTGATTCTCTCAAAACATCTACGGACGACCAAGATTTACAATATAAAAACCATTCCATGCATACACAAGAACATTCCAGTGTGCTTTCTTATGCGAGACGAACAGCAGTAGCATAACAAGGTAACGATTATTGATTATCTGACCGAAGAATGCTAAATTCGTAGCATTTTATTTCACTCCAAGGTTGGTACCATGAAGGGAATACAACACAGCAATCTCACATACGAATAGAAAGTATACAACACTGCGTATTATTACATTAATTAAATAGAATACCCTTAATGCATGGCAAGTAGCTCTCCCCTCTTCATATATGCACAGTGCCACTCACAAGGGCATTGTCCTCGTTTATTCGACGTGGAAAGCTCGAATACAAGACCTTCCTCCCCTACCCCTGTTGCGCTCTGGGAAATGCAGGGAGATAAACATACATACATACATACATACAGAGACCTCTTGTTGGCCATTCAGGCCTGCTACCATCGTCGGCGGCGGCGGCGGCACGAACAAGGTTGCAGCAGTGCAGATAATTCTCCTGTTTTGTGTCCCTTGACTACGTCATGCAGGTAGTACTATCAAGGTCAATAATCTCCCTTACAAGCTATCATCATCAAATATTGTCCATAGCACAAGCCCGCGGACAAATTCGCTCTTTTGTGACCTCTCCTTCTGATCCTTCTCCGACAGAGATGATTCAGCTCTGTAAGATTAGACACTGAAGAATTCACTACAGGGAAAAATGTTGTTGTAAAAGCAGCATTATGACAGCGATTAGAAAGCTTCTATTTTTTGGTAAGCTCGCAAATTTCACATGCCAGTTTAGACGAGCATTGAGATGATCCCAATGAGGTTAAGTAACAATGCAACCAACGAGCTGACCAGCAATGGAATTTGTCCATTTCATGCTTCAGAGGTCTCAAAGAAAAGGCATGTAACACAATAGGGACTCTGGCTTGCAGATTGTGCATGTATTTCAAAAGGGATCATTTAGCCAGAAATATGCTAAGTTATGTAAAGGAAACTTCAGAAATTTATTGTGTATTTGTGGTAATTTCCTATAAGCATAACATTTTATCTTTACAGGTTGGCGTATACAAAATCATAGTGGAAGGTACAGATCAAAAGTAGATGGCGCATATTAAGTGTAGGTTTGAGTGTGGGATGTTATGGAGGAATAAAAAGCTTTTGTAATAAACTTTCATTACAGAATCTTTCCACTAGAAAGTAATTCTGGTTTTGCTCATTCTGCCTTGCCTATTATGCCCATCTTTGTTTTCAGGAGACTGAAGACTAGTCTTAGTTAAACAGCTTGTGAAAAAAAGTGTCAAGAAAACAAGATGAGACGTCATTTAAGTATGAAGAACCCAACAGGTAAACCATAAGGCCACAATAGCAGTAATCAATTCATAGACCTTCAGAGCATGATTCTTAAACCTATTTATATCAAAAGCAACTGATGCCAAAGAGACATAAGAATGATGATAATCAAAACAAAACACATCTTAAGAAATAAGTAATCCATTGAAGAAGTGAACTATATAACTGCACCAGGTAATTTACTAAAAAAATGAGTAGAACTAATTAGTATCAAGGCTATGCAATTTTATTCATGCTTGGACACCAGAAATGTGTTTTGGTTTGTCAATGGCACGCAATAACAAGAAGATAATTATGCTACGCATAAGAACCTAAAAACTAAAATAAGGAATGGAATATAATGTGGAAAACTATTATCCACTGACCAGATACAGTGGTATCGTGGCAAAGATGGAGCTGAGTGAGGCGGCAGAAAGAACAAAAGCTTGAGGTGACATACCTCTCTACAATCTTTTCATCTGGGAATTTATTTAGCAAAAAGTTATTGTCAGATGAGTCGGAATGTAAATCTTTGGATGGTTCAGCCACAGGCAAACTACAAATTAAAGATGACAAAAATGGATCTGGTGCTGCAGCGGGAGGATTAGATACATAGGATGGTCCACCAAGAAAGGACTGTAAACTGCCATCTCTGAAGTCCTTTCTCAACAAAGACAGCAAAGAATGGGACCCTGAAAATATTTTTCGGACTCTGCGCCTGCGTTGTATGTATTATTCATTAAGGAAAGCAATGTGTAAACTGTGTTCCCAAGAAGCCCATGTGTTTTCAACTGAATATATTATAAAAAATTAATATCACGTGCTCATTGGCAGAAGCCGCAGAAGTATAGAGTGAAGGAAAAAAAGGATATCTTGAAGTAGCTCCCATGCTGCATTGTCAAGTGGCCTATCAAGTCCATCCCAGCCCTTGTAGCACAGATGGGACATACCTGAAAGAGTAGTTCATCAAATTTCATGAGTGCTTATTGTTTAAATTCATTGTATAAGCATGCTCTCACTTATGCATGCAAGGTTCGAAAATCTGACACTGTTTCTATCAAGTCTTATGAATTAAGAAAAGAAGCAACTAAACTGCCAAATATTCCTAAATGGTAAGTATGACTCGTCCTAATGTAAGTGAAAAAACTACTTCTGTTTCAGATACCTCTCTCCAGCAATCCTAATATACTCTAGGCAACCCAGCACAACACCCCTTTATTCCGAATTTTTTTTAAATAAATCTGAAAAAATTGCAAAAATATACCTCTGTCGCCTTTTAAAACGACGAGAGGGAAATGTCACCATATCATCGGGCGACAGAGACTCTTGTCACCATTTAAACTGACGACAAAACGCCATGTCGGCGCCACATAGACGAAAAAATGGTTCGGGCTCCCTGTCGCCAAACCATAGGGTGACAAGGCAAAAATCGACCGATGTTACTGTGCGTCCACGAGCTCTCTCATTTGTTCACGTTCTTGTCGCCAAATGAAAAGGCGACTTATTCTAGTCGCCCAATGGTGGGGCGATAGAGACCTCTTGTCCTTTAATTTGGCGACAGAGAGACCACATCAGTGTTGACTCGGCTTTTTCTGCGTTTTGCACTCTTGTTGCCAAACCATATGGCGACAGAGGTATATTTTTGCAATTTTTTCAGATTGAGGTATATTTTTGCAATTTGAATAAAAAATGTATTATTTTAAAAAAAATTCCCTTTATTCTAGGTGAGAATTGACAACTGAAGACCGTTTTCTCCGGACAAACTTTCAAATAAAAAGGTGTCTATTGGAGTTTGAGAAAGATGAATCCCTACGTTAAATGCCCATGCATAACCCTTTGTGAATATGCTTAACTTGTTTGAGCAAGAGAATTTAAATTAATTCATTTGATCCTCTGAACAGAAGAAAGATCAACGCTACAAAGAAAAAATTCAATAAAAGGAAATGGAGACTAAGCAAGACCAAATTAGTTGGGAGATAACCATGAGCATATCAGCAATAACAGAAAGCTAAAAATGACAACATAAAGGTAAAAATGACAGCGCACCTAACTTTTCTCCAGCTCAATAGTCAGGGTTAGATATTTTGTATGACACTAAAAAACAACTCTGGATGGTAGAGTAGACCAAAGGAGCTAGAAAATCCTTGCTTAACACAAAGAGTAGAGATGGCTCTCAAGTATAGACAAGGACAAGTAAGTTTATTTCAAAACATGAAAATCACCACTCAACAGTGCCAATTTAAAGCACTGACTACAATTTGTGAGATTCATGTCACATTGTCAATAATGCTCTGCCAGTTGGTCCATCATGTTTTGCTGGAGTTAGTCCCGGTTAGTTTTGGTAGTACCAGCAAAGGCTAGTTCCATGTGAGTATTGCATGCTACCCTACATCTCTACAAAAGCCTTCGAGCAAAAAACATGAACCAGGGCACTGAACTTTATAAATAACAAGGCTATACCAAGATACATGGGTCTCATTTTTGCCCACTGAGGCCCTAGAACTTAGTTAGGCCAAAGGCCAACACAGCAACTAGATTGAAACCCCATGCAATGCTCAAGGCCTTTCTGCTTTGTATTAAAATATGATTGGCTAGTTACATCTAATAACAGACAAGTCATTTGTATTAGCAAGATAACAACAAGGTATTATGTATTAACGCAATGATCACTGATCAAGTCAAAAGATTGCCTGAGTGGATCATATATGAAGTTTTCAAACAAGAGCAATTGCTATATGGTTTGCGGATAGATTATGTATTGAGAAGCATGCAATATCTGATGCTACAAATTCAGATTCCAGCTTCCCCAACGGATATTTTTATTACGTTATAAAGTTTTTGTACCAAAATCAAGATGGAAGAATTTTTATTGTTACGTGTAGTTAATATATTCAATTCAGGATAACCAAAACGATCATGGTATTAATGTATGGGAGTCAAGCCCAATTCACAGTTTCATGAAAGGGCAAACATTGGTACGTTTTAAAAGAGAAATTGACCGTATCAATAATCAATGCAAAGATACATAAAACGGCTCCGTAGATAGAATAATCTGTGCAAATATATCATTGCAAAAACAAAGGTACAGTACAACAGTACAAAATAAAGTGCCACAATAAATCCTAACGCAAACCCAAAAACTATCCAGCTAGGCAGCTACACAATATTTAGATGCTTCACCAACACATGGATGTTGCACATCAACACTCAACAGACCATCTTCTCAAAAAAAAAAAACTACAGACTAACAGCCAAGCAATTTACTACCACTGAGGGTAGCAGGCATTTCCATTTAAAAATGCTAATAAGGATAACAGAGTACCTACTCAATTGATTGATTTACAAGAACTGCTACAAACGAACAATCCATTAAACAAGAAAGGCATATTGGAGAAAATGAATCTACAGATAGAATTTGTTACACCAGCATGAAAACAAAAAAGATACCACCTAAACTTCCTTCCTCGGCTATTCAAGCATCATCGAAGTTTCAAAGGTTGAACAACGGACAAAATAATATGAATAATCCTAAGACAGCAATGAACCTCAGAACAAAAGGCAAACCAACGACCAATTCTAAAATATGGCAAAAATTCACAATCCCTATCATCCCCGCCACCTAAGACAGCAACAAGAAGGGTTATGCACATTTGTGTGATGCATTCATAAAATGGTCTAGTCTACCAGCTATAACTCAAACAATCCATCAAATCAATAATGTACACATTACTTTAACAAGAAGGATGTGCTTTTATAATTTAGAGAGCTTAGAACTTGAATTCTGAAGAAGAAGAAAAAAAACAGCAAAAGGTTGGGAGTTGGGACTTTCTACTGATTCAGCAAATTGAAGAACCTGAGACTAAGAACAAGAAAAAAAAACTTCTACAGTAGATTGTATTGGCCAGTAACCCCCAAAAAAATAATACAGCTTTCCCATGTGTCCTGAACCGACAACATCAAATATAACCAAAAGGACTAAAAAAACTATATGTTCCAAACCAAACCGACCCAGAAGATAAATATTCAACCAATAATCAGATAGAAACCCCAAAATCAAAACCAAAACCAACCAGGCAACCACTTTACCAACAAACATAACCACTCCAAATCACATTTCTCCAATCCACCACACAAATACACCTTCCGAAACCGAAACCCCAGATACCAACCCCATCCCATAATTTCAACCAACAAGGCCCTTAAAAACCGAGCTTTTCTTCCAATCTATCACAATCTGATTAGAAACCTCACCGCCCAAAAAAGAACTTAAGTTTCTAAATTTCCAACTGCGGTAGAAAAAAAAAAGAATCTCCCAGCACAACAGTCAAAGGTCTCGCATCCTTCCAGCAATCCACCACGCAACAAACCTATTCCACACCCAAATTACCAGAGCAAGGTATTTTCCCAACCACTAAAGTCTAAAACCTGCGAATTCCATTTAACCATTTTAGTTCCAAATTATCAACAATTCTACCCTCCAGCGCGACACACCATACCAAAAGCTCAGTCTCCACGCGTGCCTAAAGATGGAACATTTCCGCTGAATCGCCTCAACCAAAACCCAACCCAACAAATCACAAACACAACCACGACAAGAACCGGTATCATCGGATCCGGCGAGGAAACATACCCCACTCTTGGCCTCGACGGCGTGCTCGTCGTCGATGTGGCAGCACAGGCCGACGAAGTCGAAGTCCTCGCCGCAGAAGGGACAGTTGTACGCCTCCGCCCCGCGCGCCTCCACTTCCTCCCCGCCGGCGTCAGCCTCGCCGAACCCCATGTACAGATCTGAGCAAACCGACACGACCGTCCGTCACACGACGCATCAGCCCCACATCGAATAAAAAAACCCAACCAAATCGGACGAAGCCCAGCAGATTGATCGATCGACCATACCGTAGCGGGACTGCAGGCGCCTGGCGGCGGCGGAGGAGGAGGAGCGGCCCCACGCATCGCCGGCCTCCATGGCGGAATCGAATCCCTAGCTTTTGTTTCCCTCCCTCTCTCGCTCGCTCTCCCTGTCTTTTCCTCTTTTGGGGTGGCGTTCGTGATTTTTTCCGGCTTTTTCTCCTTTTTTTTTTGCTTCGCTGCTCCTGTGTGTTTCTGTCCGCGCGCGTGTGCGTGTGAGAGGGTGTTGTTGGCTTTTGCATGGGTGGGTCGCTGCGAGCGAGTGATGAGCGAATTATGGTGGGATAGGGAGGTTCTCGTGGTTGGGAACGGACGAATCTGGGGAGGGTGGTTTACGCGGGCGAGTTGGGTACAGGGGTGTAAACAAGTAGGAAGCAGAACGAAAACTATCGATAAATAATTGTTTTATTTTTGTTTTTATATTTTAATGGTAACGAAAAAAAAAATCAAAAACCCTAAAAATAGATAATGATATAAATGGATGCAGAATAGAAAGGAGCGGATACAGAAATGAAAATAGAAAATTCCATAAGAACATAGTATATGATTACAATATACATGACCGCAAAAATAATATAACTCATTTCACCTCCAAGGCGGGCACTAGAACAATATTATGTTCACCGATATCACTAGAAAGTTTTTTCTCAAGTCTGTCAACTGAAGACTCGCTATTTGTCCCGTAGATCAGACCATCATGTCCTCTTTCATATCATTATCAATGATATCCTCTTGCTCCTCCAACTATAAAGGTGTAATACCTTAAAATTTGCATATTATTGTTCAATGTTCATTTATGATTTTCTAAGATTTATCCTGGATTTTCTTAAGTTTATAAATGCCGTTTTACTATTTTTAGATTTATAAAATTAATTTGTTCATGAAAAATAAAACAAAAACTATGCTAGAAATAATTTTCCTAGGTTCAAAATGTTCCAAAGTATTTTTCAGAATTTTTCAAAATTTTTGAACTCTATTTGATATTTTCTATAAAACCATTTGTATTTCTGAAATTATTTTAATTCGAAAATAAATTTAAATTCTCCATTCCCCTTTTTGGGCCAAGTGGGCCAAGTTTCCGACAAAATTTCCGGTTTCATTTATACGTAATTTCCATTTTCGTTTTGTTTAATTTAAACGGCTCTCTGCTTCGCTTCCGATAAAAATTTTCGTTTACCTTTCGTATCAATATTTTCGCTTAGTTTTATTTGGAACGGTCGGAAATACGGTTTTCGTTTTCATCCCTAGTGTAAACGGCGGTGGTCAGCCCATGAGCTCACTTATCTCATCCGTATAAAAAATATTATGTAGCTATCGCGGTAGATTGTAGCAATTAAGCGGCCGACGCGAAACGACCTGTATAGACCACGAAAGCCAACGAATAGCCCATGAAGCCTCCTAGCTGAAAGTTCAAGCTCCATTAAGTTGGTTTTGGTGTTAATGACAAATCTAATCTTGAGACTAACTCTTTTGATAATAATAATATTGATTAGTTTCAAATGTTAATTAATGACAAATCTTTTATGAGACTAACTCTTTTATTGAGTATATCTTAGATTAGTCTCATCTCATTGAGAAATGGAAAACCCAAGGTATGCACTCGTATTCACTTTACGATATCTTAATGCATATTTTGGATTCAGGTTAAAGGATGAACTCTACCATTATTCAGACCTCAAGATGTGCATTAATGTCTCAATTTCATATATTACATGAATGCACACATCTAGGGGGAGTTTATAATTTAACTTGTTGTTTCAATAGTATTGATCCATGTCTTATTACTAAATAACATATAAAGGATCAAGACTTTGAAACAATCGTTAGAGTATATATAACTTGTGTAGTTGTAATATACTCATGCAAATATAGGATAAACTCATATGCACTCTAAGATTGATTATGTGCGTATTGATTCTATGATCAATTTGTTATATGCACATACCTAATGGAGTTTATTCTATAGTTGATGGTTTAAATGTATTGATCCCATTTCTATCACTCAAACATATATGGATCATTACTAACTATCATATTGGGTATATGAAACTTGTGTAGTTAATATATACTTATGACAATTTAAATTGTGTTCGGTTGCCATTCAATCAACAAAGAACTAGTCATGTGTTGATAGTTCACTTTGTTGATCCTAGGGCAATCAAAAGTTCTTGTGTATATGAAGCATTAGTTGCATTAGTATACTCAAGACACAATTAATCTTTCAATCATTTGTCTTTGGGTTGTGGTCAATCATCAAAGGAAAATATCAAAGGATCTTGGGAGCATCCATTATGTGTTAATGGAGTGCAATGATGATTGAGACAACCATGTGTTTTGGATTAACACTTTCAATGAGTTTGAAATAGGTTAAGTGCAAGTTTGAGATGGATGAACGGGAAAATGACGTCATCATGTGTTGATGAGCATCAAGAGAGGATCCCGAAGCTGAGACAAGGGGAGTTCATCATGTGTTGATGAATAAGACAAAGATCCCGACTTGGAGAGAAGATGATAGAAATCATAAAAACCCCAAGTGGATGTGTTAGAGGCAAAGGTATAACTAGCTAGGGCTAAGGATGTGTTCCTAGTCTTTTACCGGTCTCGGTGTTTAGATGGGAGACCGGGTTGCTAGTTAGGTGCCGTTCTATTAAGAAGGGTTAAGTATTATAGCTTGAGCTTCATCATGTGTTGATGAACTCAATCCGGTTCACTCTAGCCCACTCTCTATTTGGTTCTTGCATTAGCTAAGTATTTGCATGTGTTGCAAATAAGGGAGCTTATGCTTGCTTCTTATTGAATCTTAATCGATTTGGTTTTTGCATGGAGCTATGGAATTGCATGTGTTGCAAAAGAGAGATAGCTCATGTAATTTGGTTTATATGATTTTTGTATAGAGCTAAGTTTTGCATATGTTGCAAAAGGTGAGAGCTCATGCATCGGTGTTTTAGCTTGTGATTTGATCATGTGTTGATCATCACAAGGCTGAGTAAAGTTTATGATTTTTCTATTTGCAAATAATCTAGAGGTTATGGTTTTGATCCTAGAGCATGTGTTGGCATTTCCAAATGTGTTTTGCAAAGTGTCGGGATTATGTGTTGATCCTTACATGGCTAGAGGATTGATCTCATGGGTTCTCGATTTATTTGCAAATATGTTTTGAAAATTGTTTTGATCATGATTTGATCACCAAATGGCATAAGATTTGATCTTATTTGATTCCTGTCGACGATCGGGACCGTCGACCGCAAAGAAAGAGGGGGAATGATCGTACGGAGGGCAAGGCCCAGAGCTTCGTTCGTCCGGGTGGCACCTCGTGGAGCGACTAAGCTAAGGGAACTGCGCAACCAAACAGGGACACAAGGTTTATCTTGGTTCGGGCCGAACCCCCTACTCCAGTTCGTGTGGTGGTGTTGTATTGCCTTTAGTGTAGATGGTTACACAGTGTTTACAAGAGCGAGCTCAGAGCCTTAGCGCAAGAATGCTCGTTGCTTAACTAGAAGAAATCCCCTTTCCAGGGTTCTGCCTCCCTTTAAGCGGTAGGAAGGCAAAGTTACCTCGAGAGCCGGGAAGGGCGAGGTGACCTATACTAAGAACTTCGGTCCTTCGTCTGTCGATCGTCACCGCTCGCCCCGCCCACGTTGGGCCGGTAGTCTCGCTGGTCGGCGGTTAGGTATTTCAGGAAATGGCGTGCACCGCCTCTCGTGATCCCGACGAGTCTTGGCGTTGTTGCTCATGACGTTGGTGCTTGCCTTGGGAGGGAGCGATCTTCGTCTTCAGACGTGGACCGGTCGATGGGATCGAAGCATGACTTCGGCAGCCATTAAACCATCTTGGGAAGGGCCACCGCTCTCGTATAGTCACTCGATTGACCCATCCGTGGTGTTGGTGGTGGAGGCTTCGACACGTGACCCTTGGCGGGGTTGCCTTGGCTTGATCAGTCGGGATCGACCCATTGCGAGGTCGGGAGCTCGGCTTGGTCGAGTCGGGGACCCGCCCCGCTGCAGAGGTTGGGAGCCCGGCTTGGTCGGAGTCGGGGACCCGTCCGCTGAGGTCGGAGCCCGGCCCGCTGGTCGGGAAGAGCTTCGGAGAGGTCGCCCGGTCGGGAAGAGCTCGGAGAGGTCCGCCAGGTTGGGGAAGAGTGTCCCCGGTGGCCTCTTGAGACCTTTGGTCGGATCCCGACCGTAAATGGGCTCGGCGCCCGGCCGTAGATCGAGACGCTCTGCTGGCTTAGGAACAGTCCCCCGGGCACAGAGGGGGAACGGACACGTGTCGGGGGACGCGCGCCAGGCTGTCCGATCCCCGACAATTCCCTCTAGCTTGTAGTCATGCTCTTAATCAAGTCTATGTAAGGGATTTCGAGAAATCAGATTTTAGACTTGAATGACTACATTAGAGTCTCTATTTTTGTGATATTTAAAAATATCTATGGTTGATTAAATCTTGAAAATGGGTGGAGATTGTAGTCCTCATGATAAGCTTCGCATATAATCAAAAATCACCTAAATCGGAGTTCGGAGTAAAAAGTTATGAGCGTTTTAGTGGCTCTAACAGTGGTAGCACCGCCCCTACAGGCCCGAGATGGGCGGTAGCACCGCCCTAGCGGTGCTACCGGCCCCAGATGGGTGGTAGGACCGCCCGGGGCGGTACTACCGGTCCAGAGGCGGTGTAAAAACTCCAGAAAAGTGTTTTTTGGTGGAAATGGCCGGTGCTACCGGTCCTAGATGGGCGGTAGCATCGGGGGTACTGTAGCAACAGCTTGTTTTTGGTGTTTTTAATGCACATAAGTGACCGTTGGCCTAAAGGCCGGTGCTACCGGCCCTAGTAGGGCGGTAGCACCGGGTTTGCTGCGTTTTTACCCTATTTCACCCTCCAACGGCTAGTTTTCTTGAGGGGCTATAAAAGGGGCTGAGCTAGGAGGGTTTTGTGACTGTTCTAGCACCCATTTGAGGTATTCTTGTGAGAGCAAAACCCCAAGAGCTCATAGAGCCATATTTGAGTGATTTGAGATGAATTTGATTTAGAGTTTCTTGAGTAGAATCTCTTTGGTGTTGATTTGCTTTCTCTTGAGCTAGTGTGAGCCTCTCCTCTACTTTGTGCATGTGTTGCACTTTGTGAGCAAGGAGAGAAGCATCTAGTTGTATGTGTTGCATCTAGAGAAGGATTGAGCATCCTTGTGCATGTGTTGCACTTGAGGTTCAAGCTAGAGGGCTTGGCTTATTACTCTTGGTGTTTGCCGACACCTAGACGGCGTGTGGAGGCGTCGTGCACGGTGACCTTCTCAAGGAGATTGTGAGAAGGCAGCAAAGTTGTGAAGGTCGGGCTCGCCTACCCGGAGGGAAAGAGCTACCACTAGTGGAATCGAGGTGGGCGCTCAATTCGTGGAGCCGGTCCAAAGTGGTTTGGGCTTGCCTCAACGTGGATTAGGGAGGCAAGCAAGTCTCCGAACACCACCAGTAAAACATCAGTGTGTCTCCTTATGTTTGCTTTCAATTCTCTATTTACATTGTTGCAATTTACATTCCTAGAATTAAATTGTTTGATTGTCTTTAGGATTGTATATTCTTTAGTAGAGACATAATTAGCAAGTGCACTTAGTAAGCCTAGTTGATTTAGGCTTTAATTTGTCAAAACCTTAGTTTGTCGATTCCGCATTGATTATTGTTTAGGTTTTGACATAGAGATAAATAAAGTGTGTATTTAGTGAGAAGGATTTTTAAAACCGCCTATTCACCCCCCTCTAGTCGGCATCTTCAATCTTACACTAGCTCCCGTCCTCCACCCTATAGTCCTTCACCTCCATGGCTTCACTGCCGCTTCCACCCTAAGCGGGGCGTCGAGCCACTGACGCCCCTTATCCCCTCCACCTCCCTAGCAGATTGATGACACTAATCTCGACGTGGCTCGACCCTGCGTGTGCTGGCAAGAGAGGAGAAACCGTTGCCACCATGGGTGTTGTACCGCCGCCTCGGTTCGTGCTGGCGAGTGGGAGCCGCCACTGCCCGAATCTGAGCTAAAGGGTGGAAACGTTGCTAAGCCCACATAACACCACTGCTGCCTTGGTGCCTGCCTCTCCTCACGATGACGCCGGCTTGGATAGACAAAAGGTGACGCCTCTCCTCCCCTATTCCCTCCCTATCTTCCCTTGCCTCCTCCTCCCCCTGGTTTCCTCGGTGCCCATGTCAAGTAAGTTGATCTCGCCGATTCATGGAGGCCTTAATTTACTTTGGTCTGATTCTTAATAGACACTGAAGCAAGCCTGCCATATTATTGTAACATTGAAATATGATAGACATGTAGATCTATTTTTGTACATAAAGATACTCTAGTCCTAGCTCTAATAAATATAGATCATATTTGCAAGTTTGAATCATCGCATGAGTGCGCAGAGATTGTTCTTTCTAAATTGACATGGCTCATTGTGATGCTTCTTTCCTGTCAAAACAGAAGATTAACGTCCTACCATTGGTTGAAGAACTCCATGATATGGATTTTGCTTCTCATGGAGCTTGGGTTATTAGAAGCCCTAAGTAAAGGTATAGAATGTAGAACACTGTTAAGTAAAGGTACATAATGTAGAACACTCTTGTAAATATCTTATGAAATTTAGTTAGCACATATGTTTAGGAAAGCCTGATATTCTGTAATTCAACTATTTTTGCTAACAATATCTTCTTCTATTCAGATTAGAACTTTCACAAAGAAGGAGCAACTAGTTTTGTCACTAGAGCATGGTAGATGGGGATGGGGATGTTGCGGCGGCCAATCAAGTAGAGCCGCAACTGGCGAGGCTCTCCGCAAGCGGTGGTGAAGAGCCGCAGTTGGTGGTTGGCAGCGATGAGCAACATCATCAGGGTAGCGGCGAGGTCCGTGACCGCAAGGAGTTGTCGCTATCCAAGAAATGCGTATCCTCCCCTTCCCTCTTACAGTTCTTGATTCCCTATTTGTTAGTTTTTTTCTGATTTGTTGTTGTCGCATGTTTGCCGGATGTTGATCCAGAAAAGAACAGAAGAGGAAGAAGCTGCACAAGAGGAAGAGGCTAGTAGAGGAGAAAAGGAAGAGGCTAGAGGAGGATAGCAGACCTAGGGAGGCAACGAAGACGAACAAGGTGAATTTTCCATTGAGCAATTAGATATTAGCTAATATTGTTTCAGCAATGAGAGCAATTAGACAACATGATATTGTCCTGAAAAGTGATTAATGAGTAGACCACATGAATGCTACTGCTTGCTGTTCAATTAGTCATAGTTAGCTTTTCAAATAATAGTTTGGACTGGGAAAGACTCTATTACAACTGCATATTCTCCTTAGTAAGAAAAAGAAAAAATGGAGTTTCTGCTACACACTCGGTAGCAGTAGTGTTCATATATCCTCTGTTTAGTGCTTTTTGAATTGAAAAATTGATGAGTTGGTACAGTGTGAAAAAGAACTGCTTATGTTAATTATTTTCCATGAATCCCGGGCCGGTAGATCGGAGACGTCTGCACAGGCTTAGGAAGGCTGATCCCAGCACGGAGGGGAGCGGACACGTGTTAGGGGACGCGCGCAGGTGTCCGATCCCCGACAACCAGCCCCCGAGGCTCAAGAAGCGGTCTGAGACTCTAGGCGCTCTTGAGTCTGATGTCTTGTTCGAAGAGGGATTCCCCCATCGGGACACATACTTGGACTTCACTGGAGGACCGGTTAGTGGAGGTAAGATCGATCGTGGCGTCACCTCCTCCTTCCCTCCCTTTTCTTATTGGTCATGGTGGGTTTTCTTTGCCTTCGCAGGTCTGCGGTGGTTTCGGGGTACAACTTTGCCTGTGAACACGTGCTCGCCTTCCGCCCTTATGCGGCGTCCTCGAAATCAATCGAGAGGACATCGCGAGCTAGAAGCCACCGTGTCGCGCGACCAAGAGAAGTCTCGCGCCTAAAGGAGGCCCAGCCCTCGAGCTTGCGCGGCCGTCGAGGCCGGCGGAGTGTGTGGCCCAGAGGTATCGCCATAGCGCTCTCAAAGCCATCAAGGGGAGCGGAGGAGGCGGAGAGACCCTTGCCCGGTCCGTCGAGGCGCGGGGCGTCTTTGGCGAGGACGCGCGCGAGCGTCGATGGAGATCCATCGCCTCAAGCTCGAGATCTCCGACCCGTTGAGGCGTAAGTCGCGACGGCGAGGGGCCTCCTCCGAGCTCGAGGCTAAAGCGGCCAAGCTCGAGAAGGCGGTTGCGGGGTTGGAGGCGAGGCCACCCGGGCCGAAACCAAGGCGGCCGAGGCCGAGGCCGGGAATGCTAGTCTTGGGGAGAAGGCGCGCCAGTGGCTCGGTGGGAAAGATGCCTTGGCCCAGCTCCAAGGCGGCCGTGACAGGGTTGACAAGGCCAAGCCGAGGTCATCGTCTTTGGCGGAGGGTTTTCGACCTCGAGCAGGAAAAACTACTTGAGACATGTCTCTGTAAACTTTAAAGTTAGCGGATGGGTCGGGCGAAAGATTCCCTTGTAAAGATAAAACAACTTTATGCTAAGCTTTATAGAGTTGTGTTTCTTTGGAGGACTTAGCTTATTTGTGGTCCGCGCCGCCATGTGTGTACTTTATGCGGGCTATTTCTTGGAAGGGTCGAGCGATCTTGGATCGTGGCGGCGTGGCGAAGCACGTTCTGCGGACCCTGCAGCGAGGCCTACCGCCTTCGCGAATTACCCGTTTAGGGACAGAGGTATCGATGCCCGATGTTGATTCAACCGATGCCTCGCCCGAAATCACTCGGGCCCGGGCACGACTCGGGTTGACATGTCTCGATAATTTGACTGCGGGGAATTAGTGGGCTTGTTGCGGCAAAGCGACTTATTGCGACCGAGATCATCCTCGGTGGTAATCTTAGGGTCGCGACCTCGGGTCCAGGAATGTCATCGGGCGGGGCTTCTTGAGGGCGTTCACCGGTCGGTAACACGGGGAATAGCCGAAACACTCCGATAAGGATCGTTTCACTGCGGCCTCCGAGCAGGGGCGCTCGGGATCTTTGGCATCCCGAGGCGAACCCGAGAACGTGGTCCCCACCGAGGCCTCGCTGGCAAGACTCGAGTTTGGGCTCAACTCGGCAGTCGGCTGGGATAGCTCAGTGGACGGATTTTAGGCCTTGTGTCGACTCGTGAGCTCGGGAATGCATCGAGCTCGGCAAGACCCCTCGAGGCGGTTTAGAGATTCGAACTCGCCACCCGCCCGGGAAAGGTCGGCTTAGAACGCGAGTCATCCCGGTGGTGAATCCCAAGCTGCCGCCTCCGAGCCCGAAAAGTCATCGGGCTCGGGCGCCCTCGAGAACGTTCAATGGTTGGCGACGGGGATGGCGGCCACCCGATAACGATCGCCTTATCATGCCCCGATCCTGGGAATGCCCGGCCCGGGTTGTTCATCCCCGAGGCAAACCTAGAGAACGTGACCTAGGCGCCGCAAGAAAGAACACGCATGGGCGCCTGAGGCCGAGCCCACCGCGTGGCCTTATGGTTGCCCTTATAGCCACGCCGCGGGTCGGCCGCGGCGTTCTAAGAAGAAATTACTTTGGTTAAAAAGGGACGGACGAGGCGTCGCGTCAGGAGCCTTTAAGATGGCGCGACCTTCGATCAGAAGGAATCGCAACTTAGGTCGTGGCGGAACATCAACCCTTCTACAAATCGAAAGAGATCAACACGTAAATCGGAAGAAAACTTTACTCTGACCACGAACTGGGCGGACCGGGGATGGCAACACAAAAGCCTTGAGCACGCCCGAGGCGCGAGCTCGAGAACACGAGGCGAACATAGCAACAAAGAAAGAGGCACCTTAACTTAACGATGGGTGAAAGAGGGCGCTAGGCGTAGAACTTCCGGAGGCGGCCTCGTTCCACGAGCTCGTGAGCTCCACGCCATCGGGACCGCCGAGACGGTAAGCTCCGCGCGGCTTGCCGAGATGACTCGAAGGGCCTCCACGTGGGGACGGCTTGTTGGTGTGGGAGCGATCTTGGATCCGTCTTAGGACCGAGTCCCCGACGGAAGCCCACAGGTCGGACGGCTGGGCAAACATGTCTGCAGAGATCTTGCAGTAGCGCGGCCGAAGCGCTGTGACACCTTACTTCTTCCGCCAAGGCAAGGTCGAGGGACCGCTCATGCTCGAGGTCGACACAGTCGGCGAGCTCGTCCTAACGGAACGGAGCGCGACCTCGGATGGTAGGACAACCTCGGCCCCGAAGATGAGCTGGAAAGGGCTTGTTCTGTTCGATCGTCGAGGTGCGATGACGAGACCAATGGGTGTGGGAGCTCGTCCACCCATGCTCGGCCGTGGCGGCCAAGGCTCGTCGAACTCGCTTGAGCCCTTGGATGAGCTGCCCGTTGGCGCGCTCGGCGCCCGTTGCTCTGGGGTGGCTCACCGAGGCATAGCGGACCTTGGTCCCCATATCCATGGTTGAACTCTTGGAGCGGCTCATTTGGTGAAGCTGCGTCCCATTGTCGGTGATGATCCTACAAGAGACTCCGTACCTTGTGACCACAAAGGAACGGAAGAACCTTACCGCGGCCTTGGCGGTGATAGCGGAGACCGGTTTCGCTTCGATCCATTTTGAAAAGGTGTCGATCGCCACGAATAGGAATTTCTTCCCCCCGACCGACCTCGGGAAGGGACCGAGAATGTTGAGGCCCCACGTCGAGAATGGCCAGCGAGGAATGGTCTGCAGGCGTGGGCGGTTGCCTCACTTCCGGCGTGAAACCGCGGATCGGTAAAACGAGCGATGCCCAGGCATCTTCGAAAGATTGGCGATAAAACCCATCTGAAGGCCTTCGAGCCATAGTCACGAAGAGGAGTGAGCGCCGCACGTGCCGGAGTGTATGTCGTTGAGCGGTATTTACCTTCTTCTCGGGTGATGCATTTTGTGAGCGCTCAAAGCCCTCGACGGTGGAGTTTGCCGCCGACGAGCATGTCGAGCACACGTCGCCGGAGCACTGCTCCTTTCAGGAGGAGTGGCGGGGAGCTCCCCTTGGTCGAGGAACTTGATGAATGGATCCATCCACGTCGGAACATTTTCGAGGAAGGCCACCGGTCTTCACGGTCGCGACAGACCGGTGTGGCCAAGGTTTCAAGGATGACGTCCACGGAGCTCGTCATTTGGATGATCCGAGCCTGGACAGGAGATAGGCGGTGGAATTGTCTTGTCGGGACCCGGATTTGCAAATCCGAAACCCTCTGTGTATACTGCACTAGTCCAGGATCACGCTAGTGCACACAGTGGAAACATAGATGAAATATCATTCCATACAACGAATTAACTAGGAAGAAGCAATTTATTATTGAATAAAGCAAACGACTTTATGGTCAAAGTTTACACCATTATGCCTTAAGGCTTAAGAAACAAATACTATTGCGTGGAAAAGATAACTTGAACCATTCGACATGCCACGTGCAATCGTGCGGGAACGCCTTCCTAATCCACGTAGTCTTCATAGAATTCCTCCTCATGATATTCATTATCTCCTTGAGAAGCGATCAACAAGGGCATAAAGCCGTGAGTACAAAGGTACTCAGCAAGCCGTAGGGAATTGATGCAATATATTTATGCACGGCTTGACAAGGATGGCTATATAGTTCATTTGCAGAAAGTAATAACTTGAATTGAAATACAGTAAATAGATTGAAAGCATATTTATGAAAAGATAAATAAATAACTGGTAGATCAAAGATATGCAACAAGACAACAGCGAACTTCCCGTTCACATCCCAACAATTCCACATTCCACATTTTATGAAACACTCTATACCCCGTGTGAAATTCCCGGGCTTTGTCCATGACCGCGGACGCGGCTATTCGAATAGTTTTACACTCTGCAGAGGTTGTACAACTTTACCCACAAGACATGAACATCTCTTTGTGCAATCGATCTTAACACACTTCCTTTGGTGTGTCGCAGAGATATCATGACAAAGCCTTTATAATGCACTGTCTAAACTCGATCTTGCGCCGCTAAGGTTTAGCCCTTTAGGGCCCCTCTTGCGCCTTGCGAATCTACCCGTCCATCCGGAACCCACACCACCAGCTGGCGTTACTCAAGACTAGACATTGCAAATTAATCGGCTAGATCTGTCCCATTCGGACATGTGGTAGTGCGATTAGACCAGTTCAATGGCGCACAAGATTAAGTCCTTAAATTGTCTCGAGCAAGACATCCACATCTCAATGTGCTAGAAAGCACCCTTCTTTGCACGATCACTTGCCGAGGGAAAACAATTCGTTCAACCAAGACCAATGGCAACCCCCGCCATGGTACAACAAATTTTACAACAGTGGCTACCGGCCACGATTCAATATCTCATTAAGTCAATATTATCATTATTCACATGTGACATGAATCCCAACGTATATGTAAGTATGTCTAAGCATAGCTACGACAACCCAATGTTGGTATAATAATTATGTCCAACTAGTAATGTCCCAACCTAGGTTTAACAATGGATACATGGCATACAACTAATCAAGGTGGCATAATATCAACTAGGTATACATCTACTCCCATTAAATAAACATTGATACATAAATAGCATGCAAGTGTATAAAATAAATTACTTTGCAAACATAGGATCAATATGATCAAAGGTTACGACTTGCCTTGCTGATCTAGTGCTGAATCTTGGTCTTCGAAGTCTTCGTTTGCTCCCTCGGAATTAGCGTCTACCGGAAAAGAAAGCAACAAAACCAAATAAATACAAAATAGAGACTCAAACAAGCTCAAAACTGAAAATAAATGGCTCTGGAAGAAAGATCTTGATTTTAGAAAAATTTAGAAACTTGAATCGCCTCAATCGGAGTTCGTATGAGTGAGAACGGGCCTCCGAAAGATTAAATTCAGAGAAAATCAGAAAATCAGAAAATCAGAATTCTGGATTTATTTTTTGTACTGAAAAAGCGATTTATTGCGCAACGCTGACGTCAGACGGCTCACGGTGGACAAGGTCCCGCGCTGCGCCGGTTCACCGTGCACCGGCGCCACGGTGGCCTGGCCGACGCGCGGCGGCTCGGCCGGCGCGAAGGGCGACCAGCGCCACCGCGTCGCGCATCTGCGCGAGGGCTAGATCGGACGGCCAAGGAGCGAGGATCGGCGGAGAGGCGTGGCGCTATCTGGCGCGTCGGTTGGCGTCGGACGGCCACGATCCCTCGGGCGGAGGGCGGCGAGCGGCGGCGCGAGGCTTACCGGACTCGGGAAGAAGACGCGCCAACGGCGCGGCGGCGCGATCGGACACGGGGCGAGAGGATCGAGCGAGGCGTCACGGGCAAAGCAATGAGGCGCGCGGCTACGGCGGAGACGCACAGGCGGCTAGACGGCGGCGGAGAAGCTTCGGCGGCGGCGGCGGACTCGGCGAGCTCGCGCGGTGCAGCAGCGTCTCGGCGACAAAAGATGGGGCAAAAGGTGCGGCGGCGCGGGGAATCTCGGAGGCGCGCGGCCGCGGCTTTATAGCCTCGGGAATGCGCAGCGGACGCGGACTCGAGAGGCAGCGTCTGTGGCGGGACTCGAGTCGGCGGCGGCTAGGGTTTCGCGGACGCGATCTCGGCCCGACTGCGTGGCGTCGTCGGAGACGGCCACGCTGGTGGCGGCAGCGGCGAGCGAGGCAGGCCGGGCGAGTGGGTCACGAGCAGCGCAGAGCGAAGGGAGGCGAGCCCAGCGGGCGGGCAAAATGGGTTGAGCCCACAGAGGTTTCGCCCGAAGGGCTTTTGAAAATTAAAATCATTTTCCGATTTTATATAATTAGGAAATTCGAATAAATTCAAATAAATTCAAATAAATATCAAATAAATTCAGAAAAATCTCCAAAAATACAGAAAAATTCCTTGGAGCACATGGAACCCAACTAAAACTGAAATTCTTTTATTTGATGAATAGTTTAGTCAAATTAAATCCTTTCATTTATGGAAAATTCAAATTAAGCTGAAATTAATTCAAGAAAATGCAAATGGTTTATTTTTGAATTCCAACATTCCAAAACTTCAAATTTTGGGATGTTACAAACCTCCCTTAAATGGAATCTCGACCAGAGATTGGTGCAGCTAGAGAATAGGTGGGAAACTCGGACTTGAGATCCTCTTCTCGCTCCCAAGTTGCTTCCTCTTCTGAATGATGGCTCCACTGGACTTTGCAAAAACGGATGATCTTGCTTCTCGTGATACGCTCTGCGATATCCAAAATTTTCACTGGTTGCTCCTTGTAGGTAAGATCTTCTTGCAAATCAATGGCTTCCAATGGCATCTGTTCCTCTGGCACACGCAAGCATTTCTTCAACTGCGATACATGGAACACATCATGGATTCCAGCAAAAGACTGAGGCAATTCCAACTTGTAGGCAACCTCGCCTCTTCGTTCCAAGATTTTGAACGGTCCCACATATCTAGGGGCAAGCTTTCCTTTTACTTGAAATCTCTTACTCCTTTGAGAGGGGTGACTCTGAGGTAAACATAATCATTGGGCTCGAAACTCAAATCTCTGCGACGATTATCTGCATAACTCTTTTGTCTGCTTTAAGCGATCTTTAAATGGTCTCGAATTAACTGGACTTGCTCTTCGGCTTCTTGCAGTATGGCAAGACCAAACAATTGTCTTTCTCCTGACTCCTTCCAGTTGAGAGGAGTTCTGCACTTTCTCCCATATAATGCTTGGCGACATCGCAAGCGGCTTGATAACTATTGTTATCTAAAACTTCGGCATAGGGCAAACACTTGTCCCACTTGGCACCATAAGTTAAGGCACAAGCCCTTAACATATCTTCAAGAATCGATTCACACGCTCGATCATCCATCGGTTTGAGGTGATAGGCGATCTTGAATCGAGATGAGTTCCCATGGCTTCATGCGGACTACGCCAAAAGCGAGAGGTAAATTGGCTTCCTCTATCGGACACTATCTTCTTAGTCACTCCGTGAAGGTAGCGATCCTTGACATATATAATTCTACTAATTTGTCTCCTGCATAGGTAGTCTTAAGCGGGATGAAGTGAGCTACCTTAGTCAATCGATCCACTATTACCCGGATCGAGTCATAACTGCTTGGGTCTTAGGAAATCCGTAATGAAATCCATACCGATTTCTTCCCACTTCCTCTGGAATCTTCAATGGTGCGCAGCAATCCTGCGGCCTCGATGCTCTGCCTTGACCTTCGGCGGACATCACAAAGTGCAACATATTACGCAATCTCACGCTTCATGCTAGGCCACCAATACCTTTCCTTGAGGTCTTGATACATCTTGGTACTTCGGGATGAATAGAGTATAAAGTCTCATGCGCTTCCTTGAGAATCAACTCCTTAAGCTCTTTACGATCTGAGCACGCAAATCGCTTCTCATACCGGATAGTACCTTGTTCATCTTGGTGAATCCTTGGGCTTTTCCTTTCTTCATATTGCTCTTAATCTCCTTGATGTCGGCATCATCTACAGTGCTTCTCGAATCGATCTTCCAACGTAGGGCGTACTTCAAAGTAGCTAAATACCCTTCTTGAACCAATTCCAAACTAAGCTTCTCAAATTCCTTATAGAGGGTGGTGACTTTCCTAATCATCGAGTATTGCGGTAACTTTTTCTACTTAAAGCATCGGCTCGACATTGGCCTTGCACGGATGATAATGAATCCCAATGTCATAGTCCTTAATCAATTCCAACCATCTTCTTTGTCTCATATTGAGGTCGGCTTGGGTAAAGATATACTTTAAACTCTTATGATCGATATAAACTTCACAGCGATTACCAATGAGATAGTGGCGCTAAATCTTTAAAGCATGCACTACTGTTTGCTAATTCCAAATCATGGGTAGGATAGTTAACTTCATGTGGCCTCAGTTGTCGCGAAGCATACGCTACAACCTTCTTATCTTGCATTAGCACACAACCGAGTCCTTGTCGGGATGCATCACAGAATATCTCAAAATCCTTCATATTATCTGGCAGGATAAGCACTGGGGCAGTTGTCAAACACTTCTTTAGCTCTTGAAAACTTTGCTCACACTCTGGTGTCCAAACAAATTTCTTCTCTTTCTTTAAGAGTTGAGTGAGCGGTCTAGCTTTTCTAGAAAACCCTTCTATGAAACGACTATAATATCCCGCCATTCCAAGAAAACCTCGGATTTGGGGTACTGTCTTGGGTGACTCCCAACTTAGCACATCTCGTACCTTTCCGTGGTCATGGCGACTCCTTCTCGATATGACATGACCGGAAAGCAACTTCTTTCATCGAACTCACATTTACTAAACTTTGCATAAAGTGATTCTCTCTTAGCTTCGTTAAAATTTGGCGCAAGTGATCCTCATGTTCTTCCTCACTTTTGGAGTAGATTAGAATGTCATCAATAAAAACAACAACAAACTTATCCAGATATTCCATGAATACCTTATTCATCAAGGTCATGAAGTAAGCGGGGCATTGGTCAATCAAAGGACATCACGGTATACTCATCTTTGTCCATCAGAGTAACAAAAGCTGTTTTGGGTATATCCTCTTGGCGAATCTTCAGCTGGTGATATCACGATCTCGAGTCAATCTTGAGAACACTCGGCTCCTTGAAGTTGGTCAAACAAATCATCGATTCTTGGCGGAGGTACTTATTCTTGATGGTGACCTCATTGAGTGAGTGGTAATCTACACACATTCTCGAGTTCCATCTTTCTTTTCAACTAGAAGAACTGGCGCCCCATGGCGAAGAACTTGGTCGAACAAAACCTTGATCTTGCGGCTCTTTAATCTGTCTCTTTACTTGGCTAGCTCATTAGCGGGCATCCTATAAGGTCTCTTGGAAATGGGTGGTGTTCGGGAACTAGTTCTATCAAGAACTCTATATCTCGATCGGTGGCATTCCGGGCAACTCATCCGAAACACATCGGAAATTATTGGCGGTGACACATCTTCAAACTTATTCCTTTGGCACTACAAACTCTAATCCCTTGGTGATCTGAATCGGCTTGAACTTTTAACTTGGCTCCATCCGGGTGGTTAAGGTGATCTCTCTATTCCCACAATCCAAAGCTGCTTGGTTCTTGGAGAGCCAATCCATTCCTAGGATCACATCTAGGGACTTGGTGTCTAGGACAATAAGGTTGGCTAGAAATTCTACCCCTCAATTAATATCTTAACCGGGGCAGCCTTGGTTCGTACTCAAATCGAACCGGAGATTGCACTAATAAAGCTGTCTTAAGAGGCATTGTCTTTAATTGATGCTTTGCGGCAAAACTTGAGAAACAAGCGAATCGTAGCTCGAATCAAACAAAACCATGGCGGATCTTTGAGTTGACTAGGAGCTTACCTAGTATGACGTGCAGTGCGGTGGGCATCCTTGGTGGTGGCGTGATTCACGGCCTCTTCCGGAAAGGGCGGAGTCTGGTGGCTTGGTTAGGAGTGCAGGGCACTCCGTCTGCTCACGGGGTGGGATCTTGGTGGCGTAGATCCCAAATTGAAACGGATTGGCGTCACGGCTTGCTTTCAGGGCAATTGTTGGCATAGTGACCGAGTTCATGACGGTTGAAACATGTGACTCTGCGGTGGATTCTTGTTCCTCGAGGTGGATTCTTTGTTGGTGTTGAGGTTGCGATTACTGGAGGAGCCGGGCGAGTCTTTGGTGCGAGGGTCCTCATTGCATTCGGAGGAGTGAAACGAGCGGTGTTGAGCATTTGTTACGACTCTCTGTGGTGACTTTGATGGGCTCCATCTTGCATCATCTTTCTCTTACGAGATTCTTCCAATTCAGCGAGATTCCTCAATAAGCATAGCTTTATCTACGGATCTTTGGAAATCTGCATAGTCATTGCCAATGACTTGCACCTTTAGTCTGGATTAAGTCCACGCTTGAACTTCTTCCGGCGAGCATCATGTAGCTACATCCTCTGGAGCGTAGCGGCGAGTTGAGTGAACTTATTGAGGTATTCACTCAGCGACATTCCTTCTTGCTTAAGCTCTCGAAATTCATTCTTCTTCATCTCCACCTTTCCATCGTGGATATGAGGTGGCGGAAGCGGTGGAAAACTACGCCCAAGTAATAGTCGAGGGTCATCATGGCGGCATTGTAGTTCTCCCACCATTCGTGGCGGTGCCCTCCGGTGAGTGGCGGCATAGAGAACCTTCTCACGATTGGTGCCTTTGGGCAATTTCAAGCTTCTTCTCAATGGAGCGGATCAATCATCGACGTCAGATGGTTACGAAGAGTTGGAGAAAGTTGGCGGACGAGTCCTCATAAATTACGCTAGCTTGGGTGGAGGCGTGCTTGAGGAGGTGCGTGGCGGCTTGGTTTCTTGGTTCAACAGTTGGCTAGAACAAGCTGCGATGCAGTTCTGGCGATTCATCATGTTGTTCATGTTACGCATCATTGTATTCATTAGTGAGTCGGCGCGAGAAAATGTCCCATATTACGATCGGTCCTTCTGCTGGTGGTGGCGGTGCATTGGGGTTGGAGTTGGTGTTGGCAGCGGCATGGCATCCTTTGGCGATCCACGGCCGGCTCGAGCAGTGTCAACCATCGAGGTGCAGCACAAGGGTTTGATAGGTAAGAGGAAAAGCGTTAGACAAGTGGTAAGATCATCTAGGGAGAAGGTAATACCTGGGACAAAGGATACAACTGAAAGGCTTCAAATTAAAGGGCAAATAAAGCTTTTTCAATTAAAGATATGGTTGTAACACCGTGCTTGGGGCAAGTGTACAACATACCATACACTCAAGCAAAGAAAATCTTAGTATACGCGGACTAAGCGTAACTAAAGCGAAAGGGAAAGACATGCTCAAACACATTGAGCACAAAACCCTATCTTATATGGTAGTCTTCTCGGATATATCTTTGATGGCTTGATTCATCGTCTCCCTTGATTTGATTCCTTGCAAAAGGCTCGAGGTTTTGAGAAGTTTCATAAGATAAGTTCAATTTAAATTTCGAAACCATGTTTGACAAAGGAAAGGAATAAGAACCTAAGAATAAGGCGAGGGAGGCGAAAACTATTAAGTACCAATTTTGTTGGTTTGATTTAGAAAATAATTTTGAAGACCATGCTAACTAGGATGGCGACCTACGATCGATATGGCTCGATACCATCTCTGTCGGGACCGGTTGCAAATCCGAAACCCTCTGTGTATCTTGCACTAGTTCGGGATCACGCTAGTGCACACAGATGGAAACATAGATGAAATATCATTCCATACAGCGAATTAACTAGGAAGAAGCAATTTATTATTGAATAAAGCAAGCGACCTTATGGTCAAAGTTTACACCATTATGCCTTAAGGCTTAAGAAACAAATACTATTGCGCGGAAAAGATAACTTGAACCATTCGACATGCCACGAGGCAATCGTGCAGAGCGCCTTCCTAATCCACGTAGTCTTCATAGAATTCCTCCTCATGATATTCATTATCTCCTTGACAAGCGATCAACAAGGGCATAAAGCCGTGAGTACAAAGGTACTCGACAAGCCGTAGGGAATTGATGCAATATATTTATGCGGCTTGACAAGGATGGCTATATAGTTCATTTGCGAAAGCAATAACTTGAATTGAAATACAATAAATAGATTGAAAGCATATTTATGAAAAGATAAATAAATAGCGGTAGATCAAAGATATGCAACAAGACAACGTGAACTTCCCGTTCACATCCCAACAATTCCACATTCCACATTTTATGAAACACTCTATACCCGTGTGAAATTCCGGGCTTTGTCCATGACCATGACGCGCTATTCGAATAGTTTTACACTCTGCAGAGGTTGTACAACTTTACCCACAAGACATGAACATCTCTTTGTGCAATCGATCTTAACACACTTCCTTTGGTGTGTCGCGAGAGATACCATGACAAAGCCTTTACAATGCCTTGTCTAAACTCAGACTTGCCCGCTAAGGTTTAGTCCTTTAGGGCCCCTCTTGCGCCTTGCGAATCTACCGTCCATCCGGAACCCACACCACCAGTGGCGGCGATACTCAAGACTAGACATTGCAAATTAATCACTAGGTCTGTCCCATTCGGACATGTGGTAGTACAATTAGACCAGTTCAATGGCGCACAAGATTAAGTCCTTAAATTGTCTCAGGCAAGACATCCACATCTCAATGTGCTAGAAAGCACCCCCTTTTTTGCACGATCACTTGCGAGGGAAAACAATTCGTTCAACCAAGACCAATGGCAACCCCCGCCATGGTACAACAAATTTTACAACAGTGGCTACCGGCCACGATTCAATATCTCATTAAGTCAATATTATCATTATTCACATGTGACATGAATCCCAACGTATATGTAAGCATGTCTAAGCATAGCTACGACAACCCAATGTTGGTATAATAATTATGTCCAACTAGTAATGTCCCAACCTAGGTTTAACAATGGATACATGGCATACAACTAATCAAGGTGGCATAATATCAACTAGGTATACATCTACTCCCATTAAATAAACATTGATACATAAATAGCATGCAAGTGTATAAAATAAATTACTTTGCAAACATAGGATCAATATGATCAAAGGTTACGACTTGCCTTGCTGATCTAGTCTGAATCTTGGTCTTGAAGTCTTCGTTTGCTCCTCGGAATTAGCGTCACCTAGGAGAAAGCAACAAAACCAAATAAATACAAAATAGAGACTCAAACAAGCTCAAAACTGAAAATAAATGGCTCTGGAAGATAGATCTTGATTTTAGAAAAATTTAGAAACTTGAATCGCCTCAATCGGAGTTCGTATGAGTGAGAGCGGCCTCGAAAGATTAAATTAGAGAAAATCAGAAAATCAGAAAATCGAATTTGGATTTATTTTTGTCTTCAAAAGCGATTTATTGCGCAACGCCGAGCGTCACCGGCTCACGGTGGACAAGGTCCACGGCGCTGCGCCGGTTCACCGTGCACCGGCGACGGCCGAGCCTTAGCCGCCATTGTATGGCGGCTCGGTAGCGAAGGCCAGCATAGCGACCGCGTCGCGCATCTGGCGAGGGCTAGTCGGACGGCCAAGGAGCGAGGATGCAGCGGAGGAGGCGTGGCGCTATCGGCGCGTCGGTTAGCGTCGGACGGCCACGATCCCTCGGTGGAGGACGGCGGCGAGGCGGCGCGCGAGCTTACCGGACTTCGGGAAGAAGAGCGCGGCCAGCGGCGCGGCGGAGATCGGACACGGGGCGAGAGGATCGAGCGAGGGCGTCACGGGCAAAGCAATGAGGCGCGCGCGGCTGGCGGAGAGCGCGCAGAGCGGCTAGACGGCGGCGAGAAGCGGGCGGCGGCGGACTCCGGCGAGCTCGCGCGGTGCTGCAGCAGCGTCTCGGGCAGCAAAAGATGGGGCAAAAGGTGCGGCGGCGTGAGGAATCTCGGGAGCGCGCGGCACGGCTTTATAGCCTCGAGGCAGCGCAGCGCGACGCGGACTCGAGGCAGGCGTCGGTGGCGGGACTCGAGTCGCGGCGGCTAGGGTTTGTGGACGCGATCTCGGCCGCTGCGTGGCGTCGTCGGACGGCCACGCGGTGGTGGAAATTTGTGGCGGCCAGCGTGAGCAGGCCGGCGAGTGGTGGTAGCGAGGCCTTGAGCGAAGAAGCGGCCAAGCGGGCGGGCAAAATGGGTTAGACACAGAGGTTTCGGCCGAAGGGCTTTTTGAAAATTAAAATCATTTTCCGATTTTATATAATTCCGGAAATTCGAATAAATTCAAATAAATTCAAATAAATATCAAATAAATTCAGAAAAATCTCCAAAAATACAGAAAAATTCCTTGGAGCACATGGAACCCAACTAAAACTGAAATTCTTTTATTTGATGAATAGTTTAGTCAAATTAAATCCTTTCATTTATGGAAAATTCAAATTAAGCTGAAATTAATTCAAGAAAATGCAAATGGTTTATTTTTGAATTCCAACATTCCAAAACTTCAAATT
The DNA here is from genome assembly GCA_036346275.1 of Otatea glauca. NCBI lineage: Eukaryota > Viridiplantae > Streptophyta > Magnoliopsida > Poales > Poaceae > Otatea > Otatea glauca. The sequence goes on from CM070719.1 coordinate 36,984,940, forward strand.
TTGGGATGTTACATGTCTTTCCTTGGTACGTGCTGGATCCTCAGGTTCCGGAACCATCTCTCCATCTTGCGTACCTCGGCGAGGTATTTGGCCATCAGAGGCTCCGAATACTGGTAGACTTTGTTGTACTGATTGACGACGAGCTGGGAGTCTCCTTTCACGATTAGGCGGCGGATGCCCAGGGACTTGCAGGCTCGGAGGCCGGCCAAGAGGGCCTCGTATTTCGCCGCGTTATTGGTAGCGGGAAAGCCGAAGCGGACCACATATCGCAAGTGGTCACCTTGAGGGTGATGAGGAGAAGCGCCGCCTGGCGCTCAAAGGATCTTGATCCGTCGAAGAACATAGTCCATGGGTCCTCGGCCCGACCTCGGGCTCGAGGCGAGCTCTCGCCGTCCGCTCGACCCACAATCTGCCGGCGCTGTGATTTGATGGCGGTGCGGGCCGTGAAGCGGAGGTCGAACTCGGCCACTCCATGGCCCATTTGGCGGCGCGACCTCGGCCGGGGTTTACGAGGATTTCCCGGCGGGAGGCGCGCGGGACGACCACCGCATGTGCTTGGAAGTAGTGTCGGAGCTTCCGCGAGGCCATGAAGAGTGCGTAGAGGAGTTTACGGACTGGGATAGCGCTCCTTGGCCCATGGAGTGCCGCTAACATAGTAGATCGGGTCTTGCCGCCCTACATATTCGGCCACTAGGACCCATGGCGACGGCTGGGTCGCGGCCGCGAGTAAAGTGCAGACACCTCTCCTGTTGTGGAGTTGTCGGGGAGGAGGGCGAGAGTGCGTCTTGAGCTCGTCGAAAGACCGCTGGCTTGGAGTCCACGAAACCCTTATAGCTGCGCAGGATCTTAAAGAAAGGCAGCCCGCGCTCGCCGAGCCGGGAAATGAAGCGGCTGAGGGCGACGATGTGACCGGTGAGGCTCTGCACTTGTTTTACTGAGGTCAGAGCGGTCATTTGCTCGATCGCCTCGATCTTCTCTGGGTTCGGGCCTACGCCCGACCCCCCGATCATGTAGCCGAGTACTTTTCCGGAGGCCGTGCCAAGCGCATTTTTCGGGTTGAGCTTGATGCGAACTGTTCGGGTTGGCGAAGGTCTCGGCGGTCGTTGGCGTGGTTAGCCTTAGAGGGCTCTTGGCGATGATGTCGTCGGCGTACACCTCGAGGTTCGGCCGATCTGCGGGTGAAGGCTTTGGCCATTAACATTGGGCGTGGCACCGCATTGCGGAGGCGAGCAACATGGTCGTGTAGCAGAATGTTCCAAACGGCGTGATGAAGGCGGTCTTGTCTTCGTCTTCCGCGGCGAGCTTGATCTGGTGGTACCCGGAGTAGGCGTCGAGAAAACTCAACATCTCGGCGTTGGCGGTGGAGTCCACAACCGGTCTATGCGGGGAGCGGAAGTTATCTTTGGGGCATGCAGCGTTCAAGCCCGTGTGGTCGACACACATTCGCCACTTCCCGCCCTTCTTACATGCGATCACGGGGTTGGCGACCATTCGAGTAGTTGACCTCGCGAATGAAGCCGGCCTTAAGGAGCTTGTCGAGTGCTCGACGATTATCGCCGCCTTCTCGAAGAGAAGCGCCGGAGCTTCGGCGCCACAGTGCCGCAGCCGAGGCTTTGTTTGCGGTTTGTGCTTGATCACCTCCGTAGGACCGGGCATGTCGCGGTTCCCATCACGAAAATGGTTTTGTTATCTCGGAGGAAGGTGGCGAGCTCGTCTTCCTATTTGGGATCGAGCTAGGTAGAAATATAGACGCATTTGCCCGTGCCCCCCTCCTCAAGCTGCACGGCCTTGGTCGGGCCGTTTGGCTGGATAGCCATCTTCCGACGGGCGTCCTTCGGGGTGATCTCGGGGCCCGGTGAGGCGATATGCCGCCAGCGTCGAGGGCCTTTCCTCGCGGCCGTCGCGCTACCTTAAGGTCGCGCGGACCGTTATGGCGCCACCGTGCCACAGGAGCTTCATACCGGTGCCGTAGTGATTCGCGACCATGAACTTGACGAGGCGGGGCGCGAGGATGGCGTTGTAGGGAGATCGCCGTCCACGACTTCAAAGGTGATCGGCTCGGTGTGAAAATTCTGAGTCGCCCGAAGGTGACGGGAGGACCACTGCGGGGTGGTCAAGCTCGACGCGATCTTAGAAGAAGAGGATCGCTATGTTCTTGATTTTCGGCCAGGGTATTTGCATCGGTCAAAGCGTAGCTAGGAAGCGAGTTGAGAACTACCCCGTCGACCATGACCCGACCAACAGCGGCGTTGCTTATAGTCGAGCGGCGACGCAGCGATTTGAAGTCTCGGGATATCCCCGGGCGTCGTCCGGGAAAAGGTGATGGGGGCGGCGCCCCATCTGCGAGGGTTGGTCGTGGGCTTCCGGCGGTGGCTTGATAGGCGGCGGCGGCGTCGCCTTCTTCGCAGGCGAGATCGGTATGAAGAGGAACCACCGAAGATCATGTCCACACGCGGCGGCATACTGTTGGAATTCAGTTAGGGCCGCTTGAGGCTGGCCGCGTCGATTCCTCTGGCCGTTCATCGCCTTTTTGTAGCGTGGGCATTTCCCGATCCCCCTATAAAAGCGTCCATCTTGAATAGCCATGTCCTGTAGCCCGCGGTCATGGCCGTGGATCTTAATGGAGCAGGCAAAACTTGTTGGCGTCGGCGGTGTTCCTCGTTGCCCCAAGCTTCGGATGTTCGCGTGGAGGGGTCCTCGACCTTGCCTGTTAGGCGGCGCGGCGCTGTTGCGATCCGGCCAGTTCTGCGGCCGGGCCCCGGCGATCGGGTGGCGGCTCGCCCTTCACGCTTGTCGTCGATCGTGGCGACTAAGCGGGTAGCCGCCCTCGGCCGCGGTCTTTTCCTCGCCTTTTATCGCGCGGGCCGGTCTCCTTCCTTAGCGCGGATGGCCTCGTTTGGTGAAAGCGGCGAGCTGCCCGGTCATAGTCATGCTTCGGTGAACGGCATCATCCGCGTCCGCGTCTGCTTCGATCATGCGGAATAGTTTGTCGACGGTGAGCCTTGTGGCAATCTCGAGGTCCTCGTAAGGCGTCTGTCTCGGGACGCCAAACTTGAAAGCCTTGATGGCGGTTTAAATCGAAACATTGGGGATCGAGTTTGGCGGGTGAACCGGCGCCGCGAAGTCCCATGAATGTTCCCCCTTTCACTGGATAACACGGTCCAGTCCTCTCCGCCGGGCCGTTCGTAGCAACTCTGGAAGTTGGAGTGGAGAGCGCTCCTCGGTGGCGCCACGGCCGGAAGGTGCGGACGCTGGTTGAAGAGCGGTGCGGGCGGCGCCGTCGAGCAGTGGGAGGTAGTTGGCCATCACGGCCTCGTCCCTCGGCCGCGGGATGGCGGTGGAGTAGATGGAGAGGAATTCGCGGGATTCTTGGTCCGTCGAACCGCTCCATCATCGCTGGCCTCGCCGGGCGGCGGCGTACCGACGGAGATCGCATGATCTGTACAAAGGCGGCCGTGGCGGAAGGTCACTTCGCCGCTGCTAGCGTCGGGTCGTCACCGGTAAACGAGGAGAACTTCGAGTCGGCGGCGCACCGCGTCGGCCGTGATGGTCGGCGGGGGCGTCGTTGCGGTGGCGTCATAGCGATTCTGGATCTTCATCGCCCAAGTTGGGCGTCGGAGAGGACTTCTAAATCTGCATTGTCGGCGGCATCGTTATTACACCGTGGCGGCAGGCGAGCCGCGCGCGCCCCTTCTGTCGAGGCGGTGAAGATGGCGTTGGGGTGCAAGCCCGAGTGGGATCTGCCGGTGAAGCGGCGGTGATCATGTGACGAGGGGGCGGCTGGCGTCACGAAGGCGAGACTTCGGAGCCGAGAGCTTGCTTGCCGCCGGGGTGTACGCCGTCGGTCGCCTTGTTGAGCTCTTCGGCGAGGGCCGTCGGAAGAAGGCGGCCGGCCGAAGCGAGTCGGCCATGACGAGCGATGGCCCATGAGCGTTCTTAGGCAGGTTTGTGCGGACGGGAGGGCCGAGCCGCCGGCCCAGGGCGGGTCGTACCACGCCCCTCTCGCCGAATGGCGGCGATAAGCAGTCGATGGCGACACAGGCGGCCGTCGCCTCAGGGGTTCAGAGCCACCGTCGTCCGCCCGAGGTTGCCTCACGTCCGTCGGCCACGAAGGCATGGCGTTCGCGGGCGGCAAGGATGGCGAGCATGGATGTGGAGCCTTGGCACTTTCGGGGACGCGTCGAGCCAAGCTCGCCGTTCGTGACAAGGTGGTAGTGGGTGGAGGTGTTGGTGGCCAAGATGGCGAACTTTGACGAGCGAAACTTGGGCCCCACGGTGGCGCCGGTGTCGGCGATCGGGACCGTCGACCGCAAAGAAAGAGGGGAAGGATCGCACGGAGGGCAAGGCCGAGCCGTTCGTCGGGTGGCACCCTCGGCGGGCGCACTAAGCGGGGAACTGCGCAACCAAGCGAGGACACAAGGTTTATCTTTGTTCGGGCGAACCCCTACTCGATTCGTGTGGTGGTGTTGTATTGCCTTTAGTGTAGATGGTTACGGTGTTTACAAGAGCGAGCTCGAGCCTTAGCGCAAGAATGCTCGTTGCTTAACTAGAAGAAATCCCCCTTTCTCGGGGTTCTGCCTCCCTTTAAGCGGTAGGAAGGCGGAGTTACCTCGAGAGGGAAGGCGAGGTGACCTATACTAAGAACCGGTCCTTCGTCTGTCGTGGTCACGCTTCGTCCCGCCTTGCGCTGGGCGGTAGTCTCGTTAGTCGAGGCGGTTAGGTATTTCAGGAAATGGCGTACACATGCGTGATCTGGCGAGTCTTGGCGTTCTTTGTTCATGGCGTTGGTCTTTGCCTTGGGAGGGCGTGTCTTACGTCTTGTGCGTGGCCGGTCGATGGGATGGAAGCATGACTTGGCGACCATTAAACCATCTTGGGAAGGGCCACTGCTCTCGTATAGTCACGCCGATTGACCCCATCCAGGTGGAGTGCGTGGTGTTGGTGGTGGAGGCCGACCACGCGGCCCTTGGCGGGGTTGCCTTGGCTTGATCAGTCGGGGATCTTGACCGGCTGCGGTCGGGAGCTCGGCAGTGGTCGGGGCCCGTCCGCTGCGGAGGTTGGGAGCCCGGCTTGGTGGTCGGGGACCCGTCCCGCTGCGGAGGTCGGGAGCCCGACCCGCCCGGTCGGGAAGAGTTCGGAGAGGTCCGCGGTCGGAAGAGCTCGGAGAGGTCGCCGGGTTGGGAAGAGTGTCCCGGTGGCCTCTTGAGACCTTTGGTCGGATCCGTGTAACGATCTGCTCAGCGCCGGGCGGTAGATCGGAGGCGTCTGCACAGGCTTAGGAGCAGTCCCGGGCACGGAGAGCGGACACGTGTCCAGGGGCCGCGCGCCAGTGTTCGATCCCGACAATTCCCTCTAGCTTGTAGTCATGCTCTTAATCAAGTCTATGTAAGGGATTTGAGAAATCAGATTTTAGACTTGAATGACTACATTAAGTCTCTATTTTGTGATATTTAAAAATATCTATGGTTGATTAAATCTTGAAAATGGGTGGAGATTGTAGCCCTCATGATAAGCGCATATAATCAAAAATCACCTAAATCGGAGTTCGGAGTAAAAAGTTATAAGCGTTTTATTGGCTCTAACAGTGGTAGCACCGCCCCTACCGGCCCTAGATGGGCGGTAGCACCGCCCTAGCGGTGCTACCGGCCCAGATGGGCAGTAGGACCGCCCGGGGCAGTACTACCGATCGAGCGGTATAAAAACTCGAGAAAAGTGTTTTTGGTGGAAATGGCGGTGCTACGGTCCTAGATGGCGGTAGCATCAGTCTTGTAGCAACAGCTAGTTTTGGTGTTTTTAATGCCGAAGTGACCGTTGGCCAAAGGCGGTGCTACCGGCCCTAGTAGAAGCGGTAGCACCGGGTTCGCTGCGTTTTACCCATTTCACCCTCCAACGGCTAGTTTTCTTGAGGGCTATAAAGGGGTGAGCTAGGAGGGTTTTGTATTTATTCGGCACCCATTTGAGGTATTCTTGTGAGCAAAACCCCAAGAGCTCATAGAGCCATATTTGAGTGATTTGAGATGAATTTGATTTAGAGTTTCTTGAGTAGAATCTCTTTGGTGTTGATTTGCTTTCTCTTGAGCTAGTGTGAGCCTCTCCTCTACTTTGTGCATGTGTTGCACTTTGTGAGCAAGGAGAGAAGCATCTAGTTGTATGTGTTGCATCTAGAGAAGGATTGAGCATCCTTGTGCATGTGTTGCACTTGAGGTTCATGCTAGAGGGCTTGGCTTATTACTCTTGGTGTTTGCAGGCACCTAGGCGGCGTGTGGGCGTCGTGCGGTGACCTTCTCAAGGAGATTGTGAGAAGGCCGGCAAAGTTGTAAGGTCGAGCTCGCCAACCGGAGGAGGAAAGAGCTACCACTAGTGGAATTGAGGTGGGTGCTCAATTCGTGGGCCGATCAAAGTGGTTTGGGCTTGCCTCAGCGTGGATTAGGGAGACCAAGCAAGTCTCCGAACACCACGGTAAAACATTGGTGTGTCTTCTTATGTTTGCTTTCAATTCTCTATTTACATTGTTGCAATTTACATTCCTAGAATTAAATTGCTTGATTGTCTTTAGGATTGTATATTATTTAGTAGAGACATAATTAGCAAGTGCACTTAGTAAGCCTAGTTGATTTAGGCTTTAATTTGTCAAAACCTTAGTTTGTCGCTTCCGCATTGATTATTGTTTAGGTTTTGACATAGAGATAAATAAAGTGTGTATTTAGTGAGAAGAATTTTTAAAACCGCCTATTCACCCCCCTCTAGTCGGCATCCTCGATCTTACACTAGCTCCCGTCCTCCACCCTATAGTCCTTCACCTCCATGGCTTCACTGCCGCTTCCACCCTAAGCGAGGCGTCGAGCCACTGACGCCCCTTATCCCCTCCACCTCCCTAGCAGATTGATGACACTAATCTCGACGTGGCTCGACCCTGCGTGTGCTGGCAAGAGAGGAGAAACCGTTGCCACCATGGGTGTTGTCCGCCGCCCTCGGTTCGTCTTTGGCGAGTGGGAGCCGCCTTGCCGGATCTGAGCTAAAGGGTGGAAAGCGTTGCTAAGCCCACATAACACCACTGCTGCCTTGGTGCCTGCCTCTCCTCACGATGACGCCGGCTTGGATAGACAAAAGGTGACGCCTCTCCTCCCCTATTCCCTCCCTATCTTCCCTTGCCTCCTCCTCCCCCTGGTTTCCTCGGTGCCCATGTCAAGTAAGTTGATCTCGCCGATTCATGGAGGCCTTAATTTACTTTGGTCTGATTCTTAATAGACACTGAAGCAAGCCTGCCATATTATTGTAACATTGAAATATGATAGACATGTAGATCTGTTTTTGTACATAAAGATACTCTAGTCCTAGCTCTAATAAATATAGATCATATTTGCAAGTTTGAATCATCGCATGAGTGCGCAGAGATTGTTCTTTCTAAATTGACATGGCTCATTGTGATGCTTCTTTCCTGTCAAAACAGAAGATTAACGTCCTACCATTGGTTGAAGAACTCCATGATATGGATTTTGCTTCTCATGGAGCTTGGGTTATTAGAAGCCCTAAGTAAAGGTATAGAATGTAGAACACTGTTAAGTAAAGGTACATAATGTAGAACACTCTTGTAAATATCTTATGAAATTTAGTTAGCACATATGTTTAGGAAAGCCTGATATTCTGTAATTCAACTATTTTTGCTAACAATATCTTCTTCCATTCAATTAGAACTTTCACAAAGAAGGAGCAACTAGTTTTGTCACTAGAGCATGGTAGATGGGGATGGGGATGTTGCGGCGGCCAATCAAGTAGAGCCGCAACTGGCGAGGCTCTCATAGCGGTGGTGAAGAGCGCTTGATTGGTGGTTAGCGTGATGAGCAACATCATCAGGGTAGCGGCGAGGTCCGTGACCGCAAGGAGTTGTCGCTATCCAAGAAATGCGTATCCTCCCCTTCCCTCTTACAGTTCTTGATTCCCTATTTGTTAGTTTTTTTTCTGATTTGTTGTTGTCGCATGTTTGCCGGATGTTGATCCAGAAAAGAACAGAAGAGGAAGAAACTGCACAAGAGGAAGAGGCTAGTAGAGGAGAAAAGGAAGAGGCTAGAGGAGGATAGCAGACCTAGGGAGGCAACGAAGACGAACAAGGTGAATTTTCCATTGAGCAATTAGATATTAGCTAATATTGTTTCAGCAATGAGAGCAATTAGACAACATGATATTGTCCTGAAAAGTGATTAATGAGTAGACCACATGAATGCTACTGCTTGCTGTTCAATTAGTCATAGTTAGCTTTTCAAATAATAGTTTGGGTAGGAAAGACTCTATTACAATTGCATATTCTCCTTAGTAAGAAAAAGAAAAAATGGAGTTTCTGCTACACACTCAGTAGCAGTAGTGTTCATATATCCTCTGTTTAGTGCTTTTTGAATTGAAAAATTGATGAGTTGGTACAGTGTGAAAAAGAACTGCTTATGTTAATTATTTTCCATGAATGCATGATTATGGTGGTGCCTCTTAGGATCAAAGATAACCGACTAGAGGGGCATTTATTCAAATTAGGGCATATTGCAAAATTTTAAGCAAAGTTTTTCTGGAAATATTTTATTTGAGCTCAAAATGTCTCAAAATATTTTTCAGAATTTTTCTGGCATTTTTCGGGTGTTTTCGCTATTTATTTCGGCTTTGTTTATTTATCAGATTTATTTTAAATCGAAAATGTTTTTAAAAAACATGAGGAATAGTACTGGGCCGGCCCAGCACTGTGCTTAGCCCGGCCCAACACTGTGCTTAGCCCGGCCCAGCGCCAAACCCTAGCCGCCGCGCATTCGAGCCGTCAGATCGAGATCCAACGGTTGTCGTTGCGCCGCGTCGCCCGCGTGCGTGCGCCATCGGATCGTCGCTGCGCGGACGTCCAGGATTTCGCCACGTCGATCGCCTTCGTGAGATCACTGGAGGGACGTAGGCATTGATGCCCATTGTTAGTGTTATGCCCTTGAGGCAATCATTTAGATGATTGTAACATGACTATGTTTATGAATAATAATATGATTATTGGTCCAATGAATGTATATCATTGTATTGATCAACAAGTATGTGACTTGATTATGAAGCTCTTTACTTAATGATGTAATTCGATAAATATCTCTGATCGGATATCATCGTATAGGACTACGATGAATAGATCAGCACATGTAGTGATCGATGATCATGCTTCATAGATCATGGGATATGGAATATCATCTCTACATTGTGGACCATGTTGAAGAACATGGGTTAGATAGACCCGCTTATGGGACAACTGCGAGAATGTTTCATTCTTATGTGTCATCGATGTATCTCATACCTAGAAGATGTATGATCCTTAGACTGAGATTGTCATATTCCTACATGTGTAATAGTTTTCCTTGGGGCTATCAAACACTACTTCCTAACAGGATAGTTATAAAGGTAGCTTTCATGTTTACTATGAAGCGTGCGAGAGGAAGTGGCGATCAAGATGGAATTTGCCACTCCAATGAAGCGGAGATATATGACAAGGCCACTCGTGTGATATGATTAAGAAAGTGCATGGCCATGCCGTGATTGAGAGTCAATCACAACTTATTAATATATCACGGATCGAGAGATGGATTGAATCATCAAAGGATGACATGCTTCGCCTTGAGATCAATCTTCATATACTTGGCAAAGGGATTATTACATGAGTTCTTTTGATAGGTTACATTCGATTTGATCACGGTATGTTTGGGAGTTGGCATACTTTGCAAGAAGCGCTACCAACTATTGGATTGAAAAGGAGTTTTAGAATCCATGTCCAAGCGTATGTGAACTGCGAGGTCACACACTTAATGAAATTTGGGGACGCATTAATTTGGATTGGATCAGTAATTAATGAACCTCGTGGGCTTAGCATCTTTGGTGGGCCCTGGTTTAGGGTTTCATCTCGTGGCTATATAAGGAGGGGAGGAGGGAGGCGCGAGTGTGCTTTCCACGGTTTAGGTTTGATTCACTTGAAACCCTAGCCTCCTCCTCTCGCCGCCCCTAGCAAGCGACTAGGTGCTTGCACACCACGCGCGGCGTTCCATCTACGGGCGTGTGGACTCTGCGGTGACGCTAGCTGCGGCTGCGGCGTGGGAGGGCGATCCACGACGAGGCGAGGGCGATCCACTACATCGGCAACGCGGCTGCGGCGAGGGCGAACCACTACATCGGCGCGCGAAGGATTATGGCGGCGCGCGTCTAGTGGTAATCTTATCTATGATCCCCTTCTTGCGAGTAGCTTTACGGTTCTTGCGGTAGTTTTTTTTTTGTGCTAGCGTAGCATACCGCGTTTCCCTTCAGCCCATGAGTTTCGTTAGTGAGTTTCACGCACGTCGAGGCTCCTTTAAGTGCGTCGGTTAGCGCATTCTGCAGAGGACTTCAAGCCGCTCATTTTGACTCCTTTCACGCTCGCCGAGACGCTCTAGAGACCCCGTGCTAGCTCGCCGTAGTTGCTCTTGCTCGTCGCCGTCATTTTTGCTTCGCCCCGCCGTCGTCCGAGCCCTTCCGCCGTGCTCTGACCCCGTTTCGAGTTCACCGAAGTGAGCCGCGTCGAACCTGTCAGTTCTTCTCGCCGGAGTCGCCCTCTAGCGCCGCCGAACGCGTCCTCCTCCTTAGCGCCGACAGCCTTCTCTTTTGCGCTGCCGTCGACCTCGCTAAACCCCGTCGACCGTCCGATCTGCATCGTGCCGCTCCGGTGAGTCCACGCAGCCCCAAATCCTGTGCTAATTTGGCTTAAGTCATAGCCGTTAGATCTGATACGTGCAGTTTAGATTAGATTTGGCGTTTGGAGCTTTAGATTAGATTTGGGCTGTTTGATTGGATCTATACGGTGATCGTGGGTTCGAGTAATGTCGCGCGAATCCGTGCCGTTCAGATTTGATCGTGCGGCATGGATGACGTCGCGCCCTCGCCAAACCGCGTGCTGACGCATGTGCATGTTGACCGAGGCACGATCGAATCTCGGCCGTTGATTTCAAACGAGCCGTCGAGATTTCGCCGCGTGTGTTCGCGTAAGTCGAGGCGTCGCCGAGTTGGTGCGAGCGTTGACCGTTGGATTTCTGAGCGCCGTCGGATGCGCGACGCGTGTCACGTGGAATTCGAAGCGTTTCGGGTGACGTGGGAGATCTGACCGTTGATTTCTTTGACGGTCATGATTGCGCCATGTGGGTGAGATCTGGCCGTCGGCTAGGATTGCTCGAGATGCTGACACGTGTTCGTGCACGAATCTCGAGGCTAGTCGGTGGCGTCAGCGATGGCGTCGATCTTGGCGTCGGTGGTGAGGCAGTGCAGCGTTACGTGGGCCGAGTCCACCGTGGACCGAGTCCACTGTGGACCAGAGCCGGGACATGGACCCAGTCCATGGACCGAGGCGACGTGGTGGCACCAGGAAGCGACACGTGTCAGATGACATCATGCTAACGCAATAAATTGAGTTTTCAATAGAAAAATAAATAAATTAATTCCGGATTTTCTATTTTGTGATTTATATTTTATTTAAAACTTTGAAAGGCTATAACTTTTGCATTTTAACTCCAATTAAGGTGATTCCAGTCTCTAAAAATTTCTAAAATTGTGCTCTTTTTAATGATGAATTTTATTTGAGTTTTTGAGTTTATATAGTCTACTGTTTTGGTTATTTATTGCATATATAATTTTTACGCGTAGACACAAATTTGTCGGGAAGTTTCGAGGAAGAGTTCGTCGCTCAAGATCAAGCTTCGGAACACGACCAGCAACTCTTCCAAGGCAAGTGATGCTTTGACCATTTTGATCCCAGTTTTTAAAATATATTTTGCTTGAAATTATGCATGCTAAGTTAATTAAAAATGGATTTAAATTAATTTGGGTAATGTAGCTAATCAACCCATATTGTTATTGCCACCTTGAAATTATCATTCGTATGCCCTGAAATCTTTGTCACCCTAAAATGAATCATAATTGTTGGATATAATATGATGCCAACACGGGAGGCTATACCGTGATTAGATGCTTAGCCTTGCAACGGGTCAGGTACGATCTTTCGGAAGAATGCCACAATACTGACTAATGAAATATTGAATGTATTTTGGAAATGGTGTGATGATGCTAAGTGATGAAACTGAGGTACGGAGACCGTGTGGCTCTGTACCGATGTTAAGTTATTATTGGCATGTGTTGCACAATAATCAACTGGGTGAGAAAATGATTTGGACTAGGGCAAGTGGCAGGAGGCTTAGTGCCAGGCGGGCCTGTGTGGCAATGGGTTGATGAGTGTTGTGAGTCTGAGTGCCACATTGGGGTGTGTGCCACTGTTGAGAGATGAAAGTCTTGCCCTGGTCAGCTGTCGGGACCCGAATTTGCAAATCCGGACCCTCTGTGTATACCGCACTAGTCCAGGATCACGCTAGTGCACACAGGCTCAACATAGATGCTATCATAGTCACACACAGCGAAATATAGCATAAACTTCATTAATTAATAATAACTGTTGTCTTACATGAATAATGCCTCACAGGGCTTAAAAGAGTATCAATGAGAAGCGGCGGAAATAGAATAAACGCGATGGCGCTCGATTCGCCACGAGCAACCCAGCGAGGCTCGGACCCTAAGCATTCGCATCCAAATAATCCTCATCCATGGTAGCGTAGATTCTTCCTCTTACGAAGTTGTTGTTGATGGGGTGAGTACATAAAGCACTCAACAAGTTGTGCAAAATAATGCAAGTCTAATATTCTATATGTTTGGCTTAATCCAAAGGAATGGCTAGTAAGGGTATTTTTGCAATAAGCGACATTTAACAAGAATACAATAAATAGATTGGAAAGCGATAAAATAAATACGATAATTAATCCAAAGTATTTACGAAATACACCAAGTTTCCAATCCTAAATTAATTTTCCACTTTCCATGGCACCTTGCCATCCCAACAAGTTTTTGTTTAACAAAAGTCTAACCCTTAAGCTGTAATTCCGAGCATTGCCCAATACAGTGAGCACGGCTATTCGAATAGATTGTACACTCTGCGGAGGTTATGCACTTTACCCACACGATACAACCAAACACCACCAAGGCGAGTGATCATAACAAAGCCTTTACAATGCTACACCTAGACCCATCTTTGCTCGCTAAGGTTTCAACAGAAGGGTTAAACCACCACAACAGGCCCCCTCTTGCGCCATGTGAGTTAAACCGTAACCGGGACTCACTATTCACCACGACGATGCGAAATCTAGGTTTCACAAATTATTCACTAGGTTGTCCCATTCCGACATGTGGTTGCAAGAGAGACTCGGGTCAAAGGCTTGCAAGGTTAAGTCCTTAAGGTGATTAAGGCAAGACTTCCACATACCCCCGCCAAACTGGCCCACCTTGGCACAATGCCCTTGCCACTTGCCTCAATCTAAAATCATTACCACCCGGTTGATTACCAAGCACCACATGCCATCAACATTTCAATCCCGATGTGTGACCTCCTCGCCACGACAACTTGATATCATTGTGTGACAACACATGACACACCAATTCATAAACATTGTTCCATATTCCATTAGTCAAGATTAAGTATCGACATTCGGACACATGTGATGGCGTGGCATGGCTAAGCAATCTATGACGATCTAACTAGCCCATGTTGATTATCAACTATAATTCCACATCCTAGGGTGACAAATAGATCATGGCATATAATTGACAAGGTATGGTTTAATTCAAATAGGCATATTATCTAATTCCCAGATTAATTGAAATCATTTATACACATAAAATATCATGCATAAAGTTTAAAAGACAAAATAGTAATTTGGTGAAAATTAGGTGCAACATGATCAAAGCACAACTTGCCTTGGAGTAGGTGCTGGTCTTGATCTGAGCTTGGGTCTTGGGAGCGAATCTTCTTAGGATCACCGAAGCGGTTCAACGTCTCACGCGAAGCGATGCCAAAATAGCAAATAAACACCAAACCAGAGAGCAACCAAACTCCAAAAATAAAATAAAATTCACCAATAAATAGATCTTGATTTTACAAATTTTTAGAAATTTGAAACACTCAAATCCGAGTTAAAATGCAAAAGATATAGCCTTTTGAAGTTTGAATAAATCTGAAAATACGAAAATAGAATTTCGATTTTTACAATTATTTTCTATTGGAAAAGATTTTATTGCGCAACGCGACGTCAATACGACTCGGACCAATCGGCCGACGACCGTCGCTGGTCCATGGACTCGGTCCACGGAACGCCTCGTCCACCGTGGGCCGCGCCCACGGCGCCTCGCACCACGCGCCCGACGCGGCGCGCGATCGATTAGTCGCGGCGCCGCCCGTGCCGATGCTCGACACGCGGCGCGATCTGCGCGACGATCGGCGGCTAACGCTCATCGCACTGCGCGCGCGATCTCACCCGAACAACCACGATCCAGCGGTCACGCTTACGACATTGTTTCTGCGAGACGGCGGCGTGGCTCGATCTGGATGGTCGCTGGAGATCCGGCGGTGTCGCGGCTTCAGCACGGCGATGTCGCGCGCGGCGCGAGTTCGGAGACGAGGGCGGCGGCGACCAGACGGCGTTACGGCTCCTGCCGGCGGCGAAGAGGTAGCTGCTCGGTGCGGCTCGACGTGGCGAACCAGCTGGAACCCACACGTCGAGCGGCGGCAGCGGCGGCGAACGGCGAGAAAAGCAGCGGCGGCGCTAGAAAACTACGGCGAGCTCTCGGGGCTAAGCGGCGGTGACTCAACGGCGAAGGCTAGCTGGCGGATGCGCTGCGGGATGAGGAACCTCGGTGTGCGGCTGCGGCTTTATAGCCTCGGCATGCGCGCTAAAGCGGCAACCCTAAATCACGCGGCGGCGGCAAGCGGCGGATTCGGAAAACCGAATCGGAGGCGAAGGCGACGGCAAACCGTCCGATTTACAACAGCGGCGAGATTAGATCCGGTGATACGATCCGATCCGCTCTTTCCAAAATCAGCGGCGAGATCTAAACTTACCAAAACAACGCGAAGCGATCCCGACCGCTCGATCTCAATCCAACGGCCAAAGCGCTAGGGTTCGCGAAGGAGACACCGTCCGATCTTCATCCAACGGCCACGCGCGAGGCGGAAGCGGTGATCGGGCCGCACGTCGATGGGCGCACGACGCGATCTTGGGCTTGGCCCGATCTTATTCACTCGATTTTCAAAAGCTTTTGATTTAAAATAATTCCGAAATTAGATTAATCTACTTTAAGCAATTAAAATATCGGGAAAAATCGAGAAAATTCTCATAAATACTTTGAGACATTACGAGCACAAATAAAATATTTTTGGTAAAACTTTATATTAACTTTATCTATATATATTTAGTTTTCACAAAGGTTCAATATACTTAATTAAATTCAATTCAATTAATTTACGAAAAAAATCTAATAAATTGAGAAAATCACCAAAAAGCATATGGCGAAATTATAAGCCAAATTTTGGGATGTTACAAACCTCCCCATATGAGAATCTCGACCAGAGATTCAAGGTGACTAGGAAATAGGTTTGGAAATTCGACTTGAGATCCTCTTCACGCTCCCGGTTGCTTCATTCTCGAATGGTTGCTCCATGAACTCTGCAAAGCGGCCCGACTTGGTCACGGTCTTGCGGTCCATAACATCCGAGATTACGATTGGTTGCCCTTGTAGGTCAGATCTTTCTGCAATTCAATCTCTCCCAAAGGCGTCTGCTCCGCTGGCACCGAAGACACTTCTTGAGCTGTGACACATGGAACACATCATGCACGCCTGCTAGTGACTGCGGCAATTCTAACTGATAAGCAACCTCCCCTCGACGGCTCAAAATTTTGAACGGTCCAACATATCTTGGGGCAAGCTTCCCTTTAACGTGGAACCTTTTAACTCCTTTCAGAGGGTAACCTAAGATATCTGAAATCATCGAGTTGAAGCTCAAATCACGGCGTCGATTATCGCATAACTTTTTGTCTTGATTGCGCGATTTTCAACTTTGTCTCTTATCATGGCAACTTGCTCTTGACTTCCTTGAGAATATTAGGGCCAAATATCATCGTTCCCTGTCTCATTCCAATTGTTGAAGTGACAGCGACACGACCATATAAAGCTTGAATGGCGACATCGCAAACTAGCACAGTAATCGTTGTTATAACTGAACTCTGCATATGGCAAACACTTATCCCATGATGTAGTATAGGCTAATGCACAAGCCCTTAGCATATCCTCCAGAATTTGATTTACCCTTTCTGTTTGACCATCAGTCTGCGGATGATATCTTTGTCTTTGAAGTTCAAGCAGCGTTCCCATAGCTTCATGCAATTTATCCCAAAATCTCGAGGTGAACTGGGTACCTCTATCGACACTATTTTCTTTGGTACACCATGCAAACACGACTACGGCTATGTATAGTTACGCTAACCGGTCTCTGAGTAAGTGGTCTTATTTGGAATGAAGTGAGCAACTTTGGTCAATCGATCCACGATAACCCATATAGAATCATACCCATTTTGAGTTCTTGGCAATCCGGTGGCGAAATCCATACGATTTCTTCCACTTCCATTCGGGACTTTTAGCGGTTGTAGCAAACCTGCTGGTCTCGATGTATTGCCTTAACTCTCGGCATACATCGCACAAGGCAACGTGCTCGCGACTTCGCGCTTCATATTCGACCACCAAAACCTCTCCTTTAAGTCTGGTACATCTTAGCGCTTCTGGATGAATTGAATACTTGGAATCATGAGCCTCTTCCAAAATCAACTGCTTAAGTTCTAGTCTGCATTTGGCACACAAATCGACCCTTGAACCACATGGTACCTTGGTCGTCCACGGTAAAGTCCTTTGCTAATCCTTCATCCTTTTTAGCCTTGATTCGGTTGACTTTCTCATCATCTTTTGTCCTTCCGAATTTGATCTTGAGCATTGGCTTCACTTCCAAAGCAGCTAGGAATCCTTCTAAAACTACTTCCAATTTTAAATTTTGCAATTCTCTGCACGATTCATTGTCCTTCTGCACCATCATATTCGCCACGTAGCTCTTGCGACTTAAGGCATCGGCTACCACATTTGCTTTTCGGATGGTAATGAATTCCCATGTTATAATCCTTGATTAATTCCAACCATCTCCTTTGCCTCATATTGAGATCGATTGAGTGAAAATATATTTCAAACTCTTATGGTCCGTATATATCTCACATCTATTTCCAATGAGATAATGGCGCCACAATTTCAAGGCATGCACCACGGCGGCCAATTCCAAGTCATCGTAGGATAATTTCCTTCATGCGGTCTTAAGCGCCTTGGCGCATATCGACCACTTTACCCTCTTGCATCAATCGCATCAAGACCTGTCTTGGCGCATCACGATATATATCAAGTATTACGAACATTAGGCAAAACCAACATTGGGTGTTGTTTAGCGCTTCTTTAATTCCTCAAAACTCTTATCACAATCGGCGTCCATGAAAATTTCTTTTCCTTTTCAATAAGCGAGTAAGAGGTCTAGCAATCGTCGAAAATCCTTCTATGAACCGGCGATAATATCCTGCCATTCCCGAAAACCGGACTTGAGTGGCGGACTTTGGTTGCTCCCAATGCAACACTCGCCTCCACTTTGCTTGGGTCGACAAACAACTCCTTCTGCGATCATGACATGACCAGAAATTCCACCTTTTCCTTCCAAAAGTCGCATTCTTGAATTTAGCATACTGTTTGTTGCTCACGCACTTTTCCAACACTAGCCTCGGATGATTTGCGTGCTCTGCCGGTCTTGAATATACCAAAATATCATCTATGAACACAACAACAAACTTGTCCAAGTATTCCATGAAAATCTTATTCATCAAGTTCATGAAATAGGTGGCGCATTGGTCAATCAAAAGACATGACCGTGAACTCATAATGTCCGTATCTTGAAGAAAATGCGGTTTTGGAACATCTTCCGTCCGAATCTTTAGTTGATGATATCCGGAACGAAGGTCTATCTTGGAGAAAACTCCAGCTCCTCTCAACTGGTCGAACAGATCATCAATCCTTGGCAGCGGATACTTATTCTTAATCGTCACTTCATTAAGTGCACGGTAATCAATACACATTCTAAGGCTTCCATCCTTTTCACGACAAACAAAATGGCGCTCCCCATGGCGGCGAACTTGGTCTTATAAAACCTTTCTCTAATAACTCGTCGATCTGTTTCTTCATCTCTACTAACTCATCGGTAGGCATCCGGTAAGGTCTTTTTGCTATCGGTCTTTGTGCAGTACTAACTCAATGACAAACTCAATGTCACGGTCTAGCGGCATTCCTGGCAGATCCTCTGGAAATACATCTGGATATTCTTTGACCACTCGCACGTCCTCAATGCTGACGGCTTTCATGCTATTAACCATTAATTGACCCTTGCGAACTGATGTCGCTCGGAATTCCACCTTTTCTCTGTAGGGCTCTCAATGGATACAACCCTTCGACCACAATCCAATACCGTCTTATGCTTGGTTAACCAATCCATACCAAGGATAACATCTAAAACTTGGGCATCTAGAATAATTAAGTTAGCTAGGAACTCTACCCGTTAATTATCGACTTTACCCCAAACATCAATATTAGATCTTAACTCGGATCACGGGGCTTGAACTAGCATCACACACTTGAGATTTTCATGCTTAAACCATTTTTAGATGCAAAAGCTCGAGAGACAAATGAATGTGAAGCTCTGAATCAAATAATCTTTATTGCAGTCTTGAGTTTACAAAAACTTACCCGATCTGACGTCGATGCTTCAGGCTCCATCGGCGGTGATGTGGTTGACTCGCCTCGAATAGTAGCTTGAGGCGTCACTCCTGCTGTCGGCTCCTCGATTCGCTCCGTCATCGGTGCCTTAGCGGTGTCGTTCCAAGGTTGAAACGCCTTGGCGTGATTCCTCCTTTCTCGGGACATCTATTAGCATAATGCTGACTCATTGCAAGCGTAGCACCTTACGGCGGTGTTCTTTGCACTCCCCTTGAGCATTGTTACCTTGGGGGCGTCGATAACCTTGTCACGATGGTCGCGGTGCGGTGTTGTTGGCTTGTTAACGACTTGTGGTTGGAACCTAGCAAAGCATTGCGGGGTCATCCTCATTCGTAGGTGGTTAGGCGTCCACAGGGTTAGTCATCAAGCGTTTGCGATTTTCCCCAAGCTCCTTGCGCTTATCCTCCGAATCAAAGCCTTGTTTACCAATTCTTGGAAATCGGAAAAGTGTGGGATGTCGGCCCACTTGCGACCACGAGTTTAGTCCTTTCATGAAGCGGGGTGTCTAGCCTTGTCCGTCGCTACATCTTGGGAGCATAGCGTGCTAAGCGTGTGAATTTGTTCAAGTAATGTCGACCGGTTGGCCTCCTTGCTTAAGCGCCACAATTCTTCCTTTTGGGTCCATCATTCCCTCAGTGCGTGGTGCTGGCGAAAGGCCGTTGCGAACTCTTCCCACGTGATTTCCATGGGTGCCTCATGAGTAGCACGATGGTTCTCCCACCATTCTGCATTTGTTCCCTCTAGGCGATGGGATGCGTAAAGAACCCTCTCATGCCCTTCACATTGTGTGATGTACAACTTCCTCTCAATGGTTCTCACCAATCATCCGCTTCCAAGGGTTGGCGTTGCGAGAATGTTGGCGGTCGGGTCCTCATGAAGTCGACAACTTGGAGTAAGGGCGAGGCCGCCATTGTTGTTCGCTTTCAGTGAGGTTGTTGATCGCGACCATATTGGTCATCTCTTTGCATCATAGTGCGCATCAAGCGAGTTTGCTTGTGAGAAAAGCTCCCAAGTTACGCATATCCTTTGGCGGTGCTTGCTGCGGTGGTACTCCTTCATTGGGATTATTGCTCGAGCGTAGACCACTTCCGAAGCCCCATTGTTCTTTGCGAGTGTTCACCATCCGCTTGATTGCTTCTTGGGTTAGGAAAGATAGATGTAGCATAGATAAGATGCAAGAATTTCTAAGGCGGAAACAGTTAAACCCAACTTAAATAATCTTTATTATTATTACTTGGTATGGTTGCTTACAATGCCTAAGGGCTTTGCAACACATCTTGCACACTCAAACAAACAATTAAGAACCAACTAAACATGCAACTTTAACGTCTACTAAAAGGGTAAAGGCTAACTTAAAACGCGACTCAACACTCGAGTCTCAACACAACTCTAAGATCGACTCTCACTCATCCACCACCTGGTGAGGCCGATCCAGGGCATACACTGGTGGGTGGGGTGGCATGGGTGCGAACCTATCTGGTGACCCTCTGCTGGCTCCTCGGGCTCCCACTCACGCTCTTAGGGTCTTCTTCTTCTTCTTCTTCGGCGACCTCATCCGGCTCCTGGACGACTTGGTCCGCTATTTCCTCGGCTACCTGCAAGGCCTCCTCCAGCTCGCCGATGACTCTGGCTGCTGCGTCGCGGGTCTTTTGAAGCTCCCGCTCTGCCACTCTCAACGCTTCACACGCTGTCTCCAGTTCTTGCGCAGTGTCCCTCAAGTGATCCTCCTTGGCGGTGGCGAACTCAGCAAGGTGTCTGCGATAGCACACTCTCCTTCCACGATCCGTCGACGCCGCGCGCTCGCCTTTGTCGGGTGAAGTCGAAATCGGTGTTCTGCGGCTCGTAGGCGAGTCGTGGCGGATCCGTCGTAGAGCAAGTCTAGCGACCTCGAACTCTAGCCTCGTAAGTGAACCTGCAGGCGGTGATGTGGATCGATGCAGTGGTCTCGTCGCACTCTCGGCGAAGATGATCGACTGCGAAGAACCCCGATGCACACCGTTGGCGTTCGATTGCTTCCTCGGTAGAGCGGACGATCAAAGCCTCCAATCACTTGAAGAACTCTCCACAGCTCCATGGCATAGCCACCCTGTCTTGACTCGAAGGACTGAAAGATCGGCATCTATTCAAAACAAAATTTTGAATAAGATCTCCACTAAAGCAACAGCGAAAAGAAGGTAATTTAGCAAGGATGAGAGTAGAAGGATGAGATAAGCCAAAAGTTTCATATTAGTCAATTTTACCGTTTTCTTTAGAAAATAATTTTGGACACTCCTAAGAGATACCAACTACCTAGGGCCAAGACCTATAGTCAGTATGGCTCTGATACCACCTCTGTCGGGACCCGAATTTGCAAATCCGGACCCTCTGTGTATACCGCACTAGTCGAGGATCACGCTAGTGCACACGAGCTCAACATAGATGCTATCATAGTCACACACAGTGAAATATAGCATAAACTTCATTAATTAATAATAAGCTGTTGTCTTACATGAATAATGCCTCACGGGGCTTAAAAGAGTATCAATGAGAAGCGGCGGAAATAGAATAAGCGCGGTGGCGCTCGATTCGCCACGAGGCAACCGACGCGGCTCGGACCTAAGCATTCGCATCAAATAATCCTCATCCATGGTGGCGTAGATTCTTCCTCTTACGAAGTTGTTGTTGATGGGGTGAGTACATAAAGCACTCAACAAGTTGTGCAAAATAATGCAAGTCTAATATTCTATATGTTTGGCTTAATCCAAAGGAATGGCTAGTAAGGGTATTTTTGCAATAAAGCGACATTTAACAAGAATACAATAAATAGATTGGAAAGCGATAAAATAAATCTGATAATTAATTCAGTATTTCGAAATACACCAAGTTTCCAATCCTAAATTAATTTTCCACTTTCCATGGCACCTTGCCATCCCAACAAGTTTTGTTTAACAAAAGTCTAACCCTTAAGCTGTAATTCCGAGCATTGCCCAATACCGTGAGCACGGCTATTCGAATAGATTGTACACTCTGCAGAGGTTATGCACTTTACCCACACGATACAACCAAACACCACCAAGGCGAGTGATCATAACAAAGCCTTTACAATGCTACACCTAGACCCGAGATTGCTCGCTAAGGTTTCAACATGAAGGGTTAAACCACCACAACAGGCCCCCTCTTGCGCCATGTGAGTTAAACCGTAACCGGGACTCACTATTCACCACAGCGAGATCAAATCTAGGTTTCACAAATTATTCACTAGGGTGTCCCATTCGGACATGTGGTTGCAAGAGAGACTGGGTCAAAGGCTTGCAAGGTTAAGTCCTTAAGGTGATTAAGGCAAGACTTCCACATACCCTGCCAAACTGGCCCACCTTGGCACACTTGCCCTTGCCACTTGCCTCAATCTAAAATCATTACCACCCCAGTTGATTACCAAGCACCACATGCCATCAACATTTCAATCCCGATGTGTGACCTCCTCGCCACGACAACTTGATATCATTGTGTGACAACACATGACACACCAATTCATAAACATTGTTCCATATTCCATTAGTCAAGATTAAGTATCGACATTCGGACACATGTGATGGCGTGGCATGGCTAAGCAATCTATGACGATCTAACTAGCCCATGTTGATTATCAACTATAATTCCACATCCTAGGGTGACAAATAGATCATGGCATATAATTGACAAGGTATGGTTTAATTCAAATAGGCATATTATCTAATTCCCAGATTAATTGAAATCATTTATACACATAAAATATCATGCATAAAGTTTAAAAGACAAAATAGTAATTTGGTGAAAATTAGGTGCAACATGATCAAAGCACAACTTGCCTTGGAGTAGGTGCTGGTCTTGATCTGAGCTTGGGTCTTGGGCGGCGAATCTTCTTAGGATCACCGAAAGCGGTTCAACGTCTACGCTAAAGCGATGCCAAAATAGCAAATAAACACCAAACCAGAGAGCAACCAAACTCCAAAAATAAAATAAAATTCACCAATAAATAGATCTTGATTTTACAAATTTTTAGAAATTTGAAACACTCAAATCCGAGTTAAAATGCAAAAGATATAGCCTTTTGAAGTTTGAATAAATACTGAAAATACAGAAAATAGAATTTCGATTTTTACGAATTATTTTCTATTGGAAAAGATTTTATTGCGCCAGCGACGTCATACGACTCGGACCAATCGGCGCCGACACGTCGCTCGTCCATGGACTCGGTCCACGGAACCGCCTCACAGTCCACCGTGGGACGCGGCCCGGCGCCTCGCACCACGCGCCGACACGCGGCGCAAGATCGATTAGTCTGCGACGCGCGCGCGTGCCGATGCTCGACACGCGCGCGCATCTGCGCGACGATCGGCGGCTAACGCTCTCGCACAGCGGCGCGATCTCACCCGAACAACCACGATCCAGCGGTCACGCTTACCCGTTTTTCTGCGAGACGAAGCGGCGTGGCTCGATCTGGATGGTCCATTGGAGATCCGACGGCCGTCGCAGCTTCAGCACGGCGATGTCGCGGCGCGCTGAGTTCGGAGCGAGGGCGGCGGCGACCAGACGGCGTTCGCTCTGCCGGCGGCGAAGAGGTAGGCGCTCGGTGCGGCTCGGCGTGGCGAACCCGGAATGGAACCCACACGTCGAACGGCGGCAGACGAGCGGCGAACGGCGAGAAAACGCAGCGGCGCTAGAAAACTACGGCGAGCTCTCGGGGCTAAGCGGCGGTGACTCAACGGCGAAGGCTAGCGGCGGATGCGCTGCGGGATGAGGAACCTCGGTGTGTGGGCTGCGGCTTTTATAGCCTCGGCATGCGCGCTAAAGCGGCAACCCTAAATCACGCGGCGGCGGCAAGCGGCGACGGATTGGAAAACCGAATCGGAGGCGAAGTACGACACCGTCCGATTTACAACGAGCGGCGAGATTAGATCCGGTGATACGATCCGATCCGCTCTTTCCAAAATCAACGGCGAGATCTAAACTTACCAAAACAACGCGAAGCGATCCCGACCGCTCGATCTCAATCCAACGGCGAAGGCGCTAGGGTTTCGCGAAAGGAGACACCGTCCGATCTTCATCCAACGGCCACGCGCGCGAAGCGGCGGCAATGGCAGTGATCGGCCGCGCGTCGATGGGCGCACACGCGACAAGATCTTGGGCTTGGCCCGATCTTATTCACTCGATTTTCAAAAGCTTTTGATTTAAAATAATTCCGAAATTAGATTAATCTACTTTAAGCAATTAAAATATCGGAAAAATCCCAAAAATTCTCATAAATACTTTGAGACATTACGAGCACAAATAAAATATTTTTGGTAAAACTTTATATTAACTTTATCTATATATATTTAGTTTTCACAAAAGGTTCAATATACTTAATTAAATTCAATTCAATTAATTTCTGAAAAAAAATCCAATAAATTCAGAAAATCACCAAAAAGCATATGAGCGAAATTATAAGCCAAATTTTTGGGATGTTACATCAGCTAAGGACTTCACCTTACAAGTCTTTGAACTGAGTCATCCGTGCAACCACATGTCTGGTTTGGGACAGACCTGGTTGACTAGGGTTCTGATATCTTTCCTCTGAAACCTCGGGGTGACAGTACACAGGGGTGTATTTGTGTAGGGGAGCGTACCTGTGCTACGGCTTGGTGCCTATCCAACGGTGTTAGCCTTTCTATACTTCGGCTCTGTGTGAGGGGAGTGATAGCGAAGGCAATACCGGAGAGGTTCATTGGTTAAGGTAGAGGTTCCTGAAAGGCTTGGTTACGGGCAATCACCTGTGTGGTGAGCGGCTGTATCTTGTGGGTAAAGTGTACAACCTCTGCAGAGTGTCAAATCTATTCGAATAGCCGTGTCCGCGGTATTGGACATTGCTCGGGAATTACAGTCAAGGGTTAGATCTTCAAAAATAAAATGTGGAAAGGGTGGCGGTGTGCCAGTGTCAAGAATAATCTAATTAAGGCTGTGTGCCAAGTTTACGGAAAAAAAGTGTTTAAAGAACTTAGTACTATTATTAACTGTTTCACTGCTTTTAATGTAAATAAATTGTTAGTTTAAAAATGTTGTTTGATGCAAATGAGCCAAGTAAGCCAATTCTTTGGAATAAGTCTTGCATATAGTAATAGCAATGCATTATGTGCATTACTTGTTGAGTGCCTTGAGTACTCACCCCTCCTTGCCTATCAACCCAACATCAGTGTAGGAGTCTACGCCAGCATGGGAGGAGGAGTACATCGAAGAGCCGGACAATTAAGGGGCAAGCCCAGTCAGTTGCCTGTGGCAAGTTGAGGGGACTCCACGAAGTTTATTGCTTTCCGCTGTTATCTGTTATTAGGATAATGTAAGCCCTGCGTGGCTGATCTTATGTAAGGAGACCGTAAGGTCGTACAATTCAGTCTATATAAATGTTTGCACTACTTGTTATTGTATCACTGTAATGTCTGTGATGATTCAACCCTATAAGGACTGTGTGTGCCAGCGTGATCCTGGACTGGCACAGAATACACAGAGGGTCCGGATTCTCAGAATCGGGTCCCGACAAAGGTGGTATCAGAGCAGGCTAACTGTAGGTCTTGACCCTAACTAGGTTAGTTGTGTCTAGGAGGATAAAACTATTTTCAAAAATTTAATAACTTGAGCAAGAATATCAATGAAACCTCGACTTATCTTTGCTCTCTTGCTCCATACCTATGCTAAATTCTTATTATTATTTTGTGTCTATTTTAAATTAAGGCCTGACCAGAGTTGAGTTGGCAGATGGTCAGGAGGATCCATACCTTTGGCGAGCGCGCTGGTTGTTATGCCGCGGAGCTGTGGAGGATGTTTCAAGTTCTTGGAGGTTTTGACAGGCCCCTTTACCGTGGTTGCACCTGGGCGGTCAACGGTAGAGTCAGAGGCATGGCTACGACGATCACTGTCTTCGCGAGAGAGCATGCGGGAGCAAGCCGAACGTTCAACATCATGGTCCGAAGGGTCACCTTTGAGGCCGGGATTCAGGAGTCCGCGCGTCTGGCCATGAGGAAGATCGGTCAAGCTTATGTTGGAGAGCTTCAGGACACTGTGTTTCGTCTACACCCGCAGGAGGGAGGAGCTCCAGGAGGACAGCTTCATCTAGAGGGTGATGCGGCGGTCGTGCACCTTGCATGATTCGCAGCCGCTCAGGAGCAGGTGATGGACCAGACTGTCCATGAGCTTCAGTCTGTTTATGCCGCTTTGGTGGCAGTCGAGCAGACTCTTCAGGAGACCAGGTCTTTCGCTTTTCGGCGGATTGGAGAGTTGGAGGACGCTCTCTACGCTCCTTGGGAGCCGCAGCCGGGTTGGCTCGATGAGTGATCGAGTCTAGTCGGGGGTAGTGTCGAGACTCGAGTGTTTGAGTCGCGTCTTTTATTTCAGAGTCACCATTAGGTGTGAGTCGTTGTTGAGTCTTAATGCTTGTTTGTTGTTTGCTTTGTTTCGTAAGTGTCTAGTATGCGTTGCATTGCCCTTAGGCACTTGTGAGCAACCATACTACTTTACTAAAATTAATAAAGTTGCTAAATAATTTAAGTTACACCTATTTCTCCTATATAAGTTCTTTTCTTGTCTATGCTTTCTTCTTCTTTTCTTAACCTTGAAAGCTTTCAACAGATGGTGAGGACTCGTGGCAAAGTTGGAGCTAGTGGAAGTGGTGCCAATCAGGCGGAAAACCAGAATGAGGAACTATCAATGGCTATCTTAATAAATGATAGGGATGTGTTGGATACATCACGCATAACAATGGTAGATTTAATCAAGCATCAAAACGGTTTTGGGCTAGAGGACATAAGTGGTTGGGATTTGATTTCAGTAATGAAGGAACATATACAAGACAATTGGTGTCTAGGAAAACACACATGAGGCAGGCTTCTTAATTGGCACCCGAAAATGGGAAGTGCTCCCTCCCTCATGTGAGCCCTAGGGGCAGGTTGTCCTAGCCATGAGTCAAGTTGATGGAGGCATTCATTACTTGTTTTCATACTCAACCAACAAGAGTTACATAAGATGTAATTAGCAAAGGTGTTGCTTACCTATGTCATTGAATTTCTAGCAGTGATGCCAAAGCTCACTAGTGTTTGATGAATATGGATCTTGAATACTCATTATGTGTCTATAAAAGGGACATAAAATAGGAGTGTCTTTTATTAAAATGTCTAATAAAATTATTACATAAACATAGTGTTTAGAATCTTTGCATGTTTTTGTTGTAGTTCAATGGCACCTTCTACTCCTGCTCCTGCTATACCTGGTTTTGCTTTGAGATCGGTTTTGGAAAGGGAAAAACTTAATGGAACAAATTTTGTTGATTGGTATCGCAACCTGAGAATTGTTCTCAAGCATGAAAAGAAGGACTATGTTCTAGAGAATCCAATTCCTGATGAACCAGCCGAAAATGCTCCTCGCAACTTGAAGGTTGAATATGAAAAACATGTTAATGATTCTGTAGAGGTCAGCTGTCTCATGCTTGTCACCATGGACTCTGAGCTCCAAAAGCAATATGAGGACCAGAATGCTTACAATATGATTGTGGGCTTAAAGGGCATGTTTGGGAATCAAGCAAGAGCTGAAAGGTATGGTATCTCAAAGCTTTTATTTGCTTGTAAGTCGGTGAAGGCGATCGGTCGACCCTCATGTGAAAGATGATTGGTTACATTGGGAGATTGGAAAAACTTGAGTTTCCCCTTAGCCTCGGTTTGGCCACAGATGTTATTCTCCAGTCTCTGCCACAGAGCATTGAGCCATTCATTATGAATTTTCATATGAATAGCATGGAGAAGAGCTTAACCGAACTACATGGGATGCTCAAGGCTGCCGAGGAAAGCATTAAGAAAAAACCCAATCATGTGATGATGGTTCAAAAAACAACTGCATTCAAAAAGAGGAAGGCCATGGCTGGGGGAACGGGAAAGAGCAAGGGCAAGGGCAAAGGCAAGGCTCAAGATGAGATCGCAAGCCTCAAAACTAAGCTTCAGAAGCTTAAAGTTGGCCCTCAACTTGATACCCAATGCTTCTATTGCAAGAAGTCAGGACATTGGAAACGGAACTGCGAAAAGTACCTGGCAGATAAGAAGAATGAAAATGTGATTTCCTCTTCAGGTATTAATGTTATAGAAACTAATCTTGCTACTTCTTAACTCAGCTCATGGGTATATGATACCGGTTCGGTTGCTCACATTTGCAATTCGATGCAGGGGCTGATAAAGAGTAGAGACTTGGCAAAAGGATAAGTGGATCTTCGCGTGGAGAATAAAGCAACAGTTGCTGATCTTGCCGTTGGCACGTACCCATTGCATTTACCTTCAGGATTAGTTTTAGAACTCAATAATTGTTATTTTATTCCATCTTTGAGTAGAAACATTATTTCATCTTCTTGTTTGGAACATGAAGGTTATGATTTCAGAATAAAGAACTTTATTTGTTCGATATTTTTGAATGACATGTATTATGGTCGTTGCCCCATGGTGGATGGGTTGTACGTCCTTGAACTCGAAGAAAAACTTGTCTATAACATTAATGTAAAAAGGCCTAGGCCTAATGATTTGAACCCTACCTTTTTATGGTATTATCGCTTAGGTCATATAAATGAGAAACGCATTAAGAATCTCCAAGGTGATGGACTTCTAACCTCATTTGATTTTGAATCATTTAAAACATGTGATTCTTGTTTACTTGGCAAAATGACAAAAGCCCCTTTCACAGGTCTCCTTTTATAGCCTCCAAGCAAATGCCCCCCAAGGCCTCTTTTATAGCCTCCAAGCCAAAACTAGCCGTTGGGGGCGAAATCTGGAAAAACACAACAAACCCGGTGCTACCGCCCTACTGGGACCGGTAGCACCGGCCTCCTCGCCAACGGCTACAAAACTAGCCGTAGCAGGATTTTCGGTAGCACCGGACCGGAACCGAACACAAAAACACCCCTCTTTGGATTTTTCACTCCAGCCAGATGAGCGATAGCACCAAACCTCCGGTGCTACCGGGCTACCATGGGCGGTAGCACCGGACTGCCAATCCGCTCAAAAACATCCCTCTCTGAAATTTTCACACCGACCAGAGAGACGGTAGCACCAGCCAAACTGTGGTAGTACCGGACCCCCGGTGCTACCGGCCTTACACGGGCGGTATGACCAGCCTTGGGGAGAAAACACTGTTTTTCATAAAAACTTTTCTCCAACCCATTAAAGATTTATTATTTGTGCTATGTGAGGATCAACACATGATCACAACACTTTGCAAAACACATTTGCACATGTTAATCACATACTCCAAAGAATCACATTAAGCACAACTTATTTGCAAAACACATTTGCAGATAAACCAAGAACTTTATGAGATAAATCCTCTTAGCCCTGTGATAATCAACACATGATCAAGTCAATTTGCAAAACACATTTGCAAACCCTATTCACATGCACTAGGATCGAAACCCATAATCTCAAGTTCATTTGCAAAACACATTTGCAAACAACAACTCCAACTTATTTGCAAAACACATTCGCAAATAAACCACGAACTTATAAGATCAATCCTCTTAGCCATGTAAGGATCAACACATGATCCCGACACTTTGCAAAACACATTTGCAAATGCCAACACATGCTCTAGGATCGAACGTAACAACTTCCAGCTTATTTGCAAAACACATTTGCAAATAACAAATCAATACTTTGCAAAAACACATTTTGCAAACACAAAGCATAAACCAAGCTTAGCCATGTGATGATCAACACATGATCCAATCACAAGTTAGAACACCAAAGCATGAGCTCTCTATTTGCAACACATGCAAATCTCTAGCACCATGCAAACAACCACAACAAATCAAGTTGCTTCAGCTTTCTCCTTTTGCAACACATGTAAAACTTAGCTCCAAGCAAAAACCAAATCAAATAAGATTCAATTAAGATGCAAGCATGAGCACCCTTATTTGCAACACATGCAAATACTTCGCTCATGCAAAATCCAATGCACGAGCCTCACCCATTTGCAACACATGCCAAATGGTTAGCTCCATGCAAACACCAAACAATAGAGTGAGCTAGAGTGAACTGGATTGAGTTCATCAACACATGATGAAGCTCAAGCTAAAAGACTCAACCCCTCTTAATAGTACGATACCTAACTAGCAACCCGGTCTCACATCCAAACACCGAGACCGGTAAAAGACTAGGAACACATCCTTAGCCCTAGTTAGTTATACCTTTGCCTCTAGTGTTCCACTTGGAGCTTTTTATGATGTCCACTGATCTTCTCTCCAGGGTCACATCTTCTTCTTGTTGTTCATCAACACATGATAAACCTTCTCTAGCCCTTCTCTTTTCCATCTTGGACTTAACCTACCTCACAACTCATGGAAGATGTTAGTCCAACAAACACGGTTGTCTCAATCAACACCGCACTGCATTAACACATAATGGATGCCTCTAAGATCGATTGAGCACAACCCTAATCAATTTGAATGATTAATTGGTGTCTTGAGTACTTTGATGCAACTAATGCTTCATTATACTCTAGAACTTTCCGCTTGTCTTTAATCAACAAAGAGACACCATCAACACATGACGAAATGTTCTTTGTTTGATTGAAAGACAATCGAACTCAATTTAAATTACATTTAAATTGATATGAGTATATATAACTACACAAGTTTTATATACTCAATGTGATGGTTAGTAATGATTCATATATGTTTGAGTGATGGAAAGGGATCAATACATTTACATACCATCAACTATAGAATAAACTCCATTTGATATGTGCATATAGATAATTGAACTTTGTAACCAATATGCACATAATCAATCTTAGATTGTATATGAGTTTATCCTATATTAGCATGAGTATACTTCAACTATACAAGTTATATATATACTCAAAAGATTGTTTCAAAGTCTTGATCATTTATATTATATAGCCAGAGGACATGGATCAATACAATTGAAACATCAAGTTAAATTATAAACTCCCCCTAGATATGTGCATTCATGTGTATATGGATTAGGAACATAATGCACATATTTGGACTAAAGCAATGGAAGAGTTCATACTTTAACTTGAATTCTAAGTATGCATTTAGATAATAGAATGAATATGAGTGCATACCTTAGGTTTTCTATTTTCCATCCAAATATGAGACTAATAAGAATAAGACTTAATAGAACATGTTAGTCTCATAATGATTAGATTTGTCATTAAACATTGATTAAACATTAATATTAAACTAATCATCAAAACCAATGGAGCTTGAACTTACAATCTCTCCCTTTTTGGTGATTGATGACAAATCCTACATTAATTGCTAATTTGGATAAAAAAACAATTTATGAAGGGGTTTTGAAACTTAAAGATTGAATATCACAATAAAATTTTCAAAAATGCATATCCCCTTATGGTATAAGACTAAAACTTATTAAGCTCTTATACCACTTAACTTATATTACTTAACCAAACCAAAGAGCTCTCATATCACTTATAAAGTTAAACAATAAGCTCTTATACCATTTGTAACAAATTTTCAATTTAAAGAACAAATCCAAGCTCTCATGCCATTTGATGCAAAAACATTTCTCCCCCTTTTTGGCATTTCTCTCAAAGATCCAAATGAAGGAATTAAGCTCATAATACTTCTCCCCCTTTTGGCATTAAACACCAAAAATAGAAAACCAATCCAAAAGGAGGTTATACCACATGAAAACATCGAGAGCTAAGCATCACTTGGAAGATCACGTGCCAAATGAAAGAATATAGAGCTTGGCAAGAGAAGCAATTGAATATAGGTCATAAAAAGATTTGAAATGAAATCATATGACCATTGCAAGGAATTTTGGTTTTAAAGAATGAAAACCAAAGTTTTTGTAAATCTTTTGAAATATGACCCAAAAGAGTAAACCATTTTTTTTAAAAGGTCATATTTAGAGTTACATCTCAAAAGGATTATTTGAAACATATTCAAATAAAACTCCTCATTTTATTAGGCTATACAATGAATCCATCATGACTCACTTAAAGAGTCCATAATTTGCCTAATAGGACTTAAACGAGGAATTTATCAAAAGAAAGCCTAATACCAATTTGTCTAAATTTTTTTTTTAATGGAATCACTTGAAATAAGGATTTTTGAAGAAGCATCACTTGTAGTACCATTTTGAAAAGAACAAGAAACTTGTACTACTTGCAATGCATTTTCATTTAATGTAAACTCAACATGAGTTTGTCCCCTTTAAACATTTCAATCATACAAAGGATCTCACACAGAGAGTCCTCGAGAGATTGAACTTACAATTAAGCTTCAAATGGGGAACTCAACCATATGAGTTTAAAATATCATGAAAACTCATGAAAATGCATAAGGGTTAGAAGTGGATACCATTTGTAAAAATCCTTGAAACAAGAAAAAAGATGATACCACTGGATAGAAATCAATACCCCTTAATTTGATTTTATTCTTGAAAAAAAAGAACTGTCAAAGATTTAGAAAAAATTGAAGGTATCAGAGCAATAATATTAGATATACCATATGAGATAAAAGCACAAAACTTGATTAAAATAAGCTCCCACAAGGTTCAAGAGATGAAACATATAGCTATTTGCATTTGAACAAACATAAGTTTTGGTTTTGAAATGATTTTTCAATTTGAGACCAAAAAGATATCACTTAAAATAGTTCAAAGGGAACTTAAATGGATATCACTTGAAATTAATCCAAATAGCATTCAAATGATTTGAAATTTTGCAAAAATATATTTTGGGATCATAAGAAGCTTTTTCAAAAAGAATTTTTTAAAAAGGAAATTCTATTCAAAAGATATCCCAAAATCAATCTTGAAAAATCTAAATTTTTACAACTAGTCTACCCAGGTCAGTGCTACCGCCATACAGGTGCAGTACAACCGGCCGCCGGTGCTCCCGCCGTTCAGATGCGGTACTACCAGTTCTGATAGGCTGAAAATGCAAATTTTTGCAAAATCAATTCAAATGAAGTCCAAATGATTTGAAACTTTCCAGAAATGAACTTTGGACTATTTAGAAGGTTTTACAAAAATGATTTTCTCAAAATAAATTTTATTTCAAAAGATATGGCAAAATACGCATTGAGGCATGAAAATGAAATTAAAAACATAAAGGGCCTCAAAGTGCAACTTCAATTTTGGATTTCATAGAAATTAAATCCTTATGGCTTGTAGAATTTGAAATACTTTTAGAAACCATGATACTTCTTGAGAAGATAATGAAATCCAATTTGAAAGCCAAGATTGAGCAATATGCTTAAATAGGCAATTTTGGGTCAAAACAAGAATTTGGGCCAATTTTGATTTCAACATAGAGTTTTCAGTTTTGAAAGCTTGTAAAACATTTCAAATACATAATAGAATAATTTTACAAAGATTTTTGCAAATTTGGGTCTTTTAAACACAAGATTTGACTTTTGACCAAAATGGTCCTTTTGAAATAGCCATTTGTAAAACAAAGCCAAATATTTCAACACAAGATTCAAATGAAGAATAAGATGAGATATAGAGATTTGAATTTGTGTATGAGTCTTAAATATCATTTTGAACCAAGATGCTACACAAGATCTTGTCCAAATGAAGAAACTCACAAAGTGCAATAATACGACCATTATGGGTCAAGTATATTTTTTGGGTGAGTTTCAAAATCAAATATCTTTTACTAGGTTGGTCTTTTGAAAATCTTTTGAACACAAAAGTTGTTAGGAATGACCAACTCTAGGTTTTTCGTTTTGGAATTACTTTTAAGTTCATTTAACAATTAATTCTATGAAAATTACAAGTTTAAATCCAAAACAAGATACTAGTAACTAGATTTTGGACTTGAAACTCATTTTCTTTGTAAAATATATTTTTGTGAAACCAAAACTATTGGAAAACCTTTTGAAAGCATTTGTATACATTTTTCAACTAGTTTTTCATAATATTACTATTAGATATACAAAATTTTGACTTTTGGCTAAATGGCTTGATTTTGAAAGTATATGTATTAGCACTTATGTAAATATGGGCACACATAGGGATGTAACATACATAACTATGATTTAGCACTCCCCCTTAATGTGCCACTTCCCATCTTGCTCAAGATTACAATCAATACAACTAAAAAGCATGAGCAAGAA
The DNA here is from genome assembly GCA_036346275.1 of Otatea glauca. Taxonomy (NCBI): domain Eukaryota; kingdom Viridiplantae; phylum Streptophyta; class Magnoliopsida; order Poales; family Poaceae; genus Otatea; species Otatea glauca. Next base: position 37,018,829 of record CM070719.1, read on the forward strand.
TATGAACAAGCAATTCAAATTGATTTTCATGAAAAATGTAGCTTAACCTACACAAGGCTAGAAGCTATAAGAATCAATTTAAATACTTGTTACCCGAGATGGCATTGGTTCATGATTGGAGTGAATGTCCTCAAGCTTGGCTCCCTTTTGCATATGATGAAATCATCCTCTTGATTGAGCCAAAGCTTTCCAATGCATCTCCAAGCACCTAATAAACTTCTAGGCACTTGTTGGTACCCAATTTTTGTTGGGTCCAAAAATGTTAGTCACAATAGATTTAGGGACCCAAATGGCCCTAACATTTATAGTATTAAGTGAACTAACATGACTAGCAATGGGTTTGAGGTTATTATTCCTCCTAAGCGAATTATTTGCATTGTAATGAGAAGGCTTAGGAGGTCTAGTAAAATTCACAAACTCATTTCTAGTTTGATCCTTTCTAAGCATATGATGATCATTATAATGAGAATGCTTAGAGGATCTAGCAAATCTAGCAAATGGTTTGCTATTGTTATTTTTCCTAAGCACATGATCAACATGATTTTTCTTGGTCTTAGGAAATCTAGCATTTTGAGCAAACACATTTCTAGATTTATTTCTCCTAAGCAATTGAATATCATAATTTTGCAAATACTTGGGAGAGTCGACAAACTTGGCAAACACATTGCCATTTTTGTCCTTCCTAAGCAAATAGTGATCATTTACAATAATGGGCTTAGGAGTAGTACCTTTGGGACAATCCATACCGAAATGTCCCCTTTCCCGGCAATTGAAGCACGTCACGCTATTTGGTCCTCTCTTGACCGTCTTGACTCGCTCCTTGCCGGTTTGCCTCATGGTTGATGCTTGTGGCTTGAATTCCACTTTGTTAGGGCACACGGAGGCGAGATGTCCCTTCTTGTTGCAAGTAAACCACTTGATGGTCTTCGAGTGTCTTGCGTTGTGCCTTGTCTTGCTAGTCTCTCTCTTGGAGATGTAGCCAATCCCTCTCTTGTCAGCCAACTTTCGTTGATTGCTTAGAATGTTGTCGAGGGTGGCCTTCCCTTTGAAGCACTTCTCCAAATCACTTCTCAATTGAGTGACTTGTATTTGAACTAGAGCAACAAGGCATATCAATTAAATCATTGCAAGAGGTGGACATGTCAATTTTTGATGAAATATTAGGATTGACATTTAAGCATGGTATTTCATCAATTAAATCACAATTAATTCCTATGTCCACCCTAGGCTTAGTGAGTTCCTTGAGAAGGAGGGATTCATGATTTTCCTTAAGCACATTATAATCATTTTGAAGTGAGTCATGCTCTAATTTCAAAATTTTATATTTTGCTTTCTCCCTCCCAAGATACTCATTGAGCTCCTCCAATAAATTCATCAAATCGTCATAAGAGGGCTCATCATCATTGCTATCGCTTACCTCAATTTTACCTTTAGCCATGAAGCAACGAGTTAACGATGAAAGAATTTGATGCTCATCGTCGCTTGAGGCGGAGGTTGAGGTTTCTTCATCACTTGAGGTAGAAGTGGAGGTTTCTTCTACTGATGGCCCATCCTCAATGCAATCATCGTTTGTTGATGTGGATGATTCAAATGATTCTTGAAGTTTGATCCACATTTCATGGGCACTCTTGAGATTGCAAATTGAATTAAAGACATCTACGCTCACAAAACTAAATAAGGCATTAGTAGCTTGAGCGTCGAGATGTAAGCATTTCTCTTCTCCTTTAGTTGGAGCAAATTCATTCAACCGAAGAGAAAAGACCACATCTACGATCCACCATATTTGGGAGCTCATGGATTTAAAATGAGAAATCATAAATAATTTCCATGAAGCATAATTTGAGCCATAAAAAATATGTGAATAGGTGTAGTGCTCTAATCCCATAGTCGTCATCCTTACTCTCTAGACGGTTAAGTCTAATAAAATGAGAGACCAAGCTCTGATACCACTTGTAAGGTTGAGGATGCCGACAAGAGGGGGGTGAATAGGCGGCTTTTAAAATTTCTACTACTAATTTCTACAAAGCAATTCACCCCTAATTATCCTAATACCAAAACCTTAACAAATATTAGTGCGGAAGCGATAAACTAAGGTTTTGACAATTAAACCCTAAATCAACTAGGCTCACTATGTGCACTAACTAATTATGTCTCTAACAATAATTGCAATTCTAAAGACAAGCAATCAATCAATTTAATTCTATGAATATAAATTGCTTGAATATAATTAATGAAGACAAGCAAGCACAAGAGACACAATACTTTTTACCATGGTGTTCGAAGACTTGTCGGTCTTCCCTAGTCCACGTTGAGGTTAGCCCAAACGAATTGGACCGGCTCCACGAATTGAGCGCCCACCTCGAATCCACTAGTGGTAGCTCCTTTTCCCCTTCCGGTTAGGCGAGCTCCAACCTTCACAAACTTCGCCGGGACTTCTCACAACCTCCGTTGAGAAGCTCACCGTGCACGACGCTCTACGCGTCTAGGTGGCGGCAACCTCCAAGAGTAACAAGTCAAGCCCTTTTCGCTTGAACCTCACCAAGTGTAACACATGCACAATGGTGATCTCCTAAGTGCAACACATGCACTAGGATCCTCCTCAAGTGCAACACATGCACAAGAGGCCCTCAATCCACTTCCTAATTGCAACACATGCAATTAGGACTCACTCTTAGCTCAAGAGGCAAATGGGAGAAAGCAACACATGCAGTTCACCCCCAAGAACTCACTTCATTTCAGCAACCAGCAAATGCCCCCCAAGGCCTCCTTTTATAGCCTCCAAGCCAAAACTAGCCGTTGGGGGCGAAATCTGGAAAAACTCAGCAAACCTAGTGCTACCGCCCTACTGGGACCGGTAGCACCAGCCTCCTCGCCAACGGCTACAAAACTAGCCGTTGCAGGATTTCCGGTAGCACCGGCCAACTGGGAGAGGTGCTACCGCTCATGTGGTAGCACCGGCCTCCACCCCGGAAGCACCGGACCGGAACCGAACACAAAAACACCCCTCTTTGGATTTTTCACACAAGCCAGATGAGTGGTAGCACCGAACCTCCGGTGCTACAGGGCTACCATAGGCGGTAGCACCGGACTGCCAATCCGCTCAAAAACATCCCTCTCTGGAATTTTCACACCGACCAGAGAGACGGTAGCACCGGACCAGCCAAATTGCGGTAGTCTGGGACCCGGTGCTACTAGGCCTTACACTAATGCAGACGACCGCCTTGGGAGAAAACAACACTTTTTCATAAAAACTTTTCTCCAACCCATTAAAGATTTATTATTTGTGCTATGTGAGGATCAACACATGATCACAACACTTTGCAAAACACATTTGCACATGTTAATCACATACTCCAAAGAATCGCATTAAGCACAACTTATTTGCAAAACACATTTGAAGATAAACCAAGAACTTTATGAGATCAATCCTCTTAGCCCAGTGATGATCAACACATGATCAAGTCAATTTGCAAAACACATTTGCAAACCCTATTCACATGCTATAGGATCGAAACCCATAATCTCAAGTTCATTTGCAAAACATATTTGCAAACAACAACTCCAACTTATTTGCAAAACACATTCACAAATAAACCACGAACTTATAAGATCAATCCTCTTAGCCATGTAAGGATCAACACATGATCCCGACACTTTGCAAAACACATTTGCAAATGCCAACACATGCTCTAGGATCGAACCTCATAACTTCCAGCTTATTTGCAAAACACATTTGCAAATAACAAATCAATACTTTGCAAAAACACATTTTGCAAACACAAAGCATAAACCAAGCTTAGCCTTGTGATGATCAACACATGATCCATTCACAAGCTAGAACACCAAAGCATGAGCTCTCTATTTGCAACACATGCAAATCTCTAGCACCATGCAAACAACCACAACAAATCAAGTTGCTTGAGCTTTCTCCTTTTGCAACACATGCAAAACTTAGCTCCAAGCAAAAACAAATCAAATAAGATTCAATTAAGATGCAAGCATGAGCACCCTTATTTGCAACACATGCAAATACTTCGCTCATGCAAAATCCAATGCACGAGCTTCACCCATTTGCAACACATGCCAAATGGTTAGCTCCATGCAAACACCAAACAAGAGAGTGAGCTAGAGTGAACCGGATTGAGTTCATCAACACATGATGAAGCTCAAGCTAAAAGACTCAACCCCTCTTAATAGTACGACACCTAACTAGCAACCCGGTCTCACATCCAAACACCGAGACCGGTAAAAGACTAGGAACACATCCTTAGCCCTAGTTAGTTATACCTTTGCCTCTAGCGTTCCACTTGGAGCTTTTTATGATGTCCACTGATCTTCTCTCCAGGGTCACATCTTCTTCTTGTTGTTCATCAACACATGATGAACCTTCTCTAGCCCTTCTCTTTTCCATCTTGGACTTAACCTACCTCACAACTCATGGAAGATGTTAGTCCAACAAACACGGTTGTCTCAATCAACACCGCACTGCATTAACACATAATGGATGCCTCTAAGATCGATTGAGCACAACCCTTATCAATTTGAATGATTAATTGGTGTCTTGAGTACTTTGATGCAACTAATGCTTCATTATACTCTAGAACTTTCCGCTTGTCTTTAATCAACAAAGAGACACCATCAACACATGACGAAATGTTCTTTGATTGATTGAAAGACAATCGAATTCAATTTAAATTACATTTAAATTGATATGAGTATATATAACTACACAAGTTTTATATACTCAATGTGATGGTTAGTAATGATCCATATATGTTTGAGTGATGGAAAGGGATCAATACATTTACATACCATCAACTATAGAATAAACTCCATTTGATATGTGCATATAGATAATTGAACTTTGGAACCAATATGCACATAATCAATCTTAGATTGCATATGAGTTTATCCTATATTAGCATGAGTATACTTCAACTATACAAGTTATATATATACTCAAAAGATTGTTTCAAAGTCTTGATCATTTATATTATATAGCCAGAGGACATGGATCAATACAATTGAAACATCAAGTTAAATTATAAACTCCCCCTAGATGTGTGCATTCATGTGTATATGGATTAGGAACATAATGCACATATTTGGACTAAAGCAATGGAAGAGTTCATACTTTAACTTGAATTCTAAGTATGCATTTAGATAATAGAATGAATATGAGTGCATACCTTAGGTTTTCCATTTTCCATCCAAATATGAGAATAATAAGAATAAGACTTAATAGAACATGTTAGTCTCATAATGATTAGATTTGTCATTAAACAATGATTAAACATTAATATTAAGCCAATCATCAAAACCAATAGAGCTTGAACTTACAAACGTGCATTTTTCTCCCTCTGCACGGCTGCCTCAATCTTGAGGGCCTCACAAGAAATGCATGGGGCATTTCTAATCCTAATGGTCTGGGCCTCAAACTTCTTCCTAAGTTCGAGTTGGATTTTATCCATATCCCCCTCAATCTCAGCACATCGCAGGCAACTTTCTTGTGACTTAGCTAATAAGTCCTTAGCAAGATTAGAACACTTGACATTTAAAGATTCATTCTCAAGTTTTAGTTGCCTCAGTATACCACAAGCAACTGACAAGACTCGCACCCTAAACATTCATCTCCTCCTGGTACTCCTCTTCCAAAACTGGTGTAGAATCTTCCTGAACTGGTGATTTGTTGTTGGAAAGGGTGAGTACTTAAAGCACTCAACAAGTTGTGCACAAATGCAATTCTAACATAACTATATGCAAGGCTTATTCCAATGGAGTGACTAACATGGTTATTTTGCAATAATTCAGTATTTATAAATGAATACAATAGGTAGACTGAAAAGACAGTAAAAGAAAAAATAGAAATAGTAACTTTCAGCATTTCTAAAGTAAACATGGCATCCAGCCCTAAATCATATTTCAAACTTTCCAATGGCATCCTGCCATCCCATCCAAGTTTTCATTTTACAAAATCTAACCCTTGATTGTAATCCCTGAGCATTGCTCAGTTCTGCGAGCACGGCTATCTGAATAGATTTTACACTTTACATAAGTTATGCGCTTTACCCACACGATATGAGTATCGTGTTTTGCCTGGCCATTAGCACACTTCCTTTGGTGTGCTAGTAGAGAAATCATGACAAAGCATTTACAATGCTCTGGCTTAACCCAGTACTACCCGCTAATATTTCAACACTGAAGGGACTGGCTACCACAACAGGGCCCCCCTCTTGCGCCATGTGAGTTCCATCGTTCAGTCGGACCTCACACCACCACTGGTAGTACCAAAGCTAAGACATTGCAAATTAATCAGTTAGGTCCGTCCCATTCCAGACATGTGGTTGCATGTTTGACACAGGTCAAATACTTGCAAGGTTAAGTCCTTAAGATGATCGAGACAAGACTTCTACAAACCCTCTGCCCTTTTGGCCCACCTTGGCACACTGCCCCTTGCCACTTGCCCTAGTCTAAATGATTACCACCCCAGTTGATTACCAAGCACCACGTGCCATCAACAAGTCAACATCGTTGTGTGACAAACCCGTCACTACAACTCAACATCATTGTGTGACAACACCTGACACACCAATTCCATAAACATATTCCATATTCCATTACTCAAGATTAACTTTTGATATCTCAAAATACATGAGTTGTACGTGGCATGGCTAAGCATACTAAACACGGTCTAACCAACCCATATTGATTACTAATAGTAACCAACTAGTAATAAACCATCTTAGGGTGACAATTAATCATGGCATACAAATGACAAGGTAGGGTACAATTCCATTGGGTAGATTAACTAGATCCCAAACTATTTTTAAACAATTGTACACATAAAATAACATGCAATAATTTGAATCAATATAGCAATTTTGTAAAACTGGGTTCAACATGATCAAAGCATAACTTACCTTAGAAAAGATCTTATTCTTGCTCTGGACCTTGGTCTTGAGTCGACGATTCTTCCTTGGACGCTCCGAGCACTTCAACATTTACGTGTATTAGAGAGGACAATAAATAAACACCACAACAGGGAGCAAACAAACTCTAAAATCAAATAAAATTCACCATTAAATAGATCTTAATTTTACAAATTTTGAGAAATTTGAATTGCCTCGATCGAAGCTCGTATGAGGGAGAACAAGCTCTCGAAATATTCTAAAATCATAAAAATTGAAAATACCTAATTAATTGGATTATTTTTATACTGGAAAAATCCCTTTTATTATGTCATCCGACATCAACACCGAATCGGGCCATTCACTAACCAACACGTGTCTGCTGGTGCATGGACTCGGTCCATGGAGCGCTGGCTGGTTAATGGTGGACTAGATCCATGGCTCACACCGACTGACGTGTGGGCCACCCGACTTGCTGACTCAACGCACAACATAGCAACAACCCGACAGCCACGCAAGTGACACGTCAAAGGGAAAACCCATCTGGCGCTGACCTAGCGGATGACATGGTGCCACGTGTTGTTCGCTAGAACACGCCACGTTAGCGGCAGCGACGCAAGGCCCAATGGTCATCGGCGACAACAATGAAGGTCACCTATGGGACGATCTCAGCGAGGCGGTTCTAATGACGTGCCGAGCTCACCTCCTTGACCAGCAAAACAACAATGATGAAGGTTCTTCAATAGCGGTAGTTGGGTCCAACAGCAGCGCAGCGTTCCGGCAAGATCCCGAGCTCTTTGACGCGCGCACAAGATGCGCATGGGTATGGCTAACTGGATGATGCGCTTGAAGACTCAAACAAACCCTCATCGGTGGCAAATCGTGGACTTCTTCTTCTTGGCAACCTCCGCAATAAACTGCAAAATCCAATGACCTCGCTACCACATCCAACAAATAGATTAGGGCTTTCATTCTACGCTACCTTGCGGTCATGATGAGCGCCATAAAAAGGCCTAGGAGTCTGAGCTCCACACGGCATGGCTTCGAGTTTGTGGCGGCACTGGAGGCAGAGTCCCGGCCAGACACGAGAGAATGATGATTGAGCATCGTATGCGTGTCACGATCGACGGTCTAGATGCAAAGTGATGCGGTTCAATCCTGGTCACTCCCAGAGATCCAACGGCTCCTGGAATCTAGGGTTTCCGAACTGAGCACAACCCTCCGATTGAAATCCAACGGCCAAGGACAAACCAACGAACAGTCGGCTGGGCCGAACCGGCTGCACCAGGAAAACGGGCCGGCCCAACACCATTCACTCGATATTTCCCAGGGTGTCCTAATAAAAATAAATCCCGAAAATATTTTAGGCCAAATAAAATAGTGAAAATATAAGGAAAATTCTAGAAAATATTTTAATACATTTGGAACTCAAATAAAATATTTCCAATAAAACTTTGTTTAAACTTCTCGAATTTTTAAATATTTTTAACAAAAGGCTTAATTCAGATAAATTCCAAATAATCCAAATAAATTCAAGAAAATTCAATAAATTCAGAAAATCCATAAAACAATATTAAATCCAAATAATCCAATATTTGGACGTTACAACACATCGTATTGTGCACCAATGCCTAAGATTTTAAAGTTATTTAACCATATTAAATCAGTTTTAATAATTAATCAACCTAAGTCATAATTTTAAATTTGATTAACCAATCCTAAGTCAGATTAAAGTTTAATTATCCAATCCTAAATCATAGCAAGTTATTTAATTACCTGGAATTACTCATTTGTTTTTCCAAGGACCTAGGGGCTGTTTGGTTTGCTACCCTACTCAACTTGACCAAAATTTGGTAATACCAATAGAATTTGGCCACCATTTGGATTGCTACCAATAGTTGGCATGCACAGGAAAATTTGGTAACAGCAGTACAAAAGTTGCCAAAATGCTGGCTGTTTTAGGGCGAACAAAACGTTCACCAAAGTTTTGGAAGGGTTGGTGCTGCCTTCTTTGCTGACATGGCACAAAGGGATTAGTTGCATGGAATGCTACAAGTGTTTGATTATCAAGCTTTAAATGCATAGAACTTTGGCATGGCTGCAATCCAAACACTTCAATTTTGCCATTATTTTGGTAATGCCATGGTTTTGGTCATGACCAAATTTTGGCATGGTTGCAGGGGACGCAAACCAAACAGGCCCCTAATGCCCGCTCTAATACCAACTATGACACCCAGTACCACCAAGTGCTCAACATGTCACCACCATCTATCTTTCTCTAAAATCAAACAACCTTTACCCAAAATTTCAGAACAGCTTTCTTACAATATCAAACAAGAACTAGATAACAATAACATATATAATGATTGAATACTCATAAACATGGAATCATGTGCCCAAGAACGCTCGAGGCCACACGCTTGAGAACATCCGAAACTAGGCATCTAGGAACAATCTTACCTTTGTTGATGACAAATAAATAATATTCGAGGTAAATCAAGCCATTTCAACCAAAGCAGGGTAGTGATGTAGCTCGGTCAAGCAAGGGAGGCGACGAGGCACAGAGGGGGCAGCGTGGCAGGTTGCAGTGCTAGGAGGGATGGTGGTGGCTAGGGCAAGGAGCCCGGCCCCTTCCATTTATAAAGGGCACAACTAGGCCCAGTCCGCCTTTGGCTAGCCCGGAACAACTTTGTTTTAGGGCATTACACCATGCATCCAATGCTGGCGCATATGCCATGACATGATCCACTCTAGTCCCACACGAGCCATATGCCCAAGCCCCTGCCCCACACGTACCTATGTAGTGAGGGTTGATGCGCTAAAATCATCTATAACACCCTGGCTAAAAACTCGCTCAATGCCCAGTACACCATGGGGCTGACTTGTGCACACATAGCATCATGCTTACACTTTTATCCTTGCTTCGTATAAAATGGTTAACTCAGAGGTGCTATGTGTGCATGAGTCAGCCCATGTTTGGACCCAATAAGTATGAATTAATTTTTTTAATAATATTTTTTAATGAAAAATTACAGAAATAATAATGCCGAATTAAAAAATTACACCTATGTCGCTATTTCAATTAGCGGCAGGTCTCTGTCGCTATTTGAAATAGCAAAAGAGACTCTATCTCTATTTCAAATAGCGACAGAGAGCTACGACCGTTAGCGACAGCTCTCTATAGCCATTAACGACAGAGTCTTTGTCGCTATTTCAATTAGCGACAGAGGTGTATATTTGTAATTTTTTAATTCGGTATATTATTTCTGGAATTTTTCATTAAAAAGTATTGTTTCAAAAAAGAATTCCAACAAGTATTATATGTTACTACAACTCATTTTAGACAAGCAATGTGGACCAATCCCACCTCCACTCCAATATGGATAACATACACTAATTGGCTAGGGTATTAGAGAGTCCTTCAAGGATCTCTTCATACAGATTTTCAAGATCCTTAAATTGCATAACTTTCATTCATGCCATTTGCCATAAATACTATGTAGCATAATATACTTTCATTCATAATAGGAGAATATTGGTCTTCTACAAGGACCTATGAACCATTGGTTTTCACCACCACATTATTTTCATAATGATCCATTAAGTCTGAACTTGTTGGTTCCAAGACTTCCTTTATTTAATGATTATGGTTCAAGCTTAGTTGCTTTCTTCATTTAACCTGATATGAGCACTTCCTGCACTTTGCCATAGACTTTATTTCTGGATCCGAGATCTCATTAGAGAAACTTTAGCAATCATAGTAGCAATGTTGTCGACAACTATTCTTTCTCCCCTATCCTCACAATTTGAGGTTACAGTTGCTTTCCTTGTACCAATTATATGAGTATCACTTCCTAGTCTTTTCTCTTAATTATTCTGCATTCCCACCATTATACTTTGATTTTTCTGGGTTTTTAATCTTCATGATTAACCTCTTCTTGAGTTCTTTCCCACCTTCCCGATGAATTCTCTCTGGGAGTCTTAAGGAGTGTTTAACTATTATTTGACTATTGTCATCAGATAATAGAACCCGCAGGCATCCCCATACGACCTTAGATCATTGACCAACAAGTAATCCTGCCTAAGTGGATATAGTATTCAAAACCCGAGGTATACCACTCTTAGCGGTGAGTTTTCTTCCTGCAACATGACTTAGTTACTCCTTTCTAATTTCTTAAACAATTATGTGGCAAGCTCCCATTTCTAGCTTATAGGAGTATAAACTAAACCTTTAGTTTAGCTTGGTTCGTGCGTGACTCTTAATACTAAAGATCCTTTTCATCTTGGAAAAATCAAGACATTTGATAATTTTGGGCTTTCCTCTCCCCCTAACGCCGAGGTTAGATCTTTCTTCAATAGCATGCCACAAAAATCCCCTATTATGAGCACTGGAATAATGGAATTTCAAATACATCATCTATCTCCAACTTCTAGTGGAGGCCCATAGATGTATGCATGCTATGGCATAATATTAGGTGGGAAATGATTTGTTCTTCCAATATGCATTGGATTATTCATTATATGTAGTGAACTAGACTTTTGCTAATGCAGTGGCATGAAAACTGCATGATACTAACATTTTGTAGGTAATTCCAACTCCTAGTTAGTTATTAACTAGTAAAGTGTTCGCGCGTTGTAACGGAGTACGAAAAGAAGGTGATATATATCATGAAACATTATCTCAAAACTAGGCCAGTGCAGTAGATTTTGTTTCTCGCAACACGCTGTCTGTTGTGCCCACAGCCCACTGCATTAGTCACCACAACTTTCCAATCATTGTTGCCCATCCTCAATGCTACATCCTTCTCCTAAGCGCTACCTTGCTGCCCCGCCTTCTTCTCTTACTATCTCTCCTAAAAGTGACCATAAACCATGATAGTTATATGTTTCGATAAGTTAAATTGTCATACTATATTATCTGCTACAGGAAGGAAGTTATAATTTTTAGCATGACGATACAACACACTACCAAGCCATGGCAAGTCGAACTTGTTAGTGTTATGTCCTTGAGGAAATCATTTAGATGATTGTAACATGACTATGTTTATGAATAATAATATGATTATTGGTCCAATGAATGTATATCATTGTATTGATTAACAAGTATGTGACTTGCTTATGAAGCTCTTTACTTATTGATGTAATTCGATAAATATCTCTGATCGGATATCATCGTATAGGACAACGATGAATAGATCAGCACATGTAGTGATCGATGATCATGCTTCATAGATCATGGGATATGGAGATATCATCTATACATTGTGGACGCATGTTAAAGAACATGAGTTAGATAGACCTGCAATGGGACACTGCGAGAATGTTTCATTCTTATGTGTCATCAGTGTATCTCATACATAGTAGATGTATGATCCTTAGACCTGAGATTGTCATATTCCCTACATGTGTAATAGTTTTCCTTGGGGCTATCAAACACTACTTCCTAACTGGATAGTTATAAAGGTAGCTTTCATGTTTACTATAAAACGTGCAGAGGGAAGTGAGCAGTTAAGATGGAATTTGCCACTCCAATGAAATGGAGATATATGATAAGTCCACTCCTGTGATATGATTAAGGAAGTGCATGGCCATGCCGTGATTGAGGAGTCAATCACAACTTATTAATATATCACGGATACGAGAGATGGATTGAATCATTAAAGGATAACATGCTTCTCGCCTTGAGTTCAATCTTCATATTCTTGGCAAAGGGATTATTACATGAGTACTTTTGATAGGTTCTGTTCGATTTGATCATAGTATGTTTGGGAGTTGGCATACTTTGCAAGGAGCCGCTACCAACTATTGGATTGAAAAGAAGTTTTCCGAATCCATGTCCAAACGTCACGTGAACTGCGCAGGTCACACACTTAATGGGTGGGACGCATTAATTTGGATTGGATCCGTAATTAATGGACCTCGTGGGGTTAGCACGCTGATGGGCCCTGGTTTAGGGTTTCATCTCGTGGCTATATAAGGAGGGGAGGAGGGTGGGCGCAGGGTGTGCTTTTCCACGCTTTAGAAGTGATTCACCTGAAACCCTAGCCTCCTCCTCTCGCTGCCCCTGCCGAGCGACCAGGTGCTTGCACATCGACGCACGACGTTCCATCCCTGGATGTGTGGACTGCTGCGGTGACGCTGCTGCGACTGCGACGTGGGAGGACGATCCACGGTGAGGCGAGGACGATCCACTCCATCGACGCAACGACTGCGGCGAGGACGATCCACTACATCGACGCGCGAAGGATTCCGCAACTGCGCGCCTAGTGGTAATCTAATATGTGATCCCCTTCTTGCGAGTAGCTTTCTGGTTATGCGGTAGATTTTTTTTGTGCTAGTGTAGCATACCGCGTTCCTCTTCAGAACTTGCCTGGCATGTTAATCTAACAAATGCATGAGGATATACACCCTCAACTCTCAATATGTGAGAAACTAGCACCAAGAATAACTCAATTTTCCATAAAAAGGTACTTTTATTTAAATCGCCAAAAAAATATTATTATGCAGCCATACAATTCAATATAGGAATAAGTTCACTTTAGTTGAATCCATATTAATAGCACACATAGGACCAAAGAGTAGATCCAACAAAAGCCTAACCTTAACAATATGAGCAAGCTCAAATAAGGAGGATTACTTGGCGTGGTGCTGATGGAAATACTTGCAAGAAGACAAGTCAAAATCATGCTTCTGCCCTCTCGTTGAGCTCATTGCATCCTTACTGCATATAGCTCTCTCTCTCGACGAGGGAATTAAACAACATGAAGACCAAGGCTGAAAGGAAATTTTTCTACAAGGCAAATATAAAATATTATATACCTCAGTACAATAGTTTTATTCCTGTCACAAAGGAGGGATGGCAGGATGATTCACACAACTTTAAAACCAATGGAATCATTATTAATAGGAAAACAATATGCAAGTGAAAAGTAACTCGATTAAACCTCTTCGGATAATTAGGACACAGCCAGCAAGTGCAAATCAAGGCTTCCTCAATCAAACCTTTCCACTAAAACTAAATGCTTTGTAAGAAATAGAAGTTGAGAACAAAAAAGATAAAACTAATTTTTATAGATTATGTCAAGCAACATGGATGACCTCCTCCAGTTGCTGCTGACTAATCTAAAACAAGCAAGTAAATACTAAAAAGTATAAGAAATAAAGAGACATCTTCTCACCTGCTTGACGCGCTCCTGGTCCTCCAACATGGCCTCCGGTTCAGCGCCATCATGATGGTGGAGAGAAGCTCGAGCCTGTTCGGCTTCTTAGCATCCTTTTTTTACTGCAAAGAAAGACAACAGTGTGGCCGTCAAGAAGCAACCGTAAATGTGAAGAATAAGAATGAACAATTGATTATAGAATGAAATAGACGAACAAAACTATAACCAACTTTGTCATATCAGGTAATAAAAATAGGTGAACCCATTGTTTAACGGAAAGAACGACAAAAACTTACGAAATTGAGTGCATCATAATTGGGTTCCACTTCTGAACACATGTATCTAGTTCTTTAAATTTCTGCATCAAGCTGTTTACATCATTGACCACCATCACAAAATTGCCTGCACTGCATCAAGCTCATTACATCATTGACTAAACAACCAAGCCTTTTGTACTAAACAAGTTAGGGTAGGCTAGGAAAGGAACCCAGCTAAAGTCAAAAGACCCATAAACCTTCGATATTAGTTCATAGTTTTGGTATGTGAATTGCTAACTTCCATGCACTCCTATACAATGCCAACTCTTTGGATACATTCAAATTCCTTAAGTCTCTTTTAACTGCTTCTTCCCCCACATCAGTCTCGGTTGACCTCTTCCTGTTCTTATGTTTTTTAGATGACTTAAAATTTCACTACGCACCGGTGCCACAGGAGGCCTCTGTTGGAGATATCCAAACCATCTAAAATGGTGTTGGACAAGTTTTTCTTCAATTGGTGCTACCTCAATCCTATCATGTATATCATCATTGCGGATTCGATCTCACCTTGTATGACTATAGATCCACTGCAGCATCCGCATCTTTGCTATGCTCATCTTCTATACATGTTGTCTTTTTATCACCCAACATTCCGCTCCATACATCATTGCAGGTCCGTACGTTGTCCTATAGAACTCACCCTTTAACTTTTAAGGGACTTTTCTATCACATGGCGGTCATTGCATCATTGGCCACCATCACAAAAATTCTAATTGAAGGTTATTTGATCATCCTTGAAGCCATTTTTTATTGTCGACTGATGAGCAAATTAACTGAGCGCATGAAGCTATGCATATGCTAAGGGCATAAATCAAAGTTGGCTCGCAGAACACATGCCTTACAAAAATTTATGCCTAATCTGATCTACACATGAACAATTGTAGTCACAAAACTCATGCCTAATTTGATTTGCACAAGAAAAAATAATGGCATGGCTTCATTAGGCATTTTCCAATAGAAACTGACCTCGATTTATGGTATAAGTTGATGCTTAACTAAAGGCCACCACAATATCGGTTTCTTTAGCTTATTTAATTCTTACTAGTACTGGTAAGCACATCTAAAAAAAGCAGTCTTGATCGACTCATTCTCAAATGGCGTTAACCATTTAAATCCTCCCTATATAAGGTGGATTATTGTAATGTTTTTATTTTTTATTTTGCACTAAAGCATTACATGATGAAGCTATATATAAACATAATCTGATTAGAATCAGTGAATAACAAAGGCAGTAATTAGAAATTACGGTAAGTTCTAATTGCAACCGAGTATACTTATGTCCATCAATAAGAGATCATCAAAGCAATTGAGTTTACCTATGTTGCAACTCTCCAGATTTCTTGTGTAATTATACCAAGCATCATAAGCAGCTACAAGTTTCGAAAAAGCTAATGCATAATCTGAGTTAGTGGGTCCGAAAATCTACCGGTGAAATTCGAAAAAAAAGGCTTGCATTCTTTCATTTGGGCTGTAACATAGAACTGCTTCCCTGTATACGAATTACTGAATCAAACATGGAAATAAAGATGAGCTAAAGGGAAATGTGTGCAATAAAAGGCGGGGGATTGCAAAAGGCAAAAGTAATTAACTTTTTTTAAGCTACATTAGCTTCGGACTTCTAACATTGTTTGCATCAATGCCATATCCTTAGCTCAACTCTGGAAGCAAAACACGCAAAAGAAGCTTGTGTGATTAATCTCGATAAATTGACCAGTAAACATGATTGCGAAATAGATAATATAATCATGTCAGCTCATAGTACTGTAAAAATGTTTCTTGTATAGGTGAGCACTTGTTTACACTATCAGCACTCACCCCCTAAAAAGGAAAACCTCCACTATGGTAAAAAAATCGAATAAATGAGAACAGGTAACCTAAGCAGGAGAAGCATTTTGTTATATATACATAATTATAAATAACCAATAGTGTGGTATTATTACAATAAATATGCACCAAACATTGACTATACATATCTAAATGCTCTAAAACAGAAAATTGAACCTCACCTAACCCTCGTCCTCTCTCTCTCTATAACTGATTTTTTAGGACTTGCATGGAATAATCAACATCTCCCGGCAAGGAAACAGGATGGTTAACAATGGGTCAGGGATCATAATTGGATATAGAGTTGTTTTCCTCTTTCCATGAGACTAATCAATGATCTTCTAGCATGCAAGCATTAGAACAAAAACAATAATTCACAATGGTAAAGGCTAGCTTATGTAAAAATCCTTTGTCCAACACCTGCAAGCTGCAGATGAAAAGATGAGTTTCATTCGTTAAGAATCGATATGAAAAAGGCAAACAATGTAAAATAAAGCAAGAATCGAGAATTCACTTCTCAACAAGAGCAGAGAAGATGCTATCAGCTTGCACTAACAGTAAGCACCCCTTCATCTTGCAAACTTTGTTTCGCATGCAATATATATTATTGAAAGATTGAGTTCCTAAATCACAAAATTAGCTTAGAAGGTGTTTAATCCTAGCAAAATTTCCACAATTTCTATTTGAACTTACTTCAGTACTCAGTCGCTCCTAATCAAACTCAACAGCAAACCTGGTTTGAACAAACCTATCAGCAAAAAATAGCCATGGAAACAAGTAAACTTCCACCCTAATTTGCGGAGCATTTGGCTCATAAACAAGGAAATGTTAATCAAATTAGACACAACTAATAAACCAAAGAAACAAAAAAGTTAACGGCGCTTACTTATGCAGCTTTCTAGATGGCGGAGTAGGAGAAGGTGAGGATGCATACGTAGATGGCAGTCAAGCCATCTGTGTTGGCGTCGGCGTGGCCGTTGCCACTAGACCTGCTCTAACACCCCAACACTCCATGTGCTCAAGATATTACCATAATTTACTTTTTCACCACTTTTACCATGACTTTAACCACAATTTCAGCAAGCATCCTTAAACAATTAACACTAAAAAAATTAACACTACTATTAAATAATATTAACAAGAATTTGCATGATAATATGAACAAGAACAATAACAATATAAACCTTGGAACCACATGTCCAAGCACGCCCAAGTCCTTGTGCTTAGCAACGCCCGGGTCCACACGCCCGAGAACGCCCAAGTCTTCACACTTGGGTATGCCCGAATCACATGTGTCCGAGAGCAATCCTTACCTTTTGGCGACGCCGATGAACATTAGTATAGAGACAATTAAATAAACAATTAAACTTTTGAAATGGCATTAAAATCCAACTAAGTTCACATATCCCTTAATATGATTATGAAAGATCATCAACCAAAATTAACTAGACACTTTATTATTTTAAGAGCGACTACTAATACTAGATAAATGTGGGAGATGATATCACAAGTGAAATGGTGGCACTACTCCTGTCCCATGCATGTTGCCTTTATTGTTGACCTAAAAACATTAATTAAGCAAGGGTGAGTCCACGACTCTGCAAGTACATAATAAAATAATATCGTATCCATTTATCACATTCATCTCATTAATCATCCTTTATCATTAGCCATGTAATGCAAATACGTCTACATGCTCATCACATAGCGTATACCGGTATCGCTGAATGCACACCCGTCGATGTCACACTCTCTCGATCCCTCTATATCGTGGAGGTGCCCACTAAAGTAGGTCTTTTATGCCAACACCAAGTAGGGAATATACATGAATGCAACATACGAGAATGACATGATTTATCAACATTAACATATTTCATCATCATATCATTCTTATAATTCCCAACAAAAACAATAAGAATTAATAAACCATCTCATCATTCTACCATGCACTTAGGTTTTTTCCCATGAGGAACAGAATGACGTGTGGTTGAAGCCAACCCGCAGTCACACCTCCAAAAGTAGGTAAACCCATCTCAAAAACATGCCATGTAGTACATACATCAAACATAACAATATATCTCCTACGCACAATACCGGACCTAACACTCCCCCTCATTAGACAGTTTCCCCTTTGCTATTCCGACAGCCATAAGACCATAACTCCTAGCTCAAGAGTCTAAACATAGTAAACCATATATGTTTACAATTTTCTAGTTTGCCACATTTTCAAATTAATTCATTTAATCTCTCATTTCCAACTCCGAAGACCAATATGTTGTTTTACTAGATAACAGACTTCACAATTTCATAGCTATTTTTATACAACTCCAAATACAGCAAACCATAGCATCTATGGAATTTATGGAAAAGTACCTAGCTTTCTGTAGTTATGGAAATAATTTAATTCGGCCATTAGCTATACCTAACAAGTAGGTAAACATGACTACTCTCAGTAGCGACTGACTCCTGGACAACAACCTTCTACGACCCATAACTTTCTACTCGTTTAACCCAATTTAAATTTCTTGTACTCTATAATGAAACTTTAGATAATTATCTACACTTCTCATAGGTTGGACAAGCCATGAAATTGACCGTAAATAACTCAAAGCTAGCCCCGAAGACAGACACAACAATTAATCAAATACCGATCACTCCCGAACACTATCCTCGTGCTCTCTAACTTTCACATCTACCACTAATGCGACCATAGCATCGCCCCACTACAGGGCCAACATGACCAACAACAATCTAGGGTTTATACCTGTGTCCCGAAGTCTCACTGGAAACATCGACAACATCAATCCTCCGTGTTCTCCACATGTTCCCTGTATCTTCACTCTTCCTAAAACTAATACACCACGTCCTTCAAGATCCTCGACACCTCCTACACATGGTAACATGAACGGACATCATATTGGATGCACTGATTAACGAGTAACACGAAAAGGAGAAGGACAACGTTGGGGTGCACCTTGGCTAAGGCCAGTGCGACGACAGTGAACAACATTGTGGCCACAGCTTAGTGATGGCGGTTGGTAGCAAGGCGATGGTGGCACGGCATGGCAGCGCGGTGAGGGCGGAAGCACACGGCATCAACTCGGCACAAATGTGGCAATGTACATCGTAACCGGGTGTGGCAACAACACGACAGCAGCCAGCGTCAACAGGTAGCGTGGCGACAGACAGTGTGGCAGCGGTGACACTACGCTGGGGGTCTAGGGCTTGGCTCCCCCTTGCCCTTATATGGCCAGCCCACTCCTTGTTTCCCTTTTTTTAATTTTGGAATATTACACCTGCATGGACAAAGGATAGTGAGAGCTGCTACAAGGACCAAAAAGAAAAGGAATTGATTGCTTAAAA
Organism: Otatea glauca; assembly: GCA_036346275.1. Classification (NCBI taxonomy): domain Eukaryota; kingdom Viridiplantae; phylum Streptophyta; class Magnoliopsida; order Poales; family Poaceae; genus Otatea; species Otatea glauca. The sequence continues at coordinate 37,038,401 of CM070719.1, forward strand.
CATTCAACTAGGACACCAATCCAAACTAAGGAGACACCAACAAGAATGATGATTGTGGTACATGAGGCAGCCCAACATGAGATCAAAGTTGTGCATCGTAGTTGTGCTTGGTGGTAACACGAAGCACAATCATGTCCATCGTCACCAGTTGAGGTAGGACATCGGTGATGGGATCAGAGGCGACCTAGTGGCGACGAAGATAGATTCTAGCCAACAGTGTCGAGTGGAAAAGGCAAGAAAGAGAGAGGTCGAGGTGGGGAAGCAGTAGATCTGGCAGCAGATGTGGACCAAAGGGCCCAACGGTGGCCACAACAGGGCGTAGGCGACGAATTCCAAGCGGTGGCATCATCACAGTCTATCACTAGTTGGATTAGGTCACCACCTCCAGATCATGAATTGAACGATGGCAACACTGCTTCTGTCATCGATTCACCGCTTTGCCAATTTCCAATGAAGAAGTCCAGGGAGGAGAGCCTCCTTGGCCATTAGAGCAGATGGGGTAGAAGTTCGAGCTGGTGGACAGAAGGGGGAGGGGAAAGTCGCGTGTGATGTGGTGATCCAATCGCAGCAATGGCATCCTACACATGCAGAGAATATGGAAGTAATTGTAAGAAAATTAGGAGAGAAGCCGTGGCCTTATGGGATGAGCTGATAGCTTCAGGACAGAAAGATGTGGCTACAACAGTTTTCACGAGGAGTCATGTGCGGATTAATCCACAATGGCGTGGGGTCGCGCAAGGGAGGGGTGTGGGATTGGTGCATCGTCACATAGTGTGGGAGTACAATAGACAAACTCCACTTTTATATTAGTAGAGACTAGTAAGGTCTCCATGCATTGCAACGGAGTACTAAAAGAGAGTGATACATATCAGCAAAATTGATTCTAAATCATATCGTGAACATCAATGTTAACTTACACACATATAGCAAAATATACGTGTACACATTTAGGTCAAACTGGACACAAATGCCCACATTTAGTAGTGGATGACATTTCTTGTGCAACATTAGTACAAATAAAATACATAAAACATATAGGATGTTAGAACATCTTTGTAGACGATATTCTTGGAAAAAGTGCTAGCAGAATTGAAACTCCCATCCTTTCTTGGTGTAGCAAGAATTTTGAGATTGCTCCTAGCCGTAGCTCGCGAAAGGGCAACATATAGTTGTCCGTAGGAGAACACTGGATCAGGGAGGTAGAAACCTACGATATTGTTTGCCCTTGTGCCTTATTGATGGTCATTGCAAAATGTAGTATGACTAGAAACTGCTTCCTCTTGAACCTAAATTGACCTTTAGCTAGAGTATGTGCAAACACTACTACAGAACAGCACATCCTTGCCGGCACATTACTGCCGCTTAGGACAGAGCCGGCAGTGAGAACATATCACTGCCGGTTCGTAGAAACAACCGGCAGTGATAAACTCATATCACTGCCGGTTTATATATAAAACCAGTAGTGATATATCACTGCCGGTTCTTGTTTTAACCGGCAGTGATATTGGGATTTCCACTGCCGGTTTTAAACCAGAACCGGCAGTGATATTTATTTTCCCGCCTAATTTTATTTTCCCGCGCAATGCGAGCCCTATCACTGTCGGTTCTGGGCAGAACCAGCAGTGATAAGTCATTTATATGCCTGCCATCCCTTCCTCCCGACCAATCGAGCGTAACAGAGAGGAGTCTCTACTCCATTATTGTGTCTACTTGCTGCCAAAAATTGTACTAAAATTCATATCTACTTGTTTTCAAGGTTAGTAATTTTAATAACATTATATTTGTAGTTGGATTTTACTTTGTAGATTGTTTTAGATTTAGATCATTACAATTCTTATTCATTTCAGTGATTTAGTGGATTTTTGAATGGTGAAAATGGCTAGGTGAATTTTGCAATAATGAAAATTGCAAGATACATTTGTAAATCGATATATTACCAAATATATCCTGTATTTTCATTTATATGCTTACTCTCAATAATTAAAGTCATTAAAAAATTGCAACATTGATATTATCAATTATGAAAGTAATTTAAAAATTGCTACCTAGATATTTTTAATATAATAAAAATATGTCCTAATTATTCACAACTATTTTCTATTTTGCAAATAAATAAATTTGCCAGATGGATATTTACATAGTGAAAAAAGGTTGATGTATGCTGAAATTTTGGGAAAAAAATGCTACATGGATATTTACATAATGAAAAAAGGTTGATGTATTTTCATATAGTCAAAATGTATCCTTACTATTTAAAATTATGTATTATTTTGTAAATATTTAAAAATTGGAAGATGGATATTTACATAATGAAAAAAGATTGATGTATTTTGATATAGTAAAAATATATCCTAAGTATTTACAATTATTTTCATTTTATAAAATAATAAAAAAATGTTACATTGATATTTACATAATGAAAAAAGGTTGATGTATTTGAACATAGTCAAAATATATCGTAACTATTTACAATTATTTATTATTTTGTAAATATTTAAAAATTGGAAGATGTATATTTACATAATGAAAAAAGATTGATGTATTTCAATATAGTAAAAATATATCCTAAGTATTTTTTCATTTTATAAAATAATAAAAAATTGCTAGATGGAAATTTACATAATGAAAAAAGGTTGATGTATTTTTAACATATTCAAAATTGCTACATGGATATTTAAATCTTATCATTTACAATTATATTGTTATTTGCAATTATATGCTTATGTGATGTTTGTTTTAATTAATTATAGATGGACCGAAGGTGGATGTATGACACGGACCGTTGCGGCGCAGAGTTCTTTAATGGTGTGACATGTTTTGTAAATGCGGCTGCGGCGCACAAGTCGAAGAATCTGTCAAACTATATGTGTTGTCCATGCGTTGATTGCAAAAACGAGAAGTTGTTTTCTACCATAGAGTCGATACATGCACACTTACTTCGAAGGGGTTTCAAGGCTGGCTATACCTGTTGGACCGAGCATGGTGAAGATGAGATTGTGCATGAAGGGCAACATATTGGTGAACATGACGGAGACAACGATATGACGGCGGTCCAAGATACGTTTGTCGATAGCCACGACGATGACCTGGATCAAATGTTGCGTGATGGGGAGGGGGACTTCACGAGTGAACGAGAGTTTCAAAAGTTCCAGCGTATGGTAGAGGACTCCACAACACCATTGTACCCTAACTGCAAAGAGGAGCAAAAACTGCATACCGTGCTTGCACTCTGCGATTGAAGGCAAGCAATGGTTGGTCAGATAAGAGCTTCACCGAGCTCTTATGTGTCTTGGGGACTTGCTTCGAGAGGGTAACGTGTTGCCTACAACTACGTGCCGGGCCAAGTGGGTTGTCCGCCGTTGGAATTTGGAAGTACAAAAAATACGCATGTCAAGCGATTGCATGTTGTATCGCAATGAGTTTGCACACTTGGATACTGTCTTTGTTTGCAAAGCAAACCGGTATAAGAACAACGATGATATCCATAACGGCGATATCGAGGTGGAGCATAAGAAGAAGAGATCCCCCCGTAAGGTGGTGTGGTATTTTCCTATAATCCCCCGTCTGAAGCGATTGTTTGCGAACAAAAGACATGCCCAATTGCTACGATGGCACGCCGAAGAGCATAAGAAGGATGGAATGCTTAGGCACCCTGCTGATTCTGTGCAATGGAGGAACATCGATGAGAAAATATAAGAAGCACTTTGCATATGGTGTGAGGAATATAAGGTTGGGTTGAGTACGGATGGGATGAATCCTTTCGGCAACATGAGTAGCAAATCCACGATGCTTGGCGGTGACTCTATGTATTTACAACCTTCCTCCTTGGCTTTGTATGAAGCGGAAGTACATTATGATGCCACTCTTGATCCAAGGGCCCGAGCAACACGGCAACGATATCAATGTGTACCTCAAACCATTGGTTGAAGATCTTCTAATACTGTGGAACAATGGAGTACGGGTATGGGATGAGTACAAAAGAGAGAACTTTATCCTACGCGCATTGTTGTTCGTAACCATTAATGATTACCCTGCCCTTGGTAACTTGTCGGGACAGACGATGAAAGGGTTCAATGAATGCGTCCAGTGCTTGGATGATACAGCTAGTCGGTGGGTGAAGAATTGTTGGAAAATGGCATACATGCGACATCGTAGGTTCCTTCGCAAGGATCACCCATACCGCAATAATAAGAGAGCCTTTGACGGGACAAAGGAGACTGCCTTAGCTCCAAAAAATCGGACAGGGAAACAGATATTTGCGATCAGAAGGATCTTCATATTATTCACGGAAAGGGGCCGGCGGTACATCTATCCCGAGTTCCCGTGACAAGGCTCCTTTGTGGAAAAAGAGATCAGTATTTTGGGTCCTACCGTACTGGCAACACTTGGAAGTTCGATATGCAATCGACGTCATGCACATAGAGAAGAACGTGTGCGACAGCTTGCTAGGTATCTTACTGGATATACCTGGCAAAACAAAAGATACCCTCCACGTACGGATGGACCTTGAAGATATGAAACTCAGGAAGGAGCTGCATCACGAAGACATGGATACAGGCAAAAAGTACCTACCCGCAGCCTGCTACACTCTGAGCAAGAAAGAAAAAATTAGCGTGTGCGAATGCTTGCACGGAGTGAAAGTTCCGTCTGGTTACTCTGCCAACATAAAGAGACTAGTCTCAATGAAAGACTTAAAATTAATTGGCATGAAGTCTCACGATTGCCACGTGATGATGACACAGATGCTTCCAATTGCAATTAGGGATGTTCTGCCAGAGAAAGTCCGAGACCTAATTATAAAGTTGTGTTCATTCTTCAACGCGATTTCACAGAAGGCCATCGATCCATTGAAACTAGATAAGCTGCAGGAAGACGTGGTCCACACTCTCTGCAGGCTCGAGATGTGTTTCCCTCCATCTTTTTTTGATATTATGGTCCATCTCATTGTTCACATTGTGAAAGAGATACGGATTCTCGGTCCCGTGTTTCTACATTGACTTCTACATTTTTTTGATAAAGAAATATGTTCGTAACCGACATCGGCCGGAAGGTTGCATTGCAGATGGTTGGGGAACCGAGGAGGTCATTAACTTATGCGTCGATTATATGGATCTCAAACCGATTGGTGTGCCTACATCACGGCATGAGGGCAGGCTACAGGGCAAAGGGACACTGGGCGAGAAATCACTCCGTACTAATAATCTAGCTTCATTCACACAAGCACATTTCGCAGTTTTGTGACAATCAGTTGTGGTGGCCCCGTATGTCAACATGCACAAGAGCATGCTATCCAGAACAAACCCAATTTTGACACGTACCCAAAGTTAAGAGAGTTCTAGGAGGACTTTGTGGCGTACAAGAGGTCTGAAGATGCGCAGATAGTAAGTCAAAGGAACAAGGCAAACGCGGATAAGAATATTCACCCTCACACACTAGGAACAGGAGGAGTGCGTGAAGAAAATACCAGCATGGGATCGGATGAAGAAGAGCTAACTGCAAGGGTGTCATTCTGCGACGGCCATCTTGGCGAATGATCAAGCTTGGTTGCTTGGGAGGGTGCTTCTATCTCCGATGATGGCGGCTTAAGCGAAGCGGCGAGAGCGGGAAGTGTCGCGTAGAATCACGGATGCTCACATGCGGTCTTCCCAAGGATCTTTCGGCCAAGAAGGAGAATGATGAGCTAACAGTAGTCTGGGTAACAATGAGCATCCAGTCGCTTTTGAGGAGTTGGTTTGGTGCCGTGGAAAGAAGCCTTCCCAGCAGACTCATGGTTGTACAAGCGCCCGAAGAGACAACGAGAAGATCAACTGGACCGTCAAATACAAGATGTTGTGGCGAGAGCGTTAGAGGAACAGAGAGCGGAACTAGATAAGGTTGTGGAGCAAGCAGTACAGAAATCTCTCAGCTCACGACCGCCGCTTGGAGAAATCCCTGAGCTCATCAGTCCTGGTGCTCGTAAGAACAGTTGCACGTCCATAGGGTTTCCCGAAGAGAACGGACTCCATTTTACTGTGGATGACATCAAAGAACCGACACCGTGCAAGCTACATTTGTCTGCACATGGCATTACAATCAAGGTGGCTGAGGGCAGGGCTTGGCCATGCTAGGAGTCGCAAGTTTTGCTTTGCCGCCTAATATCTGGGAGGGATTCGCGATGTCGGCCGGGCGATGTAGTCCGCCAATACCGTAAAATGGAGGTAGAGATCCTGGCGAGGCGGAAACAAAATACTAGGAGAAAGCGTTCATAGCTTCCTCGCGTGGCGCAAGAGCTTGATTAAGTTTGGCGGACGATGAGGACAGCGAAGATGATGATCACCGCGCGCTGCACACGGAGACCTCCCGCCGGTCTCCACCACAAAGACAAAGTCCAACTCCTCGCGGCACCAACGGAAAAATTCGACTCCTCCGCGAGAATCGAGAAGAATCGAACACGGCACCATCTCGCAAGTCAAGACGAGTCCTCGAAGAAATCTCATTCATTTGTGAAGCAAGGACAATCCCGGAAGAAATTACCGGTGACAAGGCGAAGAAGAACGGAAAAAGCATGTAAGCGCCCGGCGTAACATCTCACTTTAAAAAGGTGCCACCACGAGAAGACTAGAGTTGCGAGAAGGCGCAAAAGTTTTTCTCGAGTATGGCAAAAGTGCAAAAGGCGAGGCAAGCTTCGAACCTTGCAAAATATCGGACAACGGCGCATATCGTAAAGCAATATTTGAAGGCGGCTAGTGCCGGCGTTGATGTTGGATGCTCGGCGAGATCTGCTCAACTTGAAGCTCAGCAAGGTCTCGGTGGAAGTTCTTTATGGAAACCGCTGGTTGAACCGGCTCATTTCGACCACGACAACACAAGCTGCGGCGCGTCCATCGATGGTACATCGTGATCCAACGAAGGTATGGAGTTGTTCGCGATCCGATACAGAGCAAGATTTTCACAATGGGGATAACATCTTACAGGTAAATTTTGAGGAGGTGTACATGTTGTACCGACAAGATGCCACGGGCGTGAATATACTTCGAATGTGGACTTTGTAAGTCTCTACGTATATTATTGTGCATTCTTGTACTGTTTAATTGCATGTCTGACTTCTTTCGTATGTAGAATGGAGATACAGATTTGTAGAAAAATGGCAATGACAATCTAGGATTTCTGGATCCGGGGCTTGTCAACGAGAAGCTTGTGAAGGACAATCCACGGTACAATGAAGACTATTTATTTAATACTTTTTTGAAGCTGCAATACAAAACCAAAACCTCCATACTTTTACCCTATAACTTTAAGTATGTATTTCCCTACTTCTAATATCGTTTTACTGTTTTTGCGTAACACGCACGATGTTGGAGTAATTGACTACGTTGACATATATGTGTAGGTTTCACTGGGTCCTCCTCGTCATCCAGTTAGATGCTAGCAGGATTTTTGTCTTGGACTCTAGGAGAAAAGCAACTAAGCTGTATCAAGACTTTTGGGACATGATGAACAGGTAAACTCGATCGTTCTGTTATTGCTCTAGCAATATTCCATTCTACTTCATTTAAGTTTACTTGATATTCAAAATCATTCACGGGGCATTCGCACGATACTGCAAGAAAAGTGTTCGCCATCGTCCCTACAGGAAACATTTTGAAATAGTAACCGACTTTCCATGTATGAGGCGGGACAGGAAATAATTTATGTGCATACTATGTATGTACAAATTTATATTCAATTGTCACGAGCGTGGGCTATAACGAAGCCATGGTACGTAATTACACATTGATGCCTACTTTTTTTCATTTAACATACATTTTCATTAATTAACTTTCTCTTTTCTTCAATAATAGCGCTCCAAACTGAGAACCAATAAGTTATTCTTGATGAAATTATAGCAATTCAAGAACAGCTACTCGCGGATTCATTCACGACGAAGTCATCAATCCAAGCAGCGAGTTCCACGCGTAGCCTCATCGCCCTCATTCTCACGTGGCGGTGCAAAATCAAAGTCAATGAGAAGAGATGAGATGAGATGTAGTCGAACTACATTTGTAAATAAATCATTGTAAAAACAAAGTATTGTGATGCTTAATTTAATATATTTGAATTACGATTTTAACGATGCTTTGTATATACATGGATATATTTGAATTATGATTTGAGCGATGCTTTATATACTATATATGGACCTTTGTATAAACAATTGTATAAAAATATATATATTGAACAAAAATATGCAATAAAAATATTTGGTTCACGACTTGTCATCACGGTTCTTGAGAAAATTGGTAGTGATATATATATATATATATATATATATATATATCATTGTCGGATTGAGGTATAACCGGCAGTGATAGTCTATATCATCGCGGTTTTATGTATAACCGCAGCGGTGATAATTATTATCCTTGCCGATTTTGGTTTAACGGCGGTGATAGTACAATATCACCGCTTGGGTTACGTATAGAATCGGCGGTGATAATCCTTATCACTTCTTGGTTCTGGTGGCGGTGATAATCCCCGAGTATCCTTCTTGACCAATCACTGCCGGCACCAATGACCGGTAGTGATGGCGTTTTGGAACCGGCAGTGATGTGCTGTTCTGTAGTAATGAAAGGCAATCCAATAGGTGTGCGAAAATTTAAGAACTGAAAGGGTGGCAGTTGTTAGGTTCTCCTTCTACACAATCGAAACCGTGATAGATCATCTCCTTCCTGGGAAAGTATTCGATCAACCTCATATTTATCCTATCAACAAACACATTCCTCATCGATGCAATATCTCGAGAAGTAATGTAGCTCAGATCAAAGCTGTTTGCTTCTAACACTGGAAAGACACTATCTACAAGGTCATCAATGTTATAGTCTGCACCGGAGTATGGCACGCATATCTTGTCGGGAAGCTACACATAATCATCTTTGACAGATTCCACAATGTCATTCCCAATGAGTAGAAGGTAGTCAGAAAACCATGGATCAGATTGGGCCCTCATGTTACAAACAAGCTTCATTTGTTGCATTCAATCCCATAGATAAAACTTACATAATGTTGCATCTGTTATCTACCCTCTTGTCCCCTCCCTTACCACAAGAAGCACATGTCTAAAGTCTCCCCCAAACTCGACCGTCTTTCCCCAAACGATAGATCCAGTCCTCCATTATATCCCTCATACTTTTATCAAGTGCCTCGACCACCTGCCTCTTCATCAAGGATACTTCATCCCATGTTATAAGATATTCCCTTTGAAGAAGCTCGACTATCCCACTCTGCTTGGTAAAGGTACAAACCCCACTATCTTGAATACTCAATGGTATTTTAAATCTTGAGTGTGTAGTCCTCCCTCTAGGCATGATGGAGGCAACAACACCTGATGTTGCTATTGCCACAACTATTTTCCCCTCGCCATGACATTTGCTAGCAATTCTTTGTATAAGAATGTCTTTTCCAATTCCTCCTGAGCCATCAACAAAGAATAAACCTCCATCATTGCTACGAACTGAGGCTAATATGTTGTCATATGTGCACCTCTGATGAATATTAAGAGACAATGAGAGTGAGACATGCTCCTGGTCTACCTCAATTGATGCCTCCTCGATAATCTCTCTAGTCTCACCACCCAAGGTGTCATGCGACTCCTCGACATCGGGAAGAGGGAATGATGTTACGTCCTTCCCAATTGATTAAAGCATATTCCTAATATCTAACAATACCATTTGCTTGACTGCGTGAGGGCACATTTGGGATTGATAGAAGTCATCAGACATTACCCCTGGGTGTTTGTTCCAAAGCCCACAAACATCGTTGGGCTCATAGAAAACCAATATTGTAGCAAATAGCCTCCTGAGTGATGATGGCATCCAAAATACCCTAGCCTCAGCTAGGCACTCATCGATGGTATTATAGACCTCAATAAGACCTCTTTTTTGGTAGCTTCATGGAAAGTCGAGTAGGCAACACTGTCGGGACCCGAATCTGCAAATCCGGACCCTCTGTGTATTCTGTGCTAGTTCAGGATCACGCTAGCACACACAGTCTTACAGGGTTGCACATCACAGACATTCACAGCGATATAAGAATAAATAGTGCAAACAATTATATAAACTGAGTTGTACGACCTTATGGTCTCCTTACATAAAATCAGCTACGCAGGGCTTACATTATTCAGAGTAAAAGAAATAGCAGCGGAATAAAATGAATGTCGTGGAAGCCATCATCTTGCCACGGGCAACCAACTGGGCTTGCTCCCTAAGTGTCCAGATCCTCAATGTACTCCTCCTCCCATGCTGGTGTAGACTCCTCCACTGATGTTGGGGTTGATAAGCAAGGAGGGGTGAGTACACAAGGCACTCAACAAGTAATGCACAGAATGCAGCGCTATTACTATATGCAAAGCTTATTCCAAAGGATTGGCTTAATTGGTTCTTTTGCATCAAACAGCATTTTTAAACCAGTGTCTTATTTAGATTAAAGAAGTGAAACAATTATAAATAATATTAATTTCTTCAAATGGTTTTTCTTTGAAGATTCTCGGCACACAGCCTTAGCATTCATTTTTAACACTAGCACACAGCCATCCTTTCCACATTTTGTTTTTGAAGATCTAACCCTTGACTATAATCCCCGAGCAATGTCCAATACCGCGGACACGGCTATTCGAATAGATTTGACACTCTGCAGAGGTTGTACACTTTACCCACAAGATACAGCCATTCACCACACAGGTGATCGTCCGTAACAAAGCCTTTTAGGAACCTCTACCTTAACCAAAGAACCTCTCCGGTATTACCTTCACTATCACTTCCCTCACACAGAGCCGAAGTATATGACAGGCCAATCACCGTTGGATGGGCACCAAGTCGTAGCACAGGTACGCTCCCTCGTACAGATACACCCCTGTGTAATGTCACCCTGAGGTATCAGAGGAAAGATATAAGAACCCTAATCAACTAGGTCCGTCCCATACTAGACATGTAGTTGTACGGGTGACTCAGGTCGAAGGCTTGCAAGGTGAAGTCCTTAGCTGACCAAGGCAAGACTTTCATCACTCAACTGTGGCACACAGCCCAACGTGGCACACAGACTCACATCACTCATAGCCCATTGACATACAGGCCCACCTAGCACAAAGCCTCTTGCCACTTGCCTCAGTCTAAATCATTTCCCACCCGGTTGATTATTGTGCAACACATGCCAGCAATAACTCAACATCGGTACAGAACCACACAGGTCTCCGTACTTCAGTCACATCACGTGGCATCACCACACCATTTTCAAATACATTCCATATGTCATTAGTCAACATTGTTGCATTTTTCGAAAGATCATTAATGACTCGTTGCAAGGCTAAGCATCTATTCACGGTCTAGCCTCCCGTGTTGGCACAATATTAACATCCAACTAATACAATCAAACCTAGGGTGACAAAGACTTCAGGGCATACAAATAATACTTTCATGGTGACAATAATAATATGGGTTGATTAGCTACATTTACCCAATTTAGTTTAAATTCACTTTAAATAAATTAGCATGCACGATTTCAAAGCATAAATTACATTTTAAAATCTGGGATCAAAATGATCATAGCATCACTTGCCTTCAAAGAGTTGCTTGTCGTGTCCCGAAGCTTGGTCTTGAGCGACGAACTCTTCCTCGAAACCTTCTGGCAAATTTGCGTCTACGCGTACAAATAATATATGCAATAAATAACTAATATAGAGGACTAAATGACCTAAAAAATTCAAATAAAATTCACCATTAAAGAGATCACAATTTTATGAATTTTTAGAAATTTGAATCACCCAAATCTGAGTTTAAATGCAAAAGTTATAGCCATTTGAAATTTGAATAAAATCTGAAAATACAGAAATTAGAAAATCCGATTTTTCCAAATTATTTTTATACTGAAAAATCGCATTTATGACGTCAGCATCGCATCATGATGACGTCAGCACAGAAAAGAAGCATGACACGTGGCAGCTCCGGGTGCTGCCACATCGCCTCGGTTTATGGACCGGTCATGAAACGATCTTGGTCTATGGTGGGCGCCGATTCTTGTGCACATGCCGGTGCCGCGATGCATCGGCGTCACCGTGCAGTCCATCAATCATCGATCGACACACGGCGTTAATCTGACAATCGAAACTCGATTCAATCTCATCCATCCGATTTAAAACGAACGGCTGAGATTGACGTGACGTTTCGACTCAGATCTAACAGAACCAACACGTGGCTTCACCGTGGCCATTGGATCCCGATCGGACGGCTACGATTAATCAGGCGACCTCGACAGAAACGGCGGCGCTGGCTCCTCGATTTCTGCGCGACACGCGTCCACACGGATCGCCCGATCGCGGTGCGATCTCGTCCATCCGATTTAAAGCGAGCGGCCGAGATGAGCCAAGGTTTCGACTCGGCTTCTGCGCGGCGCGACACGCGCACGATCCAAGGCGGCCGCGCGCATCCGACGGCTACGGTACTTACGCGACGCGGCAAAATTTACACTCTATGATCTAGATCTAACGGCTGAGATTAAACTGACATGAATCTAGGCGGAGCAATCTAAACCGTTGATTAGATCCAACGGCTGAAGGGTGAAGATGAAGATTACTGTTTAAATGGCGACGTGGACGAATCTGGAGCGTTTGGCGATGATCGAACGGTCGACGAAGCCCAGCTAGCGGTGATGTCGCGGCGGCATAGATCTCGCCGGAGAGGAAGAAGACGATCGCTGCGACGGCGCTGCGGGGCTTTTCCGGCAACACGAAGTAGATGGGTAGACGCGGCTCGACGCAAGGATTACTCCAGTGGCCTCAACGACGGCGGAGAGGGAACGGCGGTAGCGCAAGGACGGCCGAAACGTCTCGGAACTACGGCGAGCTCGTGCGACTGCTACGGTGAGTCTCGATGAGGGAGAGATGGGGCAAACTGTGCGGAAGGAAATGCTCTACACGGTGCATTAGCTTAAGAAGAGGAAGAATAAACACGGCGGCGTTAATCGCGCGCAAAATCTTCACCAGAAGCAGCGGCGGCGGCGTTTAAACGCATGCAATGGGCGGCGTGGCGCAATCCCGACCATCCACGTGGCAGCGGATCGATGAACCGGAAATTCACGCAACGCGGCTTCATCCGATCCATCCGATCCCGTCGGACGATCACCGCCGGCGGCGATTAGGGTTTCGTTGAGGTGGGCCAGCGATGCGCGCCGATAACGGGCTCGCCCAATCATTCACGATGATTTTCCCGATTTTGGATAAAAATAATTCTAGAAATTCAATTAAGTCATTTGAGGCTCTTAAAATAGCAGAAAAATTCTAGAAAAATTCTAGAAAATATTTTGGGACATTTTGGACTCAAATAAAATATTTCCCATAAAACTTTGCAAAAACTTATTCATTAATTAATTAGTTCCAAAGAAGGGTTAAATTCCAGAAATTCCAATTAAATCCAAATAAACTCCAAAAATTCTCAAAAATTCAGAAAACTCATTAAATTCAAAATAGTCCAAATTTTTGGGATGTTACAAGCACTGTCCACTATAGTTAGGTCTTGAAAGGACATGTACCAACCACATGGTTTAGAAGCACCTTTCTCCATCAGATAGATATGCAAAGACGATTCTCCCAACGTTGTGTGTTGATCTCACTTTTTCCATTCCATCATGCTAGGTTACAAAACTACAAATTCTGGGAAATTTCTATAAAGTTTGTCTTGAGCCCACGAGAAATCATGGTTACCTTAAAATAAGTGGCCAGCATGGTCTGGGAGGTACCTTGCAAGCGAGAACTCGATGTGGGTCCTCATTCTCTCCAAATGAATTGAGATGCATGTTTGGGAGATGAAGTTGTAGTTGTAGCATGGATGGAGATTCCACTTAGATCAAAGCTGAAGATCCTCCAAAGCACTTCTGGTGGGGTAACTTACCTAACTTCGTTGTAATCCCTTACCTCATTAATTCCACCACAACTACCAGCATCATTGATAGAAAAAGATGCTTGATCATGTCCCTTGTGTATGTATTTGAATATGTACTTGATAGCCTTAATACCGAAGTAAACCTCAACATTTATGTGGCAATTATAACTCCGTAAAAGTAAGGATTATACAGCACCACAACCTATTCTCTGACATCTAACCTCAAATATATGTGTTGCAGCCATCATCCCTTTTCTTGTAGATGGGTTATGAGTCCCTTCCCTAGATAGTTGTCCTGGAAAACTGACGTAGGTCGATTCTTGAAGTTACCGTTCTGCATGCATGCATTTTTGGGATTCAAAGCACCACATGGCCCATGCATCATGTTCTTCACAACCATCTCATAAAATTCTCGGTGCTTCTCTTTGTCTACGAGCTCCGTCAAGATGACACAATCATACTACTCTGGAAATATCAACTTATACCCTGATTCCATGATAATGAAACAACCCGAGAGCTTAGCACATTAAACAGGGCGCATAAATAAGACAATAAATGTAATTAACTGAAGCCTGTAATAAATATAAACACTATTTTATTGATACAACAGTAGGATACCTGAGAATAAAATCTCGTACAACAGAATCGTAAACAATGTGTTAAGTACAACAAATAAAATACACAAAAATATTTACAAGTGGCCTACTCTACGGTAATCTTCGGAAGACCTCTGACGTCGACCACCTGCAACCAATAATTACAACAAATACCAAACAAGATATAGGCAAATAATAAAATATAAAATAATTTAATTGTCGTCAGACCCAAATGCGATTAGGGAACGCTCATCGAGATACTAGACCGTCTGAGGCCGATCAGCACCTCTCGCTAACTAGGGTTTCATCATCCGACAAATACAAATCTACTCATAGTCAGTTAACCGTAGCAATACATGAATAGTGCCAAATTATCTCACAAAGTAAAAAAAGATAAGCACAAGCACGGTTAAAAAGAAGAGGAAGCTAGAACCGGCCACAATTCACTTCTTCCTCTAGACCCAAACTCTCCCCAAAGACCATCAAAGCTAGGAGGAGGCTAGGAGCAGCCGGAGCAAGGAGGGAGCAGGGAGTCGCACCAAGCCAAGGAGCCCAAGCATCCCAACAAGGGGAAGAACAAGGGGCACCAACACACATCATCATCCACATGACCACAGCATAACCCCAATCCCCATCAGGCCCAACATCATTAGGTGCATACAAACATACTTTTACTAACTTTAGAAGCACCGAATAATCAAATGTAGTAGAGAGAATAGGCAACAGATGATACCATGGATCTCAGCGAAAGTGCCAGCACTAGGGGCGATGCCATGCGTGCCCGACAACTGCCTCATACTCCCCGATATATGGGAGGTTCCCGGATGTTGTTGCAGCATCGCCAAATCTTGGGCACCAACCCGCAAATCATCATTAACCAGTGAGAAAAGCTCAAATCGAAATAAAACCACTAAACAATTTAATCAGTTACATCATGGTAGGAAGAATAAGTAAAAGGAAAGGGTTTGCCACGACACACTCTGGCAGCTGAGATCGCTGCCGTGGTAGGAGTTCGGCAGAGGATGAGTAATAGGTGACGGGAGGGCGCCATGATGGATTAGGAGTGGGGCACCACGGCGGACTGAGGGTGGAGATTGGAGATCGGCGGGGATCCAGGGAGGCAGTGCCTAGTGGGGAGAATGACAGGAAGCGGCGCCGAGTAGGGGTAGAGGACACAGGAGGTGTGGTGCTACAGCACCAAGACCGGGGCCAGAGCCACCGACCGGTGTGGCAACGTCGATGGCAGAGGCAAGCGAGATGGGAGAGGCCCGCGACACATGGGGAGCGAGAGGGCCGACGGCAACCGAGAAAGAGAAGGGGGAAGAGGTGATGGGGTGGTGGCGGCAACAGGAAGGCCACCGGCCGACCAGGTGGCAGCAGGGACGGAAGCTAAGAGAAGAAGCCTAGGGGCAGCGTCATAGAGTGAATGGAGAGAGAGAGAAAGACATAGATTTTGGGATAAGAATGAAGAACATCGGGTCCGGCCAAGCCGTGAGGCAAAATAAAAAATCCCAGTAATAATAATAACAATAATTAAACTAAATCAACAAAATAATAATAACACTACTGAAACTAAGAATTTAAGCAGAATAAAAAGGAGGAGGATAAATGTGATCAAATAAATAGCTAAATAATACAAATAATAACCACAATGATTAAAATAGGAAAACAATGCGGCAGGTTAAGTAAACACATGATTCAAAATTTTAACGTTCGACGCAGAATAAACTACGCCGCGTGAACACATAAAATTTAGAGAAAAGTCGAACGTAGTAAAACACGTCACAATTTGATACCAATATGAATTATAGTACCCCAAAAATTTCAGGAAGCGAATTGAATCAAACAGGAGGTCACCTCCAAAATTCACATGAGGACGAATATTTCAACCTAATTTCAGGCAAGCATCTCTTGAACATATTGGGAATAATTTTCAATGAAATATAATTCCTTATACGTATTATCACCCGATGCATTGGAAAATTCTTTTCCTTAAAAAAATTGCAATCCTTTAATCGAGATGGATGAAATTGATCATGGTATTAATTGATCTCTATGAGAGATCAAGAATAGTCTGTTTATCGACGGAAATTGACAAACATATATATAGAGGTGGGTAGAGGGTGCTGATGAGAAGATAGCTGGTCGGTGGGGCCCTTTACATAAGCTAAAATATAAGGTTATTCGTGTAGACATCGAGGTACCCTAGTTGTTCGTAAGTAAGGAGCCAACTCAAGAACAAAGTCCAAAGCAGGATCTAGAGCTTTTTGAAGGTAAGTTATGCTTTAATCATGTTGAGCCCATGTTTCTAAAGTTATATTGTTTTAAACTATTGCATGTTAATTCAATTTATACTTGTTTCAATTAATTTGGGATTAGCTATTAAACCAATTTGAGTTATGTCAACCTTGTCATTTGTATGCCATGATTCATTTGTTACCCTTGTATGGTTCTTTGTTGATTGGTAGCTATTAATTGCCAATGTAGGTTAGCTAGAAAGCGAATAGTTTGCTTAGTCATGCACCGAGTTATTGATATCATTTTATGTGAAAAAGGTTAATCTTTCTTAATAGAATATGGAACATGTTTATGAATATATGTGTCAGGTGTTGTCACACAATGTTGTTGAAGACACGTGGTGCATGGTAATCAACTTGGGTGGTAAAATGATTTAGGCTGAGGCAAGTGGCAAGAGTTGTGATTTTATGGTGGGCCAATGTGGCATTTGGGAGGTCGCATTGTTTTAGATAAATGGAAATTGATGGTATAATGGTAATGATGAATTTTTGGTAAGTATTGCCTTGGTCAATTAAGGACTTAACCTTGCGAGCATTTAAACTAAGTCATTCATACAACCATATGTTTGGTATAGGACAGACCTAGCTGATTAATTTGTAATATTTAGATTTTTGTACTGTCGTGGTGGTGTGGGTTCTGGGTGTACGACTAGACTCACATGGTGCGAGAGGGGGGCCCTGAATGTGGTAACCAGTCCCATCAGTGTTGAAACCTCAGCGGGCAGTACTGGATTTAGATAGAGCATTAGAAAGGCTTTGTTATGATCACTCGCCTTTGTGGTGTATGATTATATCTTGTGGGTAAAGTGTATAACCTCTACAGAATGTCAAATCTATTCGAATAGCAGTACTTGCGGTATTGAGCAATGCTCTGTGATTACGGTCAAGGGTTAGATTTTAATAAAATGAATTTGGGAATGGAGGTTGTATGCCTATGAAAGTATGGAAATTGATTTAAGGTTGTGAGTCAGTGTATTTGGGAAATAACTGAGAAATTTATTGTTGTTATTATTTGTTTTACTATCATTTCAATCTATTTATGCTATTCTTTTACAAATGTTGCTTTGTTGCAAAATGACCAAGTCAGCCATTCATTTGGAATAAGCCATGCACATAATATAATAGACTTGCATTCTGTGCACAACTTGTTGAGTGCTTTATGTACTCACCCCTTGCAACAACAATTCATTAGTTGGAGAGGAGGTTACACCTGCTTAGAGGAGGAGTTCCAGGAAGAGACGAACGTCTAGGGTGCGCACCTTGTCAGTTACCTGTGGCAAATTGAAGAATTACTACGAATAATTTATTTCCGCTGCAGTTTTATTTATTTCTTAGTCTTAGCCCTGTGTGGCGTACTCATGTAAGGTGGACTATAAGGTCGTTTAACAGTTATATTTAAATTGATGAAGTCTTTATTCATGTATTCGTTATATATGATTGTGATATTCTTCTATGTTGAGACTGTGTGCATTAGCGTGATCCTGAACTAGTGTAAAATACACAGAGAGTCCGGATTTGCGTATTCGGGTCCCGACAATAGTCAGACCACCAATACTAATTAGATCCTTCTTGCAGGATGTCTCGCTACATGATTCCGGCAGCACATATTTAGGGGCAGAACTTGATGCTCCTATGGCAGATGATGCAGGAGTTAGGAGGGGATGTCTAGATTATTTCCATGTGGTATACGATGATGGGTCTACCCTAGGATTGGGGTGGTTACCACGAGTATACCACAGCCTAGTTACTACACCGAGCATACAATATTATGGCATAGCTCAAATTATTTCTAACCCCTTCAGGATGTCGCTAGGAAGGTGATGGTAGCCCTTAGGACCCATTTTAGGAGACACTTGAGTGGTACTTCCTTTGGACACTTACCTGCTTTCACTCAAGGAGCCACTAGTCACCCACCACCTACATACCCTAGCATTGTTGGCACTAGTGAAACTGTTGGATCATCGGTTATGAGGGTCACCGATCGCTACATGATGATAGCCTATCATGTTCTGCGATGGCATGAGTGAGGCCTTAGATAGATCAAAGGGCCGCTCCATTTACTGGTGGCTGCAGCTTAACACTGTCGAGATGGAGTGAAACCTTCTGTAGACAGCACTCCAGTACCTCACACCTCTGGGGATGGCAACGGGGAAAGTCCCCGCGGGGAGAACCCTCCCATCCCCGATCCCCGATAAGAAAAACTTCCCCGTCCCCATCCCTATCCCTATCCCCGATCCCTTACATGGGGCTTAATTATCCCCCATCCCTGATCCCTGACGGGTTTGCGGGGCCCCGACGGGGACTAATTCCCGAAAATGCTATATAAAAGATCACATGCTACATGAATAAATCACTAGAGTAATGGGGCATGTGTGATTGAAGTGTGAGTGAATCGCTAGAGTAATTCATATTAAGCATGTTTATTAATAATGACCTCACATATATTCTTTTTTCTTTTGAGAATAATCATTTGCTCCCACCTAGTAGTGATAACGCGGGGACGGGGACGGGGATCAGGGACGGGGAATGGTGGAACGTCCCCGTCCCTGCAATCCCCGACGGGGGCAACATTTTCCCCGATAAACCCCCCACGGGGCGAGATTTCCCCCGTCCCGTCCCCTAATAGGGGAATTCCCCACGGGAAAACGGGGATCGGGGCCCCATCGCCATCCCTACACACCTCCAGACCTAGACACCTCTATAATGCCATCTACTACTGTTTCCACACCTCGTACAGTACCCCCACCACCTATAGCCTCTGTACCTGCTACCCACTGCTACACCTTTGTTGCAGAGATAGGCAGTTCCTTCACTACATAGATCCCGGCAGTGTTCACTACCATCTATCCCATACCACCGAGTAGACGGGCATTGTTTTGTACTACCCATATGGAGGTACACCTAGGACCTAGTGTCAAGGCCTCGCAAATGATTTCTTTCTTAGGGCATTTAGGTTTGGGTCAGAGCACGAATAGCCAGGATTAGGAGGGAGAGGAGGATTCAGAGGAGGCACTAGAGGAGTAGGGCACGATGGGTATTTGTGTCTAATTATTGTATTTGGGACATGTAATGTATGTTAAGTAAGATATTATGGGTGATATTATTGTATAGTTATTTATATTCTGCTAGAACTATGTATTTATGGTCGCAATTTCAATTTTCACATTACAACTACAATCAATATTTTCTTCTTATGAGAATAGGTTAGATAGGTTTCATTTAATCAATTAATTATGATTTTGCCTGCTTAGAGACCAGATGCAAAAACAATACTATAGTTCCTATTATAAGATGTGATGTATATATGTGTGAATTAGTAACAAATAGAAAAAGGGCTAGGTAATGTTCCCGGACGCATGGTCCATTGGGTGCTTGGACACATGGATCCAAGCGTGCTCGAGCTGGTGGTCTTGAGGGGTTATTGGTGCCCAGACACCTAAGTTTCTTTAATCATTCTTCTTACTTTCTACTTTGTTCGTTGTGTTATATTATTTCTTGTTATGATTAGGTATATACTATCATGTTGATTCTGTAATGGAGTAACGAAAGAGAGCAACGCGAACTATTCTACTTCCCTCTTTTTGAAACAAAAACTTGTAGCAGAAATGAAAACCTTTCGGCGAATAAAAATATTTCTCATCTTATAAATAAAGTGCTAATGCTAATAACAACCCGATTCGATCTCGACTAAAATATCTTTAACATAGAAGTGAATCTGAGTGATGATCAGTATTCTTGGCGTAAATAAGGGAGAGCACTCAAAATAAATTGAGGAAGCCACATATAACAAAGTCTTGCAGTGAAACAGAATATTAACTAAACTACACCAAAAATGGATTCCCTTTTTGCAGAATGTCAAACCATGAAATTATTACGCAAGATCTGATCCTTAGACTACGATCCCCCAATCACCCACCAAACATTGTCGAGCAATAAACCACACCTCTCCACAATCTCAACCAACCCAACATTCATGAAACCAGACCACAAACGCCACAAGAAGGTAACACTAGTACAGCTAGAACCCCAGAGAACCTAGATCAATTAGAAGGAGTCCTAAGATATCTGAAAAATTCTAGAAAAGAAGCATAAGAGAGCCAAAACCAATTCATGGAAGCCTTACTCACAACCTTAGTTCTCAAAACCCAGCATCAAACTAGAGCCAAAGTCACTCTAGGAGAATTCCTACAAACACGTCCACTCACCTTTGCTAGAGCTACAGAGCCACTTGAGGCCGATGATTGACTTCAAGAAATAGAGAAGAAGTTGAATACTGTAGGCTATTCTGAGGAGGAGAAAGTGCAGTATGATGCATACCAGTTGACTAGTTGAGCCGGAACATGGTGGATGAACTACTGTCGTACACTTGCGGGAGAGCAACCCATTTCTTGGACAGAGTTCACCCCATAGTTCCATAGAACACATGTTCCTCTAGGTGAGATGGGCATCAAAAAACAGGTATTTTGGGATTTAACTCAAGGGAATAAAAAGGTAACGGAATACATCCACAAATTTAATGCACCCATCCACCCATCAGATCACTAAATTCCAGGATCTAGCAAACTGAGCCATTATTCTAGAAAATGAACAGACCCAGCTGAATTAAGAGAGGAAACAAAACTAGATTTGAAACTTGATCGTCAACTCCTAACCCTCCAAGACCTTTCAGACCACCCATACCCAATAGGAATCTTGTACATCGACCATGGTTAGCCGCACCAATGCAGCGTCCAAATGCTCCACCACCAAGATCCATACCTAAATGTTTCAAGCGTGGAGGCCCCCACTATACTAATAACTGTCCCCAGTCCGCCAGTGCGTGTTATAACTGTGGACAAGAAGGACACAGGAGGATCAAATGCCCACACCCAACAGCTGGACATAACATTCCAGGGAGACTGAAGAGTCGTACACCAGCGGTAGGGCGTGTTCAAGGAAGCCTAGTGCCACATCCTCCAAAGGAGCTACTAACATGGTCACGGGTACACTTCCCATTCCTCCATCCAGTGATACCATTTTATTTGATCCCAAGGCCACACATTCATTTATTTTCCAAGACTTTGTAATCAAAAACAAATTGGAATGTGTGCTGTTGACAACACCTCTCGGAGTAAGCACACCTATGGGATTAATCATGGTAACTTCAATCCAGAAGAAACCAAAGGATAAATATTCAAGATATTCCATTCCTAGCAAACCTTCATGTTATAAATTTATCAAAACTGGATATAATATAGGGATGGATTGGTTAGCTACTAATGGGGTTAATATTGATTGTGAATCAAAAAGTGCATCTATAAGGACGTCCGATGGAACCCACATTACATATCAGGGAGTTACGACTAAACAAAAGCATTTCGATCTCAGAATCAACCATCTTTCTACACAAGAGTTGACCGCCGTACCAATAGTATAGGAGTTTCCAGATGTCTTCCCTAAAGAACTACCAGGCATGCCACTTGACAAGGAATTAGAATTCTCCATAGATCTAATAATGCCTAGAGCCACTCCCATATCTAAACGACCCTATCAGATGAATCCACAGGAACTCATTGAACTAGAAAAAGTAATTAGAAGAGTTGGAAGAAAAATATTTTATTAAGGAAAGTGTGTCTCCGTGGGGAGCACCGAACCTCTCTTTAAGAAAAAAGGATGATGGAATTCGGCTATATACTGACTATAGAGAACTCAACAATGTCACCATTAAAAACAAATATCCACTACCTCGATTAGATGACCGATTCGACTAGCTCAAATATGCATGTACCTTCTCAAAGTTCGATCCTCGATCTGAGTACCATCAAATCAAAATCCGAGCGAAAGATATAAAGAAAAAAGGCTTTCATATCCAGATATGGATATCATGAATACACAGTTATACCCTTTGGCTTAACTAATGCACCTGCAGTATTCATGAATCTAATGAATAAAATCTTTATAAAAAATCTGGATAAATTCGTAGTTGTCTTTATAGATGATATCCTGATATATTCCAAGAGTAAAAAAGAACACAAAGAATATTTGAGAACTGCACTGCAAATCTTAAGGGAGAACCAATTATATGCCAAATTCAATAAATATGAATTCTGCTTAACCAGGTGTCGTTTCTTGGACACGTTATCTTAGGAAAAGGGATTGAAGTGGACCCTAGTAAAATCGAAACCATCAAATTGTGGAAGTGCCCAATTAATCTAACAGAGATCCAAAGCTTCCTCAGATTAGCTAGGCATTACCAAAAACTTACTAAAGGATTCTCCTAGATATCATCACCACTTACCAAACTCTTACGAAAAGATTAGAAATACACTTGGATAGAGAAGTGTGAAGAAAGCTTTCAACAACTCAAACATCTATTAACCATTGCTCCAGTACTATCCCTGCCTGAAGAGGGCATTGAATATGTGGTATATTGTGACGCCTCCAAATTAGGCTTGGGTTGTGTACTAATTACCCTGCGACGCGACTAGTAGGAGGCTATATGTGCATAATTGGATAAACTCCTTGATGAAAGCTTCATTCGCGAGATCGATCATCCGGAATGGCTTGCCAATCCAGTCATGGTACAAAAAACCAACGGTAAGTGGCGCATGCGCGTAGACTTTACTAGTTTAAATATTGTCTGTCCTAAAGATGATTTACCTTTGCCTCGGATTCATCAATTGGTCGACTCAACTAAGGGGTGTGAATTGATGAGTTTTCTTGATGCCTACTCTGGCTACCATCATATTATCATGGCAAGAGGTGATGAGGAGAAAATAGCCTTCATCACTCCATTCGGTGTCTACTGCTACAATGGAGGGCATATCTCTGAGTATCAAAAACCTCAATTACAATGGAGGGCAGCCCCTCCTTTTATAGACCCCTCGGCTACTACAATACATCGGCTGTCACAGTTGGTCAGTTTGCTATAGTATGCCTGTTGCTATAGTGTTGCAATGCAAAAACCTGATTTGGGTTTGAGTTCTTCAAAATATCGAGTTGCTTTTTCGTCTTTTGTTTAGACTTCGGCAAACCTGATTTGTATTTGAGTTCTCCAAAATATCGAGCCATTTTTTCATCTTCTATTCAGACGGGCAAAACTGATTTAGATTTGAGTTCTCTAAAATATCGAGCCTTTTCATCTTCTTTTCACACTTGGGCATAACCCACTTTGGAATTGAGTTCTTCCTCTTGGCTTTCTTGCTTTTTAAGCTATAGTAGTTTGTTTTCTTGAGCCTCCCATGCTTCTTCTTCATGAAACCTAATAACAATTAAGCTAGAAGCATTAGATAGCAATCTATTCTCATTCAAATCAATGCATAACTCTTTTAGGAAAAGATTCACCTGTTGATTGATTTGTTTGGCTCTAGCTATTGTGATTGGTCTAGTTGGTGTTAGAATGTTATTTTGGGAAGGAGATAATGTTGTGTGCTAGTGATGTCCTCATCATCCTCCCCTTCTTCAAGAAAAACCATCCTCAGCTTTTGTCTTAGCTTCTGAAATGCTAAAAGTGAAATAAATAAAGATGATAATGTGTATGCATGATATATGTAGGTATCATCTATTTTATTATCTTTTGCATATGATGTTTAACACAACATCTATTGGATGCATATAGTAAATTAACAGTTGCAAACATAGAAAATAACGTATATGCATGATATATGTAACTGTCAATTATGTAATTATTTCCTATGTTTCGTATATGACAACCATATGATGTTGATATATGTATCATACCGACATCACAGGTTGTCAAAACATGTGAACAATGCCAGTTCCATTGATACGGATATGCATACGTCCAACATTTTCTGGTTTAGTATTTTAATTAACTAGAAACAATTACTTAGCCGCATCAAATATCAACAGGTGAATTATTTCCTTAAGTAATCTTCTCTATATTTACATGAGAATTATATACTACGTAAAAGCAAGCCCTTGCTTGTTGTTAGATATGAAAGTTGCACAAATATTAATTGGAGACAAATTGAATCAATGTACATGGTGAAACCCAACAGGAGGCGAGAAAGGACGACAGCCACATAGAAAACCAAAAGGCAATTTGGACCGCATGTACACCCTACTTTCATTCCCTGTATGCAAGCCAACAAAGGAAAAAAGGCAAGAGAAAGAAGCAACACCGAAAAATCAGCTCAACTGTGAATAGAAGAAAGAAAAATGGCTCGATATTTTGGAGATCTCAAATCCAAATCGGGTTTGCTCAAGTCTGAATAGAAGACAAAAAACATATCGATATTTTGGAGAACTCAAATCCAAATCGGGTTTGCACAAGTCTGAACGGAAGATGAAAAAATAGCTCGATATTTTGGAGAACTCAAATCTAAATCGGTTTTCACTTTAGCATGCAGTGTAGCTAACCGACATACTGTTTAAGCCGGCATACTATTCACCAAGTACTGTAGCACCGAGAGTTCTATAAAAGGAGGGGTTGTCCTCCATTGTAATTAACATTTCTGAAATTCAAAAATAATATATGTTCTTGCATGAGGTCTTGAGTGGATGGGTTGTCACTCGATGGCTTGATCACTTCAGTTTTCATGCAAGAAGCAATGTCTTGCAAGTTGAGAAGCACTTCACTCAGAAAATCATGATTGGCTCTTTGAGTTTTCTCTAAGTCTTGTTCTAAGCGCTAGGATGTTTCTTGAATAATAGAGCATTCATCCATGTATTTTAGTCTTTCTGCATCCAATGCTTTGGCCTCTTTTGTCTTGGCATAATGCACATTTTGCAATTCTTCGTTCATTTCCTTCAACTCTGAAAAGATAGATAAAACATATAGCATGCTTTAGATCAAAAGATAACTTGATTACAGTGTAAGTTGTATGAAAATACCTTTGACTTCTTCATTGTACTTCTTGAGGACCTCGCCATATGCATTGCCCTGCTCTTGAATTTTGTTGAAAAGGGCTTTATTACTTAAAAGGATGAAGGACATCCTCTCCGTCATTGCTTCCCGTTCTTCTACCTATCGGCAAGTTTCCATTTAGCTACTCTCACATTATAATCAGTAACTTCATTTTCTTTCTTCAATGTTTCAATTTCCCTGCAAAAAAGTTTACAAACTCATATAACACTGAATGCAGTAGCTTAAATTTATATAAGTCAGACTTTTGGTACTTACCCATTTTTGCTTCTACAAAAGCCTTTAACTTCATCATTATTTCTGCATTTAACTGAAAAAGATAATTTTGTTTAGAACTTTCAAACTAAATTAACTATTTAAAATGATAACAGATTTAAAGCCAATGTTTGGTTACCTAATAGAATCTCTCCACGGAGGACACGATGTCCCTGAATTTAGGGACCTCTTCATCAGACCTCTGTGCCGAAGGTAAGGGTAAAGTCCTTGGACCTTCAAAAGTTTGGTTGCGTCCTGTTAGTAAGGTTATTGGGACTGGAACTCATTGTCTGGCAGCAATATCAATTCCTCTAGCCTGCAACTTCTCTTCCGGACCACTACTTGGGACCTCCACTAGTACTCCCACAACCACTCTCCCTTGAGTACCTTCAGTACTCTTCCATATTTCTTCGCTTAGGGAGGAGATGGTGGGAGGGACCACTGGAGCAAATGGTTTTAAAGAAGCTCCAGAAGGGACCCTTGCACGATCACCATAGAGGTCGAGGGTGTAGTCGCAGCTGTGGTCCTAGCAACTAAGGGGAAGCTATACTTGTAGTAGAGGGACTAGTGGTCACCTCAACTATTCTAGCAACAAAAGCTCATCTCCTTGGTTCTTCTAGCAAAACAGGGCTAAAAGAAAAATTTTGTTCTTAGGATTAGATCAATATTACTGACATTTTTTTACTATCTTTTCAATCTACATATTGTACCCATTTATAAATGTTGTTTTACTACAAAATAACCATGTTAGCCATTCCATTGGAATAAGCCTTGCATATAGTTATGTTAGAATTGTATTTTGTGTACAACTTATTGAGGGTTTAAGTAATCACCCTTACCAACAACAAACCACCAGTTGAGGAGTCTACACCATCTTTGGAGGAGGAGTACCAAGAGGAGATGAATGTTTAGGGTGCGAGCCTTGTCAGTTGCCTGTGATATACTGAGGGGTCATCTACGTTTTCCATTCCACTGCAGTTTAGTTTGTTATTCACAGTTTAGTCTTACGAGGCATAATTATGTAAGTCGACCATAAGGTCAGTCAACAGGTTTATATTTAATATATGAAGTATTTTATTATATTTCCACTGTGTATGATTACGATATTCATTTATGTTGAGACTGTGTGCATTAGCGTGATTCTGGACTAGTGCGATATATATAGAGGGTCCGAATTTGCATATTCGGGTACCGACAGTGGTCCTATAAGATGAGAATCCCTGAGCTCTTCTTAAGACATCACAGAAGATGTCAAAACAAGAAGTTATCTTAAGACATCACAGAAGATGTCAAAACAAGAAGTTATCCACATGCAGTAATTCTGTTATCCACATGCAGTAATTCAAATCCCACATGGAGGCAGTTATCAACAACTGAAGGCATCGTACGAGGTCAGAAGACACGGCAGGTCACGGTGGAACATGACAGTTGGAGGGAAGCAAAAAGAAGGCAATTAAATAGCAACTCTCGTCGCTTGATGGCTATAAATTCCTACGGCATGTGCGCCTTTAAGGGGGTCAATAGAGAGAATTAGATTGATCATTCATAGTTAATCAAGGATAAGAGACTAGCATACTTAGCCTAGATTTTGATCCTCCTCTGTAAACTTCATTCCACTGTAGCAAGCCAAGAAATAAAGAGCATCCCTACTTACATTTTTCTTAGTGTTCTATTCGCAGACGAAAGTCCCGATCGTCGACAGTCCCCTTTCACTCGGTGTCAAATCCAGTGACCTTCGGTTACATTGTCATCGGATACGGCCTTGCGGCACCGCACCATCAGCTTTGCTAACCATCCCGAGGAAGAAGATGGCAGTAACTGGAGAGGAAGAAGATGGCAACGGCATCAGATCTCAATGATCCTCATTGGCGGATACAATGATCTTTTTCTCCAATGAATAAATAAAATTTAGCTCTTTTTCCCCCAAATAATTTTCTGTACCGGATCCTCGTCGGCGGATATTGTTTCCCAAATAATTGTCCGTACTAGGATATAATTTCAAAGCTAATATAATAAGGAATTGCTAATTTGAGACGAAGACGTCATCTCGTTGTGACAAGTGGAAACACCTCCTCACTTCCCCACTTCCCTTCTCACTCAAAGGCTCTCTCGTCGTGACACTTGGTACCATCCTCTTCATTCCCCTTTCCTCCCACATTCCCTTCCCCTCAAACTCAAATAGTTTTCTTTTTCCCTCCAATTTTCCCTCCAAGTTTGTAAATAAGAAGTATTTTTAACCATTTTTGAAAATTTTCAAATCAAAAGTTTTTGAACCGAAAGTTTTCTGAATCAAAACTTTTGAACCGAAAGTTTTTTTAATTGAATGTTTTCAGAGTTAAAACCTTTTGATTTGAAATTTTTTGAGTTGAAACTTTCTAACTTGAGAATTTTTTATTTAAAAATTTTCGAGTTGAAACTTTTTTATTTGAAAATTTTTATTTAAAATTCTTCAAGTTGAAACTTTCTGAGTTAAATTTTTTCGAGTTGAAATTTCCTATTTAAAATTTTCTAATTTGAAATTTTGTGTAAGAGACGAAGGGAGGGAGGTGAGTAGAGGAGAGGGAAGGATAGAGGTGGATAGAGAAGATGTCATATGTCATCCTAGGAGGTCCTTAAACTTTTTAGTTCAAGAATAACCTCAAACTAGTGGTTCCCATATAATAATATATAGGGAGGTATAAGTATATATATATATATTTAATTATACATACTAAATTTTACTTGTAATATTACTCTAAATATATGACCAAATACTATCTATAGTTCAATGTGTTCAATAGGCGATATTATCAATTTCGCTAGTATGATCTGTTTTAACCAGTATAGAGGCAGTATGATTGGTGTCAAAACCAGTATAGAATGCATGACTGCTTTGTAATCTATCAGTGCTAGAACAATATTGATAAGTTTGTTCCATATTAAAACCATCTCATTTGACGATTCCATTCCCACCTCACAACCCAGATCCAAACCAGGGAATAAAATTTCGACGAAAATTGGTGAATTTTCGTCGAAATGTCGGATTTCGGGCCACAACGAATTCTAAAGTACCGGTCGAATTTAAAAAATTGAAATTGCTAAAGTACTTTTGGCTTTTTCGGCAAAATTTCAAGAATTAAATCCGTATTTCAATGTTTTGCGGCCGGATTTGACCTGAATTGCATAAATAACTCATAAGAAGGTGATATTTGATGATAATTTGTCGAAAAAGTTATTTTTTGAGACATTTTAAAAATTTTCCAGAAACACTGCCAGAATTTTATAAAATTGAATATGCTTTGTCATGTTATAAAAAATTTATGGTACTATCTTAAGAAGTGTAGGATCATACATAAAATTTTTGAAAATATTTTAACTTCATTTGTTATCTTTTAAAAATAAAAAATAGAATTAGCATAAACGAGGTAGTAATTGTGTCATAATTTTATAAAAAATATTTATGAGACATTAATAATTACCTCATAAATATTGTGTAAGAGTTTAAAAAATTTAAACTTGTTTTGGTTGCTCAATCAAAAATTGTATACGGTACAAGCACGCGCTCTGAAGTCCGAAAATTGCAAAGTACCACATTCACATTTTTTGGGAACTTTTTATGGTTGATCATGATCTAAAAATTTTATGCGAACATCATTGATGCTTTCCAACTATCTACAAAAAGTTTTTATAATTTTTGAATGTTGGAACTATACAAAAAAAAAGCTATTGTGAAGTAACACTTCCACATTTTTTGAGAATTTGTAATGGTTGATCAGGACCTGAAATTTTTATGGGAATATCATCAATTCTTTCCGAGTATCCACAAAAATTTGCATAATTTTTTCATGCCTGCAACTATGCAAAAAAGCCATGGCTAGACTTGAACCCAGGACCTTGTGTATGCTAGCTTTGACATTTACCACTGAGCTAGAGGTGCTGGTGGCTCTTAGGATTGAGAACTAAATATTTTTATACATGTGACACACTGTGGTTTTAAAGGCCCTCAATCATTGGTGTCTGCTTCACAAATCACAAACTCACGAGCACAGCCATCGTCACTTTACTCTGGTTCTTCACTTCTCCTTGTACCAAACTCACCTATTCTCTCCAATCCGGCCAAATCTGGCCATTTCCGGTCATCAGGAAGAACATTTCGGCGCATATGAGCAAAAATTCAGGTTGCACAAGCGAAATTTCGGCTGCATAGAATTTTGCCAATAAGTCAATTTTGCACTGAATTTGATTTATTTTCGACATATAGATGTATTGTAGTCTGAAGATGAAGTAGAGACAGAAGACAGCAAAACATGTACATACATCTTCTGATTGTGACTTGTGAGTCTCCGAATATTAGATCACATTATTAGTTCAGTACTTGAGTGTTCAATCCATGATAATCACTTCCATGATAGTCTATATAGACTTACAAAGGTTACCGATTAATAATCTACATGGCTTAGCAAGTCACCAGTACTTATTAGTATATTTTTCGTTAGGGCGTTGATAGGTTGATACTAGTAAATAGTAATCCTATCTTACAAGCAAGAAAAGGAATAGTCAAGCATGTAATGCCCCACAAGCAACTTAACAGTATGTAATACAATAGAAGAAAGTTTCATGAGTTTGTAGCTAGCTTCTTTGGCGAATGTCTTTGTTGTTCAGGATATTTAGTTATCTTAGAACTCCTAATATCTGATCCTTCTGCTTGTCAAGTCCAAAACTTGCAAAATAAAATTATCTATCAATCATTTTAATTTTCTCTCATTGCCTCATTGGTATATTTTTCGTTCCGTTACAGGCTGTCGTGATGGCAGATCGTCAGGGTACCATATGGGATCACGGGGAGCGTATCGGCCCAGGGTCGAAGTGCAACTACTGCAGTCATGTTATGAAGGGTGAAGGGGCGACCCATCTTAGGTGGCGTTTGGTTAGATGGATGAAGGTGGATGGGATATGGCGGTCCCTGGATTTAGAGCCATCCAATTGTTTGGTTGGGTGAATGGGGTGGATATGGCTGTTCAGTTTTTTGGAATATTCCTTCAAGATGCTGAACAGAGTCATCCCAGAAAAAAGGCCGTATGAGTTCATCCAGTTTGTTGTACGAAGAGGTATACTCGGTCAAATTCAAATTTCGTCAAAGTGCACTTAGTCAAATTCAAATTTTAGTCAAATTTTGTCCAAAAATTCAAATTTTGGTCAAATTTTGACCGAAAATTCAAATTTTGTCAAAAATTCAAATTTGTTCAAAATTCACATTTTGTCCAAAAATTCAAATTTCGGTCAAATTTTGTCCAGAAGTTCAAATTTTGTCCAAAAATTCAAATTTGGTCAAATTTTCTCCAAAAATTCAAATTTAAGTCAAATTTCATCGAAAAATTTCAAACCAAAATTCGAAAACTTTATTACAACTAGCTCATCCATCCTCATCAATGCAACCAAACAAAAAATTAGCTCATCCTATCCACATTCATCCATCCAACCAAACAAAACATTGGCTCATCCCTATCCACCCAACCAAACAACTACATGGATGGCCATATCCCATCCAACCTCATCCAGACAACCAAACGCACCCTTAAGGAACATCTGGCCGGCCGCGTCGGTGATGTGAAGTCCTGCCCCAGCGTGCCTAAAGTGGTTAGGCAGGCCATGCTCACGGACCTCTGTGGATATCGGGAGAAGAAGAAGGAGAAGGAGGCGGTGCACCTCAGTAAGGAGGAGGCTTGCGACGAGTGGGCCACCATGGTCACGGAGTACCGTACCGAGTAGGAGCAACTTAAGATGGCCATAAGGGCCTTCAAAGAAGAGGCCTACCTAAGGAGCCAAGGTTTGACCCCAGGTTCGGGATCTGGGAGCGGCGTAGCGAGGACCTCGGTTAAATCCACTCTTAGCAAAATATTCGGTCGGTCCAAATCGATACGAGAAAGCCATGCCTCTATCGATGTTGACCTTGCACGGAGTGGTGCCCCGCAGCAACCCCGTATTGACACTGCATTCAAGCAGGGGGGAGGCAGAAGCTAGGGAGGTCATGCTCCAAGTGGTTCCATGCTAATACAATTCCAGGAAGGAAGGTCGAGTGCCCATATTTCACAGGTATGAAATGATTGTATATTTGTAAGTTACACGTCATGTGATGATTGTACTAACGTCTTATGCCCGCGATGGATAGGTGCAATCAAGATGACACAGGAGCTAGGCCCAGTGGTTCGTGCACCACGGGGCCACAAGATAGACGGGAAGTACTTGGACGAGAATGAGCAGGAGATTGTGTAGTACCTTCGGAGGTTCAGGGATGACTGGGCCACCTTTGGTGTTACAGTCATGTGTGATGCATGGACTGGACCTACTTAGTAGAGTATCATCAATTTCATGGTGTACTACAATGGGATCATGTTCTTTCATAAAACCGTAAATGCCATAGGTACAACATTCGTTTATTTTTTTCTCTTCCGTAAGACCATTAATGCCACATGTACTAACTTCTTGCTTGGTCATTCACAGGCAAGGTCCAGGACCACAGATACTTGCTAGCCAAGATAACAAAGGTCGTGCCCGAGGAGATTGGGGCAGAGCACGTCGTGCAGGTGGTTACTGACAGCGATGCCAATTTCAAGAAAGCATGCTAGATGTTACGAGTGCAATACCCACGTATTGTATGGCAGCCGTGCTTGGCACACACTGTGAATCTTATGCTGAAAGACGTATGTGACGTCCCACATATTAAACAGATTGTGGGAGAGGCCAAGAGAATTTGCAGATTCTTATACAACCACAAGAATCTGCATGCACAGATGAGGCAACATATTGGTGGAGAGTTGGTGAGGCCAAATGCTATTAGGTTTGGAACGACCTTTGTTTTCCTTGATAGCTTCCACACAAAAAAGGGGAAGTTCTATCAGTGGATGACACATCCTGATTGGACATGTAGCAGGTGGGCTGGGATGGCAGAGGGCAAGTACGCATATGACCACGTCGTGGACAGGGGGTTTTGGGAGTGGGTGGAGTGGACCGTCTTGACCGTAGAACCCTTGTACAAGTTGTTGAGGTTTGTGGATCAAGACAAGTTACCAACGATTAGTGGTGTCATGATGCAGTACGCAATTATGCGGAATGAGTACAACAATAGCTTGCGGGAGCACGAAGAACAGTATAGGATATTCCTGCAAGTCCTGGAAAAGAGATTTGCCAAAATAAGGGAAACCACATCCGTGCAAGCAGGTAAGTGAAATTAATATGTTCATTTCTGTTATGCTAACTATGTAATGTTCGCATCTGTTATGTTAATTATGTAATGTTTGCATCAATTGCAACCTTCGTTCTCGACCTACAGTCTCAGTTCTCGTACAATGTATGCAGCACTCCTAAGTACATGGGAGCGCTCTCTACTGCATTAGGCATTATAGCTGATGACGACAATACCGCGGTGAAGGCTCTACGGAAGGCGCGATACCGTCTTAAGCGGGATGGTTTGCCACCCGACTTGCGATCCAAAGACCATCGATAGCCAAATGACGACAGGTAAGTACGTAATTTCAGGTTGATTGTTACGTTGTTGTTTAGCACTGACTGACTTTTCTTTCATCGTATCGTCTGTAGCTTAATGGTGGATGGCGTTCGGGAATGAGACGTCAGCGTTGCAAAAGTACGCCTTGCGGTTGGTATCCCCGTGCGCATTGTCGAGTGGTTGCAAGCGTAATTGGAGTATATTTGTCTTGGTGCACACGCAGCTACGAAACCGATTAAGTTATGCGAAGCTCCAACAACTTGTGTTCGTGCACTACAACCTGCGACTTCGCCTGCGGGACTATGAATCCACCCGCCAGGCCCACGATGAAGACCCACCGGATCGCCTCATTGAGGGTACGATGCATCTTGGCTGTGACCCAATTGCAGAGTGGTTTGACTCGTCCAGGTCTATTGGGGAGCCTCTACTCGACGAGGACAGTGAGTACGACCCACCCCTCCCAGCGAGATTCGTGGTTGACTCCATCCTGCCAGAAGAGATGAACAAGGCAACAGGTAAATAATGTAATTGTTTTTCATTCCACTTGTTAATCTTGTATGTTGAAACCTCACAACAGTGTTAATCTTACTTTTAATTGGCCACAGGTGAGAAGAGCCTCCCAGATTGGGTTGAGTGGACGGTCGGTGACACGCACACAGGGAAGAGAAAGCGTGCTACCACCGTCGCCGCCGACATCCTAGTAGGAGTTTTAGGCGAGTTGCAGAAGTTATCGGGCAGCCAACGTGCTAGGGAAAAAGGAAAAGCCCGAAGTGATGATGAGCTTGATGTCGGCAGTGACGATGAAACAGAAACACCTACTCATAATGTGCAGTACCTCAGTAGTATCTCAATGACAACAACAGACTCTCCCTGCGATGATGGGATGAAAGCTAGCCGATACTCCCTCCTGCCCCGTTCACAGCCACAATTGCTGGCAGGATCGCAACAAGGGGGTATCGCCCCGAGAAGGGGCTCCCAGAGGTAGACCCGCAATACAGGGAAGGGTGCGTCGAGTGATGGGGGTGGGCGCCAGGCAGCACAACCACAGGATGGTGCAAGCTCATGGTGTAGCAGCGAGTCTTCTAGCCATTTGGGCTTCCCAACTGATCATAGCGGGTACGGTTCGATGCCCTACAGATGGGATCAGGGTGGGTATAGACAGAGTTACGACGGATCAAGCATTTCTTGGCCGTTTGACTATACTGATCCATACGTCGATCCGTATGCACGACACTCATCTGTAAGTGCCAACTACCTTCACCAGTCAGAGAATTATAATGCCTAGATGGCTCATTACGAACATTGAAAGTCTGCTTGGCTACTGCGGAACATGATCTAGGAAGAATACAAGCAACAACACGAGAGGAGGTATGACGAGGTCATTGTCGATAACGCGGAGGTGGAGTTTGCACCACAGACGTACTACTACTCGTAGGTACGTGATGCAAATATACATTCATTTTATTGTGATGCAAATATGTGATGAATTGTCATATGTATCGATTTTATTTCATGCAAATATATATTGATTGTTTCCAATTGTGACTCTCAAACTCCGAATTTCAGTTGAAATACTGTCGAAATTTCTAACTTCACACATTGATAATCATCTAAAAAATTTAAGGCAAGGTTAATGATGCATCATGACCATCCAATAAAAATCTCAAAATTTTCTAACGTACTTTCAATCATTTTCCATTCGGACATCACTGCTGTCTGAATTTTCAAAAATTCCTCGAGCTTAATTGAAACCTGAAAATTTTATGGAAAGATTATTGTCATAATCATGCACAAAAAACTTCAAATATTTCTAACGTGTTTTGTCCTATTTTTCATTTAGTTCAAAATTGCCCGTCAAGGTTTTATTAGGACAGTAACAATGTTTGAATTTTTAAAAATTTCACAGGCTTTATAATTATCTGAATTTTAAAATAAATATCACCAATATGTCAGGACTCTTCATAAAAAATTCAAAATTTTTCATCGTGGTTTGAACCACTTTTCAGCCGGTGCAAACACGCCAAAATTTCGGGTATTTCGCCCGAAATTTCGGGATTTCTCGCCGAATTTCGCTTTTACTCGATAGCAAACGGACCAGATTTGAATTTTGATTTTTGAATTTCGTGCAAGATTTGTCCAAAGTACTAATATTTCAGCGAAATTTCGGTTTCCAGTCCACTAAACGATATTTTATCCGAAAACGAAATTTGAATCCCGGATCCAAACGCCACCCCAGATCAAACAAAATCTCGTTACCTCCTCGGGCCTCGGGAGCAGCAGAGCAAACAAGTGAAGCCCAAAGAAAAACCTCGTGCCCTTTGGCCTTTGGGCCCCGCTCGCTGACACCCCCGCATCTCCACGCCACTCCTGTCGCGCAGCGCCGAGGGGTCGCTCGCGAAAGCTAAACCCTCCCCTCTCCGCCGCCGAGCTCTGGAGGCGCCGCCGTCATGAAGCCCTCTCCGCACTTCCCGGAGACCGGGAAGAAGCCCAAAGGTACGCCTCCCCCTTCCGCCCCTCCTGGCGCCCGCGGGTTACTCCCCGTCGATTTCGCCCGGAATTCTGTGGCTAAATGTCGCCTCGTCTGGTGCGCAGATTTGATCGCCAAGGACCACGGGTTCAACATCGCAGCCTACATCTCGTCCGGAGCGGTTCGTGCCTCACCTTCTCGTTTTCAGATTCCTTGAGATTTCCTTCTTCTTCTTCTTCTTGTTCTTCTTCTTCTTGTGCACTTAGGCTGGAGCTAGGTATTTGGGCTGTGTTGGGTTTTGTTGGGTGGGGTGTGCTGATTTGGTTGATTTGCTCTGCGAGTTTAGCCTAATCAGCGAGCGTATGGATTCAGCCCTAGCTGATTGTTTCTCGTCAGGGCACCGCATCAGTGCTGGGCTAGTGAGGGATGGATGGAAGGACGGACGGGCATGGGGTTTTATCTTCTTACCAGAAGCTAGTTGGATTAATTGCTATTGTTGCTCGCGTTGATGCTGTTTGCTGGTATTGGTACTGGTAGTGGGGGTTCTTTTGCCTGTGTTAGTAGTAGCGGATGAAATCAGCGCATTTGATGACTGGAGTATTGTGGTTCTGTTCCTTCCCGATATATGTTTCGTCGAGGTGTTGTCGGGGTCCACGAGCCTGTTAGGCTGTCATATGTAGCAGGAAAAGATACTGGTCATATGGGGATTAATGTGAAGTGAATATTCCCCATATATGCTTTGTGTGTTGATGGTAATGCACCGTAGATGTCATTCGTAGTTTTGTGCCTTTGGGGTTTATTTGGAGGTTTAGCTCCCTGGGATGTTAACATCCAGATTCTTCGGTACTTGACATAGTAGTTCATTTGTTTTGTAGACCGGTACTTCCTTAATATAGAACAATATGTGTTTCTAGGTTGATATATTTTGTAGTTATGTATAATTGTATTCGGTGGTTGGCCCTAGGATGTTCTTGCTGCTGCCTTACGGAAACATGTTGAGGAGGAAGCTCGAGATCTCAGTGGTGAAGCTTTTCTAAGGTTTATGGAACAGCTCTATGAGCAGATATCTAGTTTATTGCAAAGCAACGATGTTGCTGAAAATTTACTGGCTCTTCGTGCTATCGATGCTTTGATTGATATGCCCTTTGGGGAAGGTGCTTCAAAGGTTTCTAAGTTCGCCAGTTTCTTGAGAAATGTGTTTGAAGTAAAGCGCGACCCTGAAATCCTAGTTCCAGCAAGCACAGTGCTTGGTCATTTAGCAAAAGCTGGGGGAGCAATGACTGCAGATGAAGTGGAGCGACAGGTAAGATATAATTGTTTCCAATTTGCTTCAACATATGTTTTTCAGTTTGCTAACAAACGCATCTTTTAGACTAAAACGGCTTTAGGATGGCTTGCTGGTGATCGAGTGGAGTATCGTCGCTTTGCAGCTGTCCTTATTCTCAAAGTAAGTTGAACTGATCAGCTTTTATATTCATTACGTGCTCTAATCAAGATCATGATGGTAGACAACCTCCTCCTTTGCAATATTCCTTTTACACATTTTTATATTGTTTTCCTGTTACTTCGCATGTTGATGTTTGTACACCCTGGTAGAATGATTGTTAATGCAATTATGCAAAACTAGATAATGAATTGCATTGTTTAATGTTAAACACGAGCTGTGCAAATTTGTAGGACTTTTCTGTTCACCCTTTTCTGGAGAACAGAGCAATGAGGCAATTGGGATTATCAACCCTGCTCCATGGCATGCAGTGACAAATTCATTGTGTTATGCTATAGACTCGCAGAAAATTCAATAGTAGCAAAATTGGCAATCCTGCAACCTTAATGCTCATATCGCTCTCAACTGAGCAGATATATGCAACTAGACTTTAGGGGGCTCTGTGTCTGTTCCATCTGACAGATCAGCCACCGAAATAACCTGTCTTGTTTTAGGTTTAGTGTATCATAAATCTTTTGGATTGATATCTGGCGTGAATGAGTTGCTTCATTGATTGAGTAGTGCTTCTATGCATCTCCCTCCCTACTAAGTTGCACCAATCTTGATGCACTTCAAGGGTTAAGTAGTTAGAATCACCCCTTGGATGTGCATCAATATGTGTGCAAATCACTGTGCACTTGGTGCTTAGAAGCACCTCCCTATGTATCACTAGCATTTTGGGCTGTTACATTTTAAAAATCACTTTATTATGATGGTATCAGTTTAATTTTACTCACATTGTTCCCAGATGAACTACACTACGATTTGTATAAAATCTGTGCCTTTTCTTATTGTAGGAGTTGGCTGAAAATGCATCCACAGTTTTCAATGTTCATGTCCCTGAATTTGTTGATGCTATATGGGTAGCACTGAGAGACCCCAAACAGGCTGTTCGCGAACGAGCAGTGGAAGCCTTGCGTGCTTGTCTTCATGTTATTGAAAAACGGGAAACGCGATGGCGTGTACAATGGTAAGCATAGTTTTGTCTTCGCTATTATTTTATGGAACCAGCATTTGAACTAAGTCAGTTTAAACAGTCTAATGGTTAAGATGATTACTATGGTTGAAATGGTTCATCTATTGATCTACTCATATTAATACCGTGGTCACACATTTAACTTGGGGATGATTATTCATCCACTTTGGTCAGTTTAATATTTTTCAGCCAAAGTAGCAAAATTTAGTTTTATTAATTTCACAATAGAATAATGAAACAAGGGTGTACATACAACTGAACCAAAAATGGCATATTAGAAATTTGTTGTTCCGGCAGTTTGTTTGGGAAGACTTATATCAAGAGCTCTAAATGTGTATGCCTTGCATTCGATAATGAATCAACATATGAACTGTACTAAACGACTCAGCACCAGTAAAAATGATCTCTCCTAATATTTCATTGGACCTTTAGTATTGTGTTGGGCTAGACATGGCAAGTGCTGAATTTGTGCTTATCCACAGTGTTACACGGTCTTAAAACAATTGCCACGTCGACATGTATTGCAGTGTCTATGCATGTTTGACTCGGTTCGACACATATATGACACTTGACACTTCCCTGCTGAGTCTCGCTGGCTGTCAGAGAAGAAACATGTTTCCTTGGTGAGGATTGTCAAGGGAGGGAAGAGAAGAAGTATTGGGATGGAAGAGTGAGAAGTGAAGTCTTTTTTGGTACCTTTATGCAGCAGGAGCCTTAGCTTTTGTGTCTGCTGCCAACTTTCTCTCCTCTTGAGTGATAGTGTGATCTTTTGTGGACAAGGGGATGCAACACTTATATGTGTTGATATGGATAAACGGATAAGAATGATCTTGTCAAGAGTCATGTACACATATTAGTAGTCGAACTCTTCTCTCTCTCTCTCTCTCTCTCTCTCAGCCCATGTGGCCCATGTAACCCATGAGGCCCAACTAATCCTGTATATATAACTTCTCAATAATGAATAAAACGCATAGTTGTGAATAGCAAAAGTATCTCTCCTTCTGTATAGTTTTGACACTTCTGTGGCTAAAATTGTGTAAAACATACGTTGCATACTCGTAATTATAGTTAAATACTTATTTTTTAATAAAATTAATTATATTAGACAAATCCTTGAGTCCTATTTTTTAGAACTTGCTGAATCGAACACTGAATCCGTGTTGGATTCCGATTCCCGTGTCAAAGTAGCACTACTTAGCCATCGTTGCTATTTCTATTTTTTGAAGTAAAAAAAAAAGATCCCCCAACATTTGGATCTTGTCAGTAGCATATTCCACTCATTCTACATGCTGACCTTGTGTGCTCCCCTTGTCCCTACGCATGTTGGCTCGACATTGAATGCCGACAGAGGAGTGCACTTTTTTACTAGTGAGTCTGCTCGTGCCATTCAACCCACTATGTCGACATCTGCTAGATGTTCCCATTCCTCCATTGAGCGCCACATTAATAATTTAGCACGCTCTCCATTAGCAACTTAATGAGAGGTTGACGAAAGTTGTTAGGAACCCAATGGGAAAATTTGAAAGTATGGGGATCTTGTTGAAGTTTCGAGTAAAGTTGAGTCACAAATAGTGATACTCATGCGAAGGTTCTCAATAGGTTTTAATGGCCCATGTATGGCTGGTCAGGCCTAATATTGTAACCATAGCATTGATAGATATTAAATACTTGTCATGGTTGGAGATGTTACGTGTCATGTACATATTTGTAGTCGTGACTCCTCTCTCTCTGTTGCCCCATGTGGCCCCTTGTACCCCATGAGGCCCAACTAATCTTGTATATGTATCTTCAACTATTGAATTAGATAAATGTACAAGATTAGTTTTGCCTCATGGGCTGCAAGGGCCACATGGGCCAACAGAGGGGGGGAGAGAGAGAGACAGAGGGACTACTAATATGTACATGATACTTAACAGGAAATGCTGATAGAGGCTCCACAACTTTTCTACACATTAGTAATTAGTTTCATCGTTTACGAATTGTCAGTGTAGCTTCCATTTTTTGGTGGAATGGCTGACATTATCAGTTTTTACAAATATGTTAGTATTGTGCGATCGGCTGAAGTGTCACCATGAATGCTACAAGGGTTATTTCTGTGGTGTGTTGTGGCACTGCGCTGGTGCACCAGCTGCTAATTCTGTTGCATCAACTTAGGCATCCTGAAGCAACAAGTCCTTTGATTAGCAAGGTTTTTATGGTTGGAAAATGTCTCGCGTACTAAAAATTCTACACTAACTACATACAAACTGATACCAGCCTTTGGTAACTTATTACATTCAATCCCATCCTTGGTCCACTCTACTACCTTTAGCTAGCTTTCCCATCCTCAACTGGATCCCTTAAGACTGCCATTTTTCCAGTCTGTTGGTCAGAATTTTATGAATCCACTTGTCGAGAGCCCTGTTGGCAATTGATTTCTCCCATCATTTTTGGTATATGGGCTTCAACCTACTCAGTCTAAACTGTGTTTTGGATCTAAAGGTTTTGAGTAATTATCTGCTCTCAGCAACCTATTGATGCTAGATTGTTAGGGATATTGTCCAATGCACATTCTAATATTCTATTTGCTGCAAATGACTGCTCATGTATTTCTGGAGCACCATTTTATCTATCTTATTTTTTTCATTTCATGATTTTATTAGGTATTACCGCATGTGTGAAGCAGCGCAAGTTGGACTAGGCAAAAATGCTTCTGTTCATAGCATTCATGGCTCATTATTGGCTGTTGGAGAATTGTTGAGGTAACTTACAATTTAATTGGCAGGGATTTAATTTTCCTAAATGTTGTAATATTACAGTTTTTCTTGCAAGGATTTTTTTCTTGGCTGTTTGCTTGTGTACCATATTTCTTTATATTTCTTCAAATATGGAACACATGTCTAATTTTTTTCATTTATGAACATCGGTGTAGCAAAACAGCATGAAAGAAAATAATTTACTTGTGTTAACAATGCACAACTTCTCATCCTCTAATTCTGTTGTTGCATGGAAAATATTGCAGGAATACTGGGGAGTTTATGATGTCTAGGTACAGAGAAGTGGCTGATATAGTCCTCAACTACTTAAAACACCGGGATCAGCTTGTTCGTCGTAGTATAACATCGCTTCTTCCTCGAATTGCCCACTTCCTGCGTGACAGATTCGTGACCAACTACCTAAAGGTTTTCTCACTACCACAATTCTTAAACTCAATTTTTCTCTTCTTTCCACCTTTTATATTTCCTTATCTTGTACCTTGTTTTCTTTTTTACCCTAATTCTGAAGTTATAATA
The DNA here is from genome assembly GCA_036346275.1 of Otatea glauca. Lineage (NCBI taxonomy): Eukaryota > Viridiplantae > Streptophyta > Magnoliopsida > Poales > Poaceae > Otatea > Otatea glauca. Next base: position 37,079,982 of record CM070719.1, read on the forward strand.
GAAAGATAAATTTTTTTAATCCATGCCATATCTTGATTGGTGTTGTTCTTATTCCCAGATTTGCATGGATCATATCTTGTTTGTTCTACGTACACCGGATGAGCGTGCTAGTGGGTTTGTTGCTCTTGGAGAGATGGCTGGTGCTCTGGGTGCTGAACTTGTGCTCTATTTGCCCCTAATCACCCCACATTTGCATGATGCAGTATGCTTCAGAACCCCTATTGTACTCTGGTGCTTACTTGAACTCTTGAACTTTGTCCTGCTTATTAGTGCTTTTATTCGCAGATTGCTCCTCGCAGAGGACGGCCATCTCTTGAGGCAATTTCTTGTGTAGGAAGCTTTGCAAAAGCTATGGGTTCTGTGATGGAACCACATATTCGTGGTGGACTGCTCGATGCCATGTTCACTGCTGGTCTTTCTGATAGACTTGTAGAGGCACTTGAGTCTATAAGTACTAGGTACTGTTTCTTGGATTGAATTCCACTCACTTTATTCTGTCTTTAGGGCCATAATGTTACCTTTCCATTTCCTACAGCATCCCGTCCCTACTGCCAACAATACAGGAACGTTTGTTGGATTGTATATCTCAAGCACTTCCAAAGTCTTCTATGAGGTCAGGTGCTGCTGTTGGTCGAGCAAGCAGATCAAGCAGTTTGCAGCAGTTTGTGGATTCTAGTGGTCCTATCCTTGTGCAGCTTGCACTGCGGACTCTAGCAAACTTCAACTTTAAGGTTTGAAATGCTCTGCAAAGCTGTGTGATTGCTTGTCTCTTTGGACCTCAAAATATGCATTGGTTTCAGGGTCATGAGCTCCTGGAATTTGCCAGAGAGAGTGTCATCCTTTATCTGGAAGATGAGGATAGCAGTACCCGAAAAGCTGCTGCCATATGCTGCTCCAGATTGGTTGCACACTCCCTTTCTGCTTCATCTGGTTCACAGTTTAGTTCAAATAGGTCAAATCGTATGGGAGGAGCTAAGCGCCGTCGCCTTATAGAGGAGGTTTGTCTCAAAACTTCATCGTGCGTTGATTAATTCTGTGACATGTATTCCAGGAGACCTATCTTGTGTCATATTACTAGGCATGTTTGTTATAACATAATTTATGGGAAGAGCACATAGGTGAGGTAAACAGTTTGAAATGAGGGTATTATTAACTCCACACATAATGTTATGTGAATAGTTTCAAATGATGTATTATTAACTGCAGATATAATACCAGAATTGCAGTTCCTATGCAAGCATGTGGTGAAGCATACCTTTCTTGATTTAACTATATATATTTAATGCTAATTTATTGAAGATTTAAACTATTTTAGTGTTGCCACGTTAAATATTAGATCTAAACTTCAGTACTTCCCACTCTTTTTTGGACTACTTCCTGTAATATTACAACACATCAGTCATTTCTTCTGCAACCCTTGCATTTGAGGTGAAGTAAATAGTTTGTTGAACCCATCATGCAAAATTCTCTCAAAAGACATTACAAAATAAAGATATGATAAATTGTTAGCTGAAAAAACTGGAGCAATATATTTTTTGGTTACATTTAAGCAGAAATTGATCACAATTCATTTAACATAGTCCATTTTGAAAAAAAAGACATGAGTTGAGCTGGTAGTAGCATTCTGAAGAGCCATAAAAGATCTAGTCCTTTGGCGACCATACATTGATGTTGCTTTGAAGTTGTAAATTATTATTCTGTTCTAGAACATGGCAACACGTGTCCCTTGAAAAATCATGTCAACATATGTAGTGTGGGGCAGCGTGGCAGTTCATCATATGCCTTGCTTAACATTCTCCCATAGGCCCATGGTCCCACTGCACATTTGGTGCCATGCTATCAAACAAACTTAAAATTTTTCTTATGTCAGTGGCTTCCAAATCTTAACTGATCCCATATACACTGTTTCGTAGTATAAGTCCAAGCCCACCAATCCATGCGCATGTTGCAATGAGACACCAAATCTAGAAACAGTTCTTGATTTCGCTGATATACTTTATTACCATCAAAAGATCTTTCAGTTCCTTTTTATACCATTCCGTCCATTCCCGTTAGCATTTTTTTTCTCACTTTTTTCTTTCTTTCTCCACCAAAAATACTAAGTGAAATTCATCTAGTACCCTTCAGTCTTCATCTCTCCCCATCATGGTTATCACGGCGTTGCCTAGGCGTCCAGTCGCCGGCGGCCGCCCGCCATGGCCGCTCGCCTGGCCGGGAAAGGAAGGCGCTCGGAGGAAAGGAAGCCGCCCGCTCGCGTCGCGCCAGCCTGGCTGTTCCTCGCGTCGCCTTCTTTGCCACCGCCGTCTAACCGTTGTCGCAGATCTGGAAGGCGGCCTGGGGGGGAGGGAAGCGGCAGCGGGAGCGGGAGGGGTCGTCGGCGCCGCAAGACAGAGGGAGCGGGAGGGGGCTTCTGCGGCGCTCAGGGGAAGGGGGAGTGGCGCGGGCGTGGACGCGGGCGTCGCGAGAGAGAGGAATGGGAGGGGGCGTCGCGAGACAGAGAGCGACGTCGCGAGAGAGAGGGAGCGGGTGGGGGCGGCGAATGGGTGAGGGGGGAGAGAGAGAGGAGGGAGAGAGGGAGAGGTTGGGCTAGGCTGGGCTGAGAGAGGGAGAGGCTGGGCTGTGTGAGAGAGAGGGAGAGGCTGGGCTGTGAGATAGGGAGAAGCTGGGCTGATATTAGTAGATTTTTTTGTCGCCTAATCCCCGCCTAGGCGCCTAGGCGTCCAGGCGCCCCGGAGGCGACTCGCCTCACCGGGGCGCCGTGATAACCATGCTCCCCATCCTCTCTCTTGGCACTCTCTCTCTCTCCAGATGTGAGTCGACTGCGACAGATCACGTGTTTTGGTGACACTGAAAGATCACAAGTTTCGGTTTCCTTGATGGACTTGATTTACATTGTAAAATGACAATTTCCAATTAAATGGACCTATATTGTGAAACAAGGGGAGTAGTGGTATATTCCCATCAAAACACTGTGTTTGTACCATCAATGCAACTTTCAGATTACAAATTGAACAATTGCACTAACTAACTAACTAACTACTACTACTACTACTACTACTACTACAACAACAACCAAGCCTTTTTTCCCAAACATGTTGCGGTAGGCTAGGAAAGAAACCCAATCAAAGTCTCTTTTGGGTTTCATTGCATTAACTACTTATATTATATAGCTTTAGGGTTGAAACTGTATATTAGAGGCATTAGACTGTCCAGGTAATATCAGATGTCACACACTTTACTTCAAAATGCATAACTTACATGGAATGCGAGAAACGGAGAATCAACGTCTCATAATACTTCACTTTATCGTTGTGTATTTTTGTTATGAGGGCTAAGTCTGTTATCTATTTCAATTAAATGCAATTAACTGGTTTTTAGACGGCCCCTACATAATTGGATTTCATTGGGTAATTTATCATCCATTGCAGTGAATGACTTGATTATTGCATGCTTGGCTGTATGTATGAGCATGATTGCATGAATAATGACCTTTTGTAATATTTCCAGAGTTAAAATTTCTCATATGTAACAATAGAATTTGAAATTATAGAAGAGAAAATTCAGTGTATGCCACTCATGTTTTGTGGCTTTTGGGTTTTGCCATTGCTTTTTTGCCTTATTGGTTTTATGCCATCGAAATTGCAAACTCCTTTGGGTAATGCCACTCTGGCAAGGTCAAAACTCTATGGCCAAGCTGAAATGCCCCTTGTGCCCTTGTCAATTCACAAATTTATATCCAATTGCCATTTTGCTCGTTTCACGTACCAGTATTTCAAGTTTTCAACAAACGCCTAGAAAGGAGAGAGAAAGAGAGGTGGGTCATGGGGAGAACACAAGTGGGAAGGGGGAGAATAAAATGGTAAGGGTAATTTTGATATTTTGAGAAAAATTGAGTCATCAGGGACATTTTGAAAAGAAGTTTGGATGTTTGCAATTCCGATGGCATAAAACCAATAAGGCAAAAAAGCAATGGCAAAATCCAAAAGCCTGAAAACATCAATGTTATACGCCAAATTTTCTCATGATAGAATGCCATGGAAGCAAATTATACATGAGAAGAGGAGAGGGAAAACAATAGTGGGATGCTGGGATAGAGGGAGGCAGTTCACACTATAGCTATTTGTTATAATTGGGACTTCTAGGATACTTAGTGCTCTTCACATAGTTTGTCAGTAACCTAGTTCTTGATGGGGATAACTGCCGTACAGAGGAGGGCTGGGATGACTCAGGTGCACAGCTGAAGGGGAAGGACTTAGGAGATGGAGGAGACCATGGACTGGGGAGAAGAACCTTTGGGAGATAAAGACTTTACTTTATTCTTGCCAGCCCTCTCACGAGTACAAGACTCCTTTTAAATAGCCACGCTACTAATAAATGCATCTACTAACAGATAGGGGTGAAAACGGATCGAATAATTTCTAGCCGATTCGGACAATTTTCGAATACGGATTCTGTCTGCTCGGATATTCGTTGGATACTATTGGATCAGAAACAAAATACTGATTTTTTTTCTGTCGGATATGAATACGGATCCAGATTATCTGGATATTCAGGCGCGTGGGCTGGGCCAAGGCTATTGTTTCGGCCCAAAAAGGTTTCCGAATTTCAAAATCTTTATCTAATTTAATTAATCCAGAAATCAAGTTTCAATTTTTAAAATTGGCAAATCAGCTCCAAAAATTATGAAAATTTGTTGGGACATTCTTGACGTAGTCTAGAATTTTAAAAAAATTGTTTTCAAGATTTTCCAGCTTTTAAATTTTCTCAAAAATTCAAAAACTGTTATCTTTAACAGGAAAATATTTTAAAGCACTGCTGTCTTTAATAGGAAAATATTTTAAATAAGTAGCTAAAATGTAGAAAAACTCAGAAATGCATAATCTATTATTTTAAACATAACTCAACAGAGAATGCAAATCTTGGGCCATTACATGTTCTTCATGAATGTTTGGATCAAATAAACTAGTTATGTTTTTATTTTATTTTGTGTGTACAATTTTAAGGGTTTTCATTTTCCAAAAAATATTTGTGAAAGTATTCGATTCGATTCATATTCGCTCAGTATTTGTATTCGTTTCATATCTGGGTTATCCGGGGAAAGATATGAAAACAAATATGGTAGAGCCATTATGCGTCCGTATTCAATCTGTTTCGCTGCTGATCCGCACGACTTGGACGAGGGTCGTCATGTTGATGAGCATAGCCTAGCCTAGCCATGACATAGTTCATGATTGGACATACTCCTCCTAACTCACAACATTGCCTACATACAAGGACCTGCAACAAGGAGCTAGTCATTCGTTGACTAACAGGCCCCGTTTGATAGTTACTCATGCTTCAACTCATCAATCTTTGGTAGTTGACACAGGATTCTTCACAGACTGGGACTTGGTTCCTGGCAGTTGTGTGCTCTATGTTCTTATTTCATAGGCACACTGTAATGATAATAATCCCTGTTATACATTTTGATTGACAAATGCTGATTGTTGGCATTCTTACGTTCCTCTGCAGATTGTGGAAAAACTTCTTATTGCTGCAGTTGCTGACGCTGATGTTGGTGTTAGAAGTTCAGTCTTCAAGGCTCTGTATCGGAATCCGACTTTCGATGATTTTTTGGCCCAAGCTGACATCTTGACTTCAATTTTTGTTGCCTTAAATGACGAGGTATACTGTATTAAATGTTTATCGTATAGAGTGGGCTATTAGATCTATTACCAGCTGCTTCCATGCCAAATTTGATTCACCTTTTATGTTTACTGTTTGCTTCCTTTATGAAAGTACAGGTCCTCTATGAAAGTACAGTTAAAATCTTTTTGTATTAGAGGATGTGAGGGTCCCCTTTCTTCACTTCCACCTTGCTAGAATGTTGACCTAGCCGATCATGTGATTTCTGTGTTTAGAGATGTTGGAATATATATTTTTTTCTCTTTTGATCTTTAGTTGTAGATAATGACTTATATTTGTAAAGCCCCAGCATCTGTAAGTGGAAAAATATGATTGGAAATATCTATATTAGAACATAACATTATGTTGCTTTTTTTTCACTGGTCCAGGTTATTGTAATGTCAGTTCCCATTCCCTTTATGTTTGCTAAATATTAATAGTAAGTAAATTTCTAAACATGATGGCCCTTATGATTGTTTATAATCTTCTTTTTATGTTTGACCTAGGAGTATGATGTAAGAGAATTGGCAATATCGGTTGCAGGCAGATTGTCTGAAAAAAACCCTGCATATGTACTGCCTGCCCTTCGCCGCTATCTTATACAGTTGCTCACATATCTTGACCAAAGGTTCATGGCAATAAAAAATTTGCTTCTGATAATCAATGCTAGTTCCAAAGTTATATCATGTTGCTTCTCTAACATGCTTCCGAAAATCTTCATGTTGTTTGCAGTATGGATAGCAAGTGTAGAGAGGAAAGTGCTAGATTGTTGGGCTGCTTAATTAGGAGTTGTGCTCGGCTGATACTTCCTTACATTGCTCCAATTCACAAGGTTAGTAAGAAAGGAGATCAGTGTTATTATTTCTTGTTCTATTGTTACTTGCCAGTTCCCATATTGTTTTCTTTCAGGCGCTAGTGGTTAGACTGTGTGAAGGAACAGGACCAAATGCTAATAATGCGCTTGCTGCAGGAGTGCTTGCCACTGTTGGAGAACTGGCCAAAGTGGTATGTTTTCCTTGATCTTGTGATGTTTATTTTATTTTATTTTGGGAAAAGTCTGATTTACCCCACTTTACTTTCACAAAAGTCCAAATTGGTCATCTACTATAAAATGGTTTTAACCCCCAAACTTCAAAACCAGTGTAATTTCCACCATTACGGTGGCACTGGTAGTGGTTTTTCTTACTTGGCATCTGATTGGGCTTGATTTATTGAATCAGCAAGCCACCTTACACAGTGGGTCAACAAGTTAATTAAAAAAGAAAAAAGAAAAATCAATTATCGTCCTCTCTTACTTTCTCTTTTGCTTCCATCCTCTCTGGTGGGTTCCACTTTAATTTGCTGACATAATGCTGATTGTGATGCCACATAAATGGCCAGTGTGGCAAAACCTTGTTGAAATCCACTGTCGAGAGAGAGAGAGAGAGAGGGGGTGATTTGTACTGGTTTTCAAATTTAAGGGGGCTAAATAATCGGTTCTGTATTACAGGATCCAATTTGGACTTCTGTGAAAGTAGAGGAAGTAAATTGGACTTTTCCCTTTTATTTATGGTTAATTTGCTTGAAACTGCTATAACTTGAATGTTGATAATTTATGCTCTGCATCATAGGGTGGTTTTGCAATGAGGCAATATCTTCCTGAGCTAATGCCTCTAGTTGTGGATGCTCTTTGGGATGGGGGTGCTGTTAGTAAAAGGGAAGTGGCAGTAGCAACCCTTGGACAAGTTATTCAAAGCACAGGGTATATACTTCTTTTTTTGTTCTCTTATTTGCATGCATATTGAGTTACATGTATTTCACTAAGTTCCTAACATGAATCCAATTCTGTATCACAAGATTTTTGCCATTAAATTTTATCAACTTGTCCCTTGAAGTTTTTTATCGCTTTGAGATTCTTATAAATGGTAGCATATTTTTTAGCATTATCAGGTTCTTGAGGCTTGACATGGTAATTATGACTTTAGTAGGTCTTATATCCATGAGTCTTCATTTTTGAAAACTTTATTTTGGTTTCATTCTTGCTACTAATTTCATGCTTTTCTTCCTACCCTACGGGCACAAATGGTTATTGACTCTTCATAATATGAAAGATACCTGCATGATAAAGCCTACGTAATTGTTTTCATATATGTTGACATGTTGTAGTAATTATTTTCATTCTATATTAAGTGTATTGCTGCACTATGGGCATCACTTACGTTCTCTGATTTTTCATGGATGGTCATCAGCTATGTTATCTCTCCCTATAACGAGTATCCTCCATTGCTTGGCTTACTCTTGAAATTGCTCAATGGCGAATTGGAATGGTCGACTAGACTCGAAGTGCTGAAGGTAATTGGTTGATGATATTTAGTTGATTGGTGCTTAATGTTTCAAGAAATTATATTATGCCCTCGATCAAGCAATTAAGCGATATATATCTTCTTTTCTAGGTTTTAGGCATTATGGGTGCATTGGACCCTCACGCGCATAAGCGCAATCAACATAATGTAACTGGTCAACATAGAGAGGTTCTACGTCCAACAATTGAGACTGCGCAACATATTGTTTCCATGGAAGAGTTGCCAACTGATTTCTGGCCATCTTTTTCAGCATCTGAGGACTACTATTCAACGGTATGGTTTTGTGTTATTTTATTAGAAATCTGGATGATTCCTGTGTTAGCCTCTGTAACCTTCCTCTATTTCTAGGTCGCAATTACTTCTCTCATGCGAATTCTTCGAGATCCTTCCCTTTCAAGTTATCATCAAATGGTGGTTGGCTCTCTTATCTTTATTTTTAAGGTAATATTTATTTTTTAAAATAGTTCCTTCCTTCAACAATCTTTTGTTCTTTTGCACTGTAATCAATTTAATAATTTTCTTTTTCTCTATGATACATTTGAATCTAGTCGATGGGCCTTGGCTGTGTTCCGTATTTACCAAAGGTGAGAACCTCTCAATTTGCTTTACTGTACTGCAAGTCCTACGCATTGTATGACAATCCCATTTCATTTTGGTTGCTTATATATTTCGATTCTACTTATGTTTGACCACATTATAATACAGTCTAAAACTGGCTCCAATGCACATGCATGACACATTTTAACTGATACAAGGGTATGCATGACCTTGAGTTGTTTTAGCTTTCTAACTGATACCTGTTACTTCTGGTATCATAACTGATCTGGGCCAACAGCCAGTTTATTACACAATTGAAGTTTGTGTTTCTGTCCTTGAAACTAATTCACGTTTTTGTGTGATTTGGAGAGTATTAGCAACAATGGCAGATATCAAGTTTAATTGCTGGAGAAACTTTTGTCTCGTTGAAATTGTATCTGACAAAATGTCTTCAAATGTTAGGCTGTGGATACATCATTTCTGTTTGATTTGTAGCAGTGTTTATATTTCTTACACAAATTAAGCAGCCTCACGAGTAAGGGTGCATCAATTTTATAGCAGAATTGAAAGTATGAATGCAAAGTCAGCATAATTGCTTCAGTCCCTTTTTGTTTTGCATTTCAATGCAGTTTTCATGTATTGCTGCAAGGAATGTCAAATGGCCATCCAGACACATTATTTTGGAGAAAATATGGGGGTTGGGTCCAAGAAAAAAATCATCAGGTTACTGCCGGTAACCGGATTTCTTTAGGCCCCCGGAATTAAAAAAAAAACTGGGCAAAAAATGGTTTTGAATTGAATTTTAAACATAAGAATAAAATGCATTTAACACCAACTAAAACAAAAAAAATGTATGGCTGCATAGTGGCAAAGCATTAAACCTGCAACATTGGGCCATGGTTTTGAGTCCCAGGAGCAGTATTTTTTTAATAAAAAAATAAATTTGAATTAAAAAATTTGGGGTTTCCCCTGGGAATTTTCCGGATTTTCTTGTCTTCAGAAATCTCGGTGGGATCCCAAATTGTTTTTAAACTGAAGTTTTCCTTGTGTTGAGTAAATCACAATCCATAAATTGAAACCTTCCAAGGTTTCAATAATATTGAGCTTGAACATGAGGCAAACGATTCAGTACATTTGTGTCTTTGTGTGAATGATTGCTACACAGAAATTTCTGAAATACCATCTTTCGCTGCTGAAGGTTCTCCCTGAGCTATTCCGTGCTGTTCGCATGTGCGAGGATGGCGGTTTGAAAGAGTTCATAACCTGGAAGCTAGGTACATTGGTATCTATCGTTCGGCAGGTAACATGGTCCTTTAGTGTTGCACTTTTGCTTCATATCATTTTTGGAAGATTCTTTCCATTGCAGTCGATATCTAGAATATTTAATTAATTTACTTATTCACAGCACATTCGGAAATATTTACAAGACATGCTTTCTCTCATCTCCGAATTGTGGACTTCCTCGTTCAGCTTGCCTGCACCAAACCGGACTATACAGGGTCCACAGGCTTCTCCGGTAATAATACTTTACTTTTCCTCTGCTCTTATCTGTTATGTTCTGTTAGCAGTATATTACTGCTGCAGACCTACAGCTTCTAACTTTTCCTAGATAAGGTATACAGTGGGCCAATCTACTTCGGTCGTATCATTAGTTAGCAAAATGCAAAGCTGTGCTCGCCAAACCATGGGCATTAGTACCGTAAAAATTCAGAAGTTCAATCCCTTTGAAGTAGATTGTGATCTCTTTTTAAAATTGTACCATGCTTTAACAACCAATTGCAAATAATTTCTTTAGCCTTACCTTGTCACTGGAAATTTGATACTTAACTACAGTTATCCCATTTATTTTATATATGATTACTAGTTTCATGCACGTGCATCCTTATCCTAAAATGTAGCAACTTGGATAGCATCATTGCATCCTATGATCTTCTATTTGCAATACTTGAATCATGTACTCCCATAATTCCAAACTTTGCCTTAGTAGTAAATTTTGTTATTGCCTTGGTTAAGCATTACCTATATAGCGCTGTGAGTTCTGTATCGTTTAGCATGTGTCTTGCTAACCTGCTGTCAGTTGTGAGAAGTCCAGTCTAAATGCTATAGTTCTCATGTATTCCTATGAAGCTATGAGGCTATGAGACTATATCATGTCATGAAGGAAATTGTGGAGTACTATTTTTGTGATTCTGGTGTTTCATTTTATGGTTTACTTAATTACCATCTTGCTTCTCCAGGTTCTTCACCTTGTTGAGCAACTATGCTTAGCATTGAATGATGAGTTCAGAATGTATTTACTTCACATTTTACCAAGTTGTATTCAAGTGTTGGGTGATGCTGAACGCTGCAATGATTATTACTATGGTCCTGACATATTACACACACTTGAAGTTTTTGGCGGTTTGTATCCAGCTCCCACCTCTTGTCATGGTCATAATGGATGTTTGGTCAATTTTGACATATTTGAGTTGAATGGCACCTTTTAGGAAATTTGGACGAGCACATGCACTTGGTTGCTCCAGTGCTTGTTCGTTTATTTAAAGTGGAGCTTGTTGATATTAGACGGCGTGCCATTATCACTTTGACTAAGCTTATACCTAAGGTGCAGGTTGGTTGATGTTCTAATCTAGTTTGACATATCAATACAATTTTCACCAAAAAGATCTAGATTTTAGAAGCTTCCTTGCTTTTGTAATGCACATCATTTGTCTTCTACATATCTTGTCCAGGTTGGTACTCATGTATCGGCTTTGGTGCATCATTTGAAGCTAGTCTTGGATGGGTAAGGTTTATGGTTAGAAATAACTTTTTATTTCTTGTTGTGAATTTTTTTATGGTGAAAAATTGATAAATTGTATTATCGACTACTGATTCTTGTTTTTAGAACATATTTATGAGCATAACATTAATGATCTATTTGTCGATTTTATGCTTCTACTTTTGTGCATCACTTTTATTAAGTGGACTGTTCTTTTTTCCTTCTATGACTAGAAACAATGATGATCTACGGAAAGATGCTGCAGAGGCGCTCTGCTGTCTTGCGCATGCTCTTGGAGAAGAATTTACAATTTTCATACCATCAATACACAAACTTCTTGTGAAGCACCATTTGAGGGTATCTTGTTTTGAATTTATGCATGTACCATTAATGATGGCTTGGTCTAATTTCTTCACATTTTCATTTCTTACAGTACAGAAAATGGGATGAGATTGAAAATCGATTACTAAGACGAGAGCCACTCATCTCTGAGAACCTGTCAGTACAAAAGTACACACAGTGCCCACCTGATGTCATTAGCGACCCCCTTGATGATTTTGATGGTGTTCCTTCTGAGGAAGCTGATGAAACACAGCGGCAACCAAGAATTCATCAAGTAATATACTTTGTTGTTTTGAAACCGTTGAGATGTTATATATTTCCTCACTTGTATCTGCATCTTATTAACTGTTGTTTTCAATGATCTTTTGACCAATTAAGATTTCGGAGCTCACCCTTGTTAACCTTTTGACTTTGTTGAAGGCCATATCATACGTGTGAAGACCTTTGGTCCTTTTTTTCTGAAATCGTGAAATCATACTGTTTTTGTTTAGTGTTCTAAGTAGCAGCCGCAACTACCGCACATGCACCCGCTAAGTGTTCATGGTAGCCCAGCTGCTCTGCATATCAACACCGCTAACCTAAATTAATGCTTAAAGGTGTGATGACCACTTGCTAACCAGTTGCTGCTATTTAGAGCAGAACATTGGAACTGTTTGAACTGACCATTCACTTAGAATAGATAATTATGTCTAACAAACTCAAAAGTCAAAAACTATAGGGCAGTGACTTGGTTATTTACTGCAAGGCATCTAGATGCACCGATCATACTCCTAGGACACATCCTCTCTAATGCTTGATGACTTCTTAATACTGCAAATGGCTTCGACTGTACACAGAATTCTTGATGTGTCATTTTGTCATATTGAAGTGATGCTCCAAGATTAACATCAAGTTGTGTTTCTCCTAGCTATCAAATACTCCTATCGTTGTGGCCCTATGAACTTTTCTCTGAATACAACTTTGAGGCACATTTATCTCATTTTTCCAATTATGCCCTTATTGAAATGAATGCTCTTATTCTCATCAACAAATTGGTCTCATCCGGTCTTCCCAATATCTGACCCTCCCAAAATATTTATGGGCTCTGATTTTCTGTTATTCCTGTGCCTAAATTTAAAATGACTTATATTTGCAATCAAAGGAGTATCTGTTGAAGGGCTTCTGGGATGTTTCGGTTGACAGTTACTTCTAGATTATAAACAACTTTTAAGTTGTTATTCTTATCATTTCTTTCATGTAGCCCTGGTTTTCTTGTACTTGGCAGGGCTTCTGGGATGTTTCGGTTGACAGTTACTTCTAGATTATAAACAACTTTTAAGTTGTTATTCTTATCATTTCTTTCATGTAGCCCTGGTTTTCTTGTACTTGGCCTGCTGCGAGTACTGTGGCATGAATGGCACTGTAGCTAGGGGTGGGCATTTGCTTTTTTTTTTGTCTAATTGGTTCGGTTTTAAAATAATTTGGTTTTTGAAAACTGGCTACCAAATTTCTCGGACCAAAATGAAAAATTAAACCGAATTAATCAAAATATTTCGGTTTGGTTAATTCGGTTTTTCGGTTAACTGAAATATGAATAAACACTAGGTAGATTAGATTTAGTCATTCTCATATCGTAACACAGAGTAGGGATAAACCCATACAATATTCATAGGTCATTATAGTATAAGCATAATAAAACATATGAATATACCAAACATTGCATAAATGTGTTAAGAGCATGAGAATTATTTAGTGGCTTTAGAAAGAACATTATAAAAGTAGTATTGTACATGGGCTATTCGGTTATTTCGGTTTTTGAAAGCAAAAAATCGAACCGAAAACCGAATTATACTAGAACATATGAATATACCAAACATTGCATAAATGTGTTAGAACATGAGAATTATTTAGTGGCTTTAGAAAGAACATTATAAAAGTAGTATTGTACATGGGCTATTGGGTTATTTCGGTTTTTGAAAGCGAAAAACCGAACTGAACACCGAAAACCGAATTATACCAAAATAAAAACCGAACCGAAAACCAAAAACCAAAAATAATCTGTTAATTCGGTTTTGGTTTAAAAATGCACACCCCTACTGTAGCTCAGTTGCTGCAGCACACTCCAGCAACATCAGATTTAGTTTGTTTCAGTTTTGACATGTTAGTTTGATTAGGAAGTTATACTTAAAAGAGTTTGGGTTAGATTGAATTGCTAGAGATAGAGTTTTGAGTCTTAGGGGTAAGTGAAATTAGCTCTATAAAATGCCAAGCGTTGTAACTTATGGAATCAAGCAAGAAGAAATAATTAATCTTTATCGATAAAAGTCTTCTATGTCATCTATGATCTTTTTCTTTCTATTATAGTATCTCATATTCTCATCTCCTTCAATCCGTTCCGTCCCGGCCCTCTTATTTATGGTATTTACCCTGTTAGAACTAAGGTTTGTAACACTTACAATCTTTTTAATAATTAATACTTTTACCTGCTACAGGTCAACGATGTTCGACTGAGAAGTGCCGGTGAGGCTTCTCAGAGAAGTACTAGAGAAGACTGGGCTGAATGGATGAGGCACTTCAGTAATGCACTTCTCAAAGAGTCACCATCTCCAGCTTTACGCACTTGTGCAAGGCTAGCACAGCTTCAGGTAAAGTAGTTATTTAGAATGCGTTACTCACGCTGCAAAGTATTTTCTGACACAAATATCCAGCCTTCGGTTGGTCGCGAGTTGTTTGCTGCGGGTTTTGCAAGTTGCTGGGCCCAAATGAGTGAATCATCCCAGGAGCAACTAGTGAGAAGTCTCAAGACAGCGTTCTCATCTCAAAACATACCTCCAGAAATTCTTGCTACGCTGTTGAACTTGGTAAATTTAATCTTGGGATTTTTTTTCTTCATTTTTACACTTTGTCATGTTGTTTCTTCTGTTAACTGTTCCGTTATGCAAGTAGGCAGAGTTTATGGAACATGACGAGAAGCCCCTTCCAATTGATACTAGGTTGCTTGGTGCACTTGCTGAGAAGGTTAATTTTATCACTGCTGTTTGTTTGTCTTTGGCAGATTTTGGTGATCTCATGAAATGTGCATGTTTTTATTGAAACTTTTGAACTAATTTTTCAGTGTCGAGCATTTGCAAAAGCCCTCCATTATAAAGAAATGGAGTTTGAAGCTGTATGTTCCAAGAAGATGGGTGCCAATCCTGTTACGGTGGTTGAATCACTTATTCATATTAACAATCAACTACACCAGCATGAGGTTGGTTCCTGTGTCATATGCAAGAGTAAAAGAATTAAAGAATTATCTGTTAAGAGTTTGTTAATTCCTTTATTATTTATGCAGGCAGCTATTGGGATATTGACTTATTCACAACAAAATTTAGAAGTTCAATTGAAGGAATCTTGGTATAGTTACCAGTACCACATGCCTATTTGCGTTTGTGCAGTTGGATTAAAAAAAACATTTCTTTCACATATTTTTGAACTAATTTTTTCACATTATGATCCATATCTGACCTTTTATGAATGCCTTGTAATGATAAATACGGTTGAAAATTTGCTGAAATACGATCCATCATTAGTGATGCTTTAAATATCTTTACTTGTTTTAATACTTGCTTAAATTTTGTGCAATGCAGGTACGAAAAATTGCACCGTTGGGATGAGGCCCTAAGGGCATACACCATGAAGTCATCTCAAGCATCTGGCCCAATACAAAACTTGGATGCTACATTAGGTAGGGCATTCATTACATTTTTGTTTCTTGTCTCTGTTCGCAAATACTTGACACTGCTCCCAATCTTGAAATTCATGCTTATGTTAGGTCGAATGAGGTGTCTAGCGGCCTTGGCTCGTTGGGAAGATTTAAGTACGTTATGCAGAGAGCAATGGACTGGTGCAGAACCATCTGCTCGACTGGAAATGGCTCCAATGGTTGTAGATATATCTTATTATCTATTTATAGTGTATCTTTAACATGTAATTTAAATTATTCCTTTTTCTGTCTGTTTCCATAGGCTGCAAATGCTGCTTGGCATATGGGTGAGTGGGACCAGATGGCTGAATATGTTTCTCGTCTGGACGATGGGGACGAAAACAAGCTCCGGATGTTGGGTAACACAACAGCTAGTGGTGATGGAAGCAGCAATGGTGCTTTCTTTAGGGCTGTTCTTTCTGTTCATTGCAAAAAGGTATACTATTTGACTATTTGCCCAATGTAAATTTTAATTACCATTTTTTTTTCATAATTTGATAATGAACTTTTGTTAACTTTGTGTTTTTCTTTTACAGTATGAAGAAGCTCGTGTATATGTTGAGAGAGCACGGCGGTGTTTGGCTACAGAACTTGCGGCATTGGTATAACATATAGCCATTATATACTATTTTTTAATAATTTCAATGGTTAAATTTCTTCTGATTTTCTTATTATAAAATATTTCATCCTGTTATTCATATTTTGGAATTATTTCATGCAGCCAGGTTATGATACTTGGCAAGCTAACTGATGATTATGATGTGATTATATGAGCATCAATAATCTATATTTTTAGGCCACTCTGTGCATGTTAGCATTCTTCCTCGGTTCATCCTGGTCCCTGTACCATTGTGCTTGTTCTGTTATATGGATGTATCTTTTAGAAACATGAACATGCATACCTTAATTAGTGGTAAACCATTTTGTGGTGAAGCTTTCCAAATGAAACTAATATTATGCTCAAATGATTTCATATCACTAGTATGCTGATTTGATGAGCTGGTAGGGTTATTGGTTCTAGTTTCCAGATTCTGAAAGTTTTTGAAGCTGTTTTAGGACCAACAATCTGTTATCAATTAAGGCCCCAGTTGGTATTGTGGTGATATTTCAAAAGCACCTATGTTTTTTTACTCTTGGATAAATTAAATAGTTGAAAGTATATTTCTTTTTACACATATTCCTCTAGGGTTTTCGGATTTTGTATGTTTGCCACCACAAACGAGGTAATTATTGTGGTGCCATTGCAATTGTGGGGAATAGAGTTATAGAGGACAAGGTAGGGAGGAAATGGTGGCGTGTATTTTGGGCATTTTTTGGAAATTGGTCTCGGGAGTGGCGAAAAAAAACATGTTTTGAATTGGGTGGCAAACCTCAAATTGCACACTTTTTGAGTGCGAGATATGCAGTTTGTTTTAGTAAATTTTGCAAAGCCGCAATTTTGTTGGCAAAACTATGAATTTGTTACAACTTTAAGTGTGGATTTCTGGTAGTGGGACCTTGCAGAAGAAGAGTATGGCTTTCGCCTTATGGCCGTGGCGTCTCTAAGGCATTGCTGAGGCGCCATATGCCGTTGTGGTGGCCTAAGGCGGACGCCATGCTTCCTCTGCTCCGTCGCCATCTCCTCTGCTTCGGAGGCCAGATCTAGCCATCGGGTACGGTTCCCCGCTGCCGTCGGCCTCTCCTCTCCTATCTCCTCCCCTCACCTTCCTCGTTGGCCTCCCCCTCATCTCCAGAGTCCAAATATGCCTCTCCCCTTTTAGTCCTCTCTCCTTGTCTCCCCCGCCAACCTCCCCCTCCCCTCTGCCTTGCAGCTGCTCTGCCTCCCTTCATATGTAGTATGTCAATGAGGATTGAGGATTGACCGATTGAGGAGGAATGACCAAATGAGTATTCATATACATGTATTGAGGACTGAGGAGAAATACCGACGGTGTGTTACTATGTTGGTGTGCTACTAGCTACTGACCATTGCTCTCAATTATGCCACTATAGTAGGCTAGTATGTGTGTATGGTGTCGTCTCGCCGCGCGCCTTAAGCGTTTTGGCGGTAAAAAGGTGGTGTGTCGCCTCGCCTTATTGCTTTAATAACCTTGTGGGGTGCCACACAAGTGCCACACAAGTGTCAACGGCACAAAAGTTTCAGTTTCTTGATAGTTTGGGCATTAAAGTTGCAGTTATGCGAAATTTATCTTTTTAAAACGAAGGCTATCATGAGCCTACTAGTTAGTGACTCATTTCTTTTAATTGGTTTTAAAACTAAACCGACATGTGGGCCCTCCTTGGTAGTGAGAGAAACAGAGGAGGCATGGTCGTGTGCATAGAGTGAGGTTGCTGACATCGGTTGAACCTCGAGGTGGTGGCTGCAAGGCTAGGGATGGAAAGTGGGAAAGGGAAGACCATTGGGTCACTAAGCCTCAACATGGCAGCGCACAAGTGCAGAGGTGAGGTGCAAGTGAAGCAGAGTGCATGCTGTCTTGAGCCCGTGCGTGATGGTGGGATTGCGACGTGAGCGCAGTGGGAATCTAGGTGACTCCCAACATGCTGCGGTGGTGTAGAGCTTCTGAGTAAATTCGCCTATTTATTTTTTTGTGCCATAACAACAAAATTTTACTAGAATTAGTAAAGATTTTTCTAGCTAACTAGATTCTGTAGCGCAGTACAGTAACTACCAACTGGCCCTTAGACAACTAATTTGCTAATAGTAGAGGGTGTGTTTGCATCTTAAATAAGGGGAGTTCTAGCTTGCTTGGCAAGGAGAGGCATTTGGTAGAGAGAAATATTTCTTTCCTTGGCTAGATAGTCTGCACAACGTGGAGCAAATCGACTCTCCCATGTAGGCAGGTGAGCCTGTGCCCTGCGAGGGATCTCGAATTTATGCTGTTATGCAGTGCGCAATGCAACGTTGACATTTGTCACTCTTGCCTTACCGTCATTTGCCGTGATTGCGCATGCAACTCCGTCGAGTCCCCATCGACTCGTAGGGTCGCAGCTTGGCACAGAGTTCATGTTTTGTTATCCCATCCATGAAGGTTATTAAAGCGATAAGGTGAGGTGAGTCGAGGCGAGGCAACTTACCAGCTTTGTACCACCAAAGCGCCTAAGGTGTGTGGTGAGGCGACGCCATACACATCCTAATTCAGCAAATAACTACAGAAGATCTTAGCTCAATAACATAACAAGGAATAAAAAAAGAGCAGATTAGACAATGGGCCGGCCTAATTAGGTCCATACCTCTCCCTCACATTGATTAGTGCTCAATCTGCCCTAACTCCTAAAGTTACCAGGCAGTAGCCGCCTCCCTGAAAAAAAAAGAAAAAAGAAAAAAAAGAAGCCGCCTCCAAGCTCCCACCATGCCGCCTGCTACAAACACCTCCCTCCCTAGGGCGTCATCCCAATTTCCAACTCCCACCCGCTGCATTGCCCATGCTCCTCTCCCACAACGCCGCCACCTTCTTGCTCTTCCACTACGCTGCTGCCAACTGGGAAGTGATGGGGCACCCGGTAGCGATGAAGTGTTGTGGCTGGCGACGGTGTAGTGAGAGAGAGATAGAGAGAGAGCTGATGCACAGATCTCATGACTATGGTGGTGGCGACGTGCGGAGAGCAACGGCCACGGTGACACAGGGATGAAAAGTAGTGATGACGATGGCTTCTGCAAGCAGCAACCACGGCAGTGGTGATAGTGACAATGGGAAGCAACGACGGCGGCTAAAGTTAGCTCACCCTCCCCCTTAGCAAATCAGATCACTGTCGAACCTCGAGTCAGATCGCGCAATCAAGATCGGGGTTCGGAGGTGGTTTTCGCGAATCCAGTAACTATGCTCTCTATCACCCCAAGTCCCCCACTCAGCTCTCACCTATGGCGTCTGCCTTAGTCTCCCCCGACGACACACGACGCCGAACCGACGCCATGGCGACGCCTTGCCCATAAGACGGATACCATACACCTCCGGCAAGGCGAGGCCATGGCGCAACCTCCCCTGAACATCTTACCGCTTAATCAACACTTTAATAACCATGCCATCCATTAGTTGATACAGGTCCTATGTAGTTCTACATTCATATTGATTTAGAGCAACACCATTCTTTTCTCTTTTTGTTGGAAGGTAATCTTATTGGTAGGTGAGACCCAATAAGAAACCTTGATTTTCTGGATGACAAAATGAACTACAGATCCAAAGTTACCTAAAGTTGTTGTGTGTAGGGTTCCAAATCTCGGTGAAATTTCGGAATCCAGCTAGGGGCGGATTCCAAATCTCGGCGGAATAAAAAAAAAATTGAAAATTAGGGTTGTTACAATAATTTCGGTAAATCTTGGTGGTAAATTTCGTCGAGATTTTGGATTTTTGGACTGGTTTGCATGGTTTTTGACTGGTTTTGATGTTTTTTGGGCTGGATTTCTCATCAATTTTTTTTGTCGAGAATTGTGGTGCCTTTTATGAGGAATACATGTGAAACGTTTGCCAAAAAAATACATATACAATTAATGTAAACCTAACCCTAAACCCTAACTTGGATTTCGTCCTTAAATGATGTATTTCGGCCTAAACCCTCTCTTGGATTTCAGCCTTAAATGATGCATTTCGGCCTAAACCCTAAACCCTAGCTTGGATTTCAGCCTTAAATGATGGATTTTGGCCTAAACCCTAAACCCTAGCTTGTATTTCGGCTTTAAATGATGTATTTCGCCTAAACCCTAAACCCTAGCTTGTATTTCAGCCTAAACCCTAACTTGGATTTCGGCCTTAAAATGTATTTTGGCCTAAACCCTAACATGGGAATTTTATGTGCAAATACTTAGTATTTTGCATTCAAAAAGATAGGAAATTTAGATAAATGCTTGTATGATTTTTTTCATATTTTTTCCCAATTTTTTTTAGCCTCAGGAGACCATTTGACTGGAGTTTGAAAATGACCGAAATTTTAGTGATTTAGGCCGAAATTTCGGTTTTCTTGGTTTCAAATTTGCTTTTTGAATTTCGTTCGGATTTCGGCCGAAATTTCGAATTTTGGCCGCCTCTTGAGATATGTGTTCTGAAAACGAAATTTGAAACCTTGGTTGTGTGTCCATGAGGAATAACAATAGACCAAATAAAATGATGCATATATTGTATCTAGATCCATAGGCATGTGTTTTGAAAAGGATGAGCAGTATGCTCGTGTAGAGACATAGCTGAAAGAATAAATTGCATTGGAGCTCCCTAAACATGTGCCATTGTTTCACTTAACACACTGAATTTGAATTTTACTTTGTCGGCCCCCAAAAGTTGTTCATTTTTGGTATGCTTGTGTAGAGACATAGCTGAAAGAGTAAATTGCATTGGAGCTCCCTAAACATGTGCCGTTGTCTCTCTCAACATGCTGAACTTGAATTTTACTTTTTTGGCCCCTAAACTTGTTCATTTTTGCACCACCGATCAGTTTCACTGGTTGCCAATTTTTTGTGAGGTTGGGAGCATCCACAGTGTGCTCTTTTTTGGCCTCTAAAAGGAGAGAGAGCGCCTTGGAGGTTCCTTCTAAACATTGCAGGTGAAGCGGCAGCAGCCTCCAAGCTAGAGGCTGCCTCTAGGTGTGGAGGCTGCATCAAAGCTTGTTGGGCCTACTTGTTGGAGAGAGGTTAGGGAATATAGACGCGAGAGAAATTAATTTTGCTTTTAGCTTATTCATTTATGGGTCCCACCTTAGGGGCAATTGAAGGTGCTAAACATTGCAAGGAATTGTGCTAAGCTTGGAGGCCACCACCGAACCACATCTTGGAAGCTGTATAGCCTCCAAACATTGTGGATTCCTTGGCATCAACTTTTCGCTCCACATGGTTGCGAAATTACCCAAATATCCATGGGAATGTCTATGGTTTTCTACAAATATAGGTGCTCTATTCCTTTCTCCCTCCGATCTCTCATTCCTCTAGCATTTGGGTAATTTCAAAGCCCTGTGGAGGGAAAACTTTGCCCCATAACCACCTCACCCAAAAATTTGGTTCAAGACATCAGTTCTCCCACCACCACACTCCATGTCAGTTGGGAGAGTTGGCTAACAGCAAAATTGATCAATGTTGCAAATGGGATCAACTTTAGGGGGGCAACAAAATACAGCACAAGTTTAGGGTGTTGAGACAATCACAAAGGTTTAGAGCTCCAATGTAATTTACTCCGGCTGAAAATATTAGGCCCATTTGAATTTTGAAGTATCTTACATTCCGAGGGTTCCTTTTGATCCTCAGTCTTCCTTTCCTCCACTTGATCCTTCGGCTGATATCATCGACTCTGACAATCCTCT
The DNA here is from genome assembly GCA_036346275.1 of Otatea glauca. Taxonomy (NCBI): domain Eukaryota; kingdom Viridiplantae; phylum Streptophyta; class Magnoliopsida; order Poales; family Poaceae; genus Otatea; species Otatea glauca. The sequence continues at coordinate 37,101,628 of CM070719.1, forward strand.
TACAACACCACGGTATTCTCTTCATGACCGTTACGCTATTCAATCTCTAGATGTGTCTTTTCCTTGTGCATGTGTTGTATCTGCGCCAAGTACTTATCAAGATTCAGGAGGCAACCAGTATAAGTGGCAATGAGGAGTTTGCAACTCTTGATCGTATATGCACCTGGAGTCTTGTTCCTATACCATCTCACGCAATTCCTATCACATGCAAATGGGTTTACAAGGTCAAGACAAAATCAGTTGGTTCTGTTGAGCGATACAAGGCTCGTCTAGTTGCCAGAGTTTTTCAGCAGATCATGATGAAACTCACTCCATTTGCTTATATAACTACAGTTGGTACTATCATTACTGTTGGTTGCTGTGGCGGTATGCTCATGGACTTATCTCAAATGGATGTTAAGAATGCCTTTCTCCATGGTGATCTAAATGAGGCTCCTACATGCTATGTGTGCCGTCTTTTGTGTGCTCTGTATGGTCTCAAGCAGGCTACTCGTGCTTAGTTTGAGTTGTTTCAGTTTTGTGATTTGAGCTATTGGTTTCTCTCCAAGTGAGCATGACCCATACTTGAGAAGGATTGCCTCTAGACACTTGTTCTATGGTAGTTCGAGTCAGCTCTAGCTTCACGCTTACTCTGACTCCACTTGGGCAAGTGATCATATTGATTAGCGTTCTATCACTGGCTACCGCATATTCCTTAGTAACTCGCACATTGCTCGGAAGTCCAATAAGCACACTACTGTGTCAAAACTCTAGTGCTGAGGTTGAGCTTTGGGCTCTTGCCACCACTACCTCAGATTATCTGCTTTTGTTGACTCTTGGCTGATTTTGGTTTCTCTGGTGATGCTCCTGCACTGTTGTTCTGCGACAAAGCAGGGCCATTCAGATTGCAAGCGGTCCCGTTAAGCATGAGTTGACTAAGCATTTTGGGGTTGATGCTTTATTTACTCCGTCTCATTGCCTGCAAGTCTGCAACTGACCATTGACCTCAAGTATGTGACCTGAGGACTGAAGTTGCTGGTTTCTTCATGAAGAGAATAACATTGACTCAGTGCCCCAGATTCTCCTTATTGACCTTGAGATTGAGGGGGGCGTGCTAAGAATATTGTGTGCTAAGAATATTGTATATGAGTAGTCTAACTTCTCTCCCTCTCTCTCTGCCATAATGAATAAGATGCATAGTTGTGAAAAGCCATTTCTTCTCTCTCTCCAAATTAACATCTAAAATGATAGATTTCTAGTTAGAAATGAGCTACCCTTTGGAGCTAGTATTTCTTGATAAAGCAAAAATATGATGTCTTGATGTTTTCTAATATACTAATGTTGATAAATACATATGAAACCCATGTCACTGAACAAACTATTGGCAAATATTTCTGTATCTCTTAATAATCATATCGCATCACAAAATGAGTTGAAAGTATAGGATTAAAATCAATCCAATCCTAAGCAAGCAATTAACTAATTATGCAATCCAATTCTATCATGGCGGCATGCGAGCCAAGGAGCATGTAGGACTTGGTGGTGCATCATTTTCGGGCTTCCAAGGGCCCAAAACAAAAGTTTTTATGTAATTGTATGTAATTTTAGCAAATATCAGGGATTAATTTGCGAAACAGACAGAATTAATCTACATTGGCCAGGTGCAGGATGAGAGTTATTTTGCTAGTGAATGTCTGATTGAAAGTTATACCACTGAATTGTTATTGAAGAGTTAAATAGGGAGTGCATTAATTGATAGCATGAAAATAGGAGGGAAATCTGATTTTAATCAAATGGTCTAGGTTCCTTGGATTGGATTGTTACCGAAATTCTAACCTTTGGTCAAGGGAATAAAGGGTTGGTATTTGATCTTAAAGTGAATGTATGGCTGAGATTAGAAGTGTCAGTGAAGCAGTGAAAGGGAAACTTTTGGAACTCAATACATTTTATAAGAATAAGAGTATAGATGCAATGCCTATCACACCTATGTTGTTCTGTAATGAATTATTGTTTGCATGCTCTTCTCTGTTCTACAAAGGTCTCTTCTATTTCCTTTTCATGATTTTAATTATTTTACATACTTTTCCTGAGTTTTGTTTTACATGTAAGAAAATGTGAATGCTTTTAGTTGTGATGGCTAGTCTGCTCGTGAAGAAGTTTATTAACTGTATCACAATCCCCTTTTTCCCTTTCATGATCCCATACTTATTTGTGGCCAGGTACTTGAGAGTTATGAGCGTGCTTATAATAACATGGTGCGGGTTCAACAGCTTTCCGAACTGGAAGAGGTATTCTCATGTTTAATTATGTTCTGAAGAAAGAAAGTTACTGTTTTGCTAACAAAAATTCAGGTGATTGATTACTGCACTCTTCCGATGGAAAGTCCAATTGCTGATGGGCGAAGAGAACTTATCCGTAATATGTGGAATGAGCGCATTAAAGGAACAAAACGAAATGTTGAGGTTATATGATGCCTTTGCTAATGAATGCTGCCTTTATCCCTATTCTGTTATCAATTTTTGTGCCCTATACTGTCATCAATTTTTATGTTGACTTCAAAATGAATCTCAGGTGTGGCAAGCCCTACTTGCTGTTAGAGAGTTGGTTCTTCCTCCTAATGAAGACAGAGACACCTGGATAAAATTTGCTAAACTTTGCTGGAAGAATGGCCGTATTAGTCAGGCTAAATCTACTTTAATCAAACTCTTACAGGTAGGCTAGCAGTTATTTTTAATCAGTGTGTGCCTGTGTAACTCCTCCCTATAAAACAATTACTTTCTCATGCCACATGCAGTTTGATCCTGAATCTTCTCCTGAATTGACACTGTATCATGGGCATCCACAAGTAGTCCTGGCTTACCTCGAGTACCAGTATGCTGTTGGAGATGAGCTTAAACGAAGGGAGGCATTTTCTAGGCTACAGGTAAGCTTGTCCTTATATTATGACAGTACACACACACACACACACACATATATACACACACATTGCATACATATATATACATGTAAGTGTGTTTAGTGTATACTGATGTATCATACTTTCCTTTTTGGTGGGATAGGATCTGTCTGTGCAGCTTGCTACTGCCACGACTAGTTACTCTGGAACATTAGCAAGCCAAGGTGCTGCGTCGAATGCTGGAGTACCACTTATTGCTCGTGTGTATTTGACACTTGCTACCTGGAAGAGAGCACTGTCACCTGGGTTAGATGATGATTCCATTCAAGGTCTGAAAAACTTCAGATTTTTCACTTATTGCCTTCTCTATATTTAAAATAACTATATATTTCTTTCTACAGAAATATTGGTATCTTATAAAAATGCCACATTAAGTTCCAAGGACTGGGGCAAGGCATGGCACTTATGGGCTTTGTTCAATACTGAAGTCATGTCCCGCTATACTTTGCGAGGCTGGCCAGATATTGCTGGAAAATATGTTGTTGCAGCAGTAACCGGATATTTCTACTCTATTGCTTGTGCATCTACAACCAAAGGTGTTGATGACAGCTTACAGGTAAATATGCTCTTTTCTGTTTTTTTGTTCTGCAAAGTTGATTCTGAGCAAAACATTTTTGAAATAGAGCTCATCACTGAGCATCTTTAAAATGCCTTTGTCTCACCCTTTTAAATGTTAAGACTGGCAGAACTCAAATTATAATATTTTGTCTGGTTAGCAGTGTTACTCGGACACCCGTGTCCAAAAATTAGATCTAACCATCATATTATATTCTATGAAGTGTTGGAAGGAGATCAATGTGGTTTCATAGCCATAAACTTCCAGAAAAGCCAGGCAGGAGCAGAGACTTGGTCTAAACTATCAATTATCAACTGCTGACCAGCTCTAGTGAAAAAAATCATTCTATTGCGTCTTATTGCTGGCATGAGAAAATCCTTGTGCACTATGATACGACTGCAGAAAATTGTTTTCTCCAATGCCTTGTTTAAATATTTGTTTAGATGACTTGATTGATGAAGATTAATTCTATTTAATTTCTTTTGTAGGATATCCTTCGTCTCTTAACTCTTTGGTTCAACCATGGGTCTACCTCAGAGGTTCAAATGGCATTGCAGAAAGGCTTTTCACTTGTCAAGATTGAAATGTGGTTGGTTGTGCTGCCCCAGATAATTGCAAGGATTCATTCAAACAATAGAGTAGTTAGAGAACTGATACAGTCATTGCTAGTTCAAATTGGAAAGGGGCATCCACAGGTTTGCATTTTTTTCTTCTTAGCCTCAACACCTTTGGCTATGATTGGGATGTTCTATACTTCTACTAGAGTATTTGTGCTGGATTTTAGTGCTATTTACTGTATGTTATGCATTGCTGCATCAACTGTAACAGAAGTGACACAAGAGTACCTGCCATCCATATCCAGTAATCTAGAGAAGCAACTAAAAAATCTAAGGAACCGTGGTATTATAGTGGAGGCAGCTTGGAATACTATTCTAAAGGAGAAGAAAGATTTAAAAATGTGGACAAAAGCTTTGTCTTTTAATATTCTTTGTTTATTTAAGCCATTGCATAAGGTGGCCACAAAGTTACTAGTATATTTTTGTTTTACCATTGTAGGTTTATTGTTCCATTCTTTAATTTTGCCTGGGGTTTCTTATTCCTTTTCTTTTTCAAATACTGGCTGGGCCTTGTATGCCAGGAACTGGCTGGTTTCCAGTAGTTCCTTGATACCAACTGTTTTTCTCCATTTTTCTGTGTCCCTTCAGGTTTTTGAATTTATTTAAGCCTTCTAGAGCTTATTTTCGTTTGAAACAAACCTATATACTGTAATACTGGTGGGTACCAGCCATACCGGTTAGAACCAGTTTGACCGGTAACTGGCCAATGTCCAACAGAGTTGAACCCTACTTTTTGTCAATGTTGTTGAGATCTTCTAATTTTTTTTTTGTCACTGACATCTTAATCAGGCATTGATGTATCCTCTGTTGGTTGCTTGCAAATCAATAAGTATATTAAGACAACGTGCTGCACAGGAGGTCGTTGATAAGATCCGCCAGCATAGTGGAGGTCTTGTTGATCAGGTTAGCATCATTACCTGTGGAGCTTTTAAGGAAGATGCATAGTACTCCTGATTCTATGAACATTTGTTGTTCCAGGCACAGCTTGTTTCAAAGGAACTGATACGAGTTGCCATTTTGTGGCATGAGATGTGGCATGAGGCTCTTGAGGAAGCTAGCAGGATGTATTTTGGGGAGCACAATATTGAAGGAATGCTTGCAGTACTTGAGCCATTGCATGCAATGCTTGAGGGGGGAGCCGGGACAATAAAAGAGAATGCTTTCATTCAGGTGGTGTCATCACCAAGACTTTATGTTCCAGCTCCATCACAGTATATCTTGACATCAATCCATTTCTCTTGCCTAACATTTTGGTTGCTTTTCATGAAAATGTGCATTGTATGATTACATCTCGGTTTGTTTTGAACAGTTGGTCATTTGGTGCCTTGACCCATTGAATTAGTAAAGCTTAATTCTGATTTTCAATTGAATTTGTTTTGTTAGAGTGTTTGACAACTTATGTTATAAAAATTAATTCAGGCTTATGGACATGAATTACTTGAAGCCCATGAATGCTGCTTAAAATATCGGGCTACGGGAGAGGATGCTGAGCTAACTAAGGTACATTAGATTGCCAGTGCAATAACGTGTGTATTGTTTCTTCTTGAGTACTGGCTGAGGATGACTACTGTGTTCTTTAGGCATGGGATTTGTATTATCATGTTTTCAGGAGAATTGACAAACAGCTTCCAAGTCTTACAACTCTTGATTTGCCTGTAAGCATGTTGTATTATTGTTATTTGCCTGCAGTTTATTTCCTTTATTTCCCCCTGATTGAATACCTGGTGTTTCTTTCAGTCTGTTTCACCTGAACTGCTCAATTGTCGGAAGTTGGAGCTTGCTGTACCAGGAACATATTCTGCAGGTTATTCAACTATGGATTATCCTTTTTTTTACTCCTTCCAGAGTCCAGTCACAAAAGAGTGACGCCATAGAATATGTGCAGTCAAACCCTATTAATTTTGACCAAAGATTTTGTTTAAAACGTATGGTTTGGATATATGAAAATGATACGAGTGAATTTGTCATAAAAATACTTTATGAAGTTGTACTGTTAAAACTTTTTTCTGAATATATGATAAAGAGAATTTATTGGTCAAAGGAGCATCCTGTTGACTTCCAAAAGTCAAAAGCATCACTCCTTTGTGACAAGAGTAGCTCTCTAGTTCTTAGGGAAGTTCATACTGTATTCTTTGCATTACTGTGTCGCCAGAACCCTTAATTTTTGTTTTTCTTCGCAATTGTGGTAGGGATCATTGCTCGCATACATATGTTATCTGCATTGACATTTTTCTTATGTACTAATTTGTGTGATATTTTGTGTAATCAATATCTCATTTTCCTACATGACATGTAGCTGGATTCATGCAATACAAATGTTAAGTGATATTTGGGGCCTCTGGCCAGACAATTTGTTCGAATTCTATCAGTTTTATTTATCTTTTGGTTCGAATTATAGAATTCTGACATTAAGAATGAAACTTTGCTTCCAGATTCACCACTTGTGACTATCGAGTATTTTGTTCCCCAATTGATTGTTATAACATCCAAACAAAGGCCAAGAAAACTGACAATTCATGGAAGTGATGGCAATGATTATGCATTCTTACTTAAAGGTCATGAAGATTTAAGGCAAGATGAACGTGTAATGCAGGTCTGTATTTGGATTACAAGTCTTTTTTTACACTTATTTGGATGGTTGTTTTGGTAGCAACAGAGCGTGGAGTAACAAGCATATCTTTATATATTGTGCCTACAAATGTTTTTATTCTCCGTTCTTTTCCCAGCACCCTTGTGGTTTACCATCTGAAAACCTTATGCCTCATCACTATCATCTTTTTTTCTTATTGAATTTGAAATAGGCATCTTGAAGAACAACACAAATCCAGAACAAAAACCATTCGCATGCCCATGTTTAGTTAAATGGCCGAAACTTAAAACCGGTAATATGCAGGTTTAATCTAGGTGAAAAGTTGCACAGGCAGCTCCACTGATATGCACGCCAGTGGTGGCTGAAACCGTACAAAATGTACATGTTAACATGAATAACACTGTCCTGCCTGATCTAGATGAGCTGGATCTCCCCCTCCAGCATTCAACAATTAATAGTTGGGAAGAACCGGCTAATCTGATGTTCTTGGTGAACAGCCTAGATATTACACACTACCAACTTTTTTTATGTAAGTTATTTATTTTTATTTTATATCTAAATAGATCTCCTGTTCATTTAGCTTTTTGGTCTGGTGAATACTCTCCTGGACAACTCAAGGATAACATCCGAGAAAGATCTATCAATCCAAAGATATGCTGTTATACCTTTGTCTCCTAACAGTGGTTTAATTGGATGGGTTCCAAACTGTGACACGCTTCATGCTCTGATCCGTGAATACAGAGATGCCAGGAAGGTTTGTGTGCTGCAAATCGCTTGTTTTCTTCTGAAAGATGGGCATATTTTGCTTCATGTCATTTAGCCATTAATGTTTCTTTTTTTTTTGGTCCAGATTTTCTTAAATCAGGAACACAGACTTATGCTGGCTTTTGCACCTGATTATGACCACTTACCCCTCATTGCAAAGGTGGAAGTATTTCAGCATGCTCTGCAAAATACCGAAGGGAATGACCTTGCAAAGGTATACTATGTCTCTTGTTTCTATGTGCTATCAGCCTTCTCAAGATAACATGCCAATTTGGTGCTTTGTTTAGATAATGCTGTAACATTTTTCTAAAAAAAAATTTGTTGTAGGTTCTCTGGCTGAAAAGTCGAACATCGGAAGTATGGCTTGAGCGGCGTACAAATTATACAAGAAGTCTGGCTGTTATGAGCATGGTATGAGCTACTGTCTTGTTCTGATATTCAAATGAGATGTTTGTTTCCACTTTAAGATGCTTAAAAGGTAATTTTCCAGGTTGGTTATTTGCTTGGTTTAGGAGATCGGCATCCAAGTAATCTTATGTTAGATCGCTATAGGTAAATCTACAAAACTTTTCTTGACCCATAGTTCCCATACATAATGTTGTAAACTTCTTTTCAACGTCTTGAAGTCTAATCAAAATAGCCTTTTGCTTCAGTGGGAAAATATTACATATTGACTTTGGAGATTGCTTTGAGGCTTCAATGAATCGAGAAAAGTTCCCTGAAAAAGTAAGTAGGCCTTATTCTGGGCATTATTCCTTGCCAATCACTTGATAATTTGATGCTATGTTTTTGTACGGTCTTGCCTACATTTTTCATTGTGAGATTGTCATTGACTGCTTATAACTTCATGACTTATACATTTTTGTTTGAGAATGTCGCTTAGAGATTTTTAATGTATGGTATAGGTACCATTCCGTTTGACTAGAATGCTCGTGAAAGCTATGGAAGTTAGTGGTATTGAGGGTACTTTCAGAACAACTTGTGTAAATGTGATGCAAGTCCTTCGAACAAACAAGGACAGCGTCATGGCTATGATGGAGGTAAGGAAATTGCATTGTATATAGCACATGGCATCTTGCGTTGACAAATATTTATTAATTGAAAATAGATTTTGTTAAGATTTATGTTGTCACAAATTTGAAAAAGAAGGTCTGAGCAGTTCAACCTGCATGTAGTTTGCTAATGAATACATTTAGGTTTTTATCCGTGTCACATACCAGATGTTTTTTTATCATATTTAAATCTTGTCAGATTCTTATGGCAATCCAAGCATATGATTTATACCCAGGTCCGGCCCTGAATATATTGAACTTTTGCTTGACCTATGCCTAATTTATATAATTGATTGATGTAAAAACATGTATTGGAGTTCCTGTTCGGTAGGCCAGTGCTTGATCTGTATATCATGGGGCCTCCAGAGTTTTGTGGTCTTGTAATGTAGTGGTTTTAGATCTCTATTTCGCCAAGTTGGGTTGAGATATTAAAAAACGGTTCTGTTGAGGCCAAATTTGAAGCCTGTTGCTGCTTGTTTTACTTTCAGCTCTAGTTTTCAGATTTGAACACATGCCCTGTTCAGTTACAAATTTGGAAGACCACAAGCAAATAAAGACATTCAGGCATATGCTTTTTTAACCCATTAGTAATGTGAACTTTCTTTCCCCATATGCCCATGCAGTGTTTTGGATGCTGGAACCGGTGCTAAAATCGTGCCTGGGGCGGTTCTGATTTTTGGCCGATTCCTGGGGAAAAAAGAACTGTGTTGTTTGTTGTCTCCTTTTTTGAAGTTTGTCAAATCCTCATGTTTGGATCATATGGACAAGTAATAATACATGTATTTGGCCTAAAATGGGGATAAGGGGGTGTGGTTAAGGGCATGAACTGGCCCATAATAGAAAAACTGAGTCTGGGACTGGTTCCATCACGCATACATTTTTCCTCAACTATTGCATTATTATGCTCCTTTATGCTTCATCTTGTGTACCTCAGACCTCCCTACATGTTTGGTGATGTTTCTTTGTTATACATTCCTTAACATCTACTTTTTTTCAGGCATTTGTCCATGACCCGCTAATAAATTGGCGTTTGTTCAATTTTAATGAAGTTCCACAAGTTTCAAATTATGGAAATGCCCACGCTCATGCAGTTGTCAGTAGTGACGAAGCTGCTTCTAATAGAGAGCTCATGCAACCCCTTCGCGGAGCTCGTGAGAGGGAATTGCTACAGGTTGACTCCTCTTTATCATCCTTGAATGTTCGATTATGTGTAGTCTTACTCTTAACCACATCCCCATAGTAGTGACCATTTATGTTGCCCATGCAGGCGGTCAATCAACTCGGTGACGCTAATGAGGTTTTAAATGAGCGGGCTGTATCTGTAATGGCACGGATGAGTCACAAGCTAACAGGGCGTGACTTCTCGTCTGGGTCAGCATCGTCAGGAGCTGGCAGCTCCACCCAACATGGCAGCGAACATTTGGCCTCGGGAGATGCTCGGGAGGTAGAACCTGGTTTATCCGTGAAGGTTCAGGTTCAGAAACTTATACTTCAGGCGAAGTCACATGAAAACTTGTGTCAAAATTACGTCGGGTACGCATTGAAATTTACCATCGATAATTTTAGACTAGAGGAATCCCGTTTCTAGCAACTGTTTTTTTAGTTGACAATTATTGATTTGTACTACGTTACTCACTGCCTCCTGCTTGCCTCTGTTTTGTTCCACAGGTGGTGTCCGTTTTGGTGAGCTCCAGCAAGCAATCTAATGTACATAATGTAAATGCCGTGTACAGACAGACAGATATCTTCTGAAGTGTGTTGTATCCTAACGTGTGCAATATTGTAAGTAGCAGAGCCACATCTGTTAATGAAAGTTGCCGTTGGCCACTTTTCGTGTTAGTGGAATTATTCAGATTGTCATTCTTTTTGATCGGCTTCTGAGTGGGAGGTAAAAATTGCATACATACGGCGGCTTCAATAGCTGATGAGTGTGAGCTTGCGTAAATTGTTGAGCATACCTCGCCGCCAGTTCGTTCCATTTTTTTCTTTCACATCAGGAGCATAACGTCCTGCTAACGAGCTTAGGGGTGAGACTCACACGTCTCGAGGACCACGAAACATCGTGTTTTGTTGCGATTGCTCCATAGATAGCACTAAAAGTAACAAGGAATAGCTTGGGGCAATCGGCAGAAGACATCCAAATACAACACTAACAATAGCAGACAAATGATCAAGCTAGCACTAAGCTCTGAGACGCTTACAGCACTTATACATAGCACAGGACCACTTGTTCGCAAGCCCGTAGCTACAACTTGGAACTCACATCACACCGGTCGCATCTCAAGAGTTTACACCTGAAGCTTGGGAGCATAGCGGTTGATCAGTTAATACGAACCATAACCGAATAAAATCCAGAATTCATCCGTGGAGCAATGCTTGAAGGAGTACTAGGATGGTAGGAGCAGCAGGTAGGTAAGTTGTGCAAGAGGCGTGTGGCACACCTTTGTGTATGGTAAATTTTACCAATTCAAGGAATTCTTGGACTGCTGGAGCTTTGCACTGTATGCACTTTCCAGTTCCTCCTGCAAAATTACATGGTAAAAACTGAGACTTGCACTTCAAAAATGACAACCACCAGAGAAAAAAAAGGAACTAATTTCTAAGCAAATTCACCATAGCAAGAGTGAATAGCTTCGAGTACAACACTAAGAAATGTTAGTGAAATCTATCCTTTCAGTTTAAGGAGTCGAAGTGACTGAAACTAAACACGCATGCCTACTTTTCAGGAGATAGATCAAATCACATGATGGATGCTTCCAACCATTCCAGTACGGAAAAGATCACCGAGTTTGGCAAGTCTACTGTATTGCCTTCGGGTATCATATCGATGAAATAGAATAAATTTCACAGCGTTCAAATTTGTTAATACCAATGCCTATGCATAGATATATGATCGTAGAAATATAGCAGCAAAGACCACATACCTTGCAATCTTTCAGCAGTGGCTGTAGGAAGGATGTTCTGAAATATCTGATGGATTTCTCAAGGGAAGTTCTTTCCCAATCTGTAATTCATAGAAGTATTGTGAAAAGCAGTCAAAAACAAGGCTGTACGGTACTAAATTGCCAGTTTTGCAAGTTTTAAAATGATACAATTTAACACAAATCCCAAAAGGTGCAGGTTTTTAATCACATACCATTTTCAGAATCGGTCTGAAGACCAGCAGCATTGAGCTCTCCTAAAAGCTGCAGAAGTATGGTAGAATTAGCAAGTCAGGATTGCATCATGACAATTAGAAACATGAAATGCTCTATCGACCATACCTGTGATAGCATCGGAACAGCCGTAGGATCAAAATCATCGCAGTTATTGGGATCAATTGGAACACAAACACGGCCTATAAAAATTTAACTCACCAGAAAGTGAGAACAAATTAGAAGCATAAGTGTAAGCATTAAATGAATGCATACATGTGAAAAGTGTATCATTCAAGGAACAAATATAGTAAAAGTTTCCAATGGACATGCAAAGTATATCTATAACCAGCTGCTTTTTGTGCATACAACTGTGCTGTCTTAATAGTTGTTACAGCAGAAATTAAAAATAGAACTCTATCCAAATATACCTACCTGTCTTTGGGTGTATACAAAAGGGGGCTTTCAGCAAATGATTCATGTGCTTCGATACCTGATATTCAATGTTAATTTGACTAGGAAGCAGAACAAACAATGATATTCCCTTACTGCAAACATATGAATATGATTTTGCTTTTACCTCCATGTCGAGTCTAGGATATGTGTACGAGAAGACAATCTCTTCTACACATCTGCGAAGCCCCTGTGCCTGAGACATTAACAATTATTTACCATCTACATAAGAAAGTGAATTACCAGATGCCATTGTAATTCAGAAGCTGGAATACCTCACAAAATACTCTAATCAAACCAAAAGAGGTAAATAATACATATTGCAGTTTAAGCTGGAATACCTCACAAAGTACTCTAATCAAACCAAAAGAGGTAAATAATACCTATTGCAGTTTAAGCTGGAATACCTCACAAAATACTCTAATCAAACCAAAAGAGGTAAATAACACCTATTGCAGTTTGACAAACTGGCAAATATGCACATAAAAACAGATAGGACTGCAGGAGATTAAACATTAACCTTTTGTTTTCCTGACTGCAAGGTTGTCTTTAATTGCTCCCATCTGGCTTCATTTATATCTTCCTTTGAAATAGAAGATCGTCTATTTCCTTGCCATTTGTCTTGGAGCTCACTAGCAACATCTAGAAATGTCACCACTTTAGGATGATGTTGAACACATTCAAGATTTGACGAACGAGAAATGGTCAACAGCAGTGATATTTAAATAAATATTGTTTTGGTTTATTAAGGCTTTCTTACTTTCATCAGGGATAAGATCAAGTATCTTCTGGCATCTCTCCTCAGATGCAAAGAGTTGTTGGTTAAGTAACAGCTTATCTTCAAAGAAGCATTTCAGAACATCGGTGTATGACCGTCTGGAGAATAATTAGAGTTTCATTACAAATTATTTGGCTATTTCAGTTTGTGCTGACACAATATAGAAGCAAGATAATTAAGACATACGCAAGGAAAGGATGGAGGACAGGTCCAGTTAATGACACTTTCTTCAATGTATTTTCACCACCCTGAAAAGATTCATGCAATTAAACATATTGCAGAGGGGAAACAGCATCTAGAGTCATGAATGAAGAAGCACCACCTTATAGACACGAAAGTAGTCCGCAATTGCAGCCCTTTGTTCATTGCTGAGCCTAATAGGAGAATATAGATGCACTTTCAGGATCAATAAACTAAGGAAACAAAGAAAAAGTTCTGTTGTGCATACTTTCTTGCTCTGCTATCACAGACCCAGCAATGGACACCACGGCGGCCACTATATACCCACAATATGTGATTGAAACCAAAATCATCTGCAAACATATGCATTCAATTATTGCAAATAAAGCAGTCCAAGAAAGTAATTGACTGCAAATCTGCAATTCAAGTGAACTAATCTGTAAAAATGGGAATGTCACGTATGCATTTAATTGAATAATGAAACAGCATGCCTCTAAGTGAAGTATCCAGGATTTTGATAGCAATGGTCATTAAGGGCCAGCAGTTCAAGCAGACATCGGCTCCAGAGCAGCAGTATCGAACATCATCATAATCGGATATATCCTGGAGATTGAATATGTTCACAGCTTGCAACAGTTGCACAAATAAAAAAGAATGCGCAAACACAAATGAAGGATAAAAAACATGCAATGTTTCTTACAATATCAAAAATAAGTTCCCTCTCCACCGGTACAAATACATTATTGCCAGATTGGGCGTAGGCATGTCGTTTTGCAGGCTACAAAAAAGAACACTTTTCATCAGAATAGAGAGCGTAATGTAGAAATTCGAAATCAAGCAAAGAAATAATTGGCATGTTTAATGATGCTAAATCATACGTCTACGCTGTAGACAGGTCCAATATCAATCTTGAAAGGGCACTTCTCCTTGATAGAACTCTCCATTTCAGCTGCAGTGTCAAAGGACTGGAAGCGCAGGTAGATGTCATTCTCCAGTGTAAATGAAAACTCCCGACGACCAATGTACTGATCACATCCTGGATGCTTTCCATCTACAGAAAAAAAAAAATCTGTTAATACAGAGTAAAACAAGTAGCTCTAAACTAAAGAGCTGTGACCACGGACCATTTCCATAGGAAAGCCACTTGAAGAAGTCACCATACGGGAAGAGCTTTCCTGCAATTGTAATATAGTCATCAGCACTAGCAGCAGTAGCACATAATAAATCCTAAATTGGGTCATCATATCGTAGTGCAATTGAGTTTGCTAGAAATTGGTATGGTAAAAAAAATCTTGAAGCAAAGCATAAACTAGCAAATTGCTGCAACATTTTGAGGCATCTGGGACACATATCAATGATAATAGCTATGCTGCAAGGTTACAATTTTGTGTGGGATGTACAACAAATGAGGAAAATAAATCAGAGAAACGACTACGTTACAATTCCACAGGGGCTTTACCGTAGTAGATTCGGAGGTAGTCCGCGTTGAACCCGTCAGGCACAGCTATGGGGGCTTCTACCTGCTGCCCATCGATCTCCATGGCCTCCCTAGTCATCCTATTCCTACTAGAACAAGAACTGCTTGTGTCAAGCAAAGGCAAAATAATATGATTGCAGAAACATACGTACAGGCTCCGCAAATTTCTTCAAAGCCCCGTTTGGCTCCCTAGAATCTAAAGAAATGGTTTTCATTTCAATTTCTACTTGAATTTGAATTGGCAGCGATTGGATTGAAGTTCCAACTTTGGTTAAGGAGCAAAACAAGATTGATTTTTTTTCCTTTTCAAACAAAAAAATTGATGCCTTAATGGAGAATTGAGGAGGAGTCCGGCGGTGATCTATGGTATGCGGCGGCGCTTGGCAGAGGCGGCTGGGAGCAAAGGGGAGAGGCGGAGGAGGTGGCGCGGAAGAGACCGGCGGCAGGTGGAGAACTGAGGAGCCGCACCTGGCGGGGCGATCTAGGTTTGGAAGCGGCCCTGACGCCGGCAGCGGCAGGGAGGAGGCCGGCAGCGAGCACAGGGGAGTGGAGGTTTGGCTTGGGCCGCCAAATTGGACGAAAGATTCAGAGAGAAATTGGGAGAAAACTGAGATTCTTTACCGGGACAGCGAGAGGCTGCGTGCGGGCGGCAAGAGAAGGGAGGGGGACAGGCAGGCAGAGGAGGAGGTGGTCAAGCTTTAGGGTTGGGCAGAGCGAGATGGCGGGAAGACGAGGCGGCTGCCGCCAAAAATTGCAGAAATCATCTATCATCTAGCCTAGCCTCTTTATGTTTTTTTTCCAATTTAAATCTAGTCTCACATGCCCATGTATTCATAGATTTCGCCTCCTTTCCTACCACAGAAGAAGTGACAAGCGACATATGTTTTCTGCTAAGTCTGAAGAGCGCGGAAGCTAGCCATCAACACGGGAGAGCGAGCGAGCAAGAGATGAAACGATGCTACTGCACCGTGGGAGCGTGGGAGGAGCGACACCGGGATGAGCTTTCGCACTCCTTAAACGCGCGCCTTTTACAGTAAAGGAGGGGATCAAATATGCAAATGTATACATGGAAGTTAGATTTGATAAAACAAACAAATTTCATGAAGTAGAAAAACGATGAATTCAAAATTTGCTACGAACCGAGTTGAGATTGGGCCGAGCCTGAGTTCCAGTTGGACAGCACAGCAGTGCAGAACCTACCAGGCCATGCCCAACTTCCCTTGGGTTTGGGCCAAGGTGCTCGGGCTCAGGCCGGGTCTGGGTCGAGCCGTAGGTTATAACCTCAAAGGCAAAAGTTGAGCATGTTCGTAGCAGACATGAGCATTTCCCAAGCTGGGCCAAAGAAAATCGCAGTTTTTTTTCAAGCCTAAACTTGTTACGGAGGCCCAGGCTGTTATGGCTGTCTAGTTGGGGCGGGCTTTTATGATATCGTAACTCATACTTTTACCAGGTTGGACTATGGGATACCGTTCTTTTCACAGAGCCCAGCCCGGCCTGCCTGTGAAGTCGTCATCTTCTTCAGGGCCAAGCTCGTCCAATGAAGCATCATGCAAAATGTCAACTCGAATTTTGATAAATATTTTTAAAAAGAAAATTCCCAGTCATTACCGTTTTTTTATTTTATTGATGTGTGTCATTATCGTGAAATTTTTTCATAACCATGTGCATATATTTTTACGTGGATGCACGGAAACACTTGGTGTGGGATGTATCAGATACACCCATATTTCGCTACTAGCTAGTTGAATTTTCGTTAATTCAAGAAAAAATAATAGATAGTGGCAGTACTCTAGGGCTACATAGCAATTAACAAGCAGCAATTGATGACGGCCGTGCACTATGGGCTTTTAGGCTTTGTTTGGAACATAGGAATTTTACAATAATTTAACAGAAAATTATTTCGAGAAAATCCTCCGTGTTCCGAATGGGATCTTAGCTTCGTGAACTTGGTTGGGGTTCCAATACTTGAATGAGAATGAGAGATGAGGAGACAAGATATCATCGCCTGTAGCTGGCCACATCTCAGCTAATGAACCGTAGTTTTAAGAACCGGATAGGCAATCGATCCGGAGACACCACACCATCGGTTCACTGGTTTAACGGGTATCCGGTAAACAGACGATTAAACCAAAAAGATTTATTCAGTTTACGCCGGTCCGGTCCAGCTTTTTAAACTATGCAATGAACTAACAAGATGGTGGATCATCGAGGAGAGCCCAGGTTAATTAGAAGCTACCCATCGAGTTAGTGTAAGTTCTGTTTGACAAAGCTACATCAAAAGAATGTTTTTTCCTTGGATTCTGCTCGCATTGTGGTTACGAGGTATAGGGTGGTGATGACCGATGAGCCATATAATCTCATTCCTCGTACTAATAAAAAATGATGAGCAATAAATTGATGGTAGATCAACCCATTTCTCAGACCAAATATCCCTTTTTGAAGGAACAAGGAAGTCATGTGGCTATGCACATGTCTACAACTAATATTTCCGAACGTGCAAACCAAAAACCCATTAGGAACTTTAGGAAATCAAAGTGTATCAAAAAGAGCCAGGAAATAAAAATTGCCATGGTGGCTAAGTGACAGTGAAGCGAGTATACTGTACCTTGAGAAAGAGATCCATACAGTCGTAACACCATTGTAAACTTTAGCAGCCGTTAAATCAAAAAACGATAGATCCAAATCTTCTAAAGCACTGTTTAAAAACATCATACCGATTATGACACTATAGCAATACTGTACCCGAGCCTTATTCCGACCGTCCGCCCCTCCATAATGGCACAGGGAAGTTTTCGTGGAAATATTCATCTTTTTGGTCTCATTGCTGTCACTTTTTCCGGAACTAGCTCTCTCGCACGGAATTTCAAAAATAGCCCCACAACAGTAAATTCCAGCGGCTGCTGAGCGCGTGAACTCTTTTTAATCGATTCTCGCGATCGAGATTCGCACGATTTTTTTTCATTTTTACACGATGCGCAAGCGCTATAAAATTCTTAATTCGGTTTCGGCGGGAGAAATATTTTTTTTAAACGTGCGGTCGGCGCGCGCGGGAAAAGGACGGAATCCAGCGGTCAGCGCGCGCAGGAAATGCGCGGAATCCAGCGCCGCGCGACCGTTGGATTCCGTGAGGATGTGGCAGGCGCAGAGCGATCGGGCGCGAGGGCCGACTAGAGGAGGGCGACGACGGCGCGACGCGTGGAGGGAAAAGCGCGGGTCGGCTGGAGGCGAGTGACGACGGTGCGACGCGTGGAAAAAAGGGCTGCCGGGCCGGTTGGAGAAATGAGGTCCGGTCGACGCGCGGAGGAAAAAAAGCGGGGGCCGTGGGCAGTACAAATTAGCCTGGTTTCACACGCAAAAGACTGTAGTATTGGAATCCTTATGTCTTGCCCATGCGCCTTATGTCTTATCCGTGCGCCGAAAGCAATGAAAATAGCCGCTTCTTCGGGTGCATTCGCGCAGGGAAGTGCTATAAATCGCAGCTAGATGATCTGCGTTGAGCATTCAACGTGAGGAAAAAAGCAGAGCAGAGCAAGACAGTGCGAGCACTGGTAACTGAGAGGCAGAGGAGAGGAGAGGAGGGAAAAATAGAGAGGAAAACGAGGTGGAAAAAGAAATTTGGAAGCATATTTTCGAAGGAATTTTATGATATTCATATTTTGTAGTAGTTTTGTCGGAGTTTTATTTTCTATCACTTGACGAGGGATCTGTATGATGCAGGTTGTCCGGAACGTTGGTTCGTATATCCGTCGGGATATTTAATATCCAGGAGAGCTTTAGGAAGGTTAGTTCGAAATTGTATATTGTTATTATAGTAGTAGTATAATTAGTACAACATTAGTGCCATTTGGAGTGTACGAAATGATGTTATTAGTACAATCAGATGGAAGGGTTTAGTCGAAGGAATTGGAGTATAATAGCGCATTGGCCCGTAAAATAACGTTATAGCCATATTGCTGTCATACAATTATGAATTTATTAGAATGACAATAATGTGGTTCTTTTATTAGTTGTAAATTGGTGTAATATTATTGCGATGTATGTTACGACAATATTTGTGGGATTAATACAATTATTGCGATGTGTGTATAACTTGGGCAATATCAGTATAATATTATGACAACATTTGTGGCATTAGTATAATATTAGAATAACTAGTAGTACATATAATGACGGCATTAGTAGTTGGAGTAGCAGAAAAAATGATAAATTCAGTGCAACGAGCCGTACATCAAATGACACCAGTAGTGAGTAGTACTGTTATAGCCCAGTTTGTTTTATTTTTTTCGCAATTAGCCGTTGATTCGACAAAATAACATAAATGGTTGCAGAACAGTACTAATAATTGGTTTTTGTTACATGAGTAGTACATAAATCGATAATGCAAGACGTAAATAACAGTATGTAAATGGCAACCTGATGTTAGCGCTCTTTCAATGTAATGTTACTACAATATGAATGTAACTAGTACAGTGTTAGGACAGTACGAGTATATTTGCTGTAGTATTTGTATGATATTAAAGAGATATAAGTTCGTAGTAACGAAGTTTCTGTAGTATCAGAACAAATAGCACAATGACACCACTGTTAGGCATAAATTTGTTAGACAACTAATAAAATTGTGGTATGAATAGTTTAATATTTAGTGTAGCATTTTTATGATATTAATGGAATATTTGTTTGTTGTAACGAAATTTCTGTAGTATCCAAAGAAATAGCACAATGACATCACTGTTAGTAGTAAAAAAGTTAGTACCATTAATGGAATAAATAATAGCGCATGATTACCTTAACAGTACCACATGGAAATGATGTTTACGTATTTACTATATTAGTACTGATTACGGATGCGGCGAACCGTACGTTGGTACCTAATGCGCGTGCTTGTGCCTTTCGCTATGGTAGTACTAAATGGCAGAAATTCTAGATTGTCGTGTTTTATGGTGACAACGTTGTTCGAGAGGGTCCATATGGGGTGGACCTTTCGAACTGCGAAAGGAAGGTGATCAGGGCTCCGGGTCTAATGGAGATGAGTCTGGCGGATCTTCGCACGTGCGTGAGAAGCGCATTCGATCGGGAGACTGCCCGAAAGAAGCTCGTCATCGAGGCAGTGCATGCCGGAGTCGTGGAAGGTTCCACCAACTACGTGTGGGTCCTATGCAAGATTGTGGGCAACACAATGTGGGGGAATACATGCAAATTGTGATGAACCCTGAAGCGCTGATACACCGTCGGCCGATGGTGTATGTGCGCTTCATGGACAGAGGCTAAACCACTAATCCCCTCAGTGGCGGTGATGTCGTCGTTGAAGTATCCTCTGGGGCCATCGGTGAGGATATTGGTGCTGATGACTTTCAGGCGAATGAAGCTATCGGGCAGTGGTGGTCCGCTCGCATTGACTGCCACGAGGACCTAGAAGGCATGACAGACGAAGCAATATCCGATGAAGATGAGGAGTGGACACAGATAGCAGCGGAGACGACGATGCAGCTCCGGTCGGTGGCATTGTGTCCACCGATGTGGATATGTCTCTTCTCAGTTGGATGATCTGGCGATGACGTCTCTCGTGCTGCCAGACGAAACTGGCGATGAGTGGGCCTTTGATCAGGACACTCTGCTGGTAGGGCAACGCTTCCCTACGAAGAGTGCCGTCCAGCAAGCAATTGCTAGATATGCGGTAAACATCAGCCGCACGTACCGGGTGTACAGGTCGAACCAAGAAACCTACGTTGTGAAGTGTATGGATGCTGAGTGTGCACACAAGATCCGTGCCCAGAAGTTCAAGGACGGGAGTTCGGGCTTCAGGGTAACTGTCCTAACAGACCACACTTGTATGCTTGCCGAGCCACTGCAGAAGCACAGAAATATCACGTCCTCATAGTGGCCAGTCTGATTTCTCACTTGATCACAGCGGACGTGACCATTTCACCGAAGATACTGATAGCTAACATGGTTAACATGGTGGGATATCCTGTTAGCTACGGCAAGGTGTGGCTAGCGAAGTAGAAAGTTATAGAAATGATGTACGGCACGTACGAAGAGGGCTACAACCTTGTTCCTCGCATGCTTCACCAGATTGCTGAAGCCAATCCTAGAACCTACATCAACAAGGTGGATAGGCCACACCCCACAAAGGGTCCCAACAGTTTCATCCTCGATCGTGTGTTTTGGGCATTCAGACCAGCCATTCAGGGCTTCAAGTACTACCGGCCTATGCTGACCATGGATGGCACTTTCCTATCCGGCAAGTACAGGGGCACCATACTTATGGCGGTCGCTGCGGACGCCAACGACCAGCTACTCCCGGTGGCCTATGCACTCGTGGAAAGCGAGAACACGGAGAGCTGGTTATGGTTTCTAACAAATGTGAAGCAAGCTGTTGTGCAGGACCGCCCGAACGTATGCCTCATCACGGACAGGCATGCTGAGTTAATGTCCGCCATCAGCACCATGCAAGGAGGGACACAACCACCCTACCAATGGAATGACGTCGTCAATCGCTGGTGCATGAGGCATCTTGCCGCGAACCTGCACAGGAGGTTCCGCAGCAAGGAAGTTATGAAGACATTCAAGAGGCTCTGCATACAAAACCAGAGGCGGAAGTTCGAAGCCATATGGAGAATGCTCGATGAAGAGACCGCGAAACATACGACGCAGTCCGCAGAGGGCCAGGTGAACAACTTCTCTCGGTGTGTGTAGTTGCATGCTCCAGAGCTAGAGAAGTGGTCCTTGTTGCATGACACCGATGGCGCAAGGTACGGTATAATGATAACTAACATGTCGGAGGTTTACAACGGTGTTCTGAAGGGTGTTCGGTCCCTCCCAATCAGTGCCATCCTGGAGGAGACATGGAACAGAACCGTTGGATACCTTGTGAATAGGGGGATGAATGCAAGGAGGCATCTAGACGAGGGAAAGCGGTTCTCTCAGGCCGTCACGCCCGAGCATGGGCGGAAGACGATCGAACTTTGCGCGATCGTCTTCCTCTCAGCATGGCCATCAGGATTCGCAGGTACGACACATACATTCAGCTCTCGTACTTTGAACTACTCACCCAAACTAACTTAATTGGTAATGCCACGTCCTTTTGCAGTGCGAGCGTAGAGATCAAACTCTCATGCCTTCGTCGTCTAGGCCTGATCGAGACTTGCCTGACTCCTCACAGGCACATTTGCCGCATGATTTCGAATTCGGTCAGGCTTATACCCCCCACGTCTTCCACAGTTTCGGTGCAGACACGTCATCTACACATGCGCCATATGAGGTACGTTTGCTTTGTTTGAAGTTATTACCTACTATTAAACATTACTTTCTCGGAGATACCTAACATTACTATTCGTATCACGTTTTTTTGCAGGACGTGCGCAGGGATCAAACTCTCCTTCCACCGTCGAGAGCTGCTGAGGTAGATACACCCACTGACATGGACACTCTCGAGCAGTACTTGCCACCACCAAGCTATGGCTGGGGTACGTTTGCGACCCCACGCTTACCGCAGCACCCACCTCAGCAGACTTGGTGGGCGCCAGGGCAGGTATGCTTGTGCAGCTCAAGTTATTCCCAACACGACGCCGTGCTAACAGTACGTGTGCGCGGGTTTCGCGGGACAAGTTCTCCCAATGGGCACCGCAGTCTAGGCCCCCGCAACACTCATCGGTAAGTGTCTCATGTAATTTAAATGCACTCATTTTTAGGCATGACATTAACAGTGCATTCCAATGCAGCCTCCCGGGTGGGTGGGAGACATGTTGACTACGCAAAACCTGCGTCTCAGCCAGCTGTACGACGCACCTCGAGAGACAGAGGACACGTTACGAGCTGCGTAGCATGACCCACGAGCCCGATCGGTTCACATTCTCGGAGGACCAAATCCGCAGTCAGCGGAAGCGGCGATAAGATTAGAGTTGACGCTACGAGGTAGCGATCGGTTATAGTGATAACTGCAGTGCATACGAGTAATTGATGTATGCTTTCAGCCTATTTGTACTGGTCTAAGAATTATAATCCTTATTACTATGTCGATATGGTATGTTGCTTTCATAACATATGATCTTTTGTTTACTCACATTGGCTTGATGAAGGTGATGGTCCATCACGATTACACAACTCACGCGGAGGAGCTTCATAAGGTCAATTAGACAACTCACGAGGAGTAGCTCTCTTGGTAACGAGTCATCAAACTATCTTTGAACATCAAACCATCAAGTACTTCAAAAATATTATCAGTTTGACGATCACTTTGTCATTAATGGTTATTATCTTCATCAAATGGTTAACAATTAACATTTTATCCACACCAGACACTCCATACACACCAATTACATACTACACAGTTCGAAGTGACCACTCACTGCCTATTTTTAACTCTGAATTGACCACTTATTGTACAATATATTTTGTCAGTACTGACACCTTGCATGCATGACTACCTTTTCAGTCCGACTTAACTACACACTCCGGCGTTCTGCTATCCGTCTATATGTTTGAATCTTACCTTCCAACACTTAGTCCATACACCACCCCTTCGAGTCTATAAAAGGCCAAACCGCAGGCACACATCCACATCTCTCACTCACACTTCTTACCATGGTTGGATCCTCTAGCAAAGCATTTTCGTGGACACCCGATATGAGTAACGTAGCTCTTAATTACACGTTGAAGGTTACGCGTGGTGGGAAGGATGATCCATTCAAGGAGGAGAACCTAAATAAAGTGGTGTCCAGATTGCAAGAGTGGCGCCCGACATTACGGAGGCATAACGTGACTATCTCTGGCCTGAACCTTGTGACCTCCGACGACCTGAAGGCGCACTTGCAATGGTGACGTCAAAGGTATTTCAGGGTGTGCGAACTAGCCGACCACCCTTTTGTTACATGTTTCTCTAGAAGATCTCACAAGGTACTGATGCTGCCTGATCGGTATGCAGAGCATATTAAGGTTAGTTAGTTTATATTTGTTCACCTTACTAATCTTTTTACCATTATACATAAGTTAACTACTTCGTATGCTCGTCCGGTGTGTTAGACATTCCCAAAGGATGAAGAGTTGCTGAACAAAGAAATCCCACAATTCCTAGCGATGTACATGCTCTTCGAGAGGGGTGTGATGCCTGGTTGGCACAGAAGACGCAGAAGCGGATATAATTGGAGGGGTAAAGATTGACACAATACTACTGCATCAGCAAGTTCGAGAGGACGTGCAACCACCACCGCAGTGGGCTTGCTCCTAACTATGCAAATGACGATGATGCTGATGATGACGATTTCGTCTCACCTCCACCTTGGCGTTCAAACACTATCGAAAGAGGTCGTTCAAGCACTACTACAGCAGGTCGTTTAAGAAACAATGCAAGTGAACGTTCAATCAGCACCAGAGGGGGCTAAATGATGATGATGATGATAATGATGACGATTTTGTATCACCTCCACTTTGGCGTTCAAACACTATTGGAAGAGGCCGTTAAGCACTACTACAGCAGGTCGTTCAAGAAACAATGCAAAAGGACGTTCAATCAGCACCAGAAGGGGTTTAAATGATGATGACGATTTCGTCTCACCTCCACCTTAGCGTTCAAACACTATCGAAAGAGGTCGTTGAAGCACTACTACAGCAGCTCGTTCAAGAAACAATGCAAGAGGACGTTAGCCACTAATATATGACTTTCCTCCTTCTATTGAATGTATGGTTTTGTATGGTTTTGTGACTTATGTTGTATCCCAGTTCTATTGAAAATATTTTTTGCTTTCTTTCCAACAGAATCGATGTGCTTTAAATTTTAAGTGAGAACAAACATCGACTCTTTTTGCGAGAAAAAACAGCTGCTGAAATGTGTCCCAACCGTCTGATAAATCATCCGATGATGTTTGAAATTTTATTGTTTGAATGATCAATTTATTTTCATTACAAATTTCAAACACGTCATATTATTTTTTAAATCGGTATACATTATTTTATTTTTTCTTTTCATAGATCATTCAACTGAGCACAAACACTGAATTTTTCGCACCGTTCTGATCCTCAACGCGTCCTCTAGCCGGGCCAGCGCATGCACGCGCCAAAATCCGAAAAAACGATTTTCAAAACAGCTAGACAACGAAAAAATCCAAAAATCACAGTATGTGACATGTACAACAAAATATTCTTTTACCTTTTCTTTACATTCATAAGCGAGACAAATGTCATGGAAAAAAAAACAAAACCGGTTTTTTTCTCCAACGGTCGCGCCGCTCTCTCCTCCAACCGGCTCTGCGCCCGCCACGTCCCCGCGGAATCCAGCGGTCACGCGGCGTTGGATTCCGCGCATTTCTTGCGCACGTCGACCGCTGGATTCCGGCCTTTTCCCGCGCGCACCGACCGCATGTTTAAAAACAATATTTCTCCCGCCGAAACCGAATTAAGAATTTTGCAGCGCTTGCGCATCGCGTAAAAATGAAAAAAAAAATTCGTGCGAATCTCGACCGTGAGAATCGATTAAAAAAAGTTCACGCGCTCGCCGCTGAAATTTACTGTTGTGGGGCTATTTTTTAAATTCCATGCGAGAGAAAGCTAGTTCCGGAAAAAGTGCCAAAAAGGTGAATATTTCCGTTTCCGTGTCTTAGCGCACAAACCTGCCCCAATAATGCGCGGCACTGCCTCCGGCTTAATGCTCCGCCTTGGGCCGCTCCCAGCCGTCCGATCAAAATCCGACGACCCAGACTGTCCCACGATCCTCCCGCTGCCCCTCCGCGCTCCCCATCTCCACGTCCGGCGATCGCCGGAGCCCTCGCGGCCGTCCACCCGCCGCCGCAGCCGCCTCATGCCTCCACCCTCCGCGTCCGCCGCCATCGGTGGTGGCAGTGGCGGTTCCTTCCGCGAGCTGACCTCCGCCGCCGACTTCGCCACCGTCGCCTCCCCTAGGGGCCGCGTTTCCGTCGTCTGCTTCGGCTCCCTCCTCTCCAGTGAGCGCCACTGTACCCGTCAGCGCACAGTTCTCCAAACCCTAACCTTAGACCTAGCGTTTCGAGGCTCCAAATGGCAGAGCGGAGCACGAGGAGCACGTTCCCGGAGCTAGAGGAATTCCGGGTGGCCGTGCTCCGAGGCTTCCGGCGCGTATTTGGCCACGCCGCCCCCATCTTCTTCGAGCGCGGCATCGCCATCGAGGCCACCAAGGTGCGTATACGTATTTAGTTTAGTTACTTTTCCTGTATAATTCCGTGTGTAGTTCAGCTTGTGATTCTTCAAGGTCTATAAGACTTCGATTGGGACATGGATGTCTTGGAGTTTGAGATGTGTAATTTTGTCTGAATGCGTGTGATCTTTGGGACTTCTGGATGAGTTTGGGGCATTTGGGCATCTATTGTGTGTCCTTTGTGATAGCATTGCTGCCTTTTAGGAGCTTCATTCGTACGTTCCCTTCCATCTTGTAGTAGGTTAAATGCTAGTCCTTGCTCATCGAAGAAAACATGCTAGTTCGTGGCTTCATGCTGAGGTTGTTGAGGAAGAGTAAATTGAACTAGGCACACTTGTAGTGCTCTATATATAATCATTCCTGTAGTTTAATTTTGTCTATGGCATCCTTATGGTCTGCATTACTTGTGTGCACCATTTCACAGTTTCTCTATACTTTCAGTTTTGGCTACTGATGAATGTTACATAGGACAAAGGAAAAAATACACTCAGTGCATTAGTGGCACACTGGCACTTAAAGGGTGTTCGAAAGTTAATTCCTTGTCAGTCAAATACCAACTCTGTGTCAATTGAGAATGAATTGCGGTTTGGCATGTGGACACCAAAAAAGGGGAAATCAGGTTGCATTGAACAAAATTGAGGAAACTGAAACGGGTTTAGGAACATAAGAGATGTTTTCTAGAGGAATAGCATGATAAAATTGGTGTATGACTCTTGTACAAGTGTAAAATTGGTGTATGACTCTTGTACAAGTGTAAGAGAATTTTGTTTCTGCTTGAGGAGCTTTTCTATGATATGGGTATAGTTGCCTTTGTCGTCTATGGTCATGGAAGAAAGGAAAGTTGGGTGTTGTATTGAGATGTCAAACGTTTGATGTTGGATTTATATGTTTGAGGACGTAGAGTCTAATGTGTAATTTTGTCAGGACGTTGCATTATCTTGAGTGTTTCCATAAAATTCTCTTTTTCATTGGAGTATTAGGCTGACTTGTAGGAGTTCTCAAGCTTAAGCGTGGAGCCATGTGAAGGCGAACTGATTGTTGTCACTGTTTGAAATCAATGAGGAGGAGGTACTGTTATTGCACTATGATACTGTGTCGTTTTTATTTATAGGCAATGGAGCTTTGCTGAGCTTCTTTTTGGTGCAAAGGGCTGAAAAGGTGCGATATTTGCAGGTTCCAGCATTCATTGAGAGGGAGAATGAATTCAGATTTTTTTTGCGGTGGGTGACCAATAAATTCACGGCATGCTAAACTATTTTGTTAGATTTTCAGTTTCTTCATCTCAAGCATGAACCTGTTTGGAGTTTAGATTGTTCAATCCTGAGCTGTAATTTGGACTACATTTTATTATTGTTTATGTCTATATGTTTTGTCAGGTTGTTCCTGAAGGACTGGATGGAGTGCCTTTTCCAAATCCAGTAGTAAGGGTTTATATTCTGTGACTGGAACAAGGTTATTAAGTCGTAAAGTCGAGTCGAGTCACCAGAGGGGCGACTTGTCGACCTGGTCGACTACTCACGACTAGTCTCGACTAGTCCCCAGATTAGGAAGTACGTTAATAGGGCATGTTATTTACTAATTTGTAGCAACAATTTAAGTCGTAAATTCGAGTCGCCAGAGGGGCGATTTGTCGACTTGGTCGACTAGTCGCCCAGATTAGGAAGTATGTTAATAGGGCATGCCATATACTAAGTTGTAGTAACAATTAAACACATGCATATTGTAAAGCATGAAATGAAGAGAACAACAACATAAGCATGATGATGACTTACTTGTTTTGATCCCAACATGATGAGTGGAGAAACATGAACTTTCTAGTGCATTACTAGTACTACGACTACATTACTTGGCTACTTGCTACTTGCTAGTGTATTACTATTACTATTACTACTACATTACTAATACTACTGATGCGGATATATCCTCTATTGTTGTATCGTCTCATGACTCTAAGTCTACAAATAATCACATTACTTGTTTTGCTGCTGCTAAAGTGCAAGTGAGTCACAAGACCGATGCAGGTTGTGTTGATAATGTGCTACAGGCTGAGAATTGGAATGCAAACCTTGGAGAGAAGACAGGTGACTTGGTCATGCATCCAAAAGGAGTAATATCCCTTTCTTTTGGAAATATGTCACCTGAGAAAGGAATTCTATTTGGATCCATATTTGTTAGAATTATTGATAGCGATCTATTGGAATGGAAGGCAAAGAAGAGTTACATGAGCAAGGCTGGTTCACTCAAATCTGTCCATCCATTTGATCATGATTCTGCTGCTAATCACGACAAGTAATATATCCTTGGGCTATATGGATAGAAAGATATTGAAGTCTAGTTTCTAGCATTTCAAACCGTGCATCATTTGGACTTCCAAGGTGGGAATTATGACTGTTTTGGTGGGAGTTGCACAGGCTGTCAAAAGCTGCGTGAGACCATATCTTGCTGTCCAACTTCCAAGGCATTGAACCTTTTATCTACGCAAGAAAACTCCTTAAGTTTCTTGTATAGTTTCACACCTAAGCTAGGAGGGATGTTCCTAGTATAAATACTTATGTATTTCCATCTGGAATGGACTTTTGGATGATCAGAAATAGACAGCATAAGCCATGGTTGTTTGTGGCACAAATACCATGTGTTCTTGATAAGTTCTTCCCGTTCTTGGGTTTGTTAGTGTTGGTGCAAGTCAAGAACGGCATGTTCTTGTGATTGTCCACTGAATCTATACGATTCCTCCACTCAATTCGCGTTGTTGTGTTGATCGCGGTTTGTGTGACGATTTCGCTTTTGAATTGGCTCTTTTGCCGTTTGAGTGCGGCGGCCACGAAGCTATCGTCGTTGTACCGTGAAAGATTGGGCCACCTTTGCTCAACGATGAGGTTGGGTCTTCATCATCTGGTATCGAGCTTTCGTTGCTCACGATGCGTAGGAATTCTTGTGGTCGATTTGATTGCTTGCAACAATGTCGGGGCAAACCATCACGTTGGAGAAAATGAAGAAATTGTTGAGGAGCAGCTGCCAATTAACCCCAATCTTCCCATCGCTACGCGTGCTCGGTTTGAGGCGCGTCGGTCTTCTACCATGGCGGGAGAATCGACCGTGGTGGTGAACTTGATGCACACCGCATCACGGATGGGTTCAATGATGTCAATGCCAATCTTCGCCGTTTGGAAGAGATGCTACTGCCACAACAAGGAGATGGCGCGACCGAGGCGACAAGCACATGTTCGCGGTCGACGTGCTAGCTCACATTGCGGCGATGAGCGGGACTTTGGAACCTGATTTGGAGGACAACATATCGAAGCTCGATCTGATTTTCGTCGTAATCGACATAATCACAATGACCGTCAAGGTGCTAGACATGGAGGAATTCATAGGAGAGGTGTTGATCGTGAGGTGGATGGTATTGGTCATGTAAGAATCACCATACGGAGTTCAAGGCGTCTTGATCCGGAGGAATATTTGGAGTGGGAGATGCGAGTCAATCAAATTTTTGACAACCATCGCTACTCGAAGAAAAGAAGGTTCATGTTGCTTCCATTGAGTTCACCAAATATGCTATTATTTGGTGGGATCAATTGAATCGTCTTGAGGCGTCCATATACTTGGGAGGAGATGAAGAGAATCATGCGTTCTCGCTTTGTACTAGCGTACTACACTCGAGCGTTGCACACAAAGTTGAGGCGGCTATATCAAGGTGATAAATCTGTTGATGAGTACTATCAAGAAATGCAAATACTCATGATCCGTCTGACTATTCGTGAGTCGCGGATGCCACCATGACAAGGTTCTTTGAAGGCTGAATGAGGATGTGCGAAACCGTGTTGATTTGATGCAATTCAATACCGTACAAGAGCTACTTCATCAAGCGCGTCTTGGAACTATGGTTGAAAGACGCACACAAATCATTGTGCATCATGGACGTGTCACTTCTAGTGGTTGGCGGCACTCGTCACAGCAAGTTAGCGAAGGTGGTTCTTCGTCTATGCCGGTTGCATCAACTAAACCAAGTGGATCATCTCCGAAAGATGCATCAAGAGCAATAGGGACAGCAAGCAAGGATTATTCCAAAGCTGATTCTGGTGCCTTCTCTACCGCTAGAACTCGGAATATTGAGTGCTTCAAGTGCAAGGGCAGGGGACACATGATGAAAGATTGCCCAAATTTAAAGGCAGTAATGCTTACCATCGATGGAAAGTATGTTTCAGAGAGTGATGCAAGTGAGAAATCAGATATGGGAGGTGAAGAACATGATGATGTGGTTCATTGTGACCCTGAAGATGGACAATGTTTGATGGCTCAGAAGGTGGATCGTGATAGTGCTCCAATTGTGGAGAAGGGACAGCGACGTGCTATTTTCCAAACCGAATGCAAGATCAAGGGAAAACGGTGTAAGGTTGTGATAGATGGAGGAAGCTACAATAATGTGATTAGCAAGGATGTGGTTGATGCTTTGAAATTGACCACACAGCGCCACCCAAAGCCATATTACATGAAGTGGCTTCATAATGTTGGTAAGCTCAAGGTGACCCATAAGGTGCATGTACCATTTTTCATCGATGGATATGAAGACAAGGTAGAGTGCGATGTCGTTGCAATGCATGCTAGTCAAATTCTTTTGGGGCGTCCATGGCAATTTGATTGGAATGCTACGCACCAAGGGAGGACTAACCGCTATACATTTATGCATCGAGGGGTGTTTGTTTCTTTGCTGCCCAAAAGTGGCAATGATATTCATTGTGACATCCTCACTAAGCTAAAGAGTGTTTTGAAGAACAACTCGGAACCGAGGACGGTTTCGCTTGAAGAGGGAGGGGATGATGCGGATATATCCTCTATTGTTGTATCGTCTCATGACTCTAAGTCTACAAATAATCACATTACTTGTTTTGCTGCTGCTAAAGTGCAAGTGAGTCACAAGACCGATGCGAGTTGTGTTGATAATGTGCTGGTGAGAATTGGAATGCAAACCTTGGAGAGAAGAAAGGTGACTTGGTCATGCATCCACAAGGAGTAATATCCCTTTCTTTTGAAAATATGTCACCTGAGAAAGGAATTCTATTTGGATCCATATTTGTTAGAATTATTGACAGCGATCCATTGGAATGGAAGGCAAAGAAGAGTTACATGAGCAAGGCTGGTTCACTCAAATCTGTCCATCCATTTGATCACGATTCTTCTGCCAATCACGACAAGTAATATATCCTTGGGCTATATGTATAGAAAGATATTGAAGTCTAGTTTCTAGCATTTCAAACCGTGCATCATTTGGACTTCCAAGGTGGGAGTTATGACTGTTTTGGTGGGAGTTGCACAGGCTGTCAAAAGCTGCGCGAGACCATATCTTGCTGTCCAACTTCCAAGGCATTGAACCTTTTATCTACCCAAGAAAACTCCTTTAGTTTCTTGTATAGTTTCACACCTAAGCTAGGAGGGATGTTCCTAGTATAAATACTTATGTATTTCCATCTGGAATGAACTTTTGGATGATCAGAAATAGACAGCATAAGCCATGGTTGTTTGTGGCACAAATACCATGTGTTCTTGATAAGTTCTTCCCGTTCTTGGGTTTGTTAGTGTTGGTGCAAGTCAAGAACGGCATATTCTTGTGATTGTCCACTGAATCTTATACGATTCCTCCACTCAATTCGCGTTCTTGTGTTGATTGCGGTTTGTGTGACCAGTTTCTCGCTTTTGAATTGGCTCTTTTGCCGTTTGAGTGCGAGCGTCACGAAGCTATCGTCGTTGTACCGTGAAAGATTGGGCCACCTTTGCTAACAGCAGGTTGGGTCTTCATCAACTATACTATTGCCGACTGCTACATTACTAGTGAGCAGTCAACATTACTAGTACTAGTACTACAACAACTACTACATTACTAGTCAACAACTCAGCATAGTAGAAGAGCAGGGGAGGAAGGAGAGGACAAGGGAATAGACTGAACCAGAGCAGGAGAGGAGAAGGGAGGAGCATTGACCGGAGGTGGCGGACGGGCGGAGGAGGCGCTCGATTTGGAGTGGAGGAGTGGGGTGGAGGCAGACGGGTGGAGGAACTTACGACGGTGGGCGGGCGGAGGAGGCGCTTGATTTGGAGCGGAGGAGCAGAGGTTGCGGCAGATGAGCAGAGGAGCCTGCAACGGCTGATGGGTGGAGGAGGCGCTTGATTTGGAGTGGAGGAGCGGAGGTGGTGGCAGACGGGCGGAGGAGCTTACGGCGGCGGGCGGGTGGAGGTCGCAGTGGATAGGCGAAGCCGATGCTCAATATGGACTGGAGGCATCTAGGGCTAGGGTTTAGCCACTCCAATCTAACTGGTATATGTCTCACCTCTCCATCTAAATGTGGGCTGTTAAGTCGCATGGTTAGTCAAGCGCGATTAGTCGCAGCTAGTCGCTGATTAGTCGTCCAGTCACCTGACTAGTCGTTCTAGTCGAGTCGAGCACCCTAGTCGTTCTTGATGTACCGACTAGATGGCTAATCGTGGATTAGTCGATGACATGACTTGTCGATGACTTAATAACATTGGACTGGAATCATAGCTGTAACTTTTTGCTTGCTCTTTGCTGCTGCTTCCTGCAAAGGAATTATTGTTCTTCTTGATGGGATTTATTGGTTCAGGTTTTCTGTGCATGCTATAGCAGTGAAGAATATTTCCGCGTGAGATGCAAAAGTTGAATATGTATCACACTCAAATTTCTTTCAATTCTGTATTTCATTTTAATGACTTGCCACTTGCTCTATAATGATATTGATATCTGTGTTATCTCGATATCAGTTTGTCAGTTCAAGTTTGGTTGTTGATGAGATTTGTAGGATATGTTTTTTGATGTTTTTGAGGGATAGACTAATCTGTTCTTGACTTGGCAATTGGCATCCCTTTTATACAAATGATACATTTTAATGGTGACCTATACTTCTCCTTTACCTTTTTGTGTTCAGTGACCTATCGGTCTGTTATTAAAGCTAACTCAATGTTTGATTAAAACCTGTTCTATTGCATGGCTGTGTTAATGCATCATAACTTATGATAATGTTATGGTA
Source organism: Otatea glauca (assembly GCA_036346275.1). Taxonomy (NCBI): domain Eukaryota; kingdom Viridiplantae; phylum Streptophyta; class Magnoliopsida; order Poales; family Poaceae; genus Otatea; species Otatea glauca. The sequence goes on from CM070719.1 coordinate 37,134,363, forward strand.
TTATGGGATTTTTATTTAGGGCTTATAACTGAATTATCTGCCTCATTGTAATTATGAACCAGCTAGGGTAATATCACATAGATTGTCATGCACACAGCTCTAGGTAAATACAATGAGAGAACCACAATTGTTTACTAGGCTTAGTAATAATTTGATAATTTATAAGATTATTTTCTTCTAAAACTGCGTTGGCACATAATACTTTGAACCACAAGATCATGGCTTGGTCCATTAAAAATTTCGGGTTTCCGAGAAACTGTGGGATGACAAAAACATTGAAGTGCAATTAACCTTGACATGTTTGAATCTTGATCAAATAGTCAAAAGTTTATGATGACGAACTAAGCTTTGAGCATAACATTTCTTTTACCCTTTTACGGCAAAATGATGCATTCTTATATAGATACAAGTTGTTTACTTTTAGAGAATTGTACGAGACAGCTTAGAATTGTAATTTTGTTCTTAATTTCATTACACTCAGAAAAAATTACCAATTCTTTCTTCAGGAAGCAAGGAAATATATAATCAACACTATGGACGATACAACATTGATAAAATATGGCGGGATGATATTTTACACCGTCTTGTATATCTTAGACATTGGTAAGTATTTGCCGGTCAAACATCTTATGTTGCACAGTCCACAGAACTGCTTCTTCTTTTTCTTTGATAAACCCGATATTAACATCAGAAAAAGTAAATTGTGCAAATTAGAACCACTGTACACCCACGAACTCCACCGATTATTTTAGGCATATATTTGTTGTTCTCCTGGTACAGCACATCAATGACATCTCAAAGCAAGATGCATTTCTCAAGCAAAATGATATCATTGCTTTGTGGCATCTGAAAGCAAGACGCAACTCTGAAACAAAAAGAAATCATTGCTTTGAACATTCTAGTTATCCAGTAGCAATGCATTTTCTATGTAACTGTTTCTATCAATCATTACTTTATTAGAGGCATGTAGAAGCCTGATCCTTTTGACATTACAAGCACCTTTGATGGTTCTGAACTTCTGATTGCTTTGCAGTGTTCTGGCTGCCAAAAATCTCGGAGAACTAGCATATAGCAGCTTGTTAGACCACACGTATCTTGGTGACCGGAGAACCACAATAATGGAATACTTGGCCACTACTGGATCTGGCATCATGGAAGAGGAACCTCCCGAGTCGTTAAAAAGCCGCTATGGCCACCACAGGTTGAATCTTCATTGCCGTCTATCAAATCGACGGTTGGTGCAAACTGGGATGTGCTAAATAATGCATGATGCCTCAATGCCAGGGTTTAAAATCTCGTTTTCGCTCCAAATTTCGTCTATGGCCGGAGAACGAAATCTCGGCGAGATTTAAAAATTTCGAACAAATTCCGGATGAAATACAAAAACAAAAATTCAAATCCGTTTTTTTCCATCGAGAAAACCGAAAATTTGGCCGGTTTTGCTGAGATCTCGGTGAGATTTGCACCGAGCGAAAAAGGGATCAAACGACGTCGAAAAATTTTGAAATTTTTTTTGTAGGTTCTTGACACATCAGTGATGTTCCTATAAAAATTTCAGATGATTATCAGATCTGAGGAATTTTTAAAAATTCAAACATTGCTAACGGGCAAGTTTGAACCGAATGAAAAATGAAACAAATCACGTTAGAAAATTTTGAAGTTTTTTGTGCATGGTTGTGATGTATCACTAATGTTCCCACAAAATATTCAGATGATGATCAAGCTTTATGAATTTTTAAAAAATCGAACAGTGCTACTATGCTAATAAAAGCTTTACCGGCAAATTTTAACCAAATGAAAAATGGTACAAACCACGTTAGAAAATTTTGAAAATTTTTGTAGATGGTGTTGATTTGTCATCAATGTTTCTATAAATTTTCATCTGATGATCAAACTTAAGGAGTTCCAAAAATTCTGAGAATGCTACGTCCTCGTAACAAACTAATGATCAATACATAGATTTACTTTAGTAACTAAAAAATATTTAAAATTTTTGAAAAATTTTGCATAAGGATTATAAAGAAATTATTAAGATCTCATAAAAATTTTGAATCATGATCACACTCCACTGAATTTATAAATTCTTACAAGTATAGTGTACCATTTATGTTTTTTTTCTGTTTTTGATTTTTGAAATATAACAAATGAAGTTCAATACGTACATAGATTTGATTGAGCAAACAAAAAAAGTTGAAATTTTTTAAAAATTTTATATAATGGTACTGAGTCAATTATTAAGCTCTCATAAAAATTTTGGATCATGATCATACACGAGAAAATTTATAAAATTCTGACAATGTTACTGTCCCAATTATGTTCATTCACTTTTTTTTTTATTTTTCAAAGATAACAAATGAAGTTAAATTATTTTGAAACTTTTTTTTTGTATGAGCCTAAACTTCTTAGGATGGTACCATAAATTTTTCACGTCAGGATAAATCACGTACAATTTATATAAAAATCAAACAGTGTTTTTGCATTTTTTTAAAATATCTCAAAAAAATAGTTTTTCGACAAATTATCATAGAAGATCACCTTTTCCAGGGTAATTGACCTAAATCCGATCAAATCCGGGTATTAAACTTTGAATTCCGGGTTCAAATCCTGAGATACTGGACGATAAGGGCGAAATCTCGTCGAAAAAAAATAAGATTACTGTAGCAAAACAATTTTTTTTTAAGAATTTTGAATTCAGCCGGCAATCAAAATTTCGTTTAGCTCTGGAGGATGAGATCTTGCGAAATCTCGCCAAGATTTCTAACCCTGCTCGGCGCAGAAGATCTAAGATTTTGATTTCTTGGCGCGCATATGGCACTGAAGATCTGATATACGACCCTATTGTGATTGATGTACAGCAATAATTTTGACTATTTGCGATCATAACAGAAACTTAGAGCCACACACGCAGAAAATGAGGACAAAATGCATCTTTTTTCCTTGTTGCCTTTGGTGGTGGCTGGTGTTGATTCTCGTACATTTTTGACAAGGACGGTGTGAAAGCCGGAGATTTCCGGTCATCCACTAACAGCAGTTCACCGCCCGTCCAGGTCAATGGTGCAGCGTCCCAATCATGAGAAACTACACGTTCTGATCTGTAACATCTGCCTTTTGAGTCTCTGACGGCGACATCGCACTCTCTACCAAGAATGAGATGGGAATGATAATACTCTCTCATCAATGTGCATTTTGTTCTCTTCTTGACGTCGATGTAGGCATGGAGCTGCACGTTTGGGATGGCGGCGAGTGGAAGAAGAGGCAGACCGCAGAGCAGTCGTCGGCGGCGATGCCCCGCCGCTTGTGCCTCCATGCGCGGAGGGCGCACTTGACGAGCCGGTTCGCCGCCTTCTCCCTGTCCGGCGTCGCCGCCACGATCTGCACGGCTTCCTCGTTGGAGATCACGTCCCAGACCTGCCGGAAAAGTTACCATTTGTCCACAACCCAGGTGTAGCACTGAAAAAAAGAAGAGAATTTTGCAAAGAAATAAAACAAAAGATTATTGGTTGCTTACCCCATCAGTGGCAAGGATGACGAACTGATCCCGGCTGCTGACCCTCCTCTGCGTCACCTCCGGAGCCGAGATGACGCCGTAGTCCTTGACGCAGTAGTCACCGAATGCGCGCGACATGGCGAGCCCCGGCGCCTCCCGGTCGGGCAGCCACACACGGTGCACGCCGGGCTCGTCGGCGAGGTAGTGCACGCGGCCGTTGCACTGCCTGATGCGCTCCTTCTCTTCTGCAAATCAGATTTGACCGTCAGTAATGGCTGTCGCAAGAATGATCAAACAAGCACGCATGCATGTACTGGTGTCTCTCACAACGACTTACGAGGCAAGTTGGGCTTGAAGTCGACGGTGAGCTGGACGGCGGCGATGCCGCCGTCGTCGGACGTGGTCCCCAGGACGGCCCGGGAGTCGCCGACGTTCGCGACCACCATCAGGTCGCCCTGCTTGACGACGGACAGCGCGGTGCAGCCGCTGTGGACGGCGTCGAGGCGGCGGCTGCGGCGGAGCTCGTCGTCGACGGCGGCGCAGGAGGCCAGGTAGGACTGCCTCCAGAGGTCGAACTGGCAGTCGCAGAGCTTCTTCTCGCCGTCGATGAGGGACGCCAGCGCGACGGCCTCCTGCCAGTGGCACAGCAGCGACGGCGGCAGCGACTCCCTGACGGCCTTGGCGACGTAGTGGCCCCACTGGCCGTGCCCGTCAAAGATGCCGCAGAAGACACTGTCCTCCTGGCATCCGAATCCCTGCAGAGATAAATAATAGACAAGGAGATAGCCATGAGCACAGGTTTAGCTAAGCTTGGAACTCATTTCAGTTCAAGGCTCTCTTCGGAACACGAAAATCTTATACAAAATACAAGGATTTACATTGCGCTACCTACGTTCTGTAAAATTCAAGTGAGATTCACGTGTTCTGCATAGACCCTCTGCGATTCTGTTAGTGTGAAAACTGAACGTGAGAACGATCAAACCAAATCATTGGAATTTTTTTTACATGATATTTTGCGAATTTATGGTGTGTGTTTTTCGTTTTTCCCGACTAATTTGGCATCATGTGTGTGTGGTTCACCTTTTATGACTTGTTTAATGTTCCATGTACATGATAATTGAAAATTTAATATTCCAGTGTGACATCATGGATAACCAACTGAACCAACCAGTTTTTTTTAGTTGGTAGGCCATAGTTGTCCTTACTCCTTACCCTTCTGGTTGGTCTGGCTGGCAAAATTGAGAACCCAAATCAATTTTTTTTTCATTTGCAGCCTGCCTTTCCAAAATAACGCAATGTAGCTTTATTTTATGGAGTCATCAAACGAATAATTATACTTGTAGACCTAACACAAAAAAATATATTCAAGGCACTATCCCTCCCCTGTTGTCACCAGAACAGATATGTAGTCCAGGAATAATTAATCCACAGTACTAATAATGTGATTTACTTTTCTTCCATCATTGTCAGTCAGTTTAACAACCCAAAGCTACTTTGGATTCAGATACCAAGAACCGAAAAGGTGACACCAAGAAACCAAAACACCTTGTTTCTTCAGCAAATCAAGCCACGATCACATATCTTTTTGGCAGAGAGAAACCCCTAGAAGCCAAAGGCAAACACCAGATCCAAGAACCTGGTGAACAACATGCTCCAAAACCAACCGTCTAGTTAATGGCCTGATAGTTAAAGTGTACTACTGAAGAGCACAAAAACGAACTAAAACACCTCAGAAACAAAATCAGAAATTTGATTTGGTGAACATCGGAAAGAGAAGTCAATATTTAGTACACAGCTACAGAGAAGCTGTTCGATTTCTTCTGTGGTCAGAAATGAGACAAGCCGGCAACTAGTCGGAACGCTGTACTGTCACCGACTTTTCTTCTTATCTTCTCTAGAACAAAGAGGAGCAGGGCTAATGAACCATGACGCCATGCACAATATCCCCTCATAATTAAAACATGCTCGAGAGAAGAAAATAAAAATAAAAATGCCCTTTGACGACTGTAACTAGAGCCTCGAGAACTATACGATAGCTCAGCGATGGAAACCATCTCGTACGGCACCATGATCATATATTCAGCTTCTTATTACTGTCAGTTGTGTTTAGTTACTTGTCTAGAAAACTAGCCCATCTGGTAATCTAGATCGAAAAACTGTTGAAGAGAAAAGAATTTGAAAATTGCATATTTGAATTCTTTCATGTATTGTCATGTGCCATTGATACTAGTACTACTACTATGTGTGACCAATAATAGCAACCAGCTCAAAGTTTCACATGCTGAGACAGAGAGAGAGAGAGAAAGTAGACATTAACAGGTAGGCACAAAATTATTACCAACAATAATCAAGCAAGAAACTGAGCGGTAGCAGCAACTGACCTCCCAGACGATGGTGCAGTCCTGGTTGATGCCCTTCTCGCCGCGGTGGGAGCACACGGCGGCGAAGATCTCCGATCCCTTGCCCCACAGCGTCCCCGACGTGCGCAGCACCGCCTCTGCCTTGACGTCCCCGGCGTCGCCCTTCCTCTCCCTCCCCACCGACAGCGACCGAGCCAGCCCCTGCAGCAGCGACGAGATGTGCCGCATTCTCGCTGCCAAGAAAAACCCACAAGAATAAGATCTTCTTCCTTTTCCCGAACCTCTCTCAGTTCCTTGGTGATTGATACAGATAGTCACAGAGCTCAGCCACTACGAACAGAGGACGACTTGCTTGTTTCTTCCTTCCCTAGGTAATGACTAATGAATAAATGGATGGTACGGGTGGTGTTCATGGACAAGAACAGAGCACCAACCGTCCATGGTGATTGATGGGAGGCATGGCGGCTTGCTGGCCACGTCCCCGTCGTTTCACCTGGATCTTTCTCGTTTCTGGGAGTCCCTTCGGATTGAAGGAACGAGCTTCTTCTATTGGATACGGATAGGACTGGACCGACTCAAAGAGGAGGAGCAGGAGCAAAGAAGATTAAATATTTCTACGCTCCCATCAACAAGAACTAAGAAACACAAACCCACACAGGATCGATCAGCGGACAGCTCCTCCTTGAACAATCGAAGGAAGCTCTCTTGAACAGCAAGCGAAAGAAAACAAAGAGACGACGGCAGCGGAGGAGGAAGGAAGGGAACAACGGAGGTGTGAATCGAGTTGTGGTTTGAGGTGAGGTGAAAGCGTTGGTGAGAGAGGTTTTAAAGGAGGAGAGGGGGGAGGAGGAGGAGGAGGAGGAGGAAGGAGAGCGGGGATGAAGAGCCGTGGGTGCAGGGGAAGCTCCACACAGGCAGCATATGCCGACCGAGTGAATGAGTCAGCAGCCGTGCGCGTGTCGGGCCGTCGACATTTCATTTCTTCATTTCCCTAGTAACGGAGAAAAGGCCGTTCGTTCGTGCCCTTTATTACGACAGATAGGTCCTCGGGGACTCCGTGTATTCCTTACTTCCCCTCCTTTTTGGTGATGTGGTAAGTCCCCCTCTCCTTTGTATTGTATCCCCTTTCTGAATGTGCAAGGGGTGGATATCGGTGGTTGGATGGACCAATGGCCGTATGGGCATTGGGCAATGGAGTGAGAGACCGATTAATGGGTGGATTAATTTATTTAGGGAAAAAAATCTACTTTTTAACGCTAAACTTTGACCTCGATTTAATTTTCAACCCTATACCATTAAGCCATTTACCACACAACCGCTCAACCGTTGAAACCGTCCACTTTACCCCTCTTCCACCCTAAACTACCTTGGTTTTGACTGAGGTAGCATCTACATATTGAAGTTTTGATGACATGATATCCATTTGTGCATGTATAATTGAGTAAGTAAATAACTAAAAGTAGATGGGTCCATAGGTCGGCCTCTAAAGGGCTTCTGCCCATTCTATCTCTCCCTCCCTCCCTCTATTTCTCCCCTCCAACCGGTGATATCGCTCCCCTCCCCTTCCCTGTCAATGGCCGCTCCCCCTCCCCTCCCCCTCAATATCGACCACTGTTCCCGCTCCCCCTCCAAGTCTGGGTGATGCCTCCCCATAAATCAACGGGGAGGATACGCAAGAAGCTGTGGTGGGGAAGATGGCGCAGCCATAGAGTAGGGGCATCGGTGGCGGGGTGTGGCTACCACTGATGAATGTGTTGGAGATCCTATGGGTCGGAGACGGTGCGAATATTGTTTGTCTACCCGCATGCATTCATGTCCACCCTTGTCCTCCTACTCTGCCCAGCATCGGGGTGCCTCCTCCTATCTGCTGATGCGTTGGACGATGCAGTCGTCTCGCCGCTCGTTAGATAGCTCCTCGTAGCTACGACAACCTTTGGGCTCCTCATGTATTTCGTTAGGCAGCTCGCGCAACACCTAACTGCCTGTGAAGCTGTAGCCTATGATGTTGTTTCCATCTACGCGAGCAAGCCCCTCACCACTGTCGACCTCTCTCTCCTCGTGGGCCGTGCGTTGTCTCTAAGTACATGAGCAAGAAACCCTCCATTGCCAACCTCTCCCTCCTCGTGCACCACCATCATTGCCTGCCTCATAGCCTTCCTGGCCCTCCTCGTCATAGCTTGCTCCACACTCCCAAAAACCGACTAGGGCTGGCAGGTGGCTTGGGCTTGAGAGAGAGGTGGAAAGAGGCACAAATAAAGGAGGAAGAAGAAGGGCTCATCAGCTGACATGTGGGCCTCATCGCCACATCAGCAAAACCACCTCAATGTCACACATGAAGCTGGAGTGGGAAGGGCAGAAGGAGGTGAAGTGGACGGTTTTGAGGGTTCGAGGTTGTAAAGTGAACGGTTTCATAGTTCAAGTTGAAAATTGAACCGGAGCTACAATTCAAGATTGGAAAGTGGATGTTTCCCATTTAATTGTGGGTAGAGCTAACTCTGTGACAGTTTACTGCTAAATTGAAAGGAACATAAACCTTGTCTTGAAAAAATGGAAAGAACATGAACCTGATGAAGAATATATTTTTGTTCCTCAAATTTATTCGATATTTATACTCCTTTGTTTTTTTTTTGAGATTTTGGTTTACTACTCAAGCCTAATTCTAGATTGAGATTTGATTGGGCAGCAGGAGCCTGCGGTAGTAATGATTTTGAAAAGGGTTTGAAATTGTCCATCGGTTTTCACCACACACGACTATTTTTACCCATTTTCCCTATTTTGGAGCGCACTGTTCTTTTTACATTTAGCATCTTAGGAGGAATCAGATTAGGACATGTACAATGATGTAATGTCAGCTGTCTATATACTTTATCATGTAAGATTTTTTGCTGACATGGAAGAGAAGGAACGAGGAGAGTTAGTATAATTGCCTTTTCGTGAAGAGACAACCATATAGATAGCATAAATAACCATTACATGAGTTATTGTATATAATAAACATTTTTCCATACTATAATTAAAAGATTGTAAAATCTTATAGAGACAACCTTAATATATTATTTATTGTAGAAGCTGTCTTTAGTTTTGTCTTTAGATGATATGAAGAAGTATATAGATAGCAGCCGTCTCTACTATTGTACATGCTCTTATAATATCCTTGCAAAGATCAGATTATCCCTACAAAATCATATTATATTATAATAACATTACAATAACATACTCTCTTCTCTTTGATTCCAAATGTAATTGTTTTAAACTTAGACACAAAAATAAAAAAGGTTGGTGAAATGATAAGTTAGCCCTCAATCATTCTCATATTAACTATGCAATCAATGTTGTGAATGCATTCTCTCTCCCTCTTGTTTATAGTGCACAACATGCAAAATTCTCATGGGTATTCATTTGGACACTTCCAATGCTCGTAGTCAGCGATTTCTTCAACATGTCATGTAGGATTAATTCTTATGTAGAGAGAAGATTACAAAAGAGAGATAGAAGCCATTACTTGCATGAGAAACAGCTTGGGCACACCAACTAAAGCAAGATACAACAAAAACATGCATCGGGAAGAGGAGGCTGTATCCAGTTACATTCTATATCTTGCATGATATTTATTTGATGTTCTCTATGTATTTGTGCTAAGATACAAATGGTTGGAGAAGTAGTATCTAGTACCATTTATTGATGATGTGAATGTTTTTAGATATGACTATAGAAACCATGCATTGAGAGTGCCCTTAGAGTTTAGTGGAAGTAGATACGAGAAATAGAGGCAGGGGAAAAGTGCTCATTTAGTAGTGATGAATTTAAGGAAGGGTAAAACAGAATAAAAGAGGCAAAAGTGCCTCAAAATTGTAAAAAGACTAACATTTAGAAAAAAGCAGAGAATGCTAAATGACCTACATTTGAAATCAGTATTTTTGAAGGTAGATTTTTTAGTATTTATCCAAGAATAAACTTTATATCGATTAGGATCCCAATGGTCTTACATCAGCAATATTCATATCATTAATTAGCATGTCAACTAGGATTACTACTGAGGTGGAGGGGAAATTAAAGAAGAGAGGGAAACAGTGTCTCATACAAAGTATTGCTTGGACACATAATCCATCAAGAAGATATTGGCTAAAACATCCATTGGAAAAGAGGGAGATATCTACCAATGGGGCCACCACGCGTGGAGCTCCTGCTGGTCGCTCCACGCCGGACCGCCTCACATGGCCACGCCGCTCCACGTGTTGCTTCCTACCACCCACGTCCTCACCTCGCTGCTTGTCGCTATCCACCAGTGTTCACCTCCGATCCGATCGAATCTAGGCACTACTGGCTTAATCTGGCCAAATCGAGGAGAAAGCGGGGCGTTGGAACCAGCAAAGATGGATGAGCAGTCGATGAGATTTGTGACAGAGGGAGGGAGAGAGAAAGAAGAGGAAGGGAAGAGAATGGGGCCGATAGATGGGAAAGAAGAGAGGAGAGAGAGAAATGTGAGAGAATATGTCAATTTATTCATCGGGCTTATTGGTATATATTGGTGATGTGGAGGTATACATATTCCTAAGTAAGTCTTCCACTAGAAATGTTCTTACAATATTTTCTATTATTGCCAGATTATGGCATGATTCAGAATTTCATTTATGATATTGTTTTTTGACAAATCAAATCATAAAGTAGCAAGTAGTCTGTATAACAGTCAGCACTAGCAATACTAAAAGCTATCCATAAACAGTTGATATGTTTGTTTATCCAATTCCAACAAATCAGAGAGAGCAAAGAGATAATATTATTTAATGGGTGAGATTTCTTATAATAGAAAGAGTCACTAATGGGAACTGCACCGTGAGAGATTGTGTGCACTCGCGCAGAATATGTTCTGTTTACAAGTAACAACTTTCACCTCGCACATGGATCTAGATGCAAAAATAACCGACAGTAGTTTCTTCTCCACAAATTACCATTATACTCCTTCAAATATCATGGAAGTAAGAGGGCATCAATGTCATTTAGGACCAGTCGCCCTCCCACGTGGAGAGCCCAGACAGCACGCTAAACTGGCTGCCATCTCCGCGCTGGTGCTGCCAGGATACGTGGCTCACGGCTGCAAGGTCTCCTGTGTATGGGTGGATCTGAATACGCAGAATATATGTATATACCGTAGTAGTTAAGGAATATGTTAATACACACAGTGATAACATAATGAGAATCAGACGTCTTTGTCCGCTTGTTTGCACCAAAATTTGGCAGATAGGGTCAGAATCGGCAGTCCAAGATCAACAACATATGACCAGGATACAGATTAAAGATATTCGAAAACGGAACAGGTTGTTAAGGAAAGCACTATCCAAATAGAGACCGATACGAATTCTACTCCTAACGTGTTGTACCAGGATTCTATTGGCCAATGGGTATAAAAGAGGTCATCGCCGATTGTTGATCTCCATCAATTACGCCCAGGTTCGATTTATTTTGATTTTGCTGCGCATCGCTTTCTTCAGAATCGATCTACCTTTATCCTCTGATTAGCCTTAATCGGCTAGTTAGATTTACCCTTTTTTATCTTGATTTAATCGGCTTTGAGCTGATTGAATCTAAGCCGATTGATCTTCACGATCGGCTAGTTAGATTTATCCTGTTACCTTGGTCTTGATCGGCTTCAAGCTGATTGAGTTTAAGCCGATTAATCGTTACGATCGGCTTTGAGTGAATTTTATATTTTTACCTTGTCGATTCTGAGTCAAATCGACCGCACGCTCTGAACAGTGTTAAATCGATCGATTTGTCGTTAGAAACCCTACTTCAAGTTTTTGACGCCAACACACTCTTGGCACGCCCGGTGGGACCAGATGGCAGCATCAAGCAAATCAATTCCGCTGTCAGATCTCAACACTGAGGCAATAATCGTCCCCACGTTGGATGATTTAACTCCAGAGCAGCGTAAAGAAATCGAAGATTGGAAAGCTGCGTTAGAAGAGATGATGCTGGGTTGTTATCAAAAGACCCGACATGGTGTAACCCAAAAGACCGCTCTGTCGATGCTGAATCCGCTCGGCGACGCTGAAATCTCAACTAGCCCGGTAAGTCATTACATACCAGCACAGGCCGAATTATCGCTATGATTGAGCGATCAGTACATCACGCATTGATTAATCAATCATCGGCTTTGGTCAGTACTCTCAAGCCGATCATTGCAAACAGTGTAAAAACTGTTGCTTAAGAGTTGGCTTCATCTGGAAGCCTTCTCGATCCACTACAGGCACTACCAACATATCCTGTGTATTCGATAGGGCAAAATTCTAGCCTAGCGGTTGCCGCAAAAACATCGGTTTCAATACCTTCCATATTGCCAACCCAACCGACGGTCATATTACCGCGAGATTCGCCCTAGCGGGGTCACACATTATCAAGCGTACACTGATGCTGCTAGACCAAACGCGTCGGCTACTTTGCCGCCGTCAGCTCCGTTTAATATTTTCCCGCAATTAGTCTCACAGCTGATTGAACAAATTAGGCACATCCAGTACCAAGAGCCGATTCTGCCCAGGAATCTGGTCCCTCATAAGGTGGTAACCTACGCAGAGCCCTTTGTCCCTGTACCAGAACCACCGGTTAAGAGGTACGATGGGTATGATCAAAACCAACATAATCCGTCGGCTCAGTCTAACCGGCAGCCTGAGTTTGCACTTGGGGGGCAGAATACCAGTCATGATCATTGGCAGAGCCCTGATATCTTGTCGGCTAACAATATTTATTGGGTTGATCAGATTTCTGCCGTGTTGATAGATCAATTCGGCTTACAGCCAAAGGGTAGAGTCATCGGCTATAGAAAGCCGTATCCGGATTATATAGATCGTATGCAATATCCACATAATTTTAAAACTCCTGATTTTGCCAAATTTTCTGGGAATGATTCTGTCACGACCTTAGAGCACGTCGGACGCTTTATCGCTCAGTGTGGCTAGGCAGCTCAGTCCGACGGGCTAAAAATTAGATTATTCCCCTTGTCTTTATCGGGAGCTGTTTTCACTTGGTTTAGTAGTTTACCTCCAAATTCGGTTCATTTTTGGAACGATTTGGAAAGCCGGTTCCATGAATACTTTTTCTCTGGCAGTCTGGAACTCAGGATTCCAGATCTAAGTTCTGTCCAACAGAAGTCCAGGGAATCGGTAAATGATTATGTTAAGAGATTCAGGGAAGTGAGAAATAGGTGTTTTAGTGTTACCCTGCCTGATAATCAGTTGGCCGATTTAGCTTTCCAGGGGTTGATACCCCCATTAAGAGAAAAATTCGGCAAGCAGGAATTCACCAATTTGAGTCATCTCCTACAACGAGTATCAGCTCAAGAAAGCCGTTTCTCCAATGAAAAGGGCTTCAAAGATGAATTCAAGAATTACAAAGACAAGATACAATCAGCTATAGAGGATGACCCATTAAAATTTTCAGAAGAGCCGATGATGCAGCTGGACGCTGATCCTTTTCCAATTAACATGGTCCATTGCTCTAAAAAGAAGGAAAAGCCGACACAAGATGCAGAGCCTAAGGATCAAATTCATATATGATCGGCTATAAAAATGACGCGTCAAGCCGATGTACAATGAAATTCTGATAGCAATAAGACACTCATGATTACTGTTGGCTCTATACAATTAAAAGCCGATCGTGAAAGGAAAATTTTTAAAACAATCACACCAAAGGGTTATCAAGCTGAGAGAGCATTGCCACTACGTAAGCCGATACAGAAGTCGAAGCCCACTTTTCCCCAACTACTAGCAAAATATGAAAGGAGGAATGAAAGGCCACGACGAAGTCCTCCACATCGCCGATTAATGAATATCGCCAAGCACACGAAAGAGCTCACCAACAGTGCCCTTTTTGGCAATTTTGTTGGGAGAGGGGATTAGCTTTGCCATCACTAAACACATGTCCGATGCAGTATTACCCATGTCAAGGTGATAGGCAGCGATGGTCGGCTAAGGATAGAATTTCCAAGCCGACCATAAGTCAGAAACAAGACCAAGATGAAGGGTCTAGCACTGCGGCTAGTATGGATCTGGTAGGAAAAATATGTAAGTCGATCTAACCAAAGCCGAGATGGTGTCCTCCAGGTTTAAGCCGATCACAAAAAAGAAGGCTTGAGTGGCTAAGGACTCAAGAGATGAGGGAAGCTGAACAAGAAAAATGAAGGGATAAAACTTTTAATGAACTTCATCCGATTAAGATTGCGAGAAAAGAGTGAAGGAAGAAAAAACTGGATTCGGCTAATGATTTTTGTTCGACGAAGCCAATCTAGTCTGGAAAATCATACCACCCGTCAGCTCGAGAGATAGCCGATTTGGTAAGGGATCAACGTGGGATCGTGTAGTGTGCATCGGTTTATCCAAGGTACTGGTTAGATCTTGATTGGCTAAAACTCAAATATGAATATACGAGTTGGCCGATTACCGGCCTGAAAGCCAAATTAACTTGATGCAGCTAAAAATTTGGCTATGATAAGAAAATATATGTTCAAGCCGATGATGAAAATTTTTGGAAGATAACATGTTATCTCCCAAAAATGGGGGGCATATGTTTGCACCAAAATTTGGCAGATAGGGTCAGAATCGGCAGTCCAAGATCAACAAGATACGACCAGGATACAGATTAAAGATATTTGGAAACGGAACAGGTTGTTAAGGAAAGCACCATCCAAATAGAGGCCGATACGAATTCTACTCCTAACGTGTTGTACCAGGATTCTATCAGCCAATGGGTATAAAAGAGGTCTAGAGATGATCAAAAAAGCTGCCTAGAGCCAATCAACCAATTCACGTTTACTTTTTCGTCGACTAGGAGTAGTTTCTGTAATTTAGTCTTCTTGTAATTCGATCTTGATCAATAAAGTTGCGCATCGCCGATTGTTAATCTCCATCAATTACGCCAAGGTTCGATTTATTCTGATTTTGCTGCGCATCGCTTTCTTCAGAATCGATCTACCTTTATCCTCTGATTAGCCTTAATCGGCTAGTTAGATTTACCCTTTTTTATCTTGATTTAATCGGCTTTGAGCTGATTGAATCTAAGCCGATTGATCTTCACGATCGGCTAGTTAGATTTATCCTGTTACCTTGGTCTTGATCGGCTTCAAGCTGATTGAGTTTAAGCCGATTAATCGTTACGATCGGCTTTGAGTGAATTTTATATTTTTACCTTGTCGATTACAGGTCAAATTGACTGGCACGCTCTGAACCAGGTGTTCGTCTGGTGTGCTGTCGTTAGAAACCCTACTTCAAGTTTTTGACGCCAACACCACTCCTTCTAACGCTGTTTCTGCATTTACTTAAGAGTCAAATAGTACATCATCTGCAACTCTCTCACAGAGCGCTTCATCTTTGCATCTTTGGGACAATCAGGAAACCATCTGCATGGTCTTAGACCCAGTACCTAGTTTAGGACATCTTCTAGATTCTCTAAGAATCAGGTGGTTGACAGTTTCTGATTCTTCAAGAATATAGATTCTTAATTCTCCAATAAGCTTATTGAGAAGCTTCTCCCATAATCAGAAGCAGATTTGTACACAAAATCGGAACATATCACCCACCCGATTCTTGGAGAATCCAGAGTCTGCGCAATTATAAGTTGTTTCAAACTGGGCCTTAGTGCCATTCTATCGCCAACAACCTTCATCACCGACTCTTCTGCTTCAAAAGATTCTACTATAAGTTTATAATGTCTTTATGTCGTGCCAGATTCCCCGGTCTTATACCCCAAAAAATTACTTGATCTCTCTGGGTTTGGTTCACACCAACTTCTCTGGATTTAGGCCTAAGCGATCATGGTCCATGGCCTTTGACCCAGCTATTCTTATTGCTTCGCAGCGCCTGAGCTTATCTGGCCTCCACCCAGAAGAGCGCCTGCACAAAAAGAGTTTAGTCATGATTGAGGAAATTGACGAACCTGACTATGCTAGGGAGAGGGATATAGCCTAAGAGGAGCCAGACAACAATATGGCCTTAGTTTTGGCTCCGAGCATGCGATCTCCCACATCCTCTACGCTGCAGGCAACATGCTCTCCAAAGCCAACAAGAACCTCAAAGAACAAGACACCGATCTCTACTCAGATGCTAAGACGTAGCCCAACGATCATTGCCCTGCATGGAGGCTTCAAAATGCACCAGCTGTCCCGCACAATACAGTCAAAAGAAAGAATAGATCAAAAGACATTAGACAACGTCCCCAGCCAGGCCGACAAGGTAGACCTTGCTCTTCACATTCATCAAACTCCCTCTGTACCAAATTTGCCAATTCAACTTATGCAACGGTGGGCTGTGGATCTATGTGGAGTGCCTCCTTCGGAGGTATCTACTGACAAACTCCTCAAAGTCTCCAACAATGTCGAAGGAGGATCGTCTCGTGCTCAGGAGTAACTCCACTGGCGTTACCTGGAGGACATCTCACCTTTGTTCTATTCCAATGTATGCTGTCTTTTGGAATCTTATGTTTTTGCAAGCTTTAGTCACCATTCTCTGCTTAATTCTAAACTTTATTATATTTGGCCCTCTCGGCCTAGCCATCAGTCCCTCTCATTTCTTTCTCTCAGTTATGCTTGTGCATAACAAAATTCGCTGTCTTTCATCCTCTACCCCCACCATCAAAATCCTAAATCTGGCAGCCAGTATCTCTCCTTTTCTACCAACTTTGACCTCCATGTCAAATCTTTATAGAAACTCGAACATCTTATGTTGGAATATTAGGGGAACTCATAGGACAAGCTAAGAGCTATTAAAGCCAAGGTTCAAGAAAGCAATTGTTTGATCATTTGCCTCCACGAAACAAAAATAGAAATTATCCAACATTCTTTCCTAAAAACTTTTCTGCCTTGCTCCATTGACAAGTTTGCCTTTTCCCCTTCCAGTGGCAACTCGGGAGGGGTTCTGATGGCTTTGTCTAGCTCTAGCTTCAGTGGAACTGTCATTTCTCAAAGCCCCTTCATCGTTACTATCAACTTTGTTTTCAAACACAACGATCATTCTTGGATCCTCGCCAACATTTATGGCCCTTGCACTAGGCCAGCATGAGAGGAGTTCGTTTACTGGCTTTCACATCTAGACCTACAGCAGCACTCATATTGGATTTTAATGGGGGATTTCAACTTCATTTTCTCCGTACAAAATAGAAATAAGACTAGTGGAAAAATCCAAGATATTATGTTATTTAATAGCATCATCAGTGCTCTAGGTCTTACTGAGTCTTAAAGGTTGCAGCTTCACTTGGAGCAATATGCAAGAAGACCCATTGCTTCAGCAGCTAGATTGGTTTTTCACCTTCCCGGATTGGACTTCAGTTTATCCCAACACCATAGTATCTGCCTTAGCCAAGACCATCTCAGACCATTCACCGTGTCTTATTAGCATTGAGACAAGCATCCCTAAGTCTAACCTGTTCAGATTTGAAAATTTCTTGATCAATCACTCGGTATTCGTTCAGCTCGTGCAGCGCACTTGGAACATTCAAGTCCATGCCTCTGACGCTGCCAAGACCATCGCTGCAAAATGAAAGAACCTTAGAAGACACCTAAAAGGTTGGAGCAAGCATCTATCCAACCTCTCAAATCTCATCAAAAACTGTAATGCAGTCATCCTTCTTTTGGAAGAATTGGAAGAACGAAGGAGGTTATTTCCGTACGGAGCATAACTTTAGACTTATCATAAAAAATCATTTCACTCAGTTACTACAATACAAGCAGACCTATTGAAAACAAAGAAACACCATTTGCTGGATGAAAATAGGTGACGAAAACACAAAATTCTTTCACTCAGTTGCAACAAAGAGATACAGGAAAAATATGATCACTCATCTTCAAGCAGATGATGGCAGCATTAGCGCAGAGCACAATGCGAAAGCAGCTATCCTTTGGACAACATTCCAAACAGAATGGGTATCTCAACCCAACCAACCTTGCACTTTGATTTATCTGAGTTAATCTGAAGGACCGAGATGGCAATCAGAGAGGGGGGGGGGGGGGTGAATGATCCCAAATAAAATTTTCCCCCATTCAAAATAATCCAACCAAACCCACAGACAACTCAATTAAAAGGAGCAAATGAAAAGGAGCAAGCTGCTCATGCAGGGGAGGCAGCATGATGCTTCCGAGGATAAGTAGTAGTAGAGTACCTACTTCGAGATGTAATAGGATAGCTTTTGTTAGTAAAATTTTAATGAAATCATACTTACCTAAATTTTAGTTGCAATGCAATGTATTCTTCATTCATGTATGAATTTTTCTCAACTGGTCGATGTTCCATGAGTTTTCAAGTATCGCGCCTTCCGCTGTCGATAGCCGTACTGATCCGGGTCGAGTCACTTCTATAACCACGTAGGGACCTTCCCACTTAGGCGATAACTTATTGCGGTTATCTTGGTTCTGTACTTTTCATAGTACTAAGTCCCCAGCGGCTAGTGCTTTGTCCTGGACTCTCTGGCCATGATATCTGCGTAAGGCTTACTGATACTTAGCCGCTCAAATGGATGCTCGATCCCTATACTCTTCGAGTAGGTTTACATCATCTGCTCGCGCCTGCTCTTGTTCCTCTTCCAAGTAGTTATCCACTCGAGGTGACTTGAACGTTAACTTAGTCGAAAGCACAGCTTCTGCTCCATAGACAAAAAAATAGCGTTTCACCAGTGGCTCGACTAGTCGATGTACGAACAACCTATAGCACCAAGGGGAGTTCTTTTGCTCATCAGGTTGAGTGAGCCTTGGGCCTATCAAACATGCGGGTCTTGATCCCCTGCAGTATTAAGTCATTGGCACGTTCGACCTGACTGTTACTTCGAGGATGAGCCACGGAGGCAAAGTAGAGTTTGATACCCAATTCTTCGCGAAAGGCCATGAAAGCATCGCTTTTGAACTGGCTACCATTATGTGTGATTATTCGATTAGGGATGCCAAATCAAGTAACAATGCTCCTCATGAACTTCTTAGCCGCTTCTGAGGTGATGTTCCTGACGGGTTCGGCTTTGATCCACTTAGTGAACATGTCGATAGCTACGAACAGAAATTTGTAACCTCCTTGGGCTCTTGGGAATGGTCCCAAGATATCCAAGCCCTAGACAGGGCCAAGACAATGGAATAGTTTGCAGTGCCTGGGCTGGTCGGGTGGTTTGCTTGTCGTAGAATTGGCAGCTCTCGCACTTTTTCACCAGCTCGCAATCGTCCTGGAGGGCAGTCGGCCAATAGAACCCTTGTCAAAAAACTTTCCCGACCAGGGTGCGATAGATCGCATGGTTGCCACAGATGCCTCCATGGATATCGAGTTATACTTTATTGCCCTCTTTCTGAGTGATGCATTTCATCAAGGTTTCGTTACTCCCCTTTCGGCATAGCTTGCCGTCTACCAATGCATATAGCTTGGACTTACGTGCAATTTTCTCGGCTGTTGCATCATCGTCAGGGATCTCTCAACCTTCGAAGTAGGCTTGGAATGGAGACATCTAAGTCAGCTCGTGTTCGAGTAGTGCAGTTTTTGTGTCTGTAGTTTCCGCCTCGCTGACTCGATTAGGCTGCTGGTCGAGTTGGGCAGCATCTGTCTCCCGTACCAAGGAGATAGATGGGTTGAGGAGTTTCTCGACGAAGACTCCTATAGGCGTGGGCGAACAGGACGAAGCGAGTCTGGCAAGTTCGTCGACAGCGGAATTGTCATATCGCCTGATATGCCTTACCTCGAGCCCTTCGAACTTGTGCTCTAACTTGCGAACCTCATTCAGATACGCCACCATGTTATCATCCGAGCACTGGTACTCCTTCTGCACTTGGTTTACGACTAGCTATGAGTCCCCTTTCACGAGCAGTCGTCTGATGCCAAGCGATGTGGTTATGCGGAGTCCGTTGACCAATCCTTCGTACTCTGCAATATTATTCGAAGCTTGAAAATCGAGTTGGATAACATATTTAAGCTCCTCACCTGTCGGGGACTTGAGCACGATGCTAGCCCCTAAGCCTTGAAGCGTGAGCAACCCATCGAAGAACATTTCCAGTGGTCATTAATTGCCTTGTGCTCCTTTTCCTCGATGTGCGTCCATTCTGTGATGAAGTTTGCCAAGACTCCCGATTTAATGCTAGTTCGTGGTGCGAAATCAACCTTGAACTCGTTGAGTTCAACTGGCCACTGCGTGATTTGCCCCGTCGCCTCTCGGTTGCGTATTACCTCCTTGAGCAGATATGTCGTTATGATTGTAATCTTGTGCGCTTGGAAGTAGTGTCATAGCTTTCGAGAAGTCGTCAGCATGGTGTACAACATCTTCTTTACTTGAGGGTATCGCAGCTTGGCGTCATGCAGAACCTCCCTTATGTAGTACACCGACTTCTGGATTTTGGCCTATTTCTCAGGGCAATCCCGCTCGACCATCAGGACTGTGTTTACTACTTGAGAGGTAGCTGCAATGTACAAAAAGAGCTCCTCTTTTTCGTTAGGTGAGGTTAAAATTGACAGAGACGATAAGTACCTTTTTATACACCGACTTCTGGATTTTGGCCTATTTCTCAGGGCAATCCTGCTCGACCATCAGGACTGTGTTTACTACTTGAGAGGTAGCTGCAATGTACAAAAAGAGCTCCTATTTTTCGTTAGGTGAGGTTAAAATTGACAGAGACGATAAGTACCTTTTTAGATCTCGAAAAGCTTCTTCTGTCACCTTGGTCCACTCGAAAGTGTCCAGCTTCTTGAGCAACTTGAAGAAAGGCAATCCTCGCTCACCCATCCGAGAGATGAATCGACTGAGGGCAGTGATACAACCCATGAGCTTTTACACTTCCCTCAGCGTCTGCGGAGAAAGCATCTGGTCAATGGCCTCGATTTTGACTGGGTTGGCCTTGATGCCTCGACTGGACACCAGGAAACTGAGAAGCTTATCGGACGGAACGCCGAACGTGCACTTCTCGGGGTTAAGCATCATCCGATACTTCGTGAGGTTGATGAATGTTTCCTCGAGGTCACTGATTAAGGTGCTCTCGGTTTTCGACTTGACTACGATATCATCGACGTACGCTTCCACATTGTGCCCGATTTGGGACTTTAAACAGCTTTGAATACAGCGTTGATACGTAGCACCAGTACACTTTAAACCAAAAGGCATCTTAACATAACAGAATACACCAAAGGGGGTAGTGAAAGTGGTTTTTTTCTTCATCCTCTACCGACATGCTAATTTGGTGATACCCCGAGTAGACATCTAGAAAACTTAGCAACTGATAGCCTGCAGTAGAATCCACTATCTGGTCGATGCGGGGGAGAGGGAAAGGATTTTTAGGACAAGTCTTGTTGAGGTCGGTGTAGTCGACGCACATCCTCCACTTGCCGTTGAGTTTCTTGACGAGGACAGGATTCGCCAGCCACATCGGGTGACGGACCTCTCGGATGAACCCAGCCTTCAGGAGTTTGCTGACCTCCTCTTGTATGGTCTGCTTAGTTACAGAGCAATGTATCTAGTCCTAGTTACAAGGAAGATTGAACTTAAGCTAAGGCTAAGCTAAGGTTGGAGGTTGACGAATCGCAGGTCGTCGACTCCGGGTTGCTCTGCATCAAAGCTCTAAAAGTCTTCTCTTTGTCTGATCTGGAAGGCTCCTTCCCTTGAGGACCTCTACCCTCAGCCTTATATAGTCGGGGTAGCCCGACCTCAAGTCGAGTTGTAGTCGGTTTAGAGTACCAGATCATAGCCAATGTGGAGTCTATCGTCGCGTGATCTTCGTAGCATATCCAAACTTCCCTAGATATCAGTCGTACTCGAGTCGTTTTCCTCGTCACGGGAACATGATCGAGTCCTTCCTAATATGGAATTATCCTCTCCGCGCATATCTTATCCTATAGAACTGGGTCCATGATATCCGAAATTTCTATATGTCATTAGAACATATCCTTTATGGATATATACCCCATTTTTAGATATTCGACAATGGCATATGCACATAGAGAAGAAACATAGCAAGTAAAGACAACATGTTTCATCAAGTTTTCATTTAAAGCTTTAATTTTCTATTTTTAACAAGCTTAGCAAGACAAAATGAACTTGGACATAGCTAAACTAGCATTTTTCTTCATAAAAGAGCATGGTGCATAGCATGAATAAAAGCTCATTTGCATAATAGACAAAACTCATTAAACAGAAAATGAAGTCTATATGCATTGCATGAAATAGGTTCTCAAACTCTCCCTCAACAAGTGAATCAATTTTAAGCACAAATCTGGTTTAAGTTGAGTTATTAGCAAAATTAAGCTCATGAAAGGTCCAAATGAACTCAATCGAAACCAGATACACAGAATGAGGAGAAGAAGTCGAGAAACTGCAAACTGGGTGACTATAGAGCATAGAAAAGATAATAGAGAACACTATAGCTCAAACTCGCTCTCATCTTCCCTAATACCTGACATAGGGTTGACTCTAGATCTCAAGCTAAGGAGTGCACACAGACCCTGTCTAACCAGGGGGCCCAACACCTACTAGACTTGTAAGACTGTGAGGGAACTCAACCTAGAGAGAAGAGAGAACAACTAATTGTGCATGATAGCAGCTTATAGCATAAGATGAGAAGTTCATACAAAGCATACCAGAAGTCTAAGTGAAGTAAACTCAAAACTCTAGAAGAAAGCCCAAAAACACCCAGAAGATGTAAAAGAAGGGAAATACTGGAAGAAAACATATATAATACATAATATACAAACCAGCTCCACCTCAAAAGATGCCGTAAGGGCACACAACTCCAATCTCTCCTCTCAAGGCAACAACCCTAGAGCTATCCAAAGGCTTGGTAAAGATATCGGCAATCTGGTGGTCACTCTCTACAAACTAAAGCACTATATCACCTTTCTCCATATAGTCTATAAGGAAGTGATATCTAATAACAATGTGCTTGGTCCTGGAATGCTGCATTGGGTTCTTAGTAATGCAAATAGCAGAAGTGTTGTCACAGAAAAGTGGAACATTCTCTATCTCTAACCCAAATTCCCGCAAGGTCGATCTCATCTAGAGTACTTGACTATAACAGCTAGTTGTAGCGACATACTCGGCCTCAGCGGTGGACTGTGCAACTCCAGACTACTTCCTAGATGACCAAGAAATAAGAGAAGTGCCAATGAATTAGCAAGTGCCAGAAGTGCTCTTCCTATCTATCCTACAGCCAGTAAAGTCTGCATCGAAAAAGGCTCTAAGGGACAGACAAGAAGAAGAAGAATACCAAATACCATAGTCAAGGGTAGCTCGAAGGTACCTGAAGATGCGCTTCACCGCTTGGCGGTGAGAGACACAAGGAGAAGCCTGAACTCGAGCGCATAGACACACAGTGAAATGTATATCTGGCCTTGAAGCAGTGAGGTACAGAAGAGAGCCGATCATGCTCCAGAACTTCTTCTGATCAACTGGCTCACCATGCTCATCATGTTCAAGGATAGTAGTGGTGGCCATATGAGTCATCACCGGCTTCCCGTCAGACATGTCGAAGTGCCTCAGGAGGTCTCGAGTGTACTTGCCTTGATGAAAAAAAGTGCCCTGTCGAGTTTGCTTGATTTGGAAGCCAAAGAAGTAGCTCAACTTGCCCATCATGTTCATCTCAAACTCTATGCTCATCACCTCTGAATACTGAGACACAAGAGAGTGCGAAGAGCCACCAAAGATAATATCATACACATAAATTTGGATGAGAAGAAAATAAAAATCCTGGTGTCTAATGAACAGAGTCTTGTCTACTATACCCATCTTAAAATCATGACTAAGAAGATATGACTTAAGCCTCTCATACCAAGCTCTAGGGGCCTGCTTAAGTCCATATAAAGTTTTAGAAAGCTTGAAGACATGGTCTGGGTATTTGGGGTTCTAAAATCCTGGAGGCTGCCTGACATACACCTCTTCCTCAATATACCCATTGAGGAATGCACTCTTGACATCCATTTGATAGAGCTTAAAGCCCTTGGATGTAGAGAATACAAGCAGGATCCTAATAGCCTCTAGTCTAGCTACAGGGGCAAAGGTCTACTCAAAGTCAAGACCCTTGACCTGAGAAAAGCCCTATGCAACAAGCCTAGCCTTGTTTCTTATGACAACCCCATCCTCACTCTGCTTGTTCTTGAACACCCACTTGTTCCCAATGATATTATGACCAGATAGGGGCTCAACAAGCTGCCATACCTTGTTCCTCTTGAAGTTCTCAAGTTCCTTATGCATAGCATTAATCCAAGACTCATCGGATAATGCATGAGAAATATTCTTCGGCTCAAAGGAGGCAACAAAGGCAGATTGGTGGCAGAAAGAGGACAACCCTGATTTTGAGCGCGTGACACGCTCAAACAGATCGCCAATGATTTAATCAGGTGGATGATGTCTCTGAATATGGCGGGGAGGACCAGAAGCAGAAGTGGCCTCTACCTCATGCACAAAAGAGGCAGGAACAGAGCCACTCGCTGAAGGAGAGTCTAAAGGTAAGGGCTGATCTCCCTGAGGTGCAGAAATAGAAATAGGAGGCACCTCAGGTGTAGAGGAGACTAGATCAGATGGAACACCTTCATCTCCATCATCCTCATCCTCTACAAAGATAGTCTCAGAGAGAGAGGAAGAGCTTGAAACGTCAGGTCTAGCTCTTGGGCTAGCCTCATTAAAAGTCACCTCACTGGTCTCTATGATCCTATTTGCATCACAACTCCAGACCCTATAGCTACAAGAAGAAGTCGAGTAATCCACAAAAATACCATCATAAGAGCGAGATTCAATCATATCTAGGTTACCAGATTTCAAAATAAAGCATTTACAACCAAACAAATGAAAATAAGAAACACTGGGCATTCGCCCATACCTCAACTCATAAGAAGTGCGATGCAAATGTGCTCTCAAGAATACTCGATTAGAAACATGACAAGCAGTAGCTATAGCCTCATCCCAAAACTTCTTAGGAGTACTGTACTTGTCTAGCATCGTCCTGACCATATCAACCAGGGCCCTGTTCTTCCTTTCCACTATGCCATTTTGCTGAGGGACGTAGGGTGAAGAGAATTGATGCTCTAAGCCAAGCTCCACACAAAAACTCTCAAAGTAGGAGTTCTTGAACTCCGTGCCATTGTCACTACCTATAGCTCGTAAGGCACCAGGGAGCTCAATAGCCAGCCTACGGACCAAACCCCTGAAATGGGTAAAAGACTCATCCTTCGAGGCCATGAAAAACACCCAAGAATACCTCGAAAAATCATCAACAATGATAAGAACATACCACTTCCCACCAGCTGACTGCAGTCTAGCTGGACCAACAGTGTCCATATGTAAAAGCTGTCCTAGTGCATTAGTCATCACAGCAGTGACTGGAGGATGAGAAGCAACAACCACTTGCCATGTCAGCACGGAGAGCAAACTAAGTTTTTGACCATCTTGAGTTTGGGAAGGCCACGAATGAGATCGTGGTTGCTAACCCGAGTCAAATGATCGTAACCGATGTGACCTAATCTCCTATGCCAGAAGGAGAGATCACATGACTTTGAAGCAATCAAACACCGAAGAGAGTCTCCAGAAGAATCAGAAAAATCAGCACGGAAGACTCTCCCAAATCTAGAAATCCCATAAACTAGCTCCCCTGATGAATCAAGGATTCTACAGGCACTACTCTTAAAGCTTACCTCGAAAGAGCCATCGATAAGTTGAGAAACAGAAAGCAAATTGTATTGCAGCTTATTTACTAAGGCAACATCCTTAAGAATGAAATTGCCATTAATGCAGATGGTACCTTTGGCCATGACTCATCAGGAGCTCGGACTAGGGAAGAGAACCATCTTGAGTTTCTGGTCATATGACGAGAACAACCAGAGTCAACAATCCAAACATCTCCTTTCCCATCCTACAGACCTGATCAACACACAAAAGAGAGAGATGACTTAGTACTGAGACAAAGAGAAGATCTAGGAACCCAATACTGAACCACACGACATCTCAAAGTACCAACTACAGGAGCAAAAGATTGGACTCTAGTGTCTCTCTGACGCTCAACTCTCGCAAGATCAGGGACAATGTTAGTAGAAGATCTAAGAGCAGAAACTGGGTTGGCCCACCGTGGTGCATAGGCCAGAGCATCCCAGTGAGGCTGCCTGAATCTCCTATCAGAAAACACCTCACGCCGGTGATATCTACCTCGATGAGAAAAACGAGGAATATCGAGAGGACGGCATAAAGACTGATCACGAGCAGCTCCAGGACTAAAACTCGACTGAATAACCTGATAATCGAGTCCTGGACGCTGCCCAAAAATAGGCGACTCTCTAATCTATCTAGCAGCAGTGCGTGCCTTAGAATCACTTATAGTCTGGGGATGACTCTGAATACTCCTAAGAGCAACAACATGCTCACGCCTTGTGATCTTAGTGCACTTGAAACAGAAATCTACCAAATGTCCATCCTTCTAATAGAAGGTGCATGTATACTTCGCCTTACTAGAACCAGAAGTAGCAGGAGGAGCAACCTTCTGATCAGATATCCCATGAATAACCCCAGTAGATCTAAACACAGTGGTACTCACCCTGGGAGCTACCATGATCTTACCACTCTTGGAGCCACGCACAATGGTGAGAGGATGCGCCCGAGCGTGATCCAATTAGTCAAATCCTAGACCCTGATTAAATCGGCTAATCTTGGATTGGTCTAGAATGAGATTGAGTTTCTTCTTGCCTTCTACAAACTTCTCGAGAGTGCTTATGAGATACTCACACTCCCGAAAGAGAGAGTCATAAGAAGAAGAAGGGGAATAGGAAGAAGAAGAACCAGATAAGGAAGAACTAGCAGCACGTGCAATTTGTCCCTCAGCACGGCTGACTCATCTTTGAGGGCCTCACATGAAACGCAAGGAGCATCTCTAATCCTAAGGGTCTGGGCCTCTAGCTTCTTCTTAAGTTCGACTTGGATTTTATCCAAATCCCCTCAATCTCGGCACATCGCAAGTAACTTTCTTGTGACTAATCTACTAAATCCTTAGCAATTGCTCATGGCATCAATTTCAGCAAGTAATTTAGGGCAATTTTCACATGAGGGAGTAGAGTGAGTATGAAGAAACTAGCATCTGAAGATATAGTATTAACACATTCATTGCTAGCATTCTTCAATCTAAAACCATCAAGTCAGCAAGCACGCTATCATGCATGGCCCTTAGGTTCTCTAGCTCCACAAGCAGGGCATCACACAAAGAACAATCATCAGAAACTCAGAAGGGAGAAGATCTAAGAGAAGCTAACTCCCGAGTCAAGGTATCTACTTCCTTCTCAAGGTCCGAACACCTAGCTCTTGCTCTAGCATGAAATTTTCCTAATTTGTAGAAAGCTTCATTGAGCTGGTCATAGGAGGGTACCTCGTCCGAGTCGCTGTAGAGCTCAGAGTCGTTGATGTTGTTGGCATCTGCCATGAAGCACATGCCGGTGAAGTCGTCGATTCCTTTCTTCTCTTGCGAATCGTCCTCACCTTCGTCGCTCTAGGTCTCCGTGTCAGAGAAGTTCATGTCATCAAGGGCAGCGAGAACGCGGTGGAAGAGCTTCTTGTTCTTCAAGAAGTTGCAATACTTCTTCTCATGCATCGGCTCACGAACTGGAGGCTTCTTGCCGCGGTTCTTATCGGTGTAGTTGTTCTTTGCTGAACCACCGGTGTCATTCTTGCCCTTCTCCAGCTTGGGGCAGTTCGCTCGAATGTAGATGGGGCCACCACATTCGAAGCAGGTGATCGTGCCACCTCTCTTCCTTTCTCTCACCCTCTTGTATGCATGAGAGAATTTGCGAGCCAAAAGAGCAAGCTCATTTTCTGAAATTTTTTTCAGTTGCTCATCGCTTAGCTCACAAAGGATAGAGAGGGAAAAACTAGCAGAAGAATCAAAAGTGGATCCAGTGGGATCAGTGACCAAGGCCATTGACTGAGATTTCATCTTTTGAGAAATGTCGTCAATCTCATGAGTCTTGAGTCGGGAATAAAGCCCGTCAAGAGTCAAAGTCGACAAGTCGGTAGTGTTCTTGATGGTGGTCACCTTCATCTCCCAAACTCGAAGATCGAGTGCGGTCAAGAAATGTTGAGCATTATCCGAGTCAGGGTATATGCAACCGACTGCTCGGAGGTCGCTCAATTTTTTTGTAAAACGACTAAAACACTCGTCAAGACTCTCACTAGCGTGTTGTTCAAATTTGTTGTAATCACGTTGAATTGGTCCTATCTCACCATCTTGATTTGGGTGGTGCCCTCATGGTAAGCATCAAGGGTCATCCAAATCTGATGAGCAGAACAGAGGTGAGAAATCCTATCGTACTCACTGTGGCTAAGACCCTGTATGAGGATGTTCCTTGCCTTAATATTCGCCTCAACATCAGCCATATTTCCTGCCGGGACATTTTCATCGACAGGAATCTCAAATGGGAGTTTCACCTTCTGCCATATCAGGAAGCCCTGGGCAGTGATGTACAACTCCATCCGAAACTTCTAGAAAGGAAAATCAACTCCCGAAAAGATGGGAGGCTTGGCAGAATACTTGTCCATCGCCATGTCTCTTGAGACCGGTCAAGATCTATGGAAGGGAAAAACCAGCTCTGATACCAATTGAAGGACCGAGATGGTGATCAGAGGGGAGTGAATGATCCCAAATGAAATTTCCCCCATTCAAAATGATCCAACTAAGCCCACAGACAATTCAATTAAAAGGAGCAAGCTGCTCTGTATGACTGGTATGACCGCAGGGTCTCTGGTATGACCGGACAGTGAGTGGTATGACCGGGATCAAGAACAGCAGGGAGAACAGAGACAAAAACAGCATGAACTCAAAAGCCAATTTGATGAATCTTTTGATTGGCTGGACAAAAACTCACAAAACTTGGTAGATATCTTCCTAAGGATTTCAGGAACTTATCCCAACCTTCAATCGCAAGGATTGACATCAAAGTTCCATCCTTTTTCACTTTGAAGGAAGAACACACCAAGTATGAGCAAAACTCAAGAACTCGATCTAAGACTTTCTCGTGGAGTTTTGATGATCGAGATGATCATAGATGACCTCCCACATGTCACTACAAGTTAGAACACAAGACCAAAACTCCTCAAATGCGATCTAAGAAGAATGATTCACTCAAGAGCACAAGACCGGTTTCTTGCAAGAAGGATGCATGGATTGCCTAGATGATTGAGATATGATCTGAAGAAGATTCACCCATCAATCAACATCCTTAGCACAAGAAGCAAAAGCATTTAGAAGGAGAGGAGGAAAATCCAAAAGCACGTAGAAGGAGGGGAGGCAAATCCAAATTACATGAAGGTAAATTGAAAGAATGTAAGTGCGAAATTTAAATGCGTAAAGTAAATTCAAGCATAAGAGAAAAGTGATTTGCATTTCTAGAAGGGAGGTTTACAAAGCCTCACAACAAGGTGGGCAAAAGCTCAAAGGAGCACAAAACCTCTAAAACATTCAAGAGGAGGAAGGCTACCCCTTCCCCTCTATTTATACTACTCTTGAGTCACCCTCCACCCTTGGATGAGTTCCTTCTACCCTAAGGATCAAATCAAGAGCTAGGAATGATTCCCACACACAGCCATACATGGGCTAACCCAAAACCCAACAAGCATACCGGGTTTTTTTGCACGCTTTTCAAAGCACACTAACTAGACCCGCTATCCTATCAACTAGACCGTGATCCGACGGCCCTCATTGATCCAAGCTGCTTCTAGCTAGCATCTCATTCGTTCCTTATCTTCTTGGCTTGCCATGACTCCGTTTCCGATAACCTTCCAGCGATCCTCGACCATCTGGACATTCGGTGCACCTCGCATAGTCCCGTTCATCCTCCGCCTCACATGATCAAGCACCATCATCTTGCAACCATAAAAAACAAGGAAACACTTCACATAGCAATGTCAAAAAAGATTGCAATGAAATTAATTGAAAATCACAATTTAAAAATCATCTTCGCTCATAAGGGCCAGTGCTACCGCTCCCAAGCCAGTAGCACCGTCCTACAGCCATACCAGAAGAGATGATCTCTAGAATTTTCACACTGGCCATTTGGGCTGGTGGTACTGCTTAGTCGGTAGCACCGGACCGCCAGAATGCCCAAAAAATTCACCCCTTTAGATTTTTACACCGCTCTACGAGGCCGGTGCTACCGCTCGGTCGGTAGCACCGGACTGTCAAATCCCCCCAAAACACCCTCTCGGGTTTTTACACACTGCTCTAGGGGGGCAGTGCTACCGCTTCCTGGTAGAACTGGTCTACTATGGCCGGTAGCACCGTAAATTCCAAACAGAGCTCAAATTGCTTCAAATTAAAAATCTAATTAAAATCAAACTCAAACCAGAGCAACCAAGCTCAAATTTAGTCAAATACTCATCACAAATATGGGTAGACCTCCACATGGTCTTTCATAATCAATCCTATTGATTGCCTCAACTCCCTTGATCTCCCTTTCAGAAAAGTGGAAATCGACAGTTGAAGGACCATGTGGAGGTCCATCCATGTTTGTGATGAGTATTTGATTTTATTTGAGCAAGGTGTGCTCAAGTTTGAGTTTGATTTGAATTAATTTTCAAAATGAAGCAATTTGAGTTGTCCCTGCCAGGATTAGCAGTACCGGCCGTATGGGCGCGGTAGTGATGAGTTGGATGGTTTATTGCATATCATTGTGGGCATTGCTATGTGATGTGTTTCCTTGTTTTTGGTGGTTGCAGGGTGACGGTACTAGGTCATGGTGAGGCGGAGGATAACCGGGACTAGGCGAGGAGCGTCGGAGGTCCAGACGGTTGGGAGATCGCCGGAAGATGATCGGAGACGGAGTCCGGGCAAGTCAAGAAGACAAGGAAAGGAGATGATGCTAGCTAGATGCCGCGTGGATCAATGAGGGCCGTCGGATTGAGGTCTAGTTGATAGGTTAGCGGGTCTAGGTAGTATGCTTTGAAAACCGTGCAAGAGCCATGGAGATGGACAAGTATTCCACCAAGCCTCCCATTTTTTCTGGAGTCGATTTTCCATTCTGGAAGTCGCGCATGGAGTCATACATCACTGCCCAGGGCTTCCTGATATGGCAGAAGGTGAAACTCCCATATGAGGTTCCTACCGATGAAAACGTCACGGCCGGCAATATGGTTGACATTGAGGCGAATGCTAAGGCAAGGTACATCCTCATACAGGGTCTTAGCCATAGTGAGTATGACAGGATTTCTCACCTTCGTTCTGCTCATGAGATTTGGGTGACCTTCGATGCTTACCATGAGGGCACTACCCAAAGCAAGATGGTTCGACAGGACCAATTCAAGCGTGAGTTCAACAAGTTTGAACAACCGACGGTGAGAGTCTTGATGAGTGCTTGATGCGTTTTACCAAGAGCTTGGCGATCTTGAGCGATTGGTTGCATATACCCTGATTCGGATAATGCTCGACATTTCTTGACCGCACTCGATTTGCGTGTTTGGGAGATGAAGGTGACCACCATCAAGGACACCACTGACTTGTCGACTCTGACTCTTGACGGGCTTTATTCCCGTCTCAAGACTCATGAGATCGATGTCGTCTCACGAAAGACAAAATCTGAGTCGATGGCCTTGGTCACCGATCCCATTGGATCTTCTTCTTTTGATCCTTCTATTGGTTTCTCTCTTTCCGCCCTTTGTGAGCTAAGCGATGACCAATTGGAAAAATTTCCAGAAAATGAGCTTGCTCTTCTCGCTCGCAAGTTTTCTCATGCATACAAGAGGTGCGAGAGAGGAAGAGAGGTGGCATGATCACCGCTTGAGTGTGGTGGCCCCAACCACATTGGCGAACTATCCCAAGCCGGAGAAGGGTAAGAACGACGTTGGTGGTTCGGGCAAGAACGACTACACCGACAAGAACCGCAATAGGAAGCCTCCAGTTCGTGAGTCAACGCGTGAGAAGAAGTATCGCAACTTCTCCAAGAACAAGAAGCTCTTCCACGCGTCCTCGCCGCAGCGACATCAACCTCTCCGACACCGAGACATGGAGCGGCGAGGCGAGGATGAACCGCAAGAAAAAAGGGCGGTGGCGACTTCTTGGCATGTGTTTCATGGCCGACACCAGCGACATCGGCGACTCAGAGCTCTCTGACTCGGACGAGGTACCCTCCTATGACCAGCTCAACGAAGCTTTCTGCAAATTAGGAAAATTTCATGCTAGAGCTAGAGCTAGGTGTACGGAGCTTGAGAAGGAAGTAGGTACCTTGACTCGGGAAAAGCTTCTCTTAGATCTTCTCCCTCCCGAGTCACTGATGATTGCTCTTTGTGTGGTGCTATTCTTGTGGAGTTGGAGAACTTAAAGACTATGCATGATAGTGTGTTGACTGAATTAGAAAGTCTTAAGTTGAAGAATGCTAGCGATAATTCTGTTGATGCTATTCCACTAGATGCTAGTTTTCTTCATGCTCACTCTACTCCTTCTTGTGCTAATTGCCCTAAATTGCTTGCCGAAATTGATGCCATGAGCGATCACCTTAGGAAGCTTTCTTCTAGAAACGATGAACTTGAAATGCATGCTTCTAAGGACCCAGTCAGCTCATGTGAGGGCTGTAGGCAACTAAAACTTGATAATGAATCCTTAAATGTCAAGTGTGCTAAACTTGCTAAGGACTTACTAGATAAGTCACAAGAAAGTTGCTTGCTATGTTCTGTGATTGAGGGGGACTTGGATAAAATCCATGTCTACCTTAGTGAAGGACCATGTGGAGGTCCATCCTTGCTTGTGATGAGTATTTGACTTTATATGATCTAGGATAGCTTAGATTTGAGTTTGTATTTAAATGTGATCTTCATGTGTTGGCCGGACCAAATTTTTGTGATCTTCATGTGTAGACCGGACCAAATTTTTGTGATCTTCATGTGTAGGCCGGACCAAAATTTTATGATCTTCATGTGTAGGCCGGACCAAATTTTTGTGATCTTCATGTGTATAACGGACCAAATCGCGATGGTTTTCATGTGTATAACGGACCAAATCACGATGGTTTTCATGTGTATAACGGACCAAATCGCGATGGTTGTCATGTGTACTACGGACCAAATCGCGATGGTTCTCATGTGTACTACGGACCAATTTTACTCGCGTGTAGTAATATGCATTTTTGAAAGTCTTCTCGTGCTCGAAAAATTATGTGTTCTACATGAAAGTTGTAGATAATTTCGAAACACAACTTTTTCATGTTGACAAGATTTTCAGTAGAACAACATATAAAATCATAACAAATTGAGAAGATCCTGCTGTATTGAAAACAGCTTGCCTGCATTTGGTTGAAATGCTTTGGTCCGTTTTTGGTTTTTCTTTTCTAACCCCAACTCGTGATCGAATTGTTGTGATGGGTTCATGGTGGAACCAAGAAGGGATTTCTTGTCTTTGTGAATGTAGGACTTCATTTGGTGGTCATGGTGAGGCGAAGGGAGGCTGGAACTAGGCATGGGATAGCGGAGGTTCAAGTTGGCGAAAGATCGCGGAAGATGGCGGAGATGAAGTCGGTGCAGTTCAAGAGACAAGAGATTAGTGGAGAAGCTAGCTTATCACTACTTGGATCAAGAAGAGCTGTAGGGTTGCGATTCGGAAGATAAAGTAGTGGATAAAGTGTAGCTTCTTTGTTAGGTGTACTAAGAAAGTACACGAGTGTAGTTGAGAGTTGTTGAGAGTGACAGTGTAAGGATCAAATCCTGGCTCTTGGAAGTTGGCTTAGGATTGAAGCAAGACATCCAAGGGTGGGAATTGATCCAAGGTCACTATAAATAGAGGGTAGAGGCAGCCTCCCTCTTTGAAGGTTCTGAGGTTTTCTTTGCTCATTTGAGTTTTGCCCACTTTGTTGTGAGGCTTTGTAAACCTCCCTTTCGAAATGAAATGTTCTTCATTTATGTTCTAGTTTCATTTCCTTTACGCATTTACATTACGCACTTAAATTACGCTATCTAGTTTCGCATTTACTTACTTGCAATTTACTTTACGTATTTTGGATTTGCCTCATCTCCTTCTACATGCTATTGAATCTTTGTTGAAATTCATGGTTGATGAACTCTTCTCTTGATTCGATGCTTTCAATCATTTAGGCAATCCTTACATTCTTGTTGCAAGTTGTAAATCATGTGTTCTTGAAGTGTGTAAAGCGTGTGACTTGCAGTTCTTTAGTTTTGATTTTCTTACGGTTCTTGTTGCAAATAATGAGGATTGATTGGATGAATGTTCACTCGAGCATATCCAAATTCTCTAAGCAACCACGGTTCAAGTTCGCAAAGCGATCTTTTGTTCCTTCATGATGAATTCTTAATTGATCGAGTTTTGGTGTTTACTCTTGTGCTATCTAGCTTGCTGTGACGTATGAGAAGGCATTCAAAGTCTATCTTGATCATTAGAATCTCACAAGCAAGCCAAGATCACAGATTGGCTTTTGGAGTCGTCTTGTTTTGAACAACGCTTGTGTTTTCTAGTCTCTGTTCTTTACAAGCAGTATTGAGTCTTTTGACTAGCATTTGTCCAAGAGGTGGGAAAATTTATTTTGGGACCAATCACCCCCCCTCTGGTCGCCATCTCGGTCTTTCACTTAGGAAGAAATTAGAAGACCAAGCTCATAGAATTAGAAATGCGTCTTGCGTTTCTTGTGAGGCCCTCAAGATTGAGGCAGCCGTGCTGAGGGAGAAAAATGCACGTGTTGAGAGAGCTCATCTTTCTGGTTCTTCTTCTTCCCCCTGCTCTTC
Source organism: Otatea glauca (assembly GCA_036346275.1). Lineage (NCBI taxonomy): Eukaryota > Viridiplantae > Streptophyta > Magnoliopsida > Poales > Poaceae > Otatea > Otatea glauca. The sequence goes on from CM070719.1 coordinate 37,168,887, forward strand.
TTGTGCCTCTTTCTTTCGAGATTGCCAGTATCTTATGAGCACTCTCGAGAAGTTTGTTGGAGGCAAGAAGAAGCTCAATCTTATTCTAGACTAATCCAAGATTAGTAGATTCAATCAAGGTCTAGGATTTGATCCCTTGGAGAACGCTCGGACGCATCCTCCCACCATTGTGTGCGGCTCTAAGAGTGGTGAAATTGTGGTAGCTCCCAGAGTGAGTACCACCGTGTTTAGGTCTGCTGGGGTTGTCCATAGGACTTCTGACCAGAAGGGTGTTACTCCTATTGCTCTGCCTCTAGCAAGGCGAAGTACACATGCACCTTCTGTAAGAAGGATGGTCACCTAGTAGATTTCTGCTTTAGGCATGCCAAGATCACTCGGCGTGAGTGTGTTGCTGCTCTTAGGGGTATTCAGGGTCATCCCCAGACTTTGAGTGCTCCTAAGGTACACACTGCTTCTAGACAGTTAGAGAGTCGCCTATTTTTGGGCAGCGTCCAGGACTCGGTTTTCATGTTGGTTCTTCGAGTTTTAGTCTTGGAGCTGTTCGTAGTCAGTCTTTCCGCCGTCCTCTTGATATTCCTTGTTTTTCTCATCGAGGTAGATATCAGCGGCGTGATGTGTTTTCTGGTATGAGTTTTAGGCAGCTTCACTGGGGTGGTTCGGCTTTTGCACCACGGCATGCCAACCCAGTTTCAGCTCCTAGATCATCTACTAGAGTTGCTACTGATCTTGTTTGGGTTAAACGTCAGAGAGACACTCGAGTCCAGTCTTCTTCTGTGACTGGTACTCTGAGGAGTCGTATGGTTCAGTATTGGGTTCCTATGTCTTCACTCTATCCCAGTACTGAGTCATCTTTCTCTCTTGTGTCTTGATCAGGTTCATCGGATAGGGAAGGGAGATGTTTGGATTGTCGACTCCGGTTGTTTTCGTCATATGACCGGAGATTCTCGATGGTTCTCTTCCCTAGTCCGAGCCCCCGGTGATGAGTTGATCACTTTTGGGGATGCATCTTCAGGTAGAGTCATTGCTAAAGGTACCATCTGCATTAACCAAAATTTCATTCTTAAAGATGTTGCCTTAGTAAGTAAGCTGCAATACAATATGCTCTCTGTTTCTCAGCTTATCGATGACTCTTTCGAGGTAAGCTTCAAGAGTAATGCCTGTCATATTCAGCAGGAGGGTTAGTTTGCGGGATTTCTAGATTTGGGAGTCTTTCGTGCTGATTCTTGTGCTTCTGGACCTCCCCGTCATATTCAGCGTTCTCATCCACCTGATCAGATCATCGGCGATCTGTTTGAGCGAGTCACTCGCTCAAAATAAGGTTTGTCCGATTTACGCCTTCACTCTGCCTTTGTTGCCTCGTTTGAGCGAAGGATGTGACTCATGCATTATCGACGAGTCTTGGACTAATGCTATGCATGAGAACTTGAAAACTTCGAGAGGAACAAAGTCCGGCGGCTTGTAGAACGTCCATCTGGTCATAATGTCATTGGGACCAAGTGGGTGTTAAAAACAAGCAGTGAGGATGGGGTTGTCATTCGCAACAAGGCTAGACTAGTTGCATGAGTCTTTTCTCGGGTTGAGGTCTTGACTTTGAGAGACCTTTGCCCCTTTAGCTAGGCTAGAGGCTATCTGAATCTTGCTTGCATTTTACGCATCCAAAGGCTTCAAGCTTTATCAAATGGATGTCAACGATTGCATTCCTCAATGGCTATATTGAGGAAGAGGTTTATGTCAAGCAACCTCTAGGATTCGAGAACCCCAAGTTTCGAGTCATGTATACAAGCTTTCCAAAGCTCTGTATGGACTCAAGCGAGCCCCAGAGCATGGTATGAGAGGCTCAAGTCTTATCTTCTCACCATGACTTTAAAATGGGTATAGTAGACAAAACTCATTCATCGGACACCATGAGTCTCATTTTCTTCTTGTCGCATTTATGTGGGCGATATCATTTTGGTGGCTCGTCTCATTCGCTTGTGTCTCGGTTTTACGAGGTGATGAGCCTGAGTTTGAGATGAGTATGATGGGCGAGTTGAGCTACTTTCTTGGCTTCCAAATCAAGCGGACACGGAGGGTACTTTCTTGCATCAAGGCAAGTATACGTGACCTTATGAGGCGTTTTGATATGTCTAATGGGAAGCCGGTGATGACTCCTATGGCCACCACTGCTGTCCTCGAGCCCGATGAGGATGGTGAGCCTCTTGATCAAAAGGAGTTTGAGCATGATCGGCTCCCTCTTGTACCTCACCGCTTCGAGGTGGACATACATTTATTTGTGTGTGCGTGCGCTTGATTTCAAGCTTCTCCTCGCGCCTCTCATCGCCAGGCGGTCAAGCGCATCTTCAGGTACCTTCGTGCTACCTCTGATTATGGTATTTGGTACTCTTCTTCTTCTTGTCTATCTCTTAGAGCCTTTTCCGATGCCGACTTTCTTTGGTGTAGGATAGATAGGAAGAACACTACGGCACTTGCCAATTCATTGGCACTTCTCTTGTTTCTTGGTCATCTAGGAAGCAATCCGAAGTTGCTGATCCTTCTTTGAGGCCGAGTATGTTCTTTGCGACCGATTCTTTGTAGCTAGGTTCTCTGGATGAGATCGACCTTGCGGGACTTTGGGTTAGATATACGAGTGTGCCACTTTTACGTGACAACACTTACGCTATTTGCATTGCTAAAAACCCAGTGCAACATTCGGACCAAGCACATTGATATTAGATATCACTTCCTTAGAGACCATGTGGAGAAAGGAGATATCGCGCTCGATTCGAGAGAGTGACCTTGATTAGCGATATCTTCACCAAGCCTTTGGATAGCTCAGCATTTGTTGCCTTGAGGAGTGAGCTTGGAGTCGTGAGCCCTTACGGCCTTTTGTGAGGGGAGCTGGTTTGTATATTATGTATTATATGTTTTCTTCCGACTTTTCTTTTCTTTGTGTTTCTTCTAGGTGACTTTGGGATTGTTTTCTTGAGTTGAGTTCACTCACTTAGACTTCTGGCATGCCTTGCATGGACCTCTTATCTTGTGCTTTAGGTTGCTATCATGCGTGATTAGCTGTTCTCTCTTCTCTCTAGGCTGAGTTCCCTCACAGCCTTATAAGTCTAGCGGGTATTTGGGCCTTCTGGGTAGACAGGGTCTGTGTGCACTCCTTAGTTGGGATCTAGAGTCAACTTCCCTATGTCAGTCTCTGGGGAAGATAAGAGCGAGTCTGAGCCTTAGTGAGTCTCTTCTATCTTATCTATGCTCAATAGCCATCCAGTTTTGCAGTTTCTCGACTTCTTCTCCTCATTCTATTTTTCTGGTTATTATTGAGTTCATTTGGGTCTTCTTTATGACTAATCTTGATAATAACTCAACTTTAACCAGATTTGAGCTTAAAATTGATTCATTTGTTGAGGGGGAGTTTGGGAATCTGTTCGTGCATTTCATATAGACTGCATTTCTTGTTTAATGAGCTTTGTCTATTATGCAATTGATTTCTTCTTCATGCTATACACCATGCTACATCATATGGAGGAAATCACTAGCTTAGATATGTCCAAGTTCATTTAACTTGCTAAGCTTAAAAATGAAATAAGCCTTAAATGAAAAACTTGATGAAACTTGTTGCTTTTACTTGCTAGGTTTATTCTCTAGAGGTTTGTGCCATAATTTGAGAAATTTTGGAGTTCTCTAGAGTCCCTATAGCAACTTGGGTGAAACTAGTTTGATCCATGCTAGAGTCCTTCAATTGCTCATAAATCATTGTGCTAAAAATGAAAATTAAACAAAATTGACTCTTCTTGTGCACATACGACTCAACACCTTGTATTCACAAGACCGCTTCCCATTGCACTTGGGATGAACTTGGAATACATCGTGTTTGACCTAGACCATCCTCTTAAGAGTTCATCTTGAGATGGTCGCATACGGCTTGAGTCAATTGGTTGTCAAAAGAAAATGCAAATAAATTAAAAATAAAGACATATGTGGGTAAAGAATGCAAATAATGTCAAACATTTGCACCCCGCTATGTCTTGTATGATGATAAATCAAAATTTGCATTAAGTGATAAATGAGCAGAAGGACCTTGCATGCTCTTCTAGATTCCCAAAGTGTTGAGTAGGTTGAACTCTAGGTTTTCCTTTTGATCCTTAGAGTGGCTATTCTTCTATTTTTGAAACTAAAGCTAAGTGCTGCACTTGTCAAATCTTGCTAAAAAATAAAATATTCAAAACTAAGCTCGTATTTGCACTTGGACATGTCTTAGACTAGTCTAATCTAAAAATTGACTAGCTTGGTGTCATATCTTGTCATTGTGATCAATTGGATAATCTTCAAAGCTCTCTTAGGTTGCATTTCATGCATACATAAAAAGAGGGAGAAAATTCCATTTTGATGCCTATATTGCCAAAAGGGGGAGAAAATGTAGAAAAGGCATCATTAAAAAAAAGATAAAAATGTGAAAGCTTGTTGTTTCTTATGATCTTTGTAAATCTTTGCTATTTCTTATGGATCATAATCACATTTGGCACTTATGATTGGTTTTTAGAGATTTTGTGGAAAACTTGCCCTTTTCATGGTCTTGCTCTAAATTCTTTCTGCCAACTTGGTCATGATTTTATATCTTTTTCTCTAGACCAAGTTTGGCTTTGCAAACAAATTGCTTTCTTCTTCTCTCATTCAAACTCAAATTTATGCCTTTTGTGTGGTTTGTGAATATACTCATCAAGGGGGAGATTGAAGGACCATGTGGAGGTCCATCCATGTTTGTGATGAGTATTTGACTTTATTTGAGCAAGGTGTGCTCAAGTTTGAGTTTGATTTGGATTGATTTTCAAAATGAAGCAATTTGAGTTGTCTCTGCCAGGAGTGGCAGTAACGGCCGTATGGGCGCGGTAGTGATGAGTTGATGGTTTATTGTATATCATTGTGGGCATTGCTATGTGATGTGTTTCCTTGTCTTTGATGGTTGCAGGGCGACGGTGCTAGATCATGGTGAGGCGGAGGATGACCGGGACTAGGCGAGGAGTGTCGGAGGTCCAGACGGTTGGGAGATCGTCGGAAGATGATCGGAGACGGAGTCCGGGCAAATCAAGAAGACAAGGAAAGGAGATGATGCTAGCTAGATGCCGCGTGGATCAATGAGGGCCGTCGGATTGAGGTCTAGTTGATAGGTTAGCGGGTCTAGGTAGTATGCTTTGAAAACCGTGCAAGAAGACCCGGTATGTATGTAGGTTTTGGGTTAGCGCTTGCATGGCTGTGTGTGTGGGTTAATCCTAGCCCTTAGATGAGTGCTCTAGGGTTGAGGGACTCATCCGAGGGTGGTAGGTGGCCCAAGAGTAGTATAAATAGGGGTGGAGGGGTAGCCTCCTTCCCTTGAAGGTTTTTGAGGTTTTTGAATGCTCCTTTGAGCTTTGCCCACATGAAAGTGAGGCTTTGTAACCTCTCCTTCTAGAAATGAAAGTTTTATCCATCCATCTCTGAATTTATTTTGCGCATTTACATTATGTCCTTACTTTACGCAATTTAAATTCAGCATTTACTTTCCCGCAATTACATTCTCGCAATTTACTTTCACGCAATTTGGATTTGCCTCCCCTCCTTCTAAATGCTGTTGATCTTGGATGTTTTGAGTGTGTTCATATGGTTTTACATCTCTTTTGCACTCTTGGATTGAGTAGAGAACATCTTTTCTTTCAAGTTCCAACTTTGTTCAGAACTTGTTCTTTGCACAACATTTAGTATTTGATTTTTATAAAAATTTAGATAAATCATTTTTAACTGATTCTTATTGGAGGAGGTGCGGGACTCGGATATCCAACTGCAGAAAAATTTTGGAGTTCACTTGTTGCTCCGTTTGGGCGCCATGAGGTGAAAACCGAGCCCCAAACTTTCTGCTCGAAGTTCTTGACTAACTGTGTTCTTCGATTTCTCCTGTTTTTTATGTAAGGATTTTTGAGGAGAAATTTGGTGGAGTTCTTCATTACTCTGTTTCTCATAGGGAGAAAAATTGTCAAAATTTTGTGAGCTGCAGAAACCCACCAACCTCCTGTTCAAATTGAGGACAAGTTCTGGAAATTCTGCTTTTGCTTTTCTGAAAGTGACTTTTGTGATTTGAATTGATGTCCTTTCTAAAAGCAAGAGTTTCATTGATTCCTCTTTATCTTGAACACTAGACAACCAGGATTGTGACTCAAAAATCCCCACATATTTTATGTTACTTATCCATGCAAGCTAGGGGTACACATAGTTGTCTAGTTTTTCGGACTTTTCACGATTTCCTGTGAGCGATCTTGTTGAGGTTTTTGTTGGAGTATTTTGGGGGAAAATTTATTTGCGACCATTCACCCCCCTCTGTTCGCCATCTCGGTCCTTCAACAGTGTTGTTCAATCCTTAGCTATTGACAAAGCCTCAGGTTCAGATGCATTCAACAGGATGGTCATCAAGAAATGCTGGCACATCATTGCAGATGATATCTATTCTCTTTGCAGTGAATTTCACTCAACGCAGCTCAATGTCCAAAGCATCAACAATTGCTTTATTGTGTTGATACCAAAAAACGCATCACCACAGATAGTCAACGACTACAGGCTGATCTTGCTTTTGAACTCTACCCTGAAATTAATCACAAAGATCCTGGCAAACAAACTGCAAAATTTCATCCTTCAGCTGGTCCATCGGATTCAGTATGGATTTCTCAAGAATAAAACCATTCAAGATTGGCTAGTCTGGGCCTTCGAGTATATTCACCAGTGCCACCACAACGCAAGGCAGATAGTTATCATTAAATTAGATTTTGAAAAGGCCTTCGACACCATTGAGTATTCGGTTATCATTTCTATGATGATTCAAAAAGGTTTTTCACCCAGATGAATAAAATGGATAGAAAAAATTCTTTCTTCAGCCTACTCTACCATTCTTTTAAATGGAGTACCAGGTAAACAATTCCAATGTAAGAGGGGAGTAAGGCAAGGTGACCCCCTCCACCACTTATTTTCATTCCAACAACTGATCTGCTTCAATCCATAGTGAACAAAGCTACCCAACGAGACCTCATTCAACTTCCTATTCTAGCCCTCGGAGTTTCAGATTACCCCATAATTCAATATGTGGATGATACCCTTCTGATCATGCCGGCTTGTGCCAGACAAGTCATTTGTATGAAGAACCCTCTGAGTACCTTCACGGCATCCATTGGCCTTAAAGTCAACTACCACAAATCGTCTCTGTATCCAATCAATGTGGAAGAGGACAATTTTATAGTTCTAGCTAACACTTTTGGTTGCTCCAAAGGCCATATGCTCTTCACCTATCTTGGTTTGCCTTTGGGAACCTCAAGACCAAAGATAGAAAAATTATGCCCCTCTAATATACAGAATTGAACGACGCCTTATTGGAAGTACAACCTATCTTTCATACGGAGGTAAACTCACAATAGTGAACTCTATCACATCTCTCCTTCTGATCTATTATATGTGCACCCTAAAATTACCCGTAACCGTGATTAAGCACATCGATAGAGCAAGAAGACACTGTTTATGGAGGAGATCAGAAGACCTACAAAAATGAAGATATACAAAAACGAAGCTCCTCATTGGTACCATGGAACAAGGTCTGTGCTCCAAAAAACAAAGGAGATATGGGCATTTTAAATCTAAACATCCAGAACAAGGCTCTTCTATTCAAACACCTGCACTACTTCTACAATAACAAGGATACCCCTTGGGTCAACCTCATGTGGACCACATACTATCAAAATTGCATCCCTCACACCTCCTCAAGTTTTGGATCATTCTGGTGGAAAGATATTATAAAAATGGTTGATCACTTCAGGGGTATTGCAACTACCACCACTGGTTCTGGAATAACAGTTAGTTTCTAGAAAGACCTTTGGATAATCATCTTCCCAGCATAAATTTCCCGACTCTTTACTCCTATGCCAAGGATGTTGATATATCAGTCTCTGATTTTCTCCATGAAGATAACTGGGCAAACCTTTTCAATTTACCCCTATCAGAGCAAACATTTGCACAACATCTTGAACTATCAACCTTCCTTCAAGATTTAGACCACTCTTTGATGATAAATGATCAATGGACATACATCTGAGGACACTCCTCGTATGTGGCTCACAAATATTATCAACATCTCTGCTCCGGCTCCCCTAAGGTAGATTTGGAAGACCAAATGTATTCCCATATTTGCGAGTATTCTCTTAGCTTCTTGCTTAAACACCAAAACTATGATGTCCCAGATAGGGTGGGGCATATAGGGCATGAAATCTAATATAGTCTTTGCTATTGCATGGAACATGAAACAACCAAACACTTATTCTTTGACTGTGTATTCAGCAAAGAGTGCTGGCATGTTCTTGGCATCTAATGGGACCCATCCGTGGACATTCTTCAGATGATTCAAGCAGCCAAGCAGAATTTTGCTTAGACATTCTTCATGGAGATTTTCATCATTGCCGCCTGGCAGATTTGGAAACAGAGAAACGGAAAGATCTTCATCAGATCCATGAATCCTTTGAGGATTGGAAAGAAGACTTTATTGCCGATGCCAGGTTACACCTGGTCAGGATCAAAGCTACTATCAAGCATATCATAGTTTCCTGGCTAAATGACTTGTAATTATCTGTAACAGGTTCATTATTATCTCGGTCTGGGATGGTCTTCTGTCCTTTTCTCCTTTCTCTTTTTATTTTCCTTTCCTAGATCTCTTTTTTCTTCTACTGTTCTTTCTCTCCTCTTCCTCCAAGGTTCTCTCAGCATTGTCCTCTGTTTCGCTTTTAAGTTATTTATTTCATCACAGTAGGAGCCTCTCCTACTGTTTCTTTTGTGTAAAAAACACAGTGGTAATATAGATAAAGTATCAACTCCATACACAGTGATATAATAATAAATGACTAACTTTAATAAATAAGTAGATATTGTGATAACCTTATTATTGAGTTTGCGTTTAATATGTGTCTTAGGGCTTATTCACTAAATAATATAAACTGCATCGGAAAAAGCCTATCGACCTGCCATAGGCAATCAACAATGCTCGAATCCTAATAACTGGCCTTCTCACGATACTCTTCCTCTAGAACCGGTGTTGACTTTTCTTCTCCAATTGATTGATTATTATTGTAAAAATAGGCACTTAAGGTACTCAACAAGTAGTGCATTGAATGTAAGTCTATTATACTACATGCAAGGCTTATTTCAAAGAAAGGCTGACACGACTTCTTTTGCATAAAGCTACATTTGCAATTTAATATAATAATATATTTAAATAAAGTTAAAATAAATAACAATAATAATAAGATTCTCAGTTATTTCTCAAGATAAACTGAACTCCTTAGCTCATAGCCACATTTTCAAGTTTTATTTTATAGAATCTAACCTTTTTATGAAATTCCCAAGCATTGTCCATAACTGGGGACACGACTATTCGAATAGGTTTTACACTCTGCAAAGGTTATACACTTTACCCATAAGATATGATCAATCTCTTGATGTCATGCAATTGATACCCTTCCTCAAGTGTGTGACTAAGACCTCAGGTGTGTGACATGCTTCCCCATGATAAGACCTTTCAAAAAATCTATCCGAACATTGACCCTTTCGATAAGTCTAATCTCAACACCTTCACACAGACAAAAATAATGGGAGGATTCACTGTTGGACTAGGAACAATAATTGTTCAAGATGTGGAGCAACTGCAACACATAGACTAAGAATAATAACTGTTCAAGATGTGGAGCCACTGCAACACATAGATTAGGAACAATAATAGTTTAGGATGTGAAGCCACTGCAACACACACCTTTCATGACCTCGCACACAATTTAGTCTACCATCTAAGCTATCTCATTTCAAGATTTGGTGATTTACCGAGTTAGGTTTGACCCATAATAGACATGTGGTTGTATGATTGGCCCAAATCAACGGCTTTCAAGGTTAAGTTCTTAACTGGCTAAGGCAAGACTTCCAATCTACTTATTCAGATCAACTATATTACTTGATTAATATCAAATGACCATCCCAATTTCACATAGACCCACTTAGCACATAGACTCTTACCACTTGCCTCAATCTAAATCATTTATCACGTTCAGTTGAATATCGTGCAACACATGCCATCAACATCATTATTGTGTGACAACACATGATACCCTTTTCATAAATATGTTCCATAGACAATTAGTCATTTTAAAATTTGCACTTCAAAATGATATTGATAACCCGTTGCATGCCTAAGCACACTAATCGCGTTCTAACCAACCCACATTGGTGATATATTAGTGTCCAACTATTAATTATTTATTCTAGGGTGACAAATGATCATGACATAGCAAATAATAAGGTAGGTATAATCTAAAAAAGTTGTATAACTAATTCCAAAAATAATTAAACATTTGATAATCTGAACTAGCATGCAATAACTTGAAACAAAATAACTTTTATAAAAATGGGTTCAACATAATCAAAGCATAACATGCCTTGGAATAATTCCTGGTCTTGATCTTGATCTTGAGTCATCTATTCTCCTTTGAATCTGTTGGCACTTCAACGTCTAAGCGAAATGATCGATGAAAGCAAATAAATACAAACTAGAGGCTAAACAAACTCAAAAAATTAAATGCAATATACTGGAGTGTAAAGCTAGATTTCAGAATTTTAAATAAATTCTATGGACCGAGTGCATGAACATGGTGCCTGGTCTACGATGAACTAGGTGCATGGCTTGACTCTCTAACATGTGGGCCCTATGTTTCATAGACACGGCTCACAATGGAATTGATCTATTTAGTTATGATCTATACTTTTACTTGCATGGCGGCTGACCTAGCATGTATGTGGCTGCCACGTAGGCGAAACATCTACAGCGACGACGCTGGGACCTAGGGTTGGCGGCAAGCGATGACAGCGCATGGCCTCCCAGCTGGGACTGTGGAAGGTATCAATCTGGAGATGACGACAAGCAGACTAGATGCTCACCAGCATGGGGACCAATTGGCACCACCGACGAAGATACAGTGATGAAGAACTCCAGCAAGCAGCGGTGAGCTTTACTGACACCACCTCCATACCATCAGGTGGTACCATCAGCACAAGCTTGACGAGGCGATCATGATGACATAGATGTCGTAGCAATTGGTGCCCGTCGACGAGTGGCGGCACGACATGAGTGACAACAGTGACAACCTCCATGGTGACAGTGAACTCTGACGACTAGAGGGTGTGCATTGGGTAGAATACAAGACAACAAACCTAATGGTGAAAACCAAGAGAATAGAAACTCATTGATGATGGTGTTCGTAGAAAACCTCAAAATCCAACTCAACAATGATGAATTTCGATGGCTAGGGTTAGGGCTTTGGATGAGTAAGGCCTAGGGAAACGGGTGCGCTTTTTAAATGGGTCTCGGCGTGTGTGTATTGCGCAATCCAACATGATCACATTGGCATGCGCGACACAGACTAAGAATCCGTCATGGAGATAAAGAACAGTGTGCTGACAGGTTGGTCCCATCTGTTACTGACATAGTGCGACGCGTGGTGGGTTGGGCTACGGCACGAAGATGGGTTAGGCTGGCGGTTTAGATTGACGTGCATGGGAGAATGGATCGGACTGGAAGAGAACTGGGCTAGCTGGGCTGGGTCTCGATCCGAAGGTATTTCCAATATTTAATTTAGTTTTTATTTTTAGAAAATACAGAAAATACAAAAGAGCTCAAATAAAATAGCAAATGCACTCAAAATATTTCCAAAAAATCTGAAAAATACTTCCAAGCGCAGAGAACTCAAATAAAATAATTTTAATAATTATTCTATTAAGTATTAATCATATTAAGTTATTTTTGATTTAGAAAGTCCTATATTAAACTTTCATTAACAAATAAAATTCTGAAACTTTTGAAGAGTTAAACTACTCAAAAGGCTTTGGAAGACCCAAAAATTAAGATGTTCCACGTCCCACATCATGGTAATTGGGTCGGCTCCACACACCGACGCTTTGAAACGTGGTGCAGGGAAATTGGGGCTACGTAGATATTTGTCACCGCGGGGAAATTCTATGTGGTGGGTTGGCAAGAGCACACCAGAATGAGCTACTGTTAGGCCACTTCAGATGATTTTTTTTGCCTTTTGTGATCACTTGCTTTGATTTATCATTTGGCGGTGAATATTCTCTGCTGCGTGTTTGTTGCAAAGCCGAGAAGATATGCTGGAGCTATATATTTTTCTAAATCGGTAACTGTTTAAGCACATGTTTTTTTTAATTTTGGTTTATATTTCATGAAAGGATGATTTTGGTTTGGTGCTAAGGAGGAAGGTGCATAATCAGGAGTGAGATGATCAAAAGATATGTGTTCCAAACGTGGTCTCCTTTGTTAGTAGTTAGTACTGTATTTTTCTTTCTTTTTTCTTTCCAGTGTCTGGAATGCTCTTTCGATTTGGATTCTATCGAGACCCTCTCTTCTGGAGTAGAGTACCGTGAAGGTCTCGTGTGCTCACTATACTATCGTGTGCTCACTATACTAGTCCTATGATCAGTGACTAGTACGCACATTTACAATATTGTCATCACATCCATACACGAAGTCACAAATACATTGTTTATACAATAAGGCCATAAAGGCTAAATAAAGTACATCAGAAGATACAAAAACTTAACAGTATGCCTTGCCCAAATATCCCACAGGTAAATGACAAGGAAAAGCCTAGTAGAAGTCATCACTGTAATCTGTATGACCTGCGGTGAAATGCATATCGTCGGGGAGTTCGCTTTCTTCACTCACTGAATCAACAATAAACATGGTTGAGTACTTTCGTACTCAGCAAGACTTGTAGTATGTATCACAAATGTATAATAAATGAAGGCTATATCTAAAGAAGAGGCTACTAAGTTTATTTGCATAAAGCGAAGTTGAAACATGAATATCAAGTAATAGATTGTGTACGAAATTTGTAAGATTAATTCGACAGATATGTAAATAGCGAGTATGAATAGCATAAATGTAACAACTCACAGTCCTTCATGATTGCGAGTATCAAACCATTCCCATGTCATTGCTTGGCATAATATATGAAACAAACTCTCCACAAAATTTTCCAATTCAACCCTTTTATAAAAGTACCAAAACTTCTAACTAGTGTTGGCGCACCAAGTTTCTCATGATCACGAGCATGGATTTTCGAATGTTTTAAACTTTGCAGAGGCGTACATTTTTACCCACAAGATATGGCAACTCTTTTTGCCGCTATTTCGCGCTTCCTTTGGTGCATGGCCAAGAGGTCATGACATAAACCATTACTTCACCTAGACCTAACTTTGCACCAGTCCGATGGTGCTTGACCCTTACAGTGGCGATAGAAGATAATACACTCTGTACCAATGAATGGTCATATGCCCCATCATGCCACTTCTCCCCCATAGCAAGGCATGCACTGTTGTATTGGTATGTGTTGAACCCACACCTCTGTGTGGACACCTCTAAGAGCAATCCATCTTAGAGTGCCCGTACTACTTCGGCCTTCCAAAGTGCAATGCTAGACATAAGTAACTTAATAGGTTAAGGTTACCCCATAATAACACTTGGGGTTGCATTGAATATCTTGGATTTAATGAACACTACATTCGGTCCTTAATCCGATCCAGGTGAGAACACTCCCCCTACACTATGTGCAAATCTCATGCACTTCCAGCTATTGCCATATATCGCCTGTGTCAAACCATAGCTTCTATTTTACTTTTTATACCAAAATACCAGAAACTACAATTCCCATCATGTCCAAAATTTCTATTCTTAAACGAACAATATATCTGACCATTCATTATCCCATTTCTAAAGCATGGCTAAGAAAATGGGTAATATTCGATTATACCCAAGTAACATTTCTATAATATCTTAACCTACCTTAGGGTTATTGTCGGGACCCGAATGTGCAAATCTGGACCCTCTGTGTATACCGCACTAGTCCAGGATCACGCCAGTGCACACAGGCTCAACATAAATGTTATCACAATCATACACAGTGGAATAAGATAATAGTTCCATTATTTAGTAATAACTGTTGTGACTTACATGATTATTGCCACGCAGGGCTTAGACTAAGAAATAGAAATATGCAGCAGCGGAAATGAAAATAAACGTAGCAGCTTTCCAGTTCACCACATGCAACTGACGAGGTTCGAACCCTAAGCATTCGCATCATCGTGGAACTCCTCCTCCACAACAAGGATAGCCTCCTCATCCTCTGAGGTTATTGTTGTTGGGGTGAGTACATAAAGCACTCAACAAGTTGTGCACATTATGCAATTCTACCATAACTATATGCAAGGCTTGTTCCAAAGGAATGGCTAACAAGACTAATTTGCAGTAAATCAGTATTTAATAAAGAATACAGTAATTAGATTGAAAGCAGTAAAACAACTATCAATATTAGTAACTTGTAACATTTCTCAAGTAACATAGTTTAACTTCTAATCATTTTCCAAATTCCAATTGCGAACCGCCATCCCCTCCAGGTTTTATTAAATAAAAGTTTAACACTTGACTGTAATTCCCGAGCATTGCTCAATACCGCGAGCACGGCTATTCGAATAGATTATACACTCTGCAGAGGTTATGCACTTTACCCACACGATACAACCAAACACCACAAAGGCGAGTGATTTTAACAAAGCCTTTACAATGCTCTACCTAGACCCAGTACTGCTCGCTAAGGTTTCAACACTGAAGGGCTAAACCACAACAGAGCCCCCCTCTTGCGCCATGTGAATTAATCCGTAAACCCGGGACTCACTAATCACCACAACAGTACCGAAATCTAGACATCACAAATTAATCAGCTAAGCTGTCCCATTCCAGACATGTGGTTCCAAGAAAGACTCAGGTCAAAGGCTTGCAAGGTTAAGTCCTTAGGGTGATTAAAGCAAGACTTCCACATACCCTGTCATTCCTGGCCCACCTTGTCACACTAACTAAATTATTACCACCCCAGTTGATTACCAAGCACCACGTGCCATCAACAATTCAATCTCATTGTGTGACCTCCCTACCACTACAACTCGACCTCACTGTGTGACCACACTTGACACACAAGTTCATAACATGGTTCCATATTTCATTAGTCAAGATTAACCTTCAACATTCCCAATGTGTGACAGATACGTGGCATGGCTAAGCAAACTAACACGGTCTACCAACCCATGTTAATTGTTAAATAATAACCAACAAGTAATTTAACCATCTTAGGGTGACAATTAGATTATGGCATACAATTGACAAGGTAGGGTATAACTCAACTAGACATAATAGCTAGATCCCAAAGTAATCGAAACTATTTGTACTTATGAAATATCATGCAATAGTTTAAAGACAATATAGCGAATTTGTAAAACTAGGTACAACATGATCAAAGCCCAACTTGCCTTGGAATAGGTTCTGATCCTGCTCTGGACTTGAGTCTTGAAGCGACGAATTCTCTTCTAGATTATCGAACAAAACAACGTCTACGCGAATTGAGGCAAGAATAGCAATTAAACACCAAAAAAGAGAGTAAACAAACTCCAAAAATAAAATAAAATTCACCATTAAATAGATCTTGATTTTACAAATTTTTAGAAATTTGAATCACCAAATCCGAGTTCATATGTAAAAGTTATAGCTATTCAAAGTTTGAATAAATTCTGGAAATACAGAAAATAGAAATTATGAATTTCCCGAATTATTTTTATAAAGAAAAACCGCATTATTGCGCAAGTGACACGTGAACCAACCAGAGGCTGACACGTGGCTTCGGCGCATGACCCCGGTCCACAAAACTTCACTGGTCCACCGTGGACTCGAGGTACTGTGCTCGGGTACCGGCTAATGTCAGCATGATGTCATCGCGACACGTGGACCAATCAGATTGCGCCACGTTGGTCGGTCTACAGACCGTGTCCACGACACAGCGACTGTCCACCGTGCACCCGGTGCACAACGCTTCGGTTCCCGCACCGCCACGCGTCATGCATCCGCGCGACGATCCAACAGTCATCGACCTACGCCTGCACGGCAAAATCACAACGGCTAGATCTTACCGTTGGTGTTTACTGTTGAAGATGTTGACGCGGTGCGATCTTGACGGTTCAATGGAGATCCGATGGCTGAGCGAAGCTCCGAGGCGTAGATGGCAGTACGGCGGCACAGCTTCACTGGACGAGAGGAAGAAGACCACCGAAACGGCGTTTCGGCGCGACATCGGCGTGATGAAGTGGCGGCTCCAACGCGGCTTGACGCGACGAGTCTGGATCTGGAACTGGTACGGTGGAAGACATCTCAACGGCGGCGCAAAACGAAGAAGGCGAACGGCGGCACTTCGGGAAACTCCGATGAGCTCTAGCGAATGAACGGCGACGGCACAATGACGGTAGCTAGGGTTACAGATGCGCAAAGAAACGGCGATTCTCGGGGTGCGGGCTGCGCCTTAAATAGCCTCGGCATGCGCACGAAAAAGGCAACCCTAAATCACACGGTGACGGCTGCTAATCGGCGGTGAATTCGGAAACCGAATTGGAGACAACGACTGCGGTCCGTCCGATCTGCGATGAACGGCCGAGATTCCCCCGAACGCGATTCGATCTGATCCGCACCTTCCAAAACCAACGGATGCGATCTGATGCTTTCCTAAAACAACGCGGCTCAATCTTCGCCCTCTGATCTTGATCCGACGGCTCGCAGGCGCTAGGGTTTCCAGCTTCATCTTCAAATCACCCGTGTCCTTTTGCGATCCAACGGCCCAGCCAAGGCTGCGACGTGGCTTGATGAAGTCTGCGCGATGAAGATCCAACGGTCGGTGCTAACCCTACCCGGAACAGGCCGAACGGGCCACACATGTGCATAGTAATGGGCTCCGGCTCAGTACTGTTCACCGTTTTTTTTCTCGATTTAACTTTTAAAATAATTGTAGAAATTATGTTAATTCATTTTAGGCTATAAAAATATCAGGAAAAATATCAAAAAATTCTCAGAAATGCATTGAGACATTCTGGATTCAAATAAAATATTTTTGGTAAAACTTTATGTATATTTAATTTGTTTTCACAAAAGGTCAATATACATTATTTGAAATAGACTCAAATAAATTCCAGGAAAATCCAATAAATTCTGGAAAAATACAAAATGCACAAATGACACTAAAATAATAGTTGAGGAAAATTTTTTGGGATGTTACAGTTATCAAGGTTGATATGACAATATTTATTAAGAAAATTCCATGAATTATGGGGATATATCTTCCAGCATCCACAATATATCAATTTACTAGAAATAAATGCATGCATAAATAGATTTGACAAAGGCGATATAAATTAAGTGAAATATTAGGATTAACATGATCAAAAGGGGTGCTTGCCTTGCTCGTTGATTTCCAAGGTGGGTTCGGGGTTGATGGTGAAAGTATCTAGAGCGTCGGTGTCTACATGTAGTTCATCGAATAGAAATAAGAAGCAAATGAATTCAAACAAAGTCAAAATCCAAATATTATTGCAGAAACAGAGAGCTCATAGTTTTAGAAAAATTTATGAATTGGTATGCAAAGTTTGGAGTTCATTTGCAAAAATTATGAATCATCATAAATAGGAATTTAATTTAGATAGGGCCCAAATTTAAATCTTATTGCACAATCGAAGGGTTCGTGAATTTGTAAGAATTTGGAAACTGGTTTCATTCAATTTGGAGTCTATTTGTAAAAGTCATGGGTATTTGAATTTTGAATGCACTAAAATATCACCCTAAATAGAAATTAAATATAAACAGAGCTCAAATTTAAATATTTTATAGAAATCGAAAATTCATGATTTTATAAAAATTTATAGACTGGTTTGACTAAATCTGGAGTTCATTTGCAAAACTTATAAGCATTTGAGTATTGCATGTACTGAAAAATCACCTAAAATATCAAAATATGTTTCCTTAACAGTGAAAGCGTACTTCTCATTTTCTTTGATTTTTGATTTATTTCAATCACTAACATGTGGGGTCCACATGTAAGTGACCCATCTTCAACACCAATTTGGAATTTTGATTTTAAAACCTTTAAATCCACTGGGGCCCACATGTCATAAGTCCATGAATTAAAATCAGGTTTAAATAGAGAATTCCACAGGCGGGACCATGAGGTCTGAAAGACCATGTGGAGGTCTACCCGTGATTGTGATGAGTTATTGACATCATTTAAGCATGTGGTGCTTAAGTTTGAGGTTGTTTTGAAGTTTAAATTGAATTTGAAGCATTTGGAGAAAATGCCCAGAATTTGCGGTGATACCGGCCATGGGTCGATAGCACTGGCCTCAGGCCGGCATGAAAATTCCAGAGAGGGTTGTTTTGTGGTTTTGGATATAGGGCGGTGCTACCGGCCAGGGGGCGGTAGCACCGGCCCTTATGAGCGTGAATGAACCAAAAATTGTGATTTTTGGAGTTTAATTGCATATCTTTTTGGACATTCCTATGTGATGGGTATTTCTTATCTTTGATGGTTGCATGACGACAGTGCTAGGTCATGGTGAGGCAAAGGACGACCGGGACTAGGCAAGATCTGCCGAAGGTCCAAACGATTGAAGATTGCCGAAGATGATCGGAGACAGAGTCGGTGCAAACCTAGAAGACAAGGAATGGATGAGATGCTAACTTGGAGCTGCTCGGATCAAGGAGGGCCATTAGATTGTGGTCTAGGTGATAAAGTAGCGGGTCTAGTTAGTATGCTTTGAAAAACGTGCAAAAACCCGTTATGGTTGTTGGGTTTCGGGTTATCCCTTGTATGGATATGTGTGTGTCAATCCTTGCCCTTGATATGTTCCTTAGGGTTGAAGGAACTCATCTAAGGGTGGAGGATGGCTCAAGTGTAGTATAAATAGAGGGGTAGAGGTAGCTCTCCCCTCTTTGAAGGTTTTAGAGGTTTGTGTGCTCCTTTGAGCTTTGCCTACTTTGTTGTGTGGCTTTGTAAACCTCCCTTCCAGAAATAAAAGCTTAATTTCCTCAAGTCTAAATTTATTTTACGCATTTACAATATGCTTTAAATTCAGTCTTTAAATTCCGCAATTTAATTTCCGCACATTTGGATTTGCCTCAACTCCTTCTAAATGCTTGTGGATTTTGTGACGAGGATGTATGATTGATGGATGAGTCTTCTTCAGACCATATCCCAATAATCTAGGCAAATCTTGTGTTCTTCCTTGTAAGAAACCGATATTTTGCTCTTTAGAAAATCATTCTTGGAAGATCGGGTTTTTGTGTTCTTGACTTGTGCTCTTGCTTGCTTTAATGTGTAGGAGGCTATCTAAGATCATCTTGATCATCAAAACCCCACGAGCAAGTACAAGATCAAGTTTTTGGGGTTTTTCTCTCACTTGGTGCATTCTTCCTTCGATTCCAAAAAGGTCCAAACTTTGACATGAATATCTTGGATTGAAGGTTGGAATAGATTCCTACCCTCCATACGAAGGAGCACACTAAGTTTCATCAGTTTTGGACCAGCCAATCAAAAGTTGCATCATTTTTGCTTTTGAGTTCGTGCAGAGTTCTTTACTAATTTTTGAGGAGTGGTGCTACCGGCCCCCTATGGTAGCATCGGCCATACAGGCAAAAATCCTCCCTCTCATTTGCTCCTTTTGATTGTTTTGTCTGAGGGCTTGTTTGGATCATTTTGAGTGGGAGAAAATTTTATTTGGGATCATTCACCCCCCCTCTGATCGCCATCTCGGTCCTTCGAGGTTAGTGTCTTGGCTTTGAGAAAGGAGGCATAAATATGATAGGGAGGACCCATTGTCAGTGAGCCAAAACAGGGCGTGCCGGAGAGAGGCTCGTCGACGGTGAATGGCGTATGATGGTGCTTGGCCATCGGTGGGGCTAGCTAGATGGGAGTGGGGGGACTCAGGGAAGGCTTTGGTGGTGGTAGGGGATCACCGGAGGTGGTGAGAAGCGGTAGTGGCCATGGCGGTTAGCCATGAGGAAAACCTAGGGGTGATCAAGCTCGGGAAGATGGGGGGAAGCTCCTAGGGGCTAAGAGAAAACCATTTTTGTACCTTGCATTGACGGGGAGTGGTTGGGGAGTTCTAGCAATGTGAGTCAGAGTCGGGGAAGAAGAACGTGGCAGTGACGATGCTTCGGGTTGCAGGAGCTGCAAACAAGGTGAGTGGCAAGCTTAGGAGGTCTCAAGGGTGCTCCAAGTAGAAAGGATAGTAGTTTCACTCACCGGGGAGGGAGAATGGGGCTGGCTTGACCTTCAGAAGCTTGGTGGCTATGGTGGTCTCGATGGCGTAATGGCCTATCGGGATCCGAATATACAAATCTGGACCCTTTGTATATACCGTACTAGTCTAGGATCACGCTAGTGCACATATGTTCAGTATAGATGAATATAACAATCATACACAGCGAAAAACATAATTAAAGACTCCATATATTAAATATAACTTGTTGAATAACCTTATGGTCAACTTACATGAATAAGCCACGCAGAGCTAGACTAAGAATATTAAACTAAGACATTGCTGCGGAATAGAAAACGTAAATGACCCTTCAGTATACCACAGTCAACTGACAAGGCTCACACCCTAAACATTCACATCCTCCTGGTACTCCTTCCCCAGAACTGGTGTAGACTCCTTAGCTGGTGATGTTGTTGTTTGGCAAGGGTGAGTACTTAAAGCACTCAACAAGCTGTGGACAGAATGCAATTATAATATAACTATATGCAAGGCTTATTCCAATGGAATGGCTAACATGGTTATTTTGTAGTAAGGCAACATTTGTAAATGAATACAGTAAGTAGATTGAAAAGACAGTAAAACAAATAACATTAAATAATAACTTTGAACATTTCTCAAGTAAACATAGCATCTAGACCTAAGTTCAATTCCAAACCTTCTAATGGCAACCTACCATCCTAACCAAGTTTTCATTTTATGAAGTCTAACCATTGACTGTAATTCCTGAGCATTGCTCAATACCGCAAGCAAGGCTATCCGAATAGATTTTACACTCTTTAGAGGTTATGCGCTTTATGAAGGGATACGGGTAGGCTACGCTAGCACACAATTAAAAATCTACCTCGTAAACCAGAAAGCCACGCAAGTAAATGATCATGGATCGTTATCACTAGATACGCAGTGCAGCAGAAGGAAGTTGATGCAGCCCGAATCAACGAAGTGCGCGTCCTATTGCAGTAGTCGATCTTCCTCGTGTGGTGGCCGATCCTCCTTGCGCGGTGGTTGATCATTCCAATCAGTGTCGCAGTAGCAGCAACACTTCTATCGGTATCCACACATTCGGGAAAAGAACGCCGTGCGTCGGTGTGCCAGCACCAGCGCGCACGGGAAGGCTCAAGTAGAGACGGCTAGGGTTTCGGTGGCTACGCCCTGTCACATATCAATTGCAACCACGAACTCCCCTTATATAGCCGTCCCCTCCCCTGCGGTGGAACCCTACATTAGGGCCCAACTGAAGGACAAAGCCCACTTGGCCCATTAGTGACGGATCCAATCCATACCACTATATTCCAACCCCTTAAGTGTGTGACCCTGTAGGTTCATGTATATTTGGACACGACTCAGAAACACCTTTCTGATCGATAATCGACAGCAGTACCTAGCAGTACATATCGATTCCTAAATATCCATAAAGCATCGGACGAACCTACTGTAATGTGACAATGTCATGTTCCCTTTGCTTCACGATATCAGATCAAGCTCAAGGTGAGAGTCATGTCATCCTATGACAGCTCGATCTCTTCACTCATACCGTAGTGGAATAATTTATCTGGATTGACTCTCAATCACATCCGACATGGCCATGCACTTACTTAATCCATCTACCTCGAGGGGCCCAAAGATATCTCTCCGTTATATAGGAGGAGCAAATTCCATCTTGATTATTCTTGTACCTCAGCATGTTTCATAGTAAACCCGAAAGCTTCCTTTATAACTACCTGGTTAAAGAGCAGCATTTGGTAGCTCCTAAGTAAACCATTACACATCTAGGAAACCAATGATGATCTCAGGTCTAAGGAACATATATACACTATGCATGAGACCAACTGATGACACATAAGAATATATATAACAATTCTCGCAGTGTCTCATATGGGTCTATCCAACGCATGTTCTCTAACATGTGTCCACATTATTGATTAGATATCTCCCTATCTCTATGACCCGTGAAACATGGTCATCAATCAATACATGTGCTGATCTATGAAACATAATCGTCCTATATTATGATAACTGATCAGGGATAACTTGAATAATATCAATATATGGAAAAAGTTGCACGAACAAGTTACTTACTTATTGATAAATCCAATCGATATTTATTCAAATGACAAACAATTATATTGTTCCATAAACATAAAGCGTGATACAATCATCTCTATGATCGCCTCAAGAGCATATCATCAACAGTCTCTCACTTGCACTTGAGTCAATCATGCAAATATCTAATACCCATGGCTCTCGTGTGCGCTTCATGTTTTGGCTGTGGAAGCGGTTTTGTCAACGGATCAGATACATTTGAATACGTGTGCACCTTGCATATCTTCACATCACCTCTATCTACAATCTCGGATAAGGTGATAGCGCCGTTGTATGTGCTTGGACTTTTGATGCGATCTAGGATCCTTTGCTTGCGCAATGGCACCAGTATTATCACAATAGAGATCTAATGGTCTAGATGCATTATCAACCACACCAAGTTCAATGATGAACTTCTTAATTCCAAACAGCCTCCTTTGCAGCTTCTGAAGCTGCAATGTAATCGGCCTTTGTTGTAGAATCAGCAACCGTTCTTTGCTTGGAACTCTTCCAACTTACTGCTCCTCCATTCAGCATGAACACATAACCAGATTACGAACGATAATCATCTTTATCGGTTTGGAAACTTGCATCGGTGTAACCACTTACAACGAGCCTTTCCTCACCTCCATAAATAAGGAACGCATCCTTAGTTCTTCTCAAGTACTTGAGGATGTTTTTAACTGCTATCCAATGACCTTCACCTGGATCTGACTAATATCTGCTCGTAACACTTAGAGCATACGACACATCCGGTTGTGTACAAATCATGGCATACATTATAGACCCAATAGCCGAAGCATATGGAATCTTACTCATCCTGTCCCGCTCATCAGTGTTTGAAGGACACTGAGTCTTGCTAAGGCTAATACCATGTGACATGGGCAAGAAACCTCTCTTGGAATCTTGCATGTTGAACCTCTTCAACACCTTGTCAATGTAAGTATATTGGCATAATCCAATTAGTTTTTTTAGACATATATCTATAGATCTTAATTCCCAAGATATATGCTGCCTCTCCTAAGTCTTTCATAGAGAAAATCTTTCTTAATGAAGACTTTACAGATTCCAGCATAGGAATATCATTTTCGATCAACAATATGTCATCCACATATAAGATCAAGAATACAAGTGTGCTCCCACTAGTCTTCTTATCGACGCAGTGCTCTTCTTCATTTCTGACGAAGCCAAACCCTTTGACTACCTCATCAAAACAAATGTTCCAACTCCGAGATGCTTGCTTCAATCCATAAATGGATCTCTGAAGCTTGCATACCTTTCCAGCATTTTGTGGATCGATAAAACCCTCAGGCTGTGTCATGTACACATCCTCACTTAGGTTTCCATTGAGTAAAGCTATTTTGACATCCATTTGCCATATCTCATAATCAAAATATGCGGCAATAGCTAGAATCATCTGAACAGACTTAAGCATAACGACGGGAGAGAAGGTTTCATCATAGTCAACACCTTGAATTTGTTTGAAACCCTTTACCACCAATCGAGCTTTATGGATGTGAACATTTCCATCCATGTCTTTCTTAATCTTAAATACCCATTTGCACTCTATGGTTTTTACACCATCAGGCAGATCAACCAAGTTCCAAACTTGATTGTCATACAAGGATTTTATTTCGAATCTCGTGGTTTCAAGCCATTTCTCAGAGTCCGGGTCCATCATTGCTTCCTCATAAGTCCTAGGCTCATCGTTATCCAACAAAAATGTTTCTCCATTATCCAACGATAGAACATCATGCCCATACATTATGGGTGTTCGACGTTGTCTACCAGACCTACGTGGGGCTGGTGTATCCTCTACAGGTTGTACAACTTTTTGTATAGCCTGTGGAGTTTCGGTGGAAACTGAAACACTTTCAAATGGTTCTCGAATCTCTTCGAGTTGCATCGTGCTCCTACTAACTCCCTTGGAAAGAATTCTTTCTCCAAAAATACACCATTACGAGCAACAAACACTTTGTTCTCTTCCTTTATGTAAAAGTAATATCCTTTGGTTTCCATTGGATACCCCACAAAGAAACATTTTCGTGATTTGGGCATGAGCTTATCAGACATCAAATATTTTACATATGCCTCATAGCCCCAAACTTTGAGAAAAGACAATCTGGGATGCTTTCTGATCCATATCTCATATGGTGTCTTCTCTACTGATTTAGATGGAACCCTGTTAATAGTGAATGCGGCTATTTCTAAAGAAAATCTGTCGACTTTTGTAGTCGAAAATAAATTTATGGGGCAGGCGCTAGATCTCAAACTCGAAGGTCACACAAGACAAGGGGTTAGATAGGTTCAGGCCCTCAACGATGGAGGTAATACCCTAACCCTGTGTGCTGGGATTATATGGATCTCTTGGATCAAAGATTGCTCAAAGCGCAATGTGCTCTGGGCGATATGAGGTGTGCTATGCTCTATGGCTTGATCCTTGTTGTTGCCTGCCCTCTCCCTTATATACCGGGGGTGGTGCGGCTTACAGAGTCCTGATCGGTTAGGAGATTCCCGATCGATTACTAGATTCTAATCGGTTACAGGATAGAGTTTACATCTTTGTCTACCCTATCAACGACTCAGATTACAACTGTATCTTTTATATCTAAATATACATAACTGTCTATAGGATGTGCTCCCTCACTACTACAGAATGGTACATCACTATCGCTTCATCTGTGTCGGTTCTTAAGTTTTTAGGAAGAAACGATTGTGATAGATGACTTAGGAGAGGCATTAATCATAATCACTATCGGTTCTCAGGTTAGAAGTGATAGTGATGTAGCACTGGGAACATTACAATCGGTTCTTATGCGAGAAGTGATAGTGATGTGCATTATCATCACTATCGGTTTTCATATAAAAAGCGATAGTGATGAGCACGTATATATCACTATCGGTTCTTATTTAAGAAGCGATAGTGATGATAATGCACATCACTGTCTCTTCTCAAAAAAGAACCGATAGTGATGAGCACGTACACATCACTATCGGTTCTTATTTAAGAAGCGATAGTGATGATAATGCACATCACTATCGCTTCTCACAAAAGAACCGATAGTGATGAGCACGTGCTCATCACTATCGGTTCTTTTGTGAAGCGATAGTGATGTGCATTATCATCACTATCGCTTCTTAAATAAGAACCGATCTTGATGTATGCGTTCTCATCACTATCGCTTCTTATGTGGGAACCGATTGTGATGACTATGATAATCACTATCGCTTGTCTTATAAGAACCGACTGTGATGTGCATGATCACATCACTATCGCTTTTTATATGAGAGCCGATAGTGATGTACCTCGTTAGGTTATTTATACCACTCAGCTGAACTCTCTCTGTTATTGTTCGGAGGAGGTTTGTCCACCGCCACTAGAAAAAATAGCTCATATTCTGTGGTTGGAAGCAATACTTGGGTGAGAAAATTTGAAATCCTCAAGGGTGGGTGTTAAGAGGGTAAATTTGAAGCCCTAACTTGAGGAGATTTCCCCTCATTTTGCATAATTTGTGGTTTTCTTCAAAATGTGAGCATTCCTTCAAACCCCTTTAATTTTGCACTATGTAATTTTGATATGTCGCAAAGAAAGTTTAGATTGCACTGGTATTGTGTATGTCCTATCAGATTTCACACCCTTTATTTCACAAGCATGTACACATGTATTTAATTATCTTAATTTGTAGTGCTTTGATGTTAATATGGAATTATTATTGCTGTCACCTGGTGAATGCTAGAGTTTAGGGTGCGGAACCTACGTCTCCCGTTCGAGGATGCTTGTTTATAAATATACCGAACGAAATGGCATATTTATAAGTGAGCAGTCTCGAATTGTCCACGTTCTTTGGACAGTTTGAGGATATGTGCTTCGGGCAAGTTCCTGAGCTGTGTTGTATAACTGCAGAGTAGAGATTTCGGTAGCGTCTCCCTGGTATTCTCCGGATACACACCCTCTTGACTGTTGTCGAGGCGTGTATATGGAGAATAGCGGGAGGTCTTCTTGAAATTTTCTCTGGAGTTGTACAACGGCTTAGCAACTTGTCGGAACCACATATCCTCGAATGGGATTAGGACCAAACCTATTTAGAGATTAGGAGTCATCGTTGGTACCCTTGTTTTGTTTCGTTGTAGTCAAAACATCATGAGGCTCTTGCACTATATAATTAGATTGTTTGATATCATTGTTCATGTTAAAAATGTATATACATTATCTAGGAAATTGGAAGCTCTAAACCGGGGAAGAATCTAGGTATCGATCGGGAGTACATATTTCATATATGTTGCAGAAATTGTCATCTATTTTGCAAAGGTAATATTAGCTGAAATGATGTCTCAATATTTCAAATAGCTAGCTTCTTTGTCGCTCCGCTTTGTGCTTAATTTATTGTGTGAAGTTTAATTGCGGATGAACCGTAAGGAATGGATGTATGCAAAAAGTCGTGTGAGTCTTTGAATTTGGAGGGTGTTAAGGAGTTCAAAAAATTGCCAAGAGGACATGGTGAGGAGGGGTGTAAACTTCATATATTGTCCTTGCATTGATTGCACCAATCTGAGAAGATTTAACAACTCAGCTCAAATTGAGGACCACCTGATTCGACGTGGCTTCGTGAGGAATTACACATGTTGGATCCATCACGGGGAGACAGGTAGTACCCTGCCGGTATGCAATGAAGACATGGTGGAACCGGATGATGAGTTGTAGTTTGATATGTTTGAGGAGGAGAATTTGGAGCAAATGTTGCGGGATGTGGGGGGTAATTACACAGAAAGAGAGTTTGGAAAGTTTAAAAGCTTGATGGAAGACGATGCGAAACCACTGTTCACAGGTTGCAAAGCAGAATACACCAAGTCGGGTTTGGTCCTTGCATTGTTCGAACTGAAGGCAAAACACCGTTGGACAGATACAAGTTTCAATGCACTTCTAGTTCTTCTATCGGATCTGCTTCTAGAGGGAAACGAGTTGCCAACAAGCATTTATGAAGCGAAGAAGCTACTATGTCCCATGGGAATGGAAATAGAAAGGATACATGCATGTCCAAATGATTGCATCTTGTACCGTAACGCACATCAGGAGCTGCACATTTGTCCACTTTGTGGTGTGCCTCGGTACAAAGAAAAGGAGAAGCGTAACGACAAGAAGCGTAAGAGCCGGGGTAACCAGGGTGAAGAGGTCACTAAAGGTGCACCGGCCAAGGTATTGTGGTACTTGCCTATCATTCCCCGTCTGGAGAGGTTGTTTGCAAATCCTAGAGAAGCAAAATTGTTGCATTGGCATTATGAGTCTCGAAAGGAAGATGGCAAGCTGAGACACCCTGCTGATTCGGCTCAATGGAGAAACATCGATTGGAAATATGAGGAGTTTGGTGCCGAAATGAGGAACATAAGATTTGGATTGAGTACCGATGGAATGAATCTGTTTGTTAACATGAGCGATCGTCACAAAGACGTGGCGATTCATTGTGTATCTACAACCTCCCTCCTTGGTTGTGCATGAAGCGGAAGTATATCATGATGTCGTTGCTAATCTCGGGACCCAAACAGCCGAGAAATGATATTGATGTGTACCTCGCTCCATTGATCGAGGATTTGGTAAAATTGTGGAATGACGGGGTTATTGTGTGGGATGCGTACAGAAGAGAGCATTTCACCCTACGGGCTATGGTATTTTGCACCATAAATGATTTCCCGGCTCTTGGTAATTTGGCGGGCTACAGTACGAAAGGAGCAAAAGCGTGTCCTATTTGTGAAGAGGAGACCGAGAGCCTATAGCTGCCGAATTCCAAAAAAACTGTGTATATGGGTCACCGTAGGTTTCTACCTCGAAGTCATCGATACCGTAAGATGGATGACAAATTTGATGGGAAGAGGGAAGTTCGTTCGGCACCGCAGCCTATGAGTGGAAGGCAAGTATATTCACGTGTAGAGGATATCGATGTTCAGTACAGAAAGAGCCGTAAATCTTTTCGTTCTAGGACCATTTGGAAGAAGAGGTCAATATTTTGGGACTTACCCTACTGGAAGGAGTTAGATGTTCGGCATTGTATTGATGTCATGCACGTTGAGAAGAATGTCTGCGACAATTTGGTTGGTATCCTGCTGAACATACCTGGAAAGACAAAGGATGGTGTGAATGCTCGTCAAGACATGGCCTACATGGGAATCAGGCCCAGGCTTGCAGTGATAGAGGAGGATGGAAAAGGTCCGTATATCCCCGCTGCATGCTACACTCTGTCCAAGAAGGAGAAAGAGGACCTTTGCAAATGTTTCCATGGTATTAAAGTTCCATCTGGCTACTCCGCCAACATTAAGAAGCTTGTGTCCATGGATGATTTGAAGTTCTTGGGCATGAAGTCCCACGACTGCCATGTCTTGATGACCCAAATGCTCCCAGTTGCAATCCGAAATATTCTGCCAGAGGATGTCAGGATGGCAATCACGAAGCTGTGTTATTTCTTCAATGCGATCTCCTGCAAAGTTATTGACCCCGATATGCTAGACAACTTACAGAGTGAGGTGGTGCAGACTCTGTGTCAGCTTGAGATGCATTTCCCACCGTCATTCTTCGATGTAATGGTCCACCTTGTGGTTCACCTAGTCAGAGAGATTAAGATATGTGGACCCGCTTTCCTACGTTACATGTATCCGTTCGAGAGGTACATGGGTATATTAAAGTCCTACGTGAGGAATCGGTCGAAGACTGAGGGTAGTATTGTTGAAGGTTATGGGACTGAAGAGGTTATTGAGTTCTGTGTGGACTACCTAGGTAAAAGACAAGCAATCGGTGTTCCTATATCTAAATCACGAGGCGACTTCTTTGGTAAAGGAACCGTTGGGTCCAAACTAATGAGTCCGAGATTTGATATGTATTGCAAAGCGCATTTGACAGTCTTGCAGAACAGCGCAGAAGTTCGTCCATACATCGAGCAGCATAAGTTGATATTACGGGAAGAGAATCCACAAATGGATGAGCTTTCCATCGCACAAGAACACAATGATCGATTCCTCACATGGTTCAAAGAAAAAGCGGAGGTCTCCTTTAGTGAGAATGTAAAATGGTTGGCTGACGGATCAAGATTTAATGTACAGACATGGCAGGGGTACGATATTAATGGTTACACTTTTTACACTGAGAGTCAAGATGCCAAAAGTACTGTCCAAAACAGTGGTGTGTGCATAAATGCTTTCTCCGACTATCATCACTCGAAAAGAGTCTCCCCAGCCACAATGAACTCCTACTATGGGTTGATCGAAGAAATTTGGGAGCTCGATTACGGAATATACCAAGTTCCATTGTTCCGATGTAAGTGGGTAGGACTTCCACATGGAGTGAAGGTCGACAAGAGAGGCTTTACTATTGTGGATCTCAGTAGACTCGCCTACAAAGATGACCCGTTCGTCCTTGCGAAGAAAACAACTCAAGTCTTCTACGTGCGTGATCCGGCCAATCCGAGGTTGCACATCATTCTTCATGGCAAGAGACGGATCGTAGGAGTTGAAGATGTTGTAGATGAAGAAGAGTATAACCAATTCGATGAGATACCTTCATTTGCAGATGGGGCCTGTCTTAGAGGGGATGACGACACACATGGAGCCAATTACATGCGAGTAGATCATCATGAAGGGCAGATTGTAAATAAATGGACTCTTGTAATGTTTGTTGTAAAATCCAAGGTGAATTCTTTGTTGGAGGCTTTGATGGAAATGCAATTACTCTTTATCGCACTTTGTGCCATATGTTGTGAAAGAAAATTCCATTTGACAACATTATTGCTGGGAAAGCTTGTAAATAGTGGAAAGTTGATTTATGGAAATTTTCGTACAATTCTGGATTAATTTGAAAAAGTTTTGACTTTTCTACGCTTTATGCACAAATCATGTCTACGAAATGAATTTGGGCATATTTCTTGAATGAGTACACTTTTTCCAAAAATTATTTTATAAAAAGTTTTGCAGTATCCTGAAATATGTTTCTGCAAAATTTATAATAATTTCAACAAAATATGAAAAAGTTATGATATTTTCTCTCTTTGATGAAAGGCTGAAAATTCAGAACTTGCAGTCGTCCTTCATGGCAAGCGGCGGATCGTTGGTGTCGAAAATGTCATAGATGAAGAAGAATACAACCAATTCGATGAAATACCTCCGTTTGCGGATGGGGCCTATCTTAGTTTCGGGTATTTCGGATAATTTTGACTTTTCTACTCTTTGACCAAAAAACATACCTACAAAGTGAATTTGGGCTTATTTTTTCAATACTAACTCTTCTTGTCAAATTCTTTTTTAGAAAAGATTTGTAGTATCACAAAGTATGTTCCTGCAAAATTTCAAATAATTGCAACTATGGTTGAAAAAGTTATGGCCTTTTCACTCTTTGATGAGATATTTCTGCAAATTCAGACTATGTTATGTGAATTATTTGTATCGGTTTTAATTAAAAAACCGATAGTGATCTCCCACATTTGTATTGGTTTTATTGTGAAATCGATAGTGATATTTGCTATTTTGGTCAAAACATAAGGTGCTATGTCAACTATTTCTGTCAGTTTTTTAAAACAACTGATAGTAATATAGTAGCATTTGTGTCGGTTCCGTATAAAAGCGTCTGAATACATACACTATTTGTATCAGTTCTTGTAGGAAAACGACACAGATAAGTTACTTATTTGTATCGGTTTTCATAAAAAAGCGACACAGATAATATAATCATTTGTATCATTTTTTTTATAAAAACCCGACACAGATGGTTGTGTATAGCAGAACTGATGTGTTTGTTGAGTGGCACACATTAGTGTCGGATTTTTATAGGAAACCGATAGTGATAAATGTTATTTGTGTCGGTTTTATATGGAAAACCGATACTGATTGCATCTCATTTGTGTCGCTTTTCCTTTAAAAACCGATACTGATACTCCTTGGAGCAAATAATCAAACACTTAATTGTGTCGGTTTTTTTGTAAAACCGATATTGATGTTTGAATAACTTGTATCAGTTTTTGAATAATGATATTGTACTTATTTGTATCGGTTTTTTAATAAAAACGATACTGATATTTACATCATTTTTGTCGGTTTATTTTTAAAACCGATACTGATGTGTATTGCTGAAGCATGTGAGTCGGAATCATTTGTGTCGGTTTATTGTTAAAACCGATGCTGATTTTGACCTTATTAGTGTCGGTTTATTGTGAAAACCGATACTGATATTTTCATCATTTGTGTTTATTTTTAATAAAACCGATGCTAATTTTGACCTTATTTGTATCGGTTTATTTTAAAAACCGATACTGATGTTAACGTCATTTGTGTCGGTTTTTGAATAAAACCGATACTGAAATTTCCTGGTTTGTGTCGGTTCAATGTTGAAACCGATACAAATATGAATTATTTCTGTCGCTTCTTTTTTAAAAACCGATACCTATACTGCCTTAATTTCTGTCGGTTTGCTAGTAAGACCCGACTGCATTGCCTCTCGGATGCCTTTACCAGCTGCTCGCCAATTGTTTCGGGTGCCAGTTCACCATACTCCCCCGCCAGCCCTAGCTCTTCCCGCCGGCGCCTCCACGCCAGCTCCCAGCGTCGCCCCACCGGGCGCCTACTTCCCGCACCGGCGCCTCCTTCCCCCTCAGCGTCATCGGTCCTAGCTCACCCCGACCGGCGCCTCCTCCCCCCATCGGCGCCGGCTCCCCCTGGCGCCAACTTCCTGCACCAGCGCCTCCTTCCCCCCGAGCATGTTCAGCCGTCGTGACCTCATCCCAGGCCCCACGCTGTCGGCGCCTCCTCGACCAGCTCCCCCCATCGGCGCCGGCTCCCCTCCGGCGCCTACTTCCCGCACCGGCGCCTCCGTCCCCCGGGCATCTTCAGCCGTCGCGACCTCATCCCGGGCCCCACGCTGTCGGATCCTGTACTTATTGTCCTGGTAAATTCTTATCCAACAATCATAATGAAACTATATGGCCAGTCGTTAATTTTGTTAATCTTTTGTACTATTTGGTCCGAATTCATCATGTCTTTTAACCTTTGTATGAGCTGAGCTCACAAAGGGACTTGCCATATTTATGTTGATAATAAATAGAGTAGTCTAATACAAGTTGAGTCTTTGTCTCGGATGCTTCACAATTGTGTAATTTTGCTCTTTGTGATTAAGTCAAATTTCTTTATTGTGCTCGACCTTCGTAATATAGCATGATGAATGGCCAGAACAACAAGTGTGGCAAGGCATTGCCTTTTTTCCATTTCAAATAGCAACACACTAAAAGAAAGCAGTATGACTCAACTATTCAAATCTCACTTTGAACCAATAACAAGATTCTGTCAAAAATGCCTAGTCCATGTATCAATGAAACATATTTAAGGGTCAAGGTGAAAGATATTTTAGAGCACGTGCACGAACCACCAAAAAACTCTATTAATTGGCTGCAGATATATTTTGGTAAGCCTTGCACCACAGGTACACACTGGCAAAAGTTAGTACATGGATTGTAGATGAAGTTTTGGGGTCAAGAAGTCCCTTCACAGTGCTCCATATCAGTGTGAAACCAGGTCTAGAATTTATAATGACATTTGATGTAGTGTATGCATAATTGAGGACATGATTGGTAATTAGAATAGTTGAAAAACAGGCCTATATTTCATCAGTAAGACTCACCTCAGGATAATAATCACCATATATTTTCTGCATATAACGTACCAAATCCCTCACAATCTTGCTAAAGTTCTTCCTGCCATATATGGAGTATAAGTTGAACTATCAACTGCTCAATTTCTCCTTTGTTAAGATCAACAGCTTCATTTGAGCCACCTGCTTGAGCTTTATCAATTTTAATGTCAGATTGGTTGAAATGAGACACTTCTAAACTCATATTAGTACAAACCTCTGGGTGATGCGACATATTACGGGCATAGAACATACAATAAATAATGCACCAACTTACTGGAATCGTAACAAAAGAATGTTGGTTGAGGAAATTTACCTAAATTTGTCCACTTTGCCTTGAACTTATCCATGAGTGCAACAATGTAGCTCTTTGGTCATTAAGTAGCATGTCGTGTAGAAGTGAAACTATAATTTTGGTATGGTGCGAACAAGAAGTCAAAGAAATAATCATTGTGGAGATATAAAGATAATATATGAAGTTTTTAAAAATAGGTGTCCCTAAAGAATAACATTGTTTTGCTATAATTACCAAAATCAAATCCACTGAACAGATTTTGTTTGGATGGAGTAGAGCCAAGATTACTTGCACGCACTTAAACCGTATGCGAACTTATGACTCTATTAGTTGAGATAGTTATTTCAATTATAATTGCATATTATTTTTCTTTTTCATGTCAGCATATGTTAAGAGTTTAGGTTGCGTAACCTACGTCTCCCGTTCGAGAGTGCTTATTTATAAATATGCCGGAATAACATATTTATAAGCAAGCGGTCTCGAATTATCCATGTATTTTGACGAGTTCGAGGATATGTAGTTACGGCAAGTTCTCGTCGTTGTACAACTCACAGAGTAGATTTCGGTAGCGTCTCCCTGGTGTTCTCTGGATACACACCCCTCTTGACATGTTGTCGAGACATGTATCTGGAGAACAACGGGGAGATGCTACCGAAATTTTCTCTGGAGTTGTACAACGGCTCAGGAACTTGCCAGAACCACATATCCTCGAATGGGATTAGGACCAAACCTAGTTAGAGATTAGGAGTTATCATTCGTACGTATTTAGTTGGTCGAGTCTAGTCGGGCGTAGTGTCGAGACTCGAGTGTTTGAGTCGCGTCTTTTGCTTCAGAGTCACCATTAGGTGTGAGTCGTTGTGGAGTCCTACGTTGCTTACTTGTTTTTGGTTGTGAGTGTCTCGTATGTGTTGCATTGCCCTTAGGCACTTGTGAGCAACCATACTACCTTATATTATATCAATAAAGTTGCTAAATAATTTAAGTTACACCTGTCTCCCCACATAAGTTCTTTTACTTGCCTATGCTTTCTTCTTTTCTTAACCTTGGAAGTCTGCAACAGATGGTGAGGACTCGCGGAAACATTGGAGCCAGCGAAAGTGGAGTGAATCGGTGACAACCGTAATGAGAGCCAATCCTCAACCGTCGCAAGTCGATATGTAGAATCAGGAGCCTTTCGGCTGCCCAAACTCAACTTATGAACACGATGGTACGGACCATGCAGAAATATCCAATCATTTCGCTGCGAATGTTCAACACAGGGGTAACCATGGACCACACCCCTACTCAAGGTTATCAGAGTTTATGCGAATTCGTCCACCCACCTTCTCTGGCAACGCCAATCCGATGGAAGCGGACGATTGGCTAAGGACAATTGAAAGGAAGCTGCACATTACCCAGTGTGTGGGACATGAGAGGGTGCTCTATGCCTCTCATCAACTCGAAGGAACTACCGCAGAGTGGTGGGAAAACTTCTGCGCAGCTCATGAAGACCCACAGAGTATTACGTGGGAGGAGTTCACCTACGCTTTCCGCCAATACCATGTACCCAAGGGTATCATGGATCTTAAGAAAGAGGAATTTTGGAGCCTCAAGCAGGGTGGCCAATCAGTGACCGATTACCTGAATAAGTTTACCCAGTTGGCACGCTATGCACCAGAAGATGTAGCTACAGATAAGGCCAGACAATCCCGCTTTATGAAGGGATTAAACGCAGGATTGCAGGTGGGATTGATCACCCACACATTCCCTGACTTTCAAGAGCTAGTTAACAAGACTCTTATTTTGGAGGACAAGCGCCGAGAGTTGGATGACAACAGAAAGCGCAGAATGGCGCAATAAGGAGTCGTCGGGGCAGAGGCAGAGGACGGCACCCAGCAGATTCATCCGGTACCAGCCCAGGCGTGGCGAGGCACCACCGTCGGCAAATCGTCTAGTGGGTCGAATACTCGAGACTCGGCGAGCCGTGGCGCGGTGGAGGAACCTCGCAGCGGCGGGAAGATGTTGTTATCATCGCAGCGAGTTGGGGCACTTCGCCAACAAGCGCAGAAGAAAGGAGGTGCCACCCCAGTCCGTTTTAACCAGGGGAACACACCCGCAAGGACTCCCGTGCCAATTGTGAACCGCAGGGCATCAACATCAGCAACTCCATCTCAAGTAACCGCACGAGGCCGAGCTAATCACATCATCTGCGGATGAAGTCGAGCGCTCTGAGGCGTTGTCTTGGGTAAGTTCCTACTAAACTCGATCAGCTCTTTGTTTTATTCGATTCAGGAGCTTCACATTCATTTGTTTCTCAAGATTTTGCTGTTCGCAATAATTTGGATATTGTGGAACTTAAGTGTGTACTTGTAGTCCAATGCCCTGGATTAGAACTCCGATCAAAAGAAGGATGTTCTGGGGTAAGGTTAATAATTAATGGAATAGAGTTTTTAGCGAACTTAATCGTCCTTAATACCCAAACCCTGGATGTTATCCTGGGAATGGATTGGTTAACCAAACACAAGGCCGTGCTGGACTGCGGAAAAAGAGTTATATCAATTGAGAGCCCGAAGGGAGAAGGGTTGAGTTTGAAGCAAAAGTAGTACGAGATGGACAATTAATGGTCAACGACATGAAGGTATCGACTTGGAGGAAGTTTCCATAGTTAATGAATATCCGGATGTTTTCGGAAGATTTACCGAATGCCGCGGATAGAGATATCGAGTTCGTGATAGAGCTTGTTCGAGGACAGCTCAATAGCTAAGAGACCTTACAGGATGTCCACAGAGGAATTGGTGGAAATGAAGAAGCAAATTGAAGAGCTCACTGGAAAAGGATTCATAAGACCTAGTTCATCGGCATGGGAGCACTGTCTTGTTAAATCAAGAAGAAGGGCGGAGTTTTAGGATGTGTATAGACTATCGTACACTCAATGATGTGACGATAAAGAATAAGTATCCGCTACCCAGGATCGATAATCTTTTTGATCAGTTGAGAGGAGCAGGAGTCTTCTCCAAAATTGATCTCCGATCAGGATACCATCAATTGAAGATCCGATCAGGAGATATTCTGAAGACTACATTTTCGTCAAGATATGGATATTACGAGTTCACAGTGATGTCTTTTGGTTTGACAAATGCACCAGCATATTTCATGAACTTAATGAATAAGGTTTTCATGGAATACTTGGATAAGTTCGTCGTTGTGTTTATTGATGATATTCTTGTCTATTCCAAGACAAGAGAAGAGCACGCCGAACATTTAAGGTTTGTTCTTGAAAAGTTGAGAGAACAACAGTTGTTTGCAAAATTTAGTAAATGTGACTTCTGGAAGAATAAGGTTGAATTTCTTGGACACATAATGACAGCAGAAGGAGTTGCGGTAGATCCAAAGAAAGTGGAGACGGTTTTGCATTGGGAGCAGCCAAAGACGGTAACCCAAATCCGTAGTTTCCTTGGAATGGCAGGATATTACCGTCAATTCATCGAAGGATTCTCCACGATTGCGAGACCTCTTACGCAATTGTTGAAAAAGGAAAAGAAATTCTTATGGACACCTGAGTGTGAGAAGAGTTTTCGGGAGTTGAAGAAAAGATTAACATCAGCACCTGTATTAGTTTTACCTGACATTCATCAAGGCTTCGACATCGATTGTGATGCATCGCGTCAAGGATTGGGATGTGTATTGATGCAAAACCGAAAGGTAATAGGATATGCATCGAGGCAATTGAGGCCGTATGAGGAGAACTATCCGACTCATGATTTGGAATTAGCTGTCGTAGTGTATGCCCTAAAAATATGGCGTCACCATCTCATCGGAAACAGATGTGAAGTGTATACTGATCATAAAAGTCTTAAGTATATCTTCACGCAAGCTGACCTAAATATGAGGCAAAGAAGATGGCTTGAGTTAATCAAAATTATAATGTTGGAATTCATTACCATCCTGGCAAAGCCAACGTGGTGGCGGATGCCTTGAGCAGAAAGAACCACAGTGTAAACATGCTGTTGGAAGCAAGTTAGACAGAATTGTGTTCAGATTTCCAGAAATTGAGATTGGAAGTGGTACCGAAAGGATTTTTGGCAACTTTAGAAGTAAAACCTACCCTGGAAGATCAGATCGGGGAAGGGCAGAGAGATGACAACAAAATCAAGAGAATTAAGGACAAGATGGATCCAGGCAAGGCAAAGGATTTCAAACTGGATGAGAAGGGTACTATGTGGTTTAAAGGGCGCATTTGTGTGCCGAATAAAAAGGAATTGAAGCAGATAATTTTGGAGGAGGCCCATGACTCCAAAGACTCAATTCATCCAGGAAGTGTGAAAATGTATCAAGATTTAAAGGAAAGATTTTGGTGGCCAAGCATGAAACGGGAAGTCGCCGAATATGTTGCATTATGTGACATATGCCAAAGAGTCAAAGCTATGCACCAGAGACCAGCAGGGCTATTACAACCCCTAAAGATACCTGAATGGAAATGGAAAGAGATTGGTATGGATTTCATAACCGGGTTGCCCAAGACTCAAGGGGGATATGATTCCATATGGGTCATAGTAGATCGTTTAACTAAAGTGGCACACTTCATACCGGTAAAGACCACTTATTAGGAGACCGGTTAGCGGAACTTTATATGGCACGAATTGTCATTTGCAGAGTGCAAAAAAGATAGTGTCGGACAGAGGTACCCAATTTACCTCCAGATTTTGGGGTAAGCTACATGAGGCAATGGAGACTCATTTGAACTTGATCTGCCCACCACCCATAAGCGGATGGTCAAGCGAGAGAGTTAACCGGTATTGGAAGATATCTTTGAGAGCTTGTGCGCTAGCATATTACGCCGTGGGACAAATGTTTACCCTATCTTGAGTTCAGCTATAATACTTGATTACCAATCAAGTTTACAGATGTCTCCATTTGAAGCTTTGTATGGTCGATCTGTCGAACACCATTGAATTGGACCGAGACAATTGAGCGACATGTTTTTGGACGGACATTCTTGAAAGTAGAAGAAACGATCATACGATCGGGGAAAGGCCAAGATTGCTCAATCAAGGCAGAAGAGTTATGCTGACAATCGCCGCAGGGAATTGAGCTTTGAACCTGGAGACTTTGTGTACCTCAGAGTCACACCACTCAAGGGAGTTAGAAGATTCCACGCAAGAGGGAAGCTCGCACCCAGATATGTCGGGCCGTTCAAAATCCTGAGCCGTAGAGGAGAAGTTGCATATCAATTGGAGTTGCCACACTCCTTGGCAGGAGTGCATGACGTATTCCATGTGTCTCAATTGAAGAAGTGTCTCCGAGTACCGGAGGAGCAAACACCTTTGGAGGCAATTGAGCTGCAAGAAGATCTGACTTACAAAGAGCATCCGGTGAAGATTCTAGATATAATGGACACAGAGACAAGGAACAAGTCAACACGGTTCTGCAGAGTTCAG
Source organism: Otatea glauca (assembly GCA_036346275.1). Classification (NCBI taxonomy): domain Eukaryota; kingdom Viridiplantae; phylum Streptophyta; class Magnoliopsida; order Poales; family Poaceae; genus Otatea; species Otatea glauca. Next base: position 37,207,555 of record CM070719.1, read on the forward strand.
TGGAGCAACCATTCGAAAAGTGAAGCAACGTGGGAACGTGAAGAAGACCTAAAGAAGGAGTTTCGTGACCTGTTTCTTTGCTTGACACGAATCTCGGGACGAGATTACATTAAGGGGGGAGGTTTGTAACACTCTAAAATTTGCTCTAATTTAAAATTTGGAGTATTTTTGGTTTTTGAGAATTTCTGAGAAATTAATAGAATTTAATTTTGATTTACTCATTTATGATCTTTCTTGAATTAAATTAAATTCATGCAAAATTTTATGCAAAGTTTTATTGAAAATATTTTATTTGAGTTCCAACTGTCTCAAAATATTTTCCAGAATTTTTCTAGAATTTTTCTGATATTTTTACTATTTTCTTTGGCCAAAACTATTTTCTCGAATTATTTTAATGAAAAAGGTTTTAAAAACGGCTGTGAATAGTATTGGGCCGAGCCAGTTACTGTGCGCACTGTTGGCCCAGCCCAACGAAACCCTAATCGCCGCCGGCAGGTGACCGTCCGATCGGGATCGGATGGACCGGATGAAGCCGCGTTGCGTGAATTTTTGGTTCATCGATCTGTTGCCACGTGGATGGCTAGGATTGCACCACGTCGCTTCGCTGTGCGTTTCCGAAAACGTCGCCGCCGCGCGTTACGGCCGGAGATTTTGTGTGCGATTAACGCCGGCGTGTTTATTCTTCCTCTTCTTAAGCTAATGCACCGTGTAGAGCATTTCCTTCTGCACAGTTTGCCCCATCTCTCCCTCACCGAGACTAACCGTAGCAGTCGCACGAGCTCGCCGTAGTTCCGAGACGTTTCGGCCGTCTTTACGCTACCGCCGTTCCCTCTCCGTCGTCGTTGAGGCCACTGGAGTAATCCTTGCGCCGAGCCGCGTCTACCCATCTACTTCGTGTCGCCGGAAAAGCCCCGCAGCGCCGTCGCAGCGATCGTCTTCTTCCTCTCCGGCGAGATCTGTGTCGCCGCGACATCACTGCCAGCTGAGCTTCGTCGACCGTCCGATCATCGCCAAACACTCCAGATTCGTCCACGTCGCCATTTAAACAGTAATCCTCATCTTCACCCTTCAGCCGTTGGATCTAATCAACGGTTTAGATTGCTCCGCCTAGATTCATGTCAGTTTAATCTCAGTCGTTAGATCTAGATCGTAGGGTGTATATTTTGCCGCGTCGCGTAAGTACCGTAGCTGTTGGATGCACGCTGGTCGTCTTGGATCGTGCCGCGTGTCACGCCCACAGTAAGCCAGAGTCGAAACCTGGGCTCATCTCGGTCGTTCATTTTAAATCGGATGCACGAGATCGCACCGCGCATCGGGCCAGTTCCGTGTGGAGCATGTCGCGCAGAAATCGAGGAGCCAGCGCCGCCGTTTCTGTCGAGGTCGCATGATTAATCGTAGTCATCCGATCGGGATCCAATGGCCACGGTGAAGCCACGTGTTGGTTCTGTTGGATCTGAGTAGAAACGTCGCGTCAATCTCAGCCGTTCGTTTTAAAATCGGATGGATGAGATTGAATCGAGTTTCGATTGTCAGATTAACGCCGCGTGTCGATCGGTGATTGGTGGACCGTGCATCGAGTGACGCCTTGATACATCGTCGGCCGGTGCATGTGCCGCGATAGCGGTGAGTCCACCATAGACCCGCACTGTTTCATAGACCGAGGCGACGTGGTAGCACCAGGAGCTGCCACGTGTCATGCTGACGTCATCGCTGACGTCATAAATATTTTTGTATATAAAAATATTTTGGCCGAAATTCTTTTTTGTGCTGACATCATCATGATGCGATGCTAACATCATAAATGCGATTTTTCAGTATAGAAATAATTCGGAAAAATCGGATTTTCTAATTTCTGTATTTTCAGATTTTATTCAAACTTCAAATGACTATAACTTTTGCATTTTAACTCGGATTTGGGTGATTCAAATTTATAAAAATTTATAAAATTGTGATCTATTTAATGCTGAATTTTATTTGAATTTTTGAGGTTTTTTAGCCCTCTGTATTAGTTATTTATTGCATATATTGTTTGTACGCGTAGACGCAAATTTGCCGGAAGGTTTCGAGGAAGAGTTCGTCGCTCAAGACCAAGCTTCGGGACACGACCAGCAACTCTTTGAAGGCAAGTGATGCTTTGATCATTTTGTTCCCAGATTTTAAAATGTAATTTATGCTTTGAAATTATGCATGCTTATTTATTAAAAATGAATTTAAATTAATTTGGGATAATGTAGTTAATCAACCCATTTTGTTATGCCACCATGAAATTATTAATTGTATGCCCTAAATCATTGTCACCCTAAGTTTGATTATATTAGTTGGATGTTAATACTATGCTAACACGGGAGGCTAGACCGTGAATAGATGCTTAGCCTGGCAACGAATCATGAATAATCTTTCGAAAAAATGCTACAATATTGACTAATGGAATATTGAATGTATTTTGAAAGTGGTGTGATGTTGCCACCTCATGACATTGAAGTATGGAGACCTGTGTGGTTCCATACCGATGTTGAGTTATTGCTGGCATGTGTTGCACAATAATCAACTGGGTGGGAAATGATTTAGACTGGGGCAAGTGGCAAGAGGTGTGTGCTAGGTGGGCTGTGTGGCATTGGGTTGATGAGTGTTGTGAGTCCATGTGCCACAATGGGTCGTGTGCCACTGTTGAGTCTTTGGAAGTCTTGCCTTAGTCGATTAAGGACTTCACCTTGCAAGCCTTTGATCCGAGTCACCGTACAACCACATGTGCGGAATGGGACGGACCTAGTTGATTAGGGTTACGATATCTTTCCTCCGATACCTCGGGGTGACGATTGCAGGGGTGTATCTCATGACGGGAGTGTACTGTGCTACGGCTTGGTGCCCATCCAGCGGTGTTTGACCTGTCCTATACTTGGCTCTGTGTGAGGGAAGTGATAGTGAGGGTAATCTGGGAGAGGTTCTTTGGTTAAGGTAGAGGTTCCTGAAAAGCTTTGTTGCGGACAATCACCTGTGTGGTGAGCGACTGTATCTTGTGGGTAAAGTGTACAACCTTTGCAGAGTGTCAAAACTATTCGAATAGCCGTGCTCATGTAATGAGCATTGCTCGGGATTACAAATCAAGGTTAGATCTTCAAAAACAAAATGTGGGAAGGGTGGCTGTGTGCCAGTGTTAAAAATGAACTGTTAAGGCTGTGTGCCAAAAATCTTCAAAGAAAAACCATTTGAAGAAATTAGTATTAATTATAATTGTTTCACTGCTTTAATCTAAATAAGATACTGGTTTAAAAATGCTGTTCGATGTAAAATAACCAATTAAGCCAATCCTTTGGAATAAGCTTTGCATATAGTAATAGCGCTGCATTCTGTGCATTACTTGTTGAGTGCCTTGTGTACTCACCCCTCCTTGCTTATCAATCCCAACATCAGTGGAGGAGTCTACATTAGCGTGGGAGGAGGAGTACAATGAGAATTCGGACAATTAGGGGGCAAGCCTAGTCGGTTGCCCGTGGCAAGATGAAGGCTTCCACGACATTTATTTTATTCCGCTGCTATTTCTTTTACTCTGAATAATGTAAGCCCTGCGTGGCTGATTTTATGTAAGGAGACCATAAGGTCGCATACAACTCGAGTTTATATAAATGTTTGCACTATTTATTCTTATATCGCTGTGAATGTCTGTGATGTGCAACCCTGTAAGACTGTGTGTGCTAGCGTGATCCTGGACTAGCACAGAATACACAGAGGGTTCGGATTTGCAGATTTGGGTCCCGACAGGCGACGGCTCGGATCCGCACACTAAAAAGCGGAAGAGAGACCGCGGCAGCGGTAGCGGCCGGCTACGCGTGGTTGCTGTGATGAATAGTGAGCGCGAGGTAATGGAAGTGCAGCATCCCGACCAGGGGCAGCCGCGACCCGACCAGGGAAGACCTCGACCTCAGCAAGATCGACCACGACCTCAACGAACACAATACTTACCCCAACAGGGGTAGAATCGGCTTGGGCCCTAGCAAGGTGACACCCGACCACCGGGTGCCGAGGTGCGACCCAAGTATTATTCTGACAAGTTCTGCCTGTTCCATAAGGCCCACGACCATGACCTGCGAAACTGCAGGACCTGGCAGAACAAGTTGGACGCCTTTTACGATGCGCGTGGAGAGATGCCGATGCTCCCGAAGGAGAACGAGCGACTCGACAGGGTCAATGCCGGTGGAGACTTGGAATTCCTCAACCTGGAGTTTCAGCAGGGTGACCGCCACGTCGATGTAATCTTCAGTGGGTAGTCGGCGTATCAATCTCTGCGTGACCTCAAAGACGCCGTGCGAACCGTATACCAAGCCTCTACTGGGAAGCCCGCTGACCAGCCTAGCAAGTGTGCTGGAATCCCGATTACTTTCTCCTAGGATGATGCTTCCCCAGGAATGACTAAGGATCTCAAGACCGCTCTGGTCGTGACCCCGACCATAAGCAATACTGTGGTCAGGCGAGGCATGGTCGATGGGGACAAATCCCTCAACTTGCTCTTAGCGAGCACGCTAGACCGAATGCAGATTCCCCGATCGAAGATCAAGAACATAGTAGTTCCCTTCTTCATCATTGTACCAGGGACCTCCACCACACCACTCGGGCAAGTGGTTCTGCCTATTACCTTCGGCGACTCCACCAACTTCCGCACCGAGCTGGTTACCTTCGAGGTGGTCGACGAAGACCTTCCCTACAATGCCATACTCGGGCATCCGGCGTTGATCAAGTTCATGGCGTCAAACCATTATGGCCACCACTGCATGAAGCTTCCAGGGCCCAATGGCGTTATATCAGTCCACAGCAACCTCAAGGCAGCGCACGGTTGCGAGGAGAAGGCCTTGGCGCTTGCCGGCATGCTGCCCCAGCGAGGCTCCGAAATAGATTCGAAAAGTGCTTGCCACAAGACGACGATCCAGCCCAGTGTTGTGACGAAGGCTGTGTAGCTCGAAGAGGGCGACTCGAGCAGGAGCATCCACATCGCCTCCGAGCTCAATTCGAAATAGGAACTCGAGCTCGTCACCTTCCTTCGCACCAACAAAAACATATTCGCTTGGGAACCGGCAAACATGCCAGGAGTCCCGAAGGAGGTGATGAAGCACAAGTTGCAAATAAGGCCTTGCTGCCGACCTGTATGCTAGAAGCTACGCCGCTTCTCTCCCGAAAATATGATGATAATAAAGGAATACCTTGACAAGCTCTTAAAGGTCGGCTTCATTCATGAGATTGACTATTCCGAATGGCTAGCCAACCTAGTTATCGTGCAGAAGAAAGGCAGGAAGTGGAGGATGTGCGTTGACCATATGGGCCTGAACTCGGTGTACCCGAAGGATAATTTCCCTCTTTCGTGCATAGACCAGATCATCGATTCCATCACCAATGCCAAGATGCTGAGCTTTCTCGATGCCTACTCTGGCTGTCATCAAATCAAGCTCGCAGTCGACGATGAAGACAAGATGGCCTTCATCACACTGTTTGGAACGTCCTGCTACATGATCATGTCATTCGTCCTGCGCAATGCGGGCGCAACGTTTCAGCGGTTGATGTTCAAAACCTTCGACCCTCAGATTAGCCGCAACCTCAAGATCTACATCAACGACATCATGGTCAAGAGCTCTTCTGAACATGACCACATCAACGACCTCGCGGAGACCTTCTCCAACCTGAACAAGCACTCAAGGGAAGTGGAGGATGTACTTCGACGGTTCTAGGTTGTTCGAGCGCTTGAGGGCTGGTATTCTCATCATCACACCCTGGGGAGACAAACGGAGGTATGTGATTCGTTTTGTTTTTCCCGCAACTAATAACATGGTGAAGTATGTGGCCCTTTTGGCAGGTCTCTGAGCCTGCAAGTCGCTGGGTGTGCACTGGCTGGTCATCAAGGGCGACTCCCAGGTCGTCGTCAACCAGTACAACAAAGACTACCAGTGCTCAGAGGGCTCGATGGCCAGGTACCTCGCCGAGGTGCGCAAGATGGAGAAGTAGTTCCGGAACTTCGAGATCAAGCATGTGCCCAGTAAGGACAACTCCAGCGCCAACCACCTATCCAAGCTCGGGTCGTCTGGTGGTGAGATTCTGCCAGATGTCATCCTCGAGACCTTGGTGACACCCTCCATCACCGACTAAGAAGATTCGGTCGCCCTCCTCGTGAGTGTTCCCTCGTGGATGGAGCCGATTACCATGTACCTCGACCGGGGCGAGCTCCCGGATGACCCGACCGAGAGGAGCAGAATTAGGCGTCGAGTGAGCTCATACAAGCTCGTTAACGGGCAACTCTATCACTAGGGCACCCTGGGTGTTCTGTCGAAGTGTGTTGCCCCGGAGAAAGGAAAGTACCTGCTCAATGATATCCATTCGGGCCTCTACGGTGCGCATTCCACTTTCAGGACTATGGTTGTGAAAGCATTTCGCATGGGATTCTATTGGTCGATGGCGCTCCAGGATGCTGGGATATCGTCTGCACCTGTCGAGCCTACCAGTTCCATGCTCAGAAGACAAGTCAGCAGGCTTACACCCTCCAGACCATCCCACTCGTGTGGCCATTCTCGACTTGGGGCCTTGACATCCTCGGACCTTTCCCTCAAGCGGTCGGGGCGAAGAAGTTCCTGTTCGTCGCCTGGATACCTTCACCAAGTGGATCGAGGCCGAACCAGTCTCGGTCATAACCGCCTGGGCCGCAGTAAGGTTTTTTCACTTGTTTGTGGTAACACGGCATGGGGTCCCATGCAGGATCATTACTGACAATGGATCATAGTTTACCAGCAAGCTATTTCAAGAATACTACGAAGTCATGGGCACCAGGGTCTGCTATGCCTCAGTGGCTCACCTGCATAGCAACGGAGCGGTCGAGCGCACCAACGGACAGATCGTCCAGGGTGTCAAGAGGCGAGTATTCGATGAGCTCGAACAATACGGCCAGGCCTAGGTGGACGAGCTTCCCACCGTCCTTTGGTCTGTTCGCATTACGACCAGCCGAGCGATAGGGTCTACCCCTTTCCAGCTCGTGTTCGATGTTGAACCCGTCCTGCCTGCTGAGATCACGCTAGGGTCAGCTCAGTCGACCAAGTTGACTTCGATCAAGAGCGGTTGTCCCCAAAGTGGGAGGGCCCCTACAACATCGTTTCAGCAGATCGCACAGGAACTTACCGGCTGGCAATACCCAATGGCAGAGAGCTCATGAACTCATGGAACATCGACCAACTCCGAAAATTTCATGTGTAACACTCTTATTTTGATTTGCAATAAAAGTTCTTTTTTGCCTATGTTTGTGCCTCTTTACGCTTCTTTACATCTCCTATGCCTCGACTCGAGCATTGTGATCTCGAGGTTCACGTTCAGGGGTCATGCCAGCAGTAAGCCAATTCTTATCGCGTCATGGCTCCCCCCTATAGTAGGACTTGAACCAGAGGCCATGCTCAATTTCGGCGAGCATACGTGATTCGCACGCAGGTCGACTCGAGCATTGTGATCTCGAGGTTCACCTTCAGGGGTCACATCAGTAGTAAGCCGATTCTTATCGCGTCACAGCTCCCCCCTATAGTAGGACTTGAACCAGAGGCCACACTTGAGTTCGGCGAGCATGCGTGCTTCGCGCACAGGTCTGTCCCGAGTGCTGCCAAGCCCGACCTAAGAGTTTTAAGATCTATTGTGCGCTCGAGTTCACCCTTGAGTGTTCCCAAGCTCGGCCTCACTCGCGCGGGATGCACGACTAATGCTGCTAAACGACTTCGTCTTAAGTCTTGTACAGGTCTCTCTCACGACTCCGACCTGTGTGAGGTCAATGATGCCCAATCTCGACTACTCCGACTACGATAGCCTTGACTAGCATGGGATTGAAATAGGGAAGAAGACAAAGGGACAAGCACAAACAGCTAAGCTTGGGCCTAGTGGGCTGTGCTCGAGGACCTCGACCATAGCGGAGGCTGGGCAAAGGAGTACTACCCTAAAAAACAGACAAGTCTAAGTCTGTTTATTCATTCATTGAAAAGTTTTTTATTTATTCATGATCGTGCCTTCTTTACATTTCCTTGCATTTGTTTGAGCCTCAACCTGAGCGTCGCGATCTCGCGGTACACCTCCAGGGGCCACGCCAGTAGTAAGCAGATTCTTATCGCATCACGGCTCTCCCCTGTAGCAGGACTTGGACGAGAGACTGCGCTCAGCTTCGAGCAAACATGTATGCTTCGCGCAAAAGTCAGGCCTGAGTACTGCCAAACCCGACCTAAGAGCAATAAGATCCCTCATGCGCTCGAGTTCGCCTTTTAGTTTTCCTGAGCTCGACCTTCCTCGCACAGGGCTATTGTTGCTACATGACTTCCCTTCAAGTCTTTTACAGGCCTCCCTAATAGGTCAGAATCGTTAAACAACCCATGACGAAGTTGCTCGACCTCAACTACTACGGCCTATTTCTTCCACAATCTGTGCCCAAGACTGGTAATGCTCGGTCTAGACCGCAGTGGGGGCCAGACAAGGGAGTACTGCACTACTCTTTTTTGAACAAAAATCATGTTATTGACTAATTCATATTTACAAGGAGGAGTAGGCATTTTTGTCCCTCATTTTTTTCCTGTGTACAGGTCTTCCATGTCACGGGCAAGCTTCTCCTGCTCGAGCTCGGCGATCTTCACCCTCAGCGCTGAGAGCTCGCCTTGAAGGTGGTGCACCTCGATTGCGGAGCTCGCAGCGCGATTGCGCTCGTCTTGGAGTTGAGCCAGGGTGCTTTTTCCCGTCCTGTTCGCCTGCCCCAGCTTCTCCTCGAGCTCAGTGACCTTCGCCTTGAGCTCGGCAGAGGCCTTCGCTGGGGCAGCAGCTTGCTCCACGACCTGCTTCCGCAGCTCCTCCGCCTTCGCGTGTGCGGTTTGAAGGGCTCCTACTGCTTTCGTGAGCTTGGCCTCGAGGGTCTTGGCCGCCCTTGCGCGCTTGGCCTCGAGGGCTTCGACAGCCTTCTCGCGCTCGGTGGCGGTGGCTTGGGCAAGCTCGGCGATGTGGGCCATAGTCCTCTACTCCGCCTCCTCTTGCTCGACCAGCAGGGTCTCTTCGAGCCAAGCGATGTGGGCCTCCCGCTCCGACACCACGTCGAGGACCACCTTCAGCTCGGCGGTGTGCCCGTGCAGACCTTGGAGCCCTTGGGCGATTAGGCTTACCTCCTGCAAAATTCAAGAGAATTCATGCGACCATTAAGAAGATGGATGATTACGAGCTTACTCACCTGACTGAGTCGGCCCTCATACTCACGACGGAGAGACCTAACGGTCCCGTCGCCTGGTTCGACCGTCTCTAGCACGCCACAGCCCCCTGCCGAGGACGAGGCGGCTGCGTTGGCTCCCACCGGTGCGGACTCGATTTCGCCCGTCAAAGCCTCGACCCGCACCATCTCGGCTAGCCCGGACCTCATCTCGGTCGCAGAAACTAGGATCCCAGAGAAGAGCAGCGAAAAAGTAAAATTATGGGAAAGTGTTACAACGCAAAGGGACAAGAAATGCTGTCCTACCTCACTGGCCCGCAGGAACCTCTGAGACAATCGCGGCGGTCGGTGCCTCGGCCTCACCGGTCATAGCGGCCCCGACCTCGGGCTCGTCCCCGTCGGTCCCGACTTTGACGGCCGGGGTGCCTTCGGCTTCACCTCTCACGGTGACTTGGGCCTGCCGCGAGCGAGGGCGGCAGACCAGGAGGAAGTCGTCCCGAAGGATCGAAATGGCGATCACAGGGGCGGTGAATGATCCTAAATAAAATTTTCCCCCACTCAAAGTACTCCAAACATTCTCGCAACAAAAATCTAAAACACCCAAAGATTTTCGTTCAAACTGGTGCTTCTCAGATTCGCACACCCTCCAAAACCCGAACAACTAGACAACTATGTGTACACCTAGCTTACATGGTTGAGAACCATGAACCATGTTAGGGATGTTTTAATCACAATCCTGGTTGTTAAGTTTCCAAACAAAAAGGAATCAATTCAATGACTTCTTTTCTAAAAGAGATAAAGCTAAAAACAACAAAGTCTCTTTTTAGAAAAGTAAAAGCCGATTTTCCAGGAATTGTCCTCAATTGGACCAGGTGGTTGGTGAGTTTCTGTTGCTCTAAAATTTTTGAGAATTTGTTTTCTCATGATCAATTGAATCGTGAAGTAGTCCACCAACAATCATGTTAAAAAGCTTTGTATAATAGACATGAAAAATCAAGTATTACAAATAGTCAGGAACTTCGACCAGAAAGTTTGAGGCTCGGTTTTCACTTCATAGCGCTCAAACGGTGCAACCAGTGGAGTCACAAATTTTTCTAGAGATGGATATATGAGTCACTCACCTTCTCCAATAAGAATAACTCAAAAAGCATTTTTCTAAAAATAAAAAACTAACTGCTGCGCGAAGAACAAGTTCTGGACAGAATGACAACTTGATAGAAAACTTGATCTTTAGTCTATCCTAGGCTGCAAGAGAAGCGTAAAACCATATAAACACCCTCAAGACATCTTAGAACAGCAGCATTTAGAAGGAGGGGAGGCAAATCCAAATTGCGAGAAAGTAAATTACGAGAATGTACATGCGGGAAAGTAAATGCTGAATTTAAATTGCATAAAGTAAAGACATAATGTAAATGCGTAATTTAAATTCACAATAAGGTAAAGAAAATTTTTGTAGTTTCTAGATGGAAGGTTTACAAAGCCTCACTTGATGTGGGCAAAAGCTCAAAGGAGCAACTCAAACCCTCAAAGGAAGAAGGCCACCCTTTACCCCTATTTATACTACTCATGGGCCACCTACCACCCTTGGATGAGTCCCTCAACCCTAGAGCACTCATCAAGGGCTAGGATTAACCACTCAACCAGCCATGCAAGGGTTCACCCAAAACCCACAACACATAATGGGTTTTCTTGCACGGTTCTCAAAGCACACTAACTAGACCCATTAACCTATCAACTAGACCAAGATCCAATGGTCCTCATTGATCCACGCAGCGCCTAGCTAGCATCTCATCCATTCCTTGTCTTCACGGCTTACCATGACTCCGTCTCCGATCATATTCCAGCGATCACCGACCGTCTGGACCTTCGACACTCCACACCTAGTCTCGGTCATCCTTCGCCTCACCATGATCTAGCATCGTCGACTTGCAACCATCAAAAATAAGGAAACTCCTCACATAGCAATGCCCACAAAGATATGCAAGAAATTCATCAAAGTCCACACTTTGAAATTCATTTTTGTTCGTTCTAGCCGATGCTGTTAGTGTTATGCCCTTGAGGCAATCATTTAGATGATTGTAACATGACTATGTTTATGAATAATAATATGATTATTGGTCCAATGAATGTATATCATTGTATTGATCAACAAGTATGTGACTTGATTATGAAGCTTTTTACTTAATGATGTAATTCGATAAATATCTCTGATCGGATATCATCGTATAGGACTACGATGAATAGATCAGCACATGTAGTGATCGATGATCATGCTTCATAGATCATGGGATATGGAGATATCATCTCTACATTGTGGACCATGTTGAAGAACATGGGTTAGATAGACCCGCTATGGGACATCTGCGAGAATGTTTCATTCTTATGTGTCATCAGTGTATCTCATACCTAGAAGATGTATGATCCTTAGACCTCGAGATTGTCATATTCCCTACATGTGTAATAGTTTTCCTTGGGGCTATCAAACACTACTTCCTAACAGGATAGTTATAAAGGTAGCTTTCATGTTTACTATGAAACGTGCAGAGGAAGTGAGCGATCAAGATGGAATTTGCCACTCCAATGAAACGGAGATATATGACAAGGCCACTCGTGTGATATGATTAAGAAAGTGCATGGCCATGCCGTGATTGAGAGTCAATCACAACTTATTAATATATCACGGATCACGAGAGATGGATTGAATCATCAAAGGATGACATGCTTCTCGCCTTGAGATCAATCTTCATATACTTGGCAAAGGGATTATTACATGAGTTCTTTTGATAGGTTACATCGATTTGATCACAAAGTATGTTTGGGAGTTGGCATACTTTGCAAGAAGCCGCTACCAACTATTGGATTGAAAAGGAGTTTTCCGAATCCATGTCCAAGCGTATGTGAACTCGCAGGTCACACACTTAATGGGTGGGACGCATTAATTTGGATTGGATCCGTAATTAATGAACCTCGTGGGCTTAGCATCTTTGGTGGGCCTGGTTTGGGGTTTCATCTCGTGGCTATATAAGGAGGAGGAGGAGGCGCAGGTGTGCTTTCCACGGTTTAGGTTTGATTCACTTGAAACCTAGCCTCCTCCTCTCGCTGCCCTCGCCGAGCGACTAGGTGCTTGCACACCGACGCACGGCGTTCCATCTCCGGGCGTGTGGACTCTGCGGTGACGCTGCGATCAAGGGCGTGGGAGGGCGATCCACGGCGAGGCGAGGACGATCCACTACATCGACGCAACGATCGCGGGCGAGGGCGAACCACTACATCGACGCGAAGGATTCCGCAACTGCGCGTCTAGTGGTAATCTTATCTATGATCCCCTTCTTGCGAGTAGCTTTATGGTTGCGCGGTAGTTTTTTTTTGTGCTAGCGTAGCATACCGCGTTTCCCTTCAGATGCTACCGCCCATGGTGGACCGGTACTACCGCACTAAGGCCGGTAGCACCGCACAGCACAAACACCAGAGAAACCCCTCTCTGGAATTATCACACCGCTCCTCAGTCTGGTGCTACCGCTCGCCCAGTAGCACCGGGCTACGATGGCCGATAGCACCACCCAACCAGAACCCTGAAATACACTCTCTCTGGAAATATTGCACCGGCCATTTGGTCCGGTGCTACCGCTAGTCCGGTAGCACCACGCTACCATGGCCGGTAGCACTGGGAAAACAGAGAAGACCTCAAATTGCTTCCATTTGAAAATCCATTTCAAATCAAACTCAAACAAGAGCAAACCAAGCTCAAAATTAGTCAAATACTCATCACAAATCTGGGTATGCCTCCACATGGTCCTTCACGTCCTCGTCCTCAGACTCGCCCTGGACAACGACCATAGTCAAAGGTCATCGACGACCAGACGCAACCACAGCCGCACCCCGGATGTTACGGCGCTCAAAGCGATCGGGACGTTCCCGATGCCGCGATGAGTGCGGGCGAGCACTTGGGGTCTGCAGTAGGGAAAACTTCTAAGCAAGAGAAGAAAGGGAACCTACGCTATGACCTAAAGGAGATAAAAGATCGCACATACCTGGATCGTGAGCCTCCGTCTAGTAGAGGGGCGCTGGGGATCTTGGTGCCCCGCCTCCGCCACGGCGGCAGGGGCGTCCCCTCTCCGGGCGCCCTGCGAGGGCGACCTCGCAACCTACAGGGGCTCTGAGCTCCCCGCGGTGGCTGTAACATCACCTAGCGATGGGGACTTTGGTGTCGCCCCTGAGTCTGAGGTCCTTGCGGCAGCCGCTGCCTTCTGTTGCTGTTAGAGACGAGGGGATGTTAGGGATGGCAACAACCGAGGGATTGAGCTCGAGCATTATCGGGCTCGATCAAGGAGGCCTACCACAATACGGTCGCCCCACTCGATGTGTTGCTTCTTCGGGGCGCTGGTCCCCGGGGCGCCTAGAGCCGGTCTCTTGTGTGCTTTCTTGCTCTTGTTCACTCCAGGGAGCGGCAGCATCCACCTCGCTGTTTCCAAGAGCTCCTCATGCTCCTACAATTATGAAGCAAAAGTCAGTACGAGCTCGAGCACTTCCGAGCTCGACCTTGGCGCGAGATGGGTTACCTTGCTACTCTGCCTCAACACGTTCTTGGGGATGGGGTCATCTGTGGTGTAGTTAAACGCCGCCTTCCCGAACATCTCGAACATCCTCGCCGCTATCTAGGACTCCAGCGGGGATCCTAGTGAAAATGGGGCCATCAATAAGAGTTCAACCGAACTTGAGAGCTCCCTAGCTCGAAGGTACTTACCGTTTGGACCTTCTCAGGTAAGGTCATCCCTCCCCTTAATCTCATAGAATGGGTGCACCCTCTTCCGCAAGAGTAACACCTGGTTCCGCAAGAAGTCAAAGGCGATGGCCTGACCGGTGAGATCACACGTCACGCAGATGTGGATGGCTGCGGTGGCCTCCTGGTCTGCCGCCAAGTCTTCAGGGTCGGGGGTCTAGCGCTTGCTATCGATGGGAGTCCTGTTGTACGCGAGCGCTGCCTTCTCCCCTCTTCAGGTAAAACCACCTCTCGGTCCATGGCCCATGGGAATCTCGAGCATGGATCGGGGGGTAGGAGCAAAGAAACCCCGTCCGTAGCCGGAAGTAGAGACACCCAACCACGGGGTCCTTTGAGGTGCGGAACAAGGAATAGAAGCAGAAGAAAAGCGAGGGGGTTGGAAGGATTCCCAGGAACCCTTCGCACATGTGCGAAAAGATGGAGAGGAGAAGAATGCAGTTGGGTACCAGATTAACCAGCTCAATCTTGCACTGTGCGAGAACCGCTGCTGCGAAGTCGCTCTCCGACATCCGCAGGCCGAAGAGCATGTATTGCTCGGTGCTGACAAGCTCGTCTGCCTGGGGTTGCGACTCGGCCTCAGCACCCGGCAGCCGCCATGTCGCTGGGTCCAGCATCCCCAGTGTCTCGAGCTCTTTCATCTGCTCCAGGGTCATCGTGCTCCTCCCGAACTTGGCCATGGGTTTTGGCTAAGTTTTGGGTCGAGAGAGGAAGATTGCGAGAGTGGGTCAGGAAGACGGAAGAGCGCTAGGGTTCGGCGTAAGAAGGATTTGGGGAATCCTCTAAGGAAGATAACGGTTCAGGATTTAAAGGGCCCAATCGTCGAAGCAAGCACCAGTTACGCCTCAAAAGGAGCGTCACGGTTCCTGCGATGGGATTCAAAGCGCCGTGAGTTACTCCCCCAATTTCTCCGCCCGAGAACCGCGGCGTCAAAGTCTGAGCATTTCCGGGCGCGACCACGCTATGGATCTTCGCGCGGTCCTGACCCAGACTCGAGCTTGAGCGTTTCCAAGCTCAGCCAGGGAGCCGTCCCCTTCTCCAGGTCATCAGACTCAAGGTCATCCTGAGCTTTAGGATTACTACTTGAGCCTTGGGGGCTAGCTGTCAGGGACTGGTTAGCCTGCACAGGCAATGACCGCTGGGCTCGAGCTCACTCGACCAAGGCCCAAGCTCACTCGACCAAGGATTGAGCTCACTCGACCAAGGACAAAGTGAAGAGGAACGCGGTATGCTACGCTAGCACAAAAAAAATCTACCGCGTAACCAGAAAGCTACTCGCAAGAAGGGGATCATAGATAAGATTACCACTAGACGCGCAGTTGCGGAATCCTTCGAGCGTCGATGTAGTGGATCGTCCTCGCCGCAGTCGTTGCGTCGATGTAGTGGATCGTCCTCGCCTTTCCGTGGATCGTCCTCCCACGCCAGCGATCAAAGCGGCGTCACCGCAGAGTCCACACGCCCGAGATGGAACGCCGTGCGTCGTGTGCAAGCACCGTCGCTCGGCGAGGGGCGAAAGGAGTAGGCTAGGGTTTCGAGTGAATCACTCCTAAACCGTGGAAAGCACACCTGCGCCTCCCTCCTCCCCTCCTTATATAGCCACGAGATGAAACCTAAACTAGGGCCCATCGTGCTAAGCCCACGAGGTTCATTAATTACGGATCAATCCAAATTAATGCGCCCCACCATTAAGTGTGTGACCTGCGAGTTCACGTATGTTTGGGCGTGGATTGGAAAACTCCTTTTCAATCCAATAGTTGGTAGTGGCTTCTTGCAAAGTATGCCAACTCCCAAACATACTATGATCAAATCGACGAGAACCTATCAAAAGTACTCATGTAATAATCCCTTTGCCAAGTATATGAAGATTGATCTCAAGGCGAGAAGCATGTCATCCTTTGATGATTCAATCCATCTCTCGTATCCGTGATATATTAATAAGTTGTGATTGACTCCTCAATCACGGCATGGCCATGCACTTCCTTAATCATATCACACAGTGGCCTTGTCATATATCTCCGTTTCATTGGAGTGGCAAATTCCATCTTGATCGCTCACTTCCTCTCGCACGTTTCATAGTAAACATGAAAGCTACCTTTATAACTATCCGGTTAGGAAGTAGTGTTTGATAGCCCCAAGGAAAACTATTACACATGTAGGTAATATGACAATCTCGAGTCTAAGGATCATACATCTACTAGGTATGAGATACATTGATGACACATAAGAATGAAACATTCTCGCAGTTGTCCCATTGCGGGTCTATCTAAGCCATGTTCTTCAACATGCGTCCACAATGTATAGATGATATCTCCATATCCCATGATCTATGAAGCATGATCATCGATCACTACATGTGCTGATCTATTCATCGTTGTCCTATACGATGATATCCGATCAGAGATATTTATCGAATTACATCATTAAGTAAAGAGCTTCATAAGCAAGTTACATACTTGTTGATCAATACAATGATATACATTCATTGGACCAATAATCATATTATTATTCATAAACATAGTCATGTTACAATCATCTAAATGATTGCCTCAAGGGCATAACACTAACACCAAGCTCACTCGACCAAGGACCCAGCTCGCTATTGAGGTCGGGCCCAGAAGACTCAGTTGGATTGCGGAATCCGGTAGTTACTGAGTCAAGGAGGGGCCTTAAAAGGTTGAGTTAAGGCGATCGTGGGCAACGGTTCCTAGCGCCATTATTGCCAAACTTCATTGCGCATCATATCCTGATCTGGCACCACTTCCCTGTGAATCTCGCCCAGCAGTTTTCTGTAATGAACTAGAGGTATAATGACTTTCCCCCTGCGTGGGGAAAGGAACGGAGAAAAACACACACACAGACAGAGAACAAAACAGAGACAGACAGGACACGTCACATAGAACTAGCACCCCTTGTATTCAACCACAGTACATCATCATCTACCTTTCACCTCCAGGCAAGACTGGAGTAGAGCTGTTACTCGTGTTGGGGGCTTGAACCAGTATAACTCCTCGCATCAACTGCTCTCTTATTCTCACCATTAGCGGCGATCAAAGTCCCTTCTGAGCGAGCACGATCTTGGGTTCCACACCTACTTCACTCCCCCCTTTTTCTTGCGGTCAAGCGATCCCGATCGTCGACAACACCGCACTAATCTTGGCGCTATAGACAAGAGCAATAAATGCTCAACTGCCCAACGTTTAGATTTTTTAAATCTTTTCCAACTCTGATTAGAGTCGAGTCGACAAGTCGACATCGAGTAACTTACGGTTACCCTAAGGACTCGATACGAGCTGATGGCAGGGCACTCAACCTAGCACATCTCTACTTTATACTCAGCGATTCCCAATCTACTCGAATCGTTCGACTACAGGCAAGCGAGGAATTACTCGACCAAGCAAGGCTTTGGCAGTAATTGACCAAGCACTTAAGCAGACCCTCCGCTGAACAGAGTTCGAGGGCTACTATCGAATATCTAAACCTGGGGTATGTGTCCACAGAGGATACATGGAGGATATGTCCTAACGACATGTAGAGATTTCGGATATCACAGGCCCGATTATGAAGGATATGATATACGCGTGAAAGATAACTCTATATCAGGAAGGACTCGATCGCTTCCCCTTGCGAGGAAACCAACTCTAGTACGCCTAGTATCTAGGGAAGTTTGGATATGCCGCGAAGATCACGCGACGATAGACTCCAAATCGGCTACGATCTGATACTCCAAACCGATTACAACTCGACTTGAGGCCAGGCTACCCCGACTATATAAGGC
Organism: Otatea glauca; assembly: GCA_036346275.1. Taxonomy (NCBI): domain Eukaryota; kingdom Viridiplantae; phylum Streptophyta; class Magnoliopsida; order Poales; family Poaceae; genus Otatea; species Otatea glauca. The sequence goes on from CM070719.1 coordinate 37,225,294, forward strand.
CGGGGGTAGGGGCTTCTCGAGGGATAGAGCTTTCGAGATTAGAGACAGAGCAAGAGCAATTCTCAGAAGATTAACCATTTAGAGCTTTAGTTCCTTTGGCGTATTGAACTCAGGAGCCGACGAAGCCCGTTTCGTCATCCTCCAACTATAGCATAGCCTTAGCTTAGGTGCAATCCAAATTGTAACTAGGGCTAGACATATTGCTCTGTACTTTGTTCGTTGACTCCATACATCATCCATACAGGAGTAGGGTGTTACTCAGCCAAGGGACCCGAACTTGTCTAAATCGTGTCTCTCCGATTTTGTGCTTGACTCTGCTAACCCGAAGATACCCGAAGGTATAAATTTATTGTCAATTTTCCAACCTTTGACATCCATCCAAGCCGGCCATCCTCCTGCTCGCTCTCGACCTAGCTCCAATAGTCCTGGGCTCACCTAGCACCACCTCGGGCTCGACACACGCTGCCTAGCTGCTGCCAACCTTGACCGCCTGTGTTGGCCGCCAGGCATCGTGCCGTCTGCATCGTGTCAAGCCATGGGTACCCCACGCCAGGCCACCCTGGGAGTTCTGCATCGCCCCCGGTGGTCGCTGGCTCCCCACCGCCACATGATGGGCCCAGCCTTGCTGCTCCCAGCTCCGCCACGTGACTTGCCGACATTGGCCACCCTAGCATCGCCATGGCTGCATGCTCCCCTAGCCACAGCGCCTTGACCTCCATGTTGCTACCATTGCACACTAGTCTGCATGCGGGCCAAGTCGATGCCACTGCTGCTCCGAGCTCCTATGCTACCACGCCATTGTGCCACGCCGAGCTACACCTCAACTTCGGCCGGCTTCTACTATGTCATGGCCATCCTGTTGTCACTGCTTGTCTCGTTGCTTCGGCCGTCGTGGGGTCTCCTCCGGTGCTGCGCATTGTCAGGCTAGCCATCGCCGGCCATGCACTGCCACTTGAGAACCGTTGGACGTAGCCATGTTGAGCACCATCACGCCATGCCGCCGTGTGGTGCCTCGCTCTACCCCTGGTGCTCTTGCGATCGCGCATAGGCTCGCATGGCGTTGCTCGACCACTGCTGTGCCATCTGTCTGCAGCTCTCCAACCCTAGCTGAGCTCCTCTTGCCTTCTCTTGCGCCATGCCATGCGAAGCATCTCCTCCTTTCTCCACTGCCGACTGCGAGTACTACTATTTCTCTTCTCCCCCTTCTTGCTAAGACTACCCAAATGAGCTTGCACGCGAAGAATTTTTACAAAAATGGGATGCTTGAGGGATGAGGATCGCAGTGATATAACATGCGTGGTTTGATTTTGTGTTCTTGAAAGTGTTTGTGAAGAGAGAAGGTAGGGGGAGAGAGAGCTTGTTCTTGCTGCCATGGAGGAGAAGAACGGAACTAGGCAAGAATGAAGAGGGAGTATGGGGTCTGGCTGCTTTTGCTGGAAGGAGAGCTGCCCCCTTTAGTAGAGAAGGGGGAGACGGAGGCACGGGAGAAGAAAGAGTAATGAGACTAGTGAACGGGTTTCTTGGGGTTGAAAGTGATGTTCAACAGATGAAATTGCAGAGCAAAGCGATGGCTTTGCTCCATTGGCAGGAAATTTAACAGCAGAAGAAAAAACATTTTTTCTACTGGGTGTCAGACACAAAATCATACGCCTAAAACTAAATGCAATTTGTGTCTTTAATTCATCGATGCTAGATAAATTACCGAACCGACTTTTAAAAATCGAGGTGTTACACGTTCAAGTTCCTAAGTTCATCTAGAATCAAGTTTTACATTCCAGTACCATCTGTTCTCAATTTATATTTTATCTGATTTGTCTTTTTGAACTTCATTTGTATTTTTATTTTCTCTATTGTTAGACGTAGATGTTCAGAAGTAGTCCGAAGGAGTTGATGGTCAAGGAAGTTGAATAACAAAATAAAGATAAAGGGACAACAACATAGCAAGCAAAAGGCAAGTTGTGCTTTAGCCATATTGCACCTATCTTTCACAAAAGTTATTTTGTTTGAAGTTATTGATACTAGTTCATAGTATCAAATGTTTTTTTGGGATTAGCTATGCAACCGATCTGAGATATGCCTACGTTGTACTTTGTATTACCATCACTACTGCACAACCCCACATCACAGACGGTTCACAAACCACATCACAGAAGGTTTTGTGAACCGTCTGTATTAAAGTGTCAGTGATGAAAATAGGTCATCACAGATGGTTTGCAACCGCTGCTGAAAAAACTCATCGAGCGGTTCCAAACTAGGGCCGTGCGTGATGAGCCCCACATCTAAGCGGTTCGGTTTGGAACCATACGTGATGAGGCCTCATCCGCACCGTCTATGATGTGGGGCTCATCATAAATGGTTCTAGTTTGGAACCGTCTGGGATGAGGCCCTCATCACAGACGGTTCCAATTTGGAACCACCTGGGATGTTGATTTTCTATTTTTTTTACTAAATTATGATTTATTGGCTAGACTCAGAAAATGCTAGCCATGCCCTCTGAAAAAAAGACAATACAGAGCATCACCAGCATTATTATGACATACATTTCAGAAATGAGCTCCGATCACATATCAACATACAGCGCATCCATTTTAGAACAATGTACAGCGCATCCATTTCATAAATCAACTCACATATACAAAAACCAATTGAATTCAGAGCTAAAAATGACAAATTCACAGCACAAGGTTCACAAATGAATCAAAACGGTATCTAACAAATTCACAACTCATCAAGCGAGCTTGAGTGGCATTCGCCTTTTGGATTAATGACCTCACGCATCAAGAAGGCACAGAGTTCTCCTCGGATACCTAGTAGGTCAGCTTGTTCCAAAGCAAATTTAGCGCATTGCCAAGCCTATCGATGGGAAAAGTAAAGTCTTGCATGTATATAAATTTGTAGGTGGAAACAATTGTTGTAAGATTGACAAACCTCTATGATATTGGTCTTCTTTGAAATAATAAGGAGTTCCATGTTGTGGCAAACGTAGAATCCACATAGATTACTCTCCTTTGGCTACTGGTGGTCCTGTCAAAATACAATAGGTAAATTAGTTCCAAAGGTATTATTATGGAGTGTGAAGGATTATTGCGTACTAGCGGATACCAGAAACTTATAAATATGCTTCAGTGTCGCTGGGTCTTTCCTGTGTGGACCTCCACAAACTTTGTAGACAAAGAACGTCATGTTGAGTAAATTTTTGATGGGTGCCAAGTTGTGGGTACCGCCCTTTTTGGAATCAAGGTAAATTACCTGGTTCTGTCTTGGTATAATTACGAGTAGAACCCAGTGATACGTGCACAGGTATGTTGCCCTGGTCATTCAATCTAACTTCAAGCTGCATTATATAGTACAAATCAACAAGTATAGCAACTGGATGAAGCAATTACCCCGTGTTGTGGGGTAAAAGGATGAATTTTTGTCCCATTGAGCCGGCAATACTTTTTCACATACTCGTGGATGACTTGTAAATTTTCATCCATGGTTTGCTTGGACCCCATGTGTGGGTCAAGGAAACCCACCGGTTGTTTCCTTGCTTTTGCTTCCATGATCATGTATCTACATATACAAAATCTAGGATGATATATATCTGACATTTATCGATACAACACAAATGTACGCTGTGATTGCACACACTTAAAATGTCCATCATCTCATGAGTGATCCATCGAGGGTGGTGAGGTTGTACAGATCGAACAGGTCGTTGAAGCCAACCACGAACAAGCCATCCAAAAACTGGTGTAAGAAATGCTCCTCCTTGAAGCTGACCAAGATACTCTATGCACGTTGTGCCACCGGCTTGTTGCCTTGTTCCATGCACCAAACTTGCAATCTAATGCAGGCTAATGTAAGCGTCTCCTGGCACTCTTTCGATAGGAACGGTTGTCCTGGCTCTAATTGCCGCGCCAACGGGGCAAATGAAAAGTCATGGGCTGACGTGGTCCTCACTTTCGATTTGCCCTTGTCGCCGCCTCTCCGTCTATCAAATGTCATCTTCACGCGAGACAACTTGGCCCGAACTACAATATCGGCTGTGCACGACGAGGACACGGTAGCGATTGTGGGCTCCTTGGTCGCGACACATGGCTCGGTAGTGCTTGTAACCGGTGTTCTTTGGGCAAGCGTCGAAGGAGATGTCCTTCTTGGGCCATTGGATGAATATGCCAATGGCATCCCCTAGTGTGATCTCATCGTTTGGGGCCATATCCAGCGTGACGGTCTTGAAAATTTCATGTACACCGTCGACATGGACCTTCGTGTAGCCTGGATCTAAAGTACGACAGTGCTCAAACGCCCATACACCGGATGCATGTGCGCCTCCCCAAGCAGCCTGCAAGGGAATAGAGCCGTTGGCAAGCCTCACTTGTAGATTGCACGGTGTGGCCACCTACATAAGGGTACACAATTAATTAGCTAACACGTCCAACAGGTCTATCTAAGGAGCATTGTAGACATGTATATTACCCTAGTGTCGTCGAGAGGAAATCTGGCTTCATCCACGTCCGTCTCAAATGCAGACACGTAGCTGCTCCGACGGTTTGTTATTCGAATTGAAACTCTGTATGAGCATAACAATTGACCTCTAGAGTTCATATCAGACAGATAAGAAAATCTAGTGCAAGACTTCAGTTAAGACTCAGGACAGCAAGAATAAAATAAACAGAACAAAACCAGATATAAGCACCATAACATAATTCATAAATTACATTAGCACTACCAGTGAAGGGGTTACATCATTTTACCAAGAGTTGTTCTAGCTTACTATCTACTTAATGAGATCCATTCCATGCACACTAATTTTTTTTTTTAAAAAAATACTCCAAATACCACACACCTTAATTAGCATGTACATTAAATCTATACAAAAAAGTGCTCAGAACAACAGTGCGTGGCAGAGTCATACTTACGATGTTCAGAACAACGGTGAATCGGTGGCAATGGGGGAGGTGCGGGTAGAGGTGGGACATCGATACCAAGGGGGAGGCGCAGGCGGATGCACCGGGGGAGGCCGGTCGGGGGTGACACCGATGGTGAGGCGGCCAGAGGGAGGTGCGTGCGGAGGTGGGGCGAACAGCTGCTAGGGTTTACGAGGGGGGCAGATGGAGGTGGGGCGGACGGTGGCTACGGTTTGGGAGGGAGGCAAACGGAGGTGGGGCGAATGGAGGTACGGGCGGAGGCGGGGGCAAAGGGCGATGGTGAGAGGGTGACGAGGGTGCGGGGAAGTGCAGAGGCGAAGGAAGAGGGGTTGCGGGTAAGGAGGACTCATTTGAGACGGTTCAAAGTTTGAACCGTTTGTGATGTAAACTGGCTCATATAATAAATGCGTGTACCATTTCACAAGTGGTACTTAGCTCAGTTGGCAAATGGCTTGGCAGCGTGGGTGTGAAGGTCTTGGGTTCGAATTGCTGGGAGGGCGATTTTTTTTGCAGCATCGATACATCTCAGATGGTTAAATACTAGAATCGTCTGTGATGAGTAGTATCACAGATGGTTTAATATTATACCCGTCTGGGATGTGTTTTTTTATTTCTTCTTTTTTCTAAATTTAATTTGTTTATCTAAGTAATTTTTCTCTAGTAATTATTGCTAATGCTAGAATTTGCATGTACTGGCCAATTAATTTTTTAACTCAAGTTAATTTCTACATTTATCTTCAAGTTGATTATTTTACCCAAGTTAAATTTTTTGTCAAGTTCAAATTTTGTTGCTAGTTTTTTAAGCCAGATTTTTATAAATTAGTTTTTAAGCCTGTTTTTTAGGCCTGTTCTTTTAAGTATGTTTTTCATTGCAATAAATACATCTCATTAATTATAATACAGGAACACTTAAAATAAACATGACAACCTCATCACAACTCTACTTGCTTATTCTTTTGTATAAAAATTAGCCTTCACGATGATCGGCACGTGTGTAGCTATCTTCCTCAAGTTGTTCTTCTTGGACCGTGACGCCAGTACCAATAGGAGGCAACTCATTAAACTGATTGTATTCTTCCTCATCTATCACATTCTTGACTCCGACAATCCTCTTTTTTCCCTGAAGAACCACGTGGCACTTTTTGTTGGACGGATCGGTTACATAGAAGACTTAAACAACTTGGTTAGCGAGAAGAAATGGTTCGTCTTGGTATCCGACACGTTCGAGGTCCACAGTAGTGACACCGTACTTGTCAACCTTCACGTATTGCATGTGAATCCAATGGCACCGAAATAAGGGGATCTTGAATAGTATGTAGTCGATCTCCCAAATTTCCTCAATGAACCCATAGTACGAGCTACTCGTCGAACTAGTGGTATTCAGCGTATTTATACGAACACCGCTGTTCTGTTTTGTGCTCTTCATGTCCTAATCTCTTGTGAAAAATGTGTACCCATTTAAGTCGTATCCTTTCCATGTTACAACCATAAATGCTGGCCCTTTTGTCAACCATGTCAGCATATCTCCGGCTGAGCTTCTAGTGATGGGTCGTCACTCATTAAACCATCTGTTGAACTGAAGGTTATGATATCTGATGATCCAGGACTCCTGCCGCTATGGATTCTCTTGTTATAGCCAGTTCTTGTGCTCATCAATATACGGGGCCACAACAGCCATGTGTTGCAAAACCGTGAAATGGGCTTTAGCACACGCAGCTGGATCAGGAGTAATTTCTTTCCTTCCTATGGTCCCGATACCCTAGAGCCTCCCCTCATGGTGGGATTGAGGCACACCTATCGGCTCTACCTGAGCCATATAATCCACACAGAATTCGACGACCTCTTCGGTTGCATAACCTTCAAGAATGCTACCCTCTGGTCGAGATTGATTCTGTACGTAAGACTTGAGAATTCCCATGTACCTCTCAAATGAGTACATGCTACATAGGAACACGGGCCCGCACATCTTTATCTCCCTCACAAGGTGAACAATTAGATGGACCATGATATCGAAAAACGATGGAGGGAAATACATCTCAAGATTACATAGAGTCATGACCACCTCGGCCTGCAGAGCATCTAGTCATTCGGGATTGATGACCTTCTAAGCAATTGTGTTAAAGAAATAACACAACGTTGTGATTATCTCCCGAACCTTACTCGGTAAAATGCTTCTAATTGCGACAGGGAGCATATGTGTCATAAGCATATGAAAATCGTGAGACTTCATGCCAGTTAAACTCAAATCTTGCATCAAAACAAGTCTGTTCATGTTGGAGGAGTAACCAGACGAAACTTTCACACCATGCAAGCACTTGCATAGCTCAGTTCTCTCGGCCTTGGACAGAGTGTAACAAGCAGGTTCGCAGTACGTTCGGCCTTTATCGGTCTCTTTTAGTGCTAACTCAGGTCTGATGTCTATATCGATCAAGTCAAGCCGTGCGTTGATACCGTCCTTTGTTTTGCCTTTAATGTTCAGTAAGAGACCAATCAAGCTATCACAGACATTCTTCTCTACGTGCATAACGTCGATACAATGCCGAACTTTTAGGTGCTCCCAATAAGGTAGGTCCCAAAATATTGATCTTTTCTTTTTAATGCTCTTCTCATGGGTCCTCGATTTACGTTCCTTTCCAAGCGCAACATCCATATTCTTAACCATATCATGAATGTCTGTCTTGCTTAAAGGCTTTGGAGCTAAATCGTCTTCGGTCGTTCCGTCGAATTGTTTTTTCATCTTGCGGTATAGGTGATTCCTTCGAAGGAACCTACGATGACGCATGTACACAGTTTTGCACGAGTGATTTAGCCACACACTTTCGGTATCATCCAAGCAGTGAGTACATGCTTTGGCTCCTTTTGTACTCTGCCCCGATAGGTTAGTAAGGGCAGGATAATCATTTATGGTCCAGAACAACAAGCAGTGCAAAGTGAAGTACTCTCGTTTGTGAGCTTCCCACACCTGTACCCCAGGAGCCCACAGTGTGTTCAGATCTTCCACCAATGGGGCTAGATACACATCAATATTGTTTCCAAGTTGCTTTGGGCCTTGGATGAGTATAGACAGAAAAATGTACTTCCGCTTCACAGACAACCAAGAAGGAAGGTTGTAGATAGAGAGATTCACGGTCCAATTGCTATGACGGCTGCTAATGTTACAAAAAGGATTCATGTCGACTTTCGTAGTCGGCAATAAATTTATGGGGCAGGCGCTAGATCTCAAACTCGAAGGTCACACAAGACAAGGGATTATATAGGTTCAGGCCCTCAGCGATGGAGGTAATACCCTAATCCTGTGTGCTGGGATTATGTGGATCTCTTGGATCTAAGATTGCTCAAAGCGCAATGTGCTCTGGGCGATATGAGGTGTGCTATGCTCTATGGCTTGATGCCTTGTTGTTGCCCGCCCTCCCCTTTATATACCGGGGGTGGTGCGGCTTACAAAGTCCTGATCGGTTTGCAGATTCCGATTGGTTACAAGATTCTAGTCGATTCTGAGGATAGAGTTTACATCTTTATCGCCCTCTAAGCGATTTCAGTTACAATCGTATCTTCTATATCCAAATACATATTCAAGCGTCTATAAGATGTGCCCCTCAAATGCACGTGCTTGGCTTTGGCGGAGCACAACCTTTGGGCCTCCTCTCTGGGCCTTTCTTCTCTTCAGGTGACGTTGGGCCGGTCATGGAGATACCTGGTTTCATATATTCCACAGTAGCCCCCGAGTGCTTCATGATCCGATCATTATGTTTCTAATTAGGTTTCAGCTTGAATCATTGTTTCGGACTTCCTGTACAAACTTCCGACTGATTTCTTTATTTGGTTTGAAGGCTCCTTCTTGCAGCGAGCGTATTATGAAGGACTCGAATATAACCCTTAATTTTTGATTCAAATGAGTATAATCTTCTATCATGCAGGCTTGTTGCGAGCAGCCTCGTGGACCTTTTCTCGTATTTCAAATGTAGATTGGATATTTTTCTCTCCCGAAGTTTTAATTCTCTTGGTGGATAATCACCGGACAGTCTTCAAGGCAGCTCTGGTTTTGTGTCAACCCAAATTCCGAAAACCTCTTTGGCTTCTGAAACTATATTAACTCCAAACCTCTTCGGCTTCTGATTCATTTACTTCATCCTCACTATACCGGCTATAAAAGGCGAACCAGCGCTTGTAAAATGCATTCCTTCGTGCTTAGTTCTCCATTCTCTTGCTCTTAGTTCTACCTCTTTTCAGAGTGATCTCTATGGCTAACCAGGGTCCTTCAACTGCTGAGTTGTGGGCGCTTTTCGACCTCGCTATGGTGGAGTGGGCAGAAGACAAAGCCGCCGCCCTCGACCGCGTCGCCGTCGACACCCTCCTGGAGATCTTCCCCACCCTTTACAGGGCCAGGGAAGCCCTTGTGGAGGCGCTCGGACGCGTGCGTCGGGGCGAGGTTTAGGGCCCCTGTAAATATAATATAATAAAGAATTACCTTTTCTAAGTATCCTTTGTCGTTTGTCTTGGCTCTGACCCAACTTGGGGTACATCAAAGCTTGCATGTCTCTTCGGTCGAGCGATATCCATATCCGATCGTCGTAGGATACATCCTTAGGTCCAAACCTCGGGACATATTAGCTTCACACGTGGCTCTTGGCCGAGCAACACCCACGTCCGACTGATGTAGGATATAGCTTAAGCCTGACTTGAGGCATATCAGGAGTTTCATGGCTCATGGCCGAATGATGCCCATATCCGACTACTATAGGATATAGCTTAGGCTCGTCTTGGAGCGCACCATGCTTACGTGGCCCTTGGCCAAGTGATACCCATATCCGACTGGTGTAAAATATAGCTTAGGCTCAACTTGGAGCGTACCATACATACGTGGCTCTTGGCCGAGTGATACCTATACCCGACTGATGTAGGATACAGCTTAGGCCTAATGTGAGGCGTACCAGATTTTTCTTGGCTCATGGTCGAGTGACTGTATCCGACTGATGTAGGAGATAGCTCTGGTCCAACTTGGGACATATCAAGGTTTTATCCGAATGGTATCCGTACTCGTTTATTACGACGAACAGCTTTTCGACCCTCATAGGGCATACCATTGGATTTGTTCCTGTTTGGGCTCTGTTTGCACCAAAATTTGGCAAGTTAAATCATAATCGGCAATGAAATCAAGGATATGGACGTTAACAGATAAATTAAGAAAGTTCGGAGATATTTATGTTAACGGCAAGATTTTTAGGGAATAACTGTTCAAGATAAGGCCGATACGGATACGGGCTTGAAGCGTGTTGTAACAGGACACTATCGGCCAAGGGTATAAAAGAAGGACCAAAGCGAACTGCAAAGGGATCATCAACACAATACAATCAACCAGTCTTTACTTTTTCTACTTTTCCTGTCGACTAGGAGTAGCTTCTGTAATTTAGCCTTTGTAATCGATCTTGATCAATAAAGTTGCGCATCGCCGATTGTTGATCTTCGTCAATTACACCCCAGGTTCGATTTGTTCTGATTTTGTTGCGCATCGCCTTCTTCAGAATCGATATGCCTTTATCCTCTGATTGCCTTAATCGGCTAATTAGATTTATCTTGTTACCTTGATCTTAATCGGCTTCAAGCTGATTGAGTCCAAGCCGATTGATCGTCACGATCGGCTTTGAGTGAATTTCATATTTTTACCTTGTCGATTCTGAGTCAAATCGACCGCACGCTCTCGAACGGTGTTAAATGCGGTGTCTTGTTGTCGAAACCCTACATCAAGTTTTTGGCGTCAACACACTCTTGGCACGCCGTGGAACACGCAATGTCTTCATCGAAGTCGATTCGCCATCGATCTCAGCGAGAGGCTATAATCGTCCCAACAATGGGCGATTTATCTGTGAAACAACGTCAAGAAATTGAAGCTCGGAAGGCGCTGGAAGAGATGATGCTAAGTTGCTATCAGAAAACTAGACGCGACGTCACTCAAAAATCCTCCCCGCAGGCGATCAGCATACAGGAGATGCGGTGTAACGGTCGTAAGCCGATATCTGCCTGCTCAAGCCGAATTATCGGCTATGATTAATCAGTCTATGCACCACGTTTTGATAAACCAATCATCGGCTCTCGTAACAACACTTAAGCCGATGATAGCAAATAGTGTTAAATCTATAGCCCAGGAGTTGGTCTCGTCAGGAAGTCTACTCGACCCATTGCAAGCTCGCCAAATTATCTGTTTTTCGATACCGCAAAGCACGCAGAGCACACCGGCCGATCCTAAACCATCGGCTATGACCTCACCCCCTACCATGATGCCCACACAACCCACGGTCATATTGCCTAGGGACCCTCAGTCAAGTGGGGTGAGCCATTACCACTCCTATACCGATGCTGCTAAGTTAGATGCATCAATCAATTTGCCGCCGTCGGCTCCGTTCTACGCTTTTCCCCAATCGGTTTCACAGCCGATTGGCTCCGAGAGATTCCCACAAGAACCCACCCTGCTGAGAAATCCAAGTCCACACATGGTAGTAACATACTTAGAACCATTTGTCCCAGTCCCGGAACCTCAAGTCAGACGTAATCGGCACGAGCAGTATGATCGCGCACCGGCAGGACAGCATAATTGGCAACCCGAGCTCGCACTCGGGGGGCAGAACGCCGATTATGACAAATATTATCAAGGGCCTGCTATGGCCGATAATGCTAATTGGGCCGATCAGATCTCTGCCATTTTGAGGGACCGATTCGGCATACAACCAAAAGGAAAGGTTATCGGCTATAGAAAGTCGTATCCCGATTACATAGATCGCATGCCCTACCCTCATAACCCGAGTTCGGACTTCGCCAAATTCTCTGGGGATGAATCTATCACCACCCTGGAACACGTTGGACGCTTTATCGCGCAATGCGGTGAAGCGGCCCAGTCCGACGGGCTTAAAATTAGACTATTCTCGTTGTCCACATGCAGGCGGCGTTTATGATTTACTTGCTTGCCTCGAACCGGTCCATTTATGGAAGCGATTTGGGAAGCCGATTTCATGAATACTTCTTTTTCGTGCGGTTTGGAGCTTAGGATTTGGATCGAGTTACGTGCAAAGAAAAGTTTGGGGAATCGATGAACGGATTACATCAAAAGATTTAGAGAAATTAGGAATCGGTGTTTTAGCGTCACATTGCCCGACAACCAACTTGCCGATTTAGCATTTCAAGGTTTGATTCCGCCACTTAGGGAGAAATTCGGAGGACAAGAATTCACCGACCTGAGCCACTTATTGCATCGCGTATCGGCTCAAGAGAGCCGATTCACTGATAATAAAGTGTTCAAAGATAGATTTAAAAATAGCAATAACAAAGAAAAGGACAAGGCTAAAGTCAATATGGTTGAGTATTGTCCAAGTGACTCATCGGAAGACGAGGAAGAAGAAATAAACATAGTCGAATGGGTAAAAGGATCCAAAAAGTCCTTAGTTTGTTCTTGGCTTAAGCCGACTAGGAACAAGTCGGAGGTTAAGTACTCTTTCGATGTTTCAAAGTGCGATCGTATTTTTGATTTATACGCAAGAAAAGATAATACGATTGCGAGAGGGACATGTGATCCGTCACCGATGAGATCAAAAACGCAGGTATTGCAAGTGGCATCATTCTTATTCACATAACACTAATGATCGCAATATCTTAGTCAACAGATCCAATCTGCTTTGTTGAGGATGGTCGGTTGAAGTTTCTTGATGAGCCGACCATGCAAGTTGATGTTGATCCGTTTCCCATCAACATGGTGCAGTGTTCGGCTAAAGGAAAGAGCCGATGCAGCGAAGCGAAAAAGGATCGACAAGTCAACATCCAATCAAGCTCGAGCGCGATCAAACAATGAAGATTACAATCGGCTCTTTACAAATAGAAGCGATCATGAAGGAAAAATTCAAGAACCATCAAACCCAAAGGGAATCCTCGGGTAGGTAAATGGTACAAAGCGTAAAAGTCTCCATTAAGGCGACCCGACCAGAAGCGGTCGGCCAACATTTTTGCAATTAATGGAGAAATACGAGAGGATGAATAGCCGACCACGGTATAAGGCTCACTGGTCGGATAACTTGTACCGCACCGAGAATGTGGAGAGGGCACATAGAAGGTGTCCCTTTTGGTAGTTTCTTTGGGAAAGAGGAGAAGCGTTGCCATCACCATACACGCCGAGGAAACATTATCCCGAGGCGATGGGCCAAGGCAATCGGCGTAGATAGGCCGTGCGGGCGATTAGAAACAAGCGTATAATGAAGGCACATCCACGAGAGAATATCAAACCGGATCAAGAACCAAGCCAAATCAAAATACACAAGCCCAGTTCTAATCAAGAAGATTTGGTGGTCAAATCTGGCAGTGGAACCCAAACCCGGTGGTGTCCATCCGCTGAGCGATCTATGACAGCGGCTTCAAAGGCTAAGGGCGCAAGAAATCCGTGAAGCCGATGCGAAAAGCAGAGGCAAGCGTTTAATGAACCGTCCAATCAAATCGTCAAGAAAGAGTGGAGAAGAAAAGAACAAGCCGAAGAAGATTTGAATCGGTGATGACTGATTCTCCCATGATTCGAGATGATACGCCCATGGATATTAACATGGTGTTCACATTGCCGCAGAGTTCAAAGTCGAAGCGCAGATCGGCCAAAGAGGCGGTTGCTCGATTATGCTCCGGCGTGCGAGCGCCATCTTTGAAAACCTAAAGATGATCATCGGCATCGAAACCATTGTATCTAAAAGGGTATATAAATGGCAAGCCGATATCAAGGATCTTTGGTAGACGGAGGCACCACGGTGAACGATGCCGTACACAACATGCAAGAAATTGGGTAAGTCGATGAAGATTTAATCAAAACAAACATGGTTCGAATGACTTCACGAGGCGACCCTACGAGGCAAAAGGTGTCATGGTCACAGAAGCGATATCGGTAGCAAGACTTTGCCGGCATTTTTGTGATTGACACCAAAGGAAACTCTGATGTGTCTTGCTCGGTGGGATTGGATTCATGCTAAGCTGCGTATCCCATCGACTATGCATCAAGCGCTTGTCAATGGAGCGGAGAAGAAGTTGAGGTCTTTGCGGCCGACACATCGGCTCATATCGCCATGGCTAGCTCGACGGCGAATTGGCAACACAAAGAAGTCTGGCTGCATATCGGGCAATGCATTTGGGCGATTCGATTTCATATCGTAAGCAAATCGAGAACTCATGCCGATCGATGTCAAGCTCGGCACCTTTGATCGAGCAAGCGAAGTTTCTGACGATGGGGACAAGAAAAACACTAAAGGTGTTGCAAGATAAAATGCAAAGCTATCGGCAAACAACGGATAGCTACGAAGCCATCGAAGACTTTGAAGAAATTGAAAAGTTAGGTCAAGGTTTCACGTCCACCGATTTGCTTGAAGAAGTCGATATAGGTAGCGGTGATAGAAAAGACCAACTTTTGTTAGTGCGAATTTGGATGTAAAGCACAAAGAAAAACTAATAAAAATCCTTAAGGATTATAAGGATTGTTTTGCTTGGGAATATCACGAAATGCCTGGATTATGCCGTCAGCTTGTGGAACATCGGCTACCTATAAAATTGGGTTATCGACCGTTTAAACAATATCGAGCGTTTCAATCGGCATTGTACCAAATTATAAAGAAGAAATAGAACGATTGTTGGAAGCAAAATTTATCGGGCCTTGCCGATACGCGAGTGGGTTTCCAACATCGTTCGATTATGAAGAAAATGGAAAACTTCGGTATCGTCGATTTTAGAGATTTGAACAAAGCAACGCCAAAAGATGAATATCCGATGCCGATAGCTGATATGCTTATCGATGCTGCATCAGGGAATAAGATCATAAGTTTTCTGGATGGTAATGCCGGGTATAACCAGATACTCATGGCAAAAGCCGATATACTGAAGACAACCTTCAGATGTCCTAGTGCAATAGGATTGTTCGAGTGGACAGTGATGACTTTTGGCTTGAAAAACGCTGGAGCAACGTATCAGCGGGCAATGAATATGATCTTTCACGATTTAATCGGCCACATTGTCAAAATTTATATTGATGATGTAGTGGTAAAATCTTCAGAAGATTTGCAACATCTGACCGACTTAGAGAGGGTGTTTAAGAACATAAGATCGCACGGTTTGAAGATGAATCCTTACAAGTGTGCGTTTGGCGTGTCGGCTGGACAGTTTTTAGGCTTCATGGTGCATGAAAGAGGGATCGAGGTCAGTCAAACAAGGGTCAAGGCCATAGCCAATACTGAACCACCGACATGCAAAAACGAGTTACAAAAGTTGATCGGCAAAATTAACTATCTCCGTCGGTTCATCGCAAACCTCTCCGGTAGGATTCGTGCTTTTACTCCATTCTTTGAAGTTAAAGAACAATGAGAATTTATTTGGGAGCCGATCGTGAGAAATCTTTCGACGAATTCAAGAGGTATTTGTCCAACCCTCCAGTTTTGGCTGCACCTCAAAAAGGGATTCCTTTCAGATTATATGTCTCGGCCAAAGAAGATACTATTGGAGCTGTTTTAGCACAAGAGGTGCATGGTAAAGAAAGGGTTATCTTTTATTTAAGCCGACGGTTGCTGGACACAGAAGTCAGGTACCCTTTTATCGAAAAACTATGTTTATCCTTGTACTTCTCGTGCACAAAACTAAGGCACTACATATTAGCATCGGCTTGTAAAGTGATCTGCAAAACCGATGTTATAAAATATATATTATCGACTCCTATTCTGCTGGTCGACTTTGCAAATGGGCTTACGCCTTGGTCGAGTTCGACTTATCATATGAATAAACCCAGCGGTCAAAGGACAAGTCCTAGCCGATTTTATAACGAGGACATGACACGGCAAATTTAGTCTTGGTCGCACCATGGCATTGTTCTTTGTGGATCGAGTATGCGGGAAGGTGATGGTATCGGTATTGTGCTCACTTCACCCAAGGGCATAACTTTGAATCGCATTTGGCTAAATAGCGATGCTCAAACAACCGTGCCGAGTCTGACGTTACTCAAAGGCTTGCGATTCTTTGGAAAATATTGGGGTGGCGTTGTCGAAGCATATGGTGATTCATTTGTTAGTGGTGCGACAAATAAAGGAGAATACCAATGTCGAGATGAAGTGCTCTTGAAATATTTAGAACAATGTTTAGAGATTATCGACTCTTTTACATCATTTTCTATCGGTCATGTTCCTCGAGAATTGAGCGATAGAGCTAATACTAGCTCGGCAAGCATCGAGGATATAAAGATTACGGCGAAGTCGGGAGCCAGGCGGTAGACAAAGCGATCATGTGCACGATATTGCCGATTGGAGAACGCGGATAAAAGATTATCTAGTCGATCCATCAAGCCGCGGAACGAAGATCGGCAACAAGCGTTGAAATCGTCATCATGGATGATATACTATATTATCGGACTATGGAAGGTTTATTGTTAAGATGTCTTGAGTAGAAGAAGCACGGCGGCAATGGGTGAAGTACGAAGGCATTTGTGGTGCTCATCAATCGGCACATAAGATGAAATGGATGCTCGGACGAACGAGGTTATTTTTGGTAAGCGATGCTAGAAGATTGTTTCAAGTATTATAAAGGATGTCAAACATGTCAAAAGTTTGGCAGCGTACAACTAGCACCGACATCGGCTTTACATCCAATTATCAAACCTTGGCGTTCGGGGTTGGGAATAGATATAATCGGCCAAATATTTCTGCTTGAGTAAATACCACAAGTTTATCTTGGCATAACCGATTACTTCTCAAAGTGGGTGAGGCTATACCACTTAAAAAGGTAACCGATGTTGAGGCGATTAGTTTTGTGAATGAACATATCATCCATCGGTTTGGGATACCTCAAACAATCACGACCGATCAGGGTACGGTGTTTATGTCCAACGAGTTTCAGAATTACGCAACAAGTCTAGGGATTAAATTGTTAAACTCTTCCCCATATTATGCTCAGGCTAATGGACAAGCCGAGTCGTCTAATAAAACACTAATTAAGTTGATCAAAAGAAAAATTGATGAAAAGCCAAGGAATTGGCATTCAACTCTATCGGAGTCACTTTGGGCCTATCGGCTGTCTTATCACGGAGTGACGAAGCTTTCACCTTACCAATTGGTGTATGGACAAGAAGCCGTTCTACCGTGGAGATTAACATTGAGTCGTCGAATAGCGGACAAAATGGTTTGTCGGCTCAAGATTACAATGATTTAATGATCAATAACTTGGGCGAGTTAAGCGAGCTACGTTTGTCTCGCTTGATCGGCTTAAGAAGAATAAGATCGAGTTGCAAGGGCATACAATAAAGGGTCATGCCTAAGTCTTTCGATCAAGCCGATTTAGTATGGAAAAAAATATTGCGATTGGTTCTAAGGATAGCGATTTGGAAAATGGTCACCTCGTGGGAAGGGCCATACAAAATTAATCGGCTAGTCGTGAAACTTCGTACTTACTGGAAAGCGCTAGAAGGATATGCATTGCCAAGAGCTATTAACGGAAAATACTTAAAGAAATATTACCCTAGTGTTTGGATTGGAGCCTAGTCGATTAAAGACAGGTTCAGAGCCAAGATTAACACGATGCTGTTAATCGGCTGAAAAGATTGCAAACTCAGGAAGTATAGCAGAATATAAATCGGTTAAACAGCCGATTATAAACATAAACAAGTAAGTTACAAACATTCAGAACTCATGTTTTCAAAACAACCATGAAGTTTCTGGTTCAATCTTGGATGCACGATCAGGAAGAGTCGGCGCCCAAGGCCGACAGGCGCGGCCGCCTTGGCAATGATCTCTTGAATTTCATCAACGAGGCGTTCGTGCGTCTTTGGCATTCCCAAGCAGCTTCACTTTGGCGATTCTTTGTGTTACATTATCGATAGCCGCGACAATCGAGCTTGTTCCTTCAATTCCGATGCAGTGGTCCCCAGAACTTGTTGGTTTTCTCCGATTTGTTTCTCAGTTTTGGCTAACTCTTCCAAAAGGAATTTCTTTGTTTATTCAAGCTTGGAGAGATATTCCTTGGTCGACTTAATTGAAGTCTTGTGACATCAAATTACTGCTTTTTTGCCTTGGCGTCAGCAACCAATTCATCTAAGAGCTTTATGTCAAATTCTTGGGCATCGCGGCGTCGAATTCGGTCTTGGGCCGCCTCTATCGCAGACTTCTTATCATCCAGATGGCATATGTTGAGCAAGGCTTGCATGGCCACGGAGGAAGGTCGGCTTTCGACGGGCCATGGCATCTCGATCGGTGATTGTTGGACAAGATCTCCGATTAGGCGCATGACTAGATCAAAGAGCTTGTCAAGGCGCTCCTTCATGCGGAGCGGATGTAACGGCGGCCGATGCCACTTTTGACACTTCAAGGATTTTTCGATCTACGCATCGTAGTCATCGGTAGCCATGATCTCTCGGATCATCAAGATCGGCAGGGAAAATCGGCAGTCGATCGGATCGATGGTTACAGCGGGTTGGTGGTTGGGGCTGTTGAAGTTAGCGGTGTGTGGGGATTGGCGCGGTGGATATGTTTGGAAGATCGGCTAAGATCTTAGCGACTTGAGCGGTATGTGTTGGCTAAAGGGATAAATATAGAATGTGGTGATGCATTAAAATTTCATTTGTTAGGTAAAGCACGATCACCTACCTCTCCGTAGCCGATCTTTGTCGAGAGCTTTCACCACTCTGCTCAAGAGGCTTGAGAACCTTTTTGCGCTGACCTTAGTGTATTTTCGCTTCTTCTCTAAACATTGTCGAACCAAGCGATCAGTTAGCCAAAAACAGTTTTATAAAAGGAAGCGACAATAAAACTTACTAGGTTGTTTTTGTTTTTCCAAGTCCAAAGCAGAGATGGGCTCTGTATGCCCAAAGATCGATGCATAACGATGTGGCGGCCGCTGCGATTGTTTTTTGGGGTGCTTATCACCCGATGGAGCCGGAGCAGTTGACTTCTACAAAAGGTAAAATTTGAGTCAGAAGCAAAACAAATCTCAGACGATTCAGGAGTAATGAAAGGAAAAAGTTTAGACTCTAAAGCCGATACCTCGCTAGAAACGACTACATTCATATTAGTATATCACGACGATGAATATTGCTAGAGTCGGCATTAGATACTAGCGTCGGCTCAGGAGATTTGGAAAGAACTCAGTAATAATGTTAGATGGAGATTTTGACCGATACAAAGCATACGCAATAAGCGACCACCACTTGTGTGTAACCTCGGCCGTCGGTATTCAAGAAGAAGTGTGGCAAGGATTGGTTACGTAAGTCATCGGCCACTTCAAGGGCGATTTGGCGGATGTAGCACTACGGACTCGGCTCTTGGCTCAAGCCGATCAAGGAGTGGGAAGCTTGGAATTATTTGGCCAAAACCGAGTTGTCTTGCATAAACCGATGGGTGATAAAACTCGTATGATGTTTGGAAAGTCCGATTCCTTGTATGAAGTCCGGCGTGAAGGACGCAGGAGAAATGAAAGTGCAGTACAAAGCAAGAGTCTCGGAGGCATTGCAAGCTATCGGCCGAGTTGAAGAAATGAAGGCCACGGAAAATCGGCCACACCGCTATAACTGAAAAATCTCTACGCCTCAAATCAGTGTCGCTCAGTTAAGGAAAAAGAACATATACTTTCTTGAATCTGCTGTGATTTTAGTTTCATTTCTGAACACATGATAAACCGTTAGCCAAAAGCTCGGCTTGCTTGGTATTGGAACAACATTTTCAACATTGTCTTCTCTTGGGAAAGCCGTGTGTCTTGATGAGGTTCCAAATCAAATGGTCGGCTAAAAAAGCAATACTGACCGGACACGGATAAACCACGAGGCCCACCACATTACCCACGATGAAGTCGGCACAACTGTATCTGACCGACTCTAATGATATACATCATCGATACCTTTGCTCGAAGCGTTTTCTCAAGTGCTGGCCGAGCGACCTTCTACTAGTCCTTGCGATTATGCGGTATACTTGGGTTGGCCCTAATGAAGCACCACAGAATAAGAATCGGTCCGACCAAAGGTTGAGAAAGCGGCGTGCTCTTCGTCCGATACTAATCCATTCACGTTATTATTATTTGCAATATACTTAGACCAGCCTTCGCCTTTTGATCGGATAAGCTTATGTTTGGGTTTAGCACTAAAAGGCGACACACATTCTCACTTTGGTCTCAAGCAAAGCGAGTTGAGCAACGTCTAGCAAGGTTGGACCAACCATACCAGTGCGGAACATGAAAGCATTAAAAGTATCCGACTAGAAATAACAAGCCGTGGCCACTAAGGGCTCATTGGCCTCTGGATCGGCTAAACTTAAAGGAATGCACTCTGCTATGCCCATCCTCTCCCAAGACTCCCTTTT
The DNA here is from genome assembly GCA_036346275.1 of Otatea glauca. NCBI lineage: Eukaryota > Viridiplantae > Streptophyta > Magnoliopsida > Poales > Poaceae > Otatea > Otatea glauca. The sequence goes on from CM070719.1 coordinate 37,245,539, forward strand.
TTGGGCTGCTACACGATTATACCAATTTTTCCACCCTTTGAGTGCGGTCGGCCAAGCCCTAAAACTTTTACTCCAACCCTCGATATTATATCCTCAGCCGATAAGGGAAGGCGGGTCACTTCTTGATCAATAACTGTAGCCACCTCCAGATTCCCCAAAGGACCTAGAAAATATTGGTCATTACTATACGGAATCGGAATAAGTACCTGTGAGGGATCCATTCAGCCGATCTTGAGTCACAAGCCGATTGAAGCAGAGCAGTTGTGCTGACAGAAGGAACACAAAAGGAAAGAGAGCCGATTATGGGTATAGCGAGAGCTTGTGCGCATGAGGAATGACAAAGGTAGGGGCCGCGTTTTATAGCATGGTAAAAATTTGAAACGGCGGGAAGTGAATATCAAAAGGTGTGAGCAATTAAAACGCACTACCTGCATGTCAGAGATTTACGGCGCGAGTAAAGCAATGGTTAATAAGTGAAGTTCAAACGTTAGCCGATTGAAAAGCCAATTATTGATATTTTTGAAAGATGATATGTCATCTCTCAAAAATGGGGGGCATATGTTTGCACCAAAATTTGGCAAGTTAAATCATAATCGGCAATGAAATCAAGGATATGGACGTTAACAGATAAATTAATAAAGTTTGGAGATATTTATGTTAACGGCAAGATTTTTAGGGAATAACTGTTCAAGATAAGGCCGATATGGATACGGGCTTGAAGCGTGTTGTAACAGGACACTATCGGCCAAGGGTATAAAAGAAGGACCAAAGCGAACTGCAAAGGGATCATCAACACAATACAATCAACCGGTTTTACTTTTCTACTTTTCACATCGACTAGGGTAGCTTCACGTAATTTAGCCTTTGTAATCGATGTTGATCAATAAAGTTGCGCATCGTCGATTGTTGATCTTCGTCAATTACACCCCAGGTTCGATTTGTTCTGATTTTGTTGCGCATCGCCTTCTTCAGAATCGATCTGCCTTTATCCTCTGATTAGCCTTAATCGGCTAATTAGATTTATCTTGTTACCTTGATCTTAATCGGCTTCAAGCTGATTGAGTCCAAGCCGATTGATCGTCATGATCGGCTTTGAGTGAATTTCATATTTTTTACCTTGTCAATTACAGGTCAAATCGACTGGCACGCTCTGAACCAGGTGTTCATCTGGTGTGCTGTTGTCAGAAACCCTACATCAAGTTTTTGACGTCAACAGGCTCGACCTGTGATATATGATTCCGACATGCGGTAACCACCTAGCGACCCAGCGTGGGGTATATCACAAGAAGATATTTTTATCCCGTTTGGAGAATGCCCACGTCCCACTTAGCACGATAAGTGGTTAAACATCCCATCGTGGGGAGCAACGTGTCCCATATATGACTTGGTCAAACCGTGATTGTTTCTTTAAGTCACAACGCCAGGCCTGCAAATCATTTAAGAGGCATAAGGAAAGACGAGACGTTTCGCGATCTTTTTCCTGCCGGTTCAGCGAAAACCTAATCTTTTCCCTCCTTTAAAGGTTAGGCCATGTGTCATCCGACGGTTCATTCTCTCACCGCGCTCTTGCTCCTTCTGCTTCCTTGTCTCTCCGACTTCTCTGCCGCTAGGGTTAACCACCGTCGCGCCTGCTCTTTCACGCCGCCATTGATTTCTTCTTCAAAGATGTCTTCTTCTTCCTCGCAGCCTCTGCCCCAGGGTTGGATGATCTTGACAACGACAGAGGAGAAACTGCAATCCATGGTGGATGATGGGATTCTCCCAGACTTGGCCTTGATCTCCGCCCGGCCTGCTGCCGGTGAATCCGTCCCCACTTTTCGTCCTGTAGAGGTAGTGGTATTTGAATCCTTTTTCCAGCAAGGGCTGGGTCTTTCGGCCTGTGCTTTTCTCCGTGGCCTCCTCTTCTTTTATGAAATCGAGTTGGTGAACTTGAATCCCAACTCTATTTTGCTAATCTCTATCTTCGTTCACCTTTGCGAAGCCTTCTTGGGCATCCGCCCCCATTTTGATCTTTTCTGCCATTTTTACCTTCTGAAGACCTATCCCTCAAAAAGCGATCCCAAGGTAATTGGGGGAGCCAGATTCCAACTTCGGGAGGGGCTAAAGAAATCATATTTCGCTATTCCCTTCAAGTCTTCGAATAAAGGCTGGCATCAAGAGTGGTTTTATTGTGCCAATCCTGATCCGGCTCTTCCTTCCTTCCTCGAGCGCCGGCCGAAGGTGTCCCTCTCTTGGTCCTCTGTCGGCGACGCCAGCAACATGGATCAAGTGCAAGACCTCTTGGTGCTCATTGGCAAATTGAAGGAAGGGGGCCTCACAGGGGTTGGTCTGGCCATTCATTTTGTTGCTGGCGAGTTCACCCGAAGGGCGTGACCACAGGGGTTTCGGTTTGAGGCGAGGGCGATCAGACAGGAATTGCGACTTAATAACGAGAGAAGCGATTCATGCTCGAGTCGGCGATTTCTTCATCCCGGGCGTCGAGATGCCCACCAGATTCCCCAAGGCCTTCTCTGCGTTGAATCCTCGCCCAGAGGTGAGATACTTTGCCGACAGATTCTTGTCTTCGTATCTGAATGGCTTCTCACTTTTAATCTTCTTTTTCAGGATCGCGTTGCCTTCTTCAGCGACGCGCCCCTTCCGGAAGTGCCTACTCGCATAGGTGATTCCCCGATGCGGCGAGTGAGCTCTCCTGCGGGAGATCCCGCCTCCAAGAAGGGGAAAAAGACGGTGGCCAAAGACCCCGCGAAGCCCCGGCGCCCGACTGGTGGTCCTAAGATCCGGGTCCCGTCGGCACGAGCCCCAGCACCTTCGGCTCCCCTCTCCTGTGAGCCTGCGGCTCAGCCGAGTCCAACGCCGAAGGACTCGGGCATTCGGGAGGAGCCCTGGGTGCCAGCTGGCAGCGTACCAAGTGGTCCTTCCGGGGGCAGCCTGTCCGCTCGAAAGAAGCCCCCGATGAAAGTGAGGAAGTCCGACAGGTTTATTACCCTATCGACTCTTATCCGACTCGTTTTGCTAGCTTGCTGACAGTTCTTCTTGTAGGGATCCTTCGCTTGATGTTCCCGTCGAGATGCCGTCTAGGGCCCCTGTGGGGGGTGAGCCCCCGGAGGTTTGCATCCTGGTCGTGGGGGCCACGTCTAGGGACACCGAGGTGCCTCCCGAGCCCCTGGCGCCATCTCCGACTCCTCCCGCTTCGGAATCGGGCCCTGCTATTCTGGAGCCGGCCTTTCACCCGTCCCCTGAGATCGAGGAGATCCTCCAAGTTCCGCCGACCCCTGCTCGCCCCCAGCTCATAATGCAAGCTGCGTGGGTTGATGAGGAGGAAGGCCTGAAGCTCCTGGATGATCTAGAGGAGGAGAAGTAGAGAAGTGACTTTTACAGTCATGCCATGGCTTGCGCGCGCCTGGCCCGGGTAAGCACTTCTCTGCACTTGCTATCTTCCTGCTTCCATCGTTTATTATGTGGTTACCTTTCCCGTGACGATTACAGAAAATAGGGGAGCGCCCAGACTAGTGTTGATGACGCCGCACGGTTACCTTTCCCACCATATCGAGCCCCCAGATCGCAAATGGCTAGGTTATGGGGATGGTCTGCAGTTCCTGTGCCGGTTTGTTCATCGGCGCTGAAAGCGACATCGCCGCATGTCCGGACGATGTCCTCCACGTCGATGACCGCGATCGGCGAAAAATCCTTGACGATAGGCTTTGCCGACTAGTGTTGATAGCGCGCATGGTTCCCACAAACTCCAGTGGATTTCCTTGAGAAGATCTCTCACATCTTGTTTTGATATGCCGTCGCGGTACACGGAGGAGCTCTTGCGATAGAGTTACGCCACGATCACCACATAGCTCTTGCTTGGCGCATTATTAGTTAGAAGCACGCGATCTTGAGTAACTCATCGCCGTCAAATAGTCGGATCGGAGTTGTCAATTGGGGATAATGACTAGGACTTACCTTCTCGCTCTTCTCGGTGGGCGTTTGTCTTGACGAGTGCTAATCATGGGCTTTTGAATTTCTTGACGAATACTCCATGAGCCTTTGTAGATCAGCGGGATCCCATTTTTGCTAGCTCGTCGGCCGCTTCATTGTCACGGCGGAGCACATGAATAAGTTCGAGGCCATCAAAGTTACATTCTAGCTTGCGTACTTCCTGGCAATAGGCTGCCATGTTGTCTTCAATGCAGGACCATTCTTTCTGCACTTGATTGACCACGAGCATTGAATCTCCGCGAACTATCAAACGTCGAATACCGAGTGATATGGCAATGCGGAGCCCATGGATGAGTGCCTCGTACTCGGCGGCGTTGTTGGATGCGGGAAAAAGTATCTGCAGAATGTACCTCAACCTGTCCCCGCTTGGTGATATGAGCACAATACCAGCCCCTGCACCGCTGAGCATGAGGGAACTATCGAAGTACATCGTCCAATACTCGAGTTCCTTGGTAATCGCCGGGCTTTGGAGCTCTGTTCACTCGGCCGTGAAGTCAGCGAGCGCTTGAGACTTGATGGCAGTGCGAGGCTTGAATAGGATATCGAAAGCTCCGAGTTCAACCGCCCACTTTGCAATTCTCCCAGTGGCCTCCTGATTGTGAAGTATATCTCCTATTGGGAATGAGGTGACAACCGAAATAGCGTGCTCTTGGAAGTAGTGCTTGAGTTTGCGAGACGTCAGGAGCACGGCATACAATAATTTTTGAACTGGCGGATACCGCACCTTGGATTCGCTCAGGACTTCGCTGATGAAGTAGACTGGGTGTTGGATATTTTGCGGGAGGCCTGGCTCCTCCCTTTCTACGACAACCGCTGCGCTGACTACATTAATCGTTGCCGCGATGTAAAGTAGCAGAGGTTCCTCTGCATCGGTGAAACCAAGACCGGGGGCGTCGTCAGGAAGGTCTTCAAATCTTCAAACGCCTGTTGTGCCTCTAGAGTCCACTAAAACTTGTCCTGCTTCTTAAGGAGTTTAAAGAATGGCATACCTCGCATACCCAACCGAGAAATAAACCTGCTGAGTGCGACCATGCATCCTGTGAGCTTCTGGACGTCCTTTTGGCAAGTCGGCGGTTCCATATTTGATATGGCCCTGATCTTCTCCGGGTTGGCCTCAATGCCTCGCTGTGATAGGATAAACCCCGAGTAGTTTTCCTGAAGATACTCCGAAAACACACTTCTCGGGGTTAAGCTTCATGTTGAAGGCCCTTAGACTCTCGAATGTCTCAATTAGGTCAGTGATAAGGTCCTTCTTCTCCCAAGTTTTTACCACAACGTCGTCCACGTATGCCTCCATGTTGCGTCCGAGCTAGGCATGAAAACATCGCTGAATTTCACGCTGGTATGTTGCACCAGCGTTTTTCAACCCGAACGCCATCGTGGTATAGCAAAAGGCTCCGAAAGGTGTGATGAACGAAGTCTTGGTATGATCTTTCGCCTTTAGGCGAATCTGATGGTAACCTGAGTAGGCATCGAGAAAACTCAAAATTTCGCACCCGGCGGTCGAGTCAACCACCTGATCGATTCGGGGCAGCCCAAAGGGATCCTTCGGACATGCCTTGTTGAGATCAGTATAATCAACACACATGCGCCAAGTTTTATTCTTCTTTTGAACTAGTACAGGATTTGCTAACCAATCGGGGTGATAAACCTCTTTGATGAAACCTGCAGCTAGTAGCTTGGTGATCTCCTGCTTGATGGCATTCCGACGATCTGGAGCGAATCGTCGGAGCCTTTGCTTGATGGGTTTTGCTTTTTCGTCGACATGTAAGGAGTGCTCGATCACCTCCCTAGGAACACCCGGCATGTCGGATGGTTTCCAGGCAAAGATGTCTTTGTTAGCTTGAAGAAAGGTGACGATCACGCTTTCCTATTTACCTTCGAGCCTTGTCCCGATCAGAGTTGTCTTGGACGCGTCGGACGGGTCGAGGTTGATTCTCTTGGTTCCTTCGCCAGGCTTCATTCTGGCGTGGCCTTCTTCTTGGGCGGGGCGTCACCTTCTTCCCGCTGCGTAACCGCTTACCTTGGATTTCCTTTCTTTCGCGGCTACCTCCACGCCTTCGGCAAGTTCATGGTTCTCTCAGTCGCACTCTAGGGACCGCTTGACGTCGCTGCGGACCATGATGACGCTTCTTGGTCCCGACATCTTCATCGTCAAGTAGGTGTAGTGCAGGACGGCCATGAACCGAGCCAATCCGGGTCTTCCCAAGATAGCGTGAAACGCCGTCTCGAAGTCCGCTACCTCAAAATTTATGTACTCGGTCCGGTAGTTGTCCTTGGTACCGAAGGTGACGGGCAAAGAAATCTGCCCGAGCGGAAGCGATGACGCTCCAGGGATTATACCATGGAACGGCTGAGTGCTCGGCCTCAGCTCGGAGTGAGGAATGTTCATGTCGTTGAAAGTTTTGGAGAATAAGACGTTGAGTCCACTCCCTCCATCGATTAAGACCTTCTTGAGCCTTACATTGCGAATTACGGGGTCGAGCACTAGAGGAACTTACGGATGTAGAACCGGTTGGGGTGATCGATCGGTCGAAGGTGATTGGAACCTCGGACCACCTTAGATATTGGGGCGGTTCCACCGCATTGATCTCCGAGGTAAGCTTTTATACGCTTGGACTCGTGTCGGTGGAGCCCGTAAATGTAGTTTAGCTCGTGCTCGGGCTCTTGATAATCATCCTCGTCTGGAAGGTCTTTCTTCTTTGCCACCTCGTCCCTTGCTGGAGCTGGCTGCTTGTTGCTCTCCCGCGCAAAGCGCTTCAAGGTGAAGCAGTCTTTAGCGGCGTGCTTTCCTTTAGGGTGGAAGGGACAGATCGCTTCCATGACGACGCTGCAGTCGGGCGCCTCCCTCCGTATGGCTCGGGGCCGGCTGCGCTCGGCCATTGCGACTAGCTCTTCGCCCTTCCGCTTCTTGTCTTTGTGCTTGGAGGACTCGGGCTTATGGCCTTTGTTCTTCGGATGTGGGCGCTCCTCTTGGCGCTCAGCCAGGGCGTCTGAGGCCGTGGCGTAGCGGTCGGCCAGCGCGAACATCTCCTTCACGGATGTCGAGGGTTTCTTGGACATCTTCTTGATTAGATCAGGATCACTTACCCCTTTCTGGAAGGCCGCCACGACCACCGCTTCAGATACATCCCTGATGGTGTTCTTCTTCTTCTTCATGAAATGCCGAATGAAGTCCCTCAGCGTCTCGTCCTTCTTCTGGTGAAGCTGGTAGAGGTCCCACGGGGTGCCAGGCCTTTCGTAGGTTCCCTGAAAGTTTGCGATGAATTGTGCGTAGAGATAGCTCCAGGAGTCCACCGAGTTCACCGGTAACCCTGTGAGCCAAGCTTGAGTTGAGGGGGTGAGATTGACGGCAGATAATTCGCCATCATGTTCTGATTGCCTCCAGCGGCCTTAACTGCCAAAGCGTAAACCTGCAGACAAGCTTCCGGATCTCGCTCCCCGTCAAACTTTACGATGCCCTTGGGGTTGAATCCTTCGGGCCATACCACTCGGCGAAGCCGAGTAAACGCTCGGATCCCGTGAACAGATCTCTCATCATGATGAGGGGGAGTCCGACGTGGTGAGCCTCTGGCTCGGCGATGGTCATCAACGTGCCGGGGCGGAGTTCGGTGCGGCGAGCTCATGGCTCGACGGTCGTCGTTGTTCCGACCCCGGCGATGATAGTCTCTATGGTCGTCGCGGTCGTCGTACCTCTGATCACCTCATCGATCACGGCCAGTGCCGAAACGCTCGTAGTCGTCATGGTGCCCGCGTCGCTCTTCTTCATCCCGCTCCTGCCGTCTGGTGGTGATGTCTTGGCGGAGGTTGCGGTTGATAATTTGGCGAGCATCGCCGAGTGGTGGCGTATGGCGCCGACTGTCGGTATTCCGACTGGTTGCAGTCCGACTGCTGGTGACACGAGTAGCCGCGTGGGAGCGCGAGTGCGCTTCACCTACAGGCTTTTCCTGATTCTGCTGGATTGTTGCTGCCGTCACCATGGCGTTGATGTGGGCCACGATCGGGGCCGTCGGGCTGTCCGATGCAATCATCGGGTCCAGTGTGTCGAGAAGTGTTTTGGAGGCGACGACGTTCTGCATTGCCGTGCGGAAGACGGATTGGTCTCCCAACCTGGATTGTAGGATGTCCTCACGGACATTGCGGCCGCGCGATCGAAGAGATCGCGTCTATGCCTCCTTTCCCTTACGAAGACGATCTTCTTCCACAGCTTCTTGGTCTTCTTGATGGAGATCGGTCCTCTGCTCTTCTATCGTGAAGACGCCACGAAAATCGCAGCAGTTCCTCACAATGTCGATTGGTTTTCTGGATGAGTCAGAGTGACATACCTGAGATGGGTTGGCCTGATCTTCGCCAGATTGGATCTGGTTTTGGACCAGGCAGACGAGCTCTCCGTGCATGTCTGCGACGAAGTCCAGGCTCCCGAAGCAGAAGGCCTGGCCGGAGACGAAGGTGGCGGTGATTCCGCCGATTGCTGCCATCGAGTCTGTAGGAAAAGACTATAGCGCTTCCCCTACCTGACGCACCAACTGTCGACTTTTGTAGTCGGCAATAAATTTATGGGGCAGGCGCTAGATCTCAAACTCAAAGGTCACACAAGACAAGGGATTAGACAGGTTCAGACCCTCAGCAATGGAGGTAATACCCTAATCCTGTGTGCTGGGATTATGTGGATCTCTTGGATCTAAGATTGCTCAAAGCGCAATGTGCTCTGGGCAATATGAGGTGTGCTATGCTCTGTGGCTTGATGCCTTGTTGTTGCCCGTCCTCTCCCTTATATACCGGGGGTGGTGCGGCTTACAAAGTCCTGATCGGTTTGCAGATTTCGACAGGTTACAAGATTCTAGTCGATTACAGGATAGAGTTTTACATCTTTATCTGCCCTATAAACGACTCGGATTACAATCGTATCTTCTATATCCAAATACATATTCAACTGTCTATAAGATGTTCCCCCTACCGTACGGCTGCTTGGCTTGGCATGGGGCACAACCTTTGAGCCTCCTCTCTGGGCCTTTCTTCTCTTCAGGTGACGTTGGGCTGGTCATGGAGATACCTGGTTTCATATATTCCACAATTCATTTCGTCTGTACTCAATCCGAACCTTATATTCCTCAGATCCGCTGTGAATTCTTGAAACCTCCTATCGATGTTTCTCCACTGGGTGGAATCTGTAGGGTGCCTTGTCATTCCATCATTCTTACGCTCATCCGAGTGCCACTGAAGCAGTTTTGCTACTTTTGGGTTCACAAACAAACACTTCAAACAAGGAATTATAGGCAGATATCACGCCACCTTAGCGGGAGGTCCTTTCTTCACCTCGAGCCCTTGTCGTCATTTTCTGAGCTATCTTTACTCTTGTACCAGGATGCGTTGCACACCGGACATACATGCAAGTTTGCGTACTCTTTGCGGTAGAGGATACAGTCGTTCGGACATGCATGTATTCTTTCTACTTCCATTCCAAAGGGACAAAGAACCTTCTTGGCTTTGTAGGTGGTTGTCGGCAACTCGTTTCCCTCCAGAAGCATGTCCGCTAACAGACCTAACAGCGCCGTGAAACTCTTATCGGACCAACCGTTGCTTGCCTTTAATTTCAACAGTTGCAGCACGGATGACAACCTTGTGTATTTGGACTTGCAGCCCGGGAACAAAGGTTTCTCCGAGTCATCCATCAAGCCTCGGAATTTTACATACTCCCACTCATCACGGTTCCCTTCTGCATCCTGCAGTATCTGATCCAGATTATCATCGTAAAACTTATCTTGATCGAAAGCACAGTCGATATCATCCGGAGTATCATTGACTTCGTCGACGATGTTAGTACTACTTGCTTCATACATAATCTGCTCTTCACTGTGACTGGTCCAACATGTATACCCCTTTTGAAACCCTGTAGAATCAAGTGTGCTTAGATTTGCGCTGGGTTTCGAAACATCCTGAGATTCTCGCAGTCAATGCATGGACAAGGCATAAATTCCACCCACTTGTTCAACATATCTTCCTCTGCAGCTCTTCTAAAAGTGGAGACGCCATTAATGTACTCGACACTCGCACAGCTCTCAACGTACATCCAGTTTCGGTCCATCTACGCTACATATGTAATAGTATGTGTTAAATAATGAATTAAGTACAATAGGAGTGCAAAAGCACACATATGGTACATATAAGCTACATTTAAACTTGCCGATTAACTTATATAGCTCCTTACATCACAAAGAATGAATGGATATATAAACATATGTAAGCTACATTTAAACTCAGCATCTTCAATTATCTCTTTTCATACCTAGCTAGATCTTGAGTATAATGCAATTAGAACCAATTACTACTTTAGACCAAAAAGAACAAATTGATCTACAACAAGCTATATCAAAACCATATTCAATTCCCTCTTTACCAAGCTACATGTATATACCTTGAATACATTGCTATTACAACCAATTATTAGCCTAGATCACCTTCCTTTAAGTAACTATCTACATATTAAGTATAATACAACTAGAAATAATCACTACTTTACATCACAGAGAACAAATGTATCTACACCAAGCTAGATCTAGAAACCATCTTTATTTCCCTCTTTACCAAGCTAGATCTTAAATATAATGCAAATTTGAACCAATTACTAACCTTATATGACCTAGGACAGAAGGATCTACAATCACACCTCCAAATCTATGGTCTCTTTCCACCAGATCACCTCTAAATCGCAGCCACCTCAAAAATAGCTCGGAAAACCCTAAAATATAGAGGAGGTCGAGGCTCTATTCTTATTTACTAGAAATAGACATCACAGACAATTTTTGGCTAAAACCGTCTGTGATATTCCCCTCATCACAGACAGTTTTAGCCAAAAACCATCTTTGATGTTCCCACTCTGTGATGTGCCCAAGACTCATTGCAGAGGGTTTTTATAAAAAATAGTCAGTGATGAGTAGTCTAATATGAATCCTTTTGTAGTAGTGCATGATCATTTTTCACCATAGGTTGGTTAATTATTAGGTGGTCAATAATGTAGAACCAATGTGGGTTCCTTTAGCAATACAACAGGCTATTGGTATCATTTTGAAATGCAACTTCATACATGACTAAGTGACTGTGGAATACCTTTGAGAAAAGAGGTGTGCCATGTGTTGTCACCCGATGATGGCATATGTTGCACTTAACCAATACAGGTGGGAAAATGATTTAGACGGAGCCAAGTGGCAAGACTGTGTGACAAGCTATGTGCAGTGGATCTATGTGGGGGTTTGAATAATTTTGTGTGAATATGTGTGTAGGAGTGGTGCTTTTAGTAGTATTGCACCGGTCAATTAAGTACTTAACTTTGTGCGCAATTGATCTGAGCCACATCATACAACCACATGCCTGAAATGAGATAGGCCAAGCTTAGTAAGTTACGAAGACTCATCGTTGGCTGCCTTAGGAGGTAGGATAGGCTGTGTGCTTGGTTGGAGAGTGTAGTCTCACTTGGTGGGATGCATCATGAATGGTTCCTATTCTCTAATCAAATGGTACGCTCTGGGCTTACTATCTGTGTGAGGTTAGATTACCAGCTTAAAGCTCATCGAGAGGGCCAATTGGTGTGATGGTGTTTCGAAAAGGCTTTCTCATGATCTTCTTAGTTATACGCCAAAGGAAGCGTGTCATGGCCGGCATTATAAGTTGATCATATCATGTGGGTAAAATTGTACAACCTCTGCAGACTGTAAAACTATTCGAATAGCCACGTCGGTAGTCATTGACGTACTCGGGGATTTCACACTAGGGTGGATTTTATAAAACAAAACTGGGGAATGTGGCTATCAAATCTCCCAAAGAATTGGCTTAGGCTATGTGTAACTTTGTGGAAACTCTTGTTTTAACTTATTATTATTATTTTTTTTATGTATGCTTTTAATCTATTTATTGTATTTAAACCGCAAATATTGCTTTATGCAAAACAAACCATATCGGACATCCTTTGGAATAACCCTTGTACATAGTTAAATAGACTTGCATTCTTATGCACAACTTGTTGATTACTCCATGTACTCACTCTTACTATAAACAATATTGCTCAGTTACTGAAGACATCAAGATATCAATAATCAAGAAGGATTACTTTGAAGATTGTGGAGAACTAGGTCGCTCTACCCCAGTCTATTGCTTGTGAGCATATGGATAAGTTTCACTTGAAGATATTCCATTTGTTTCCGTTGTAGTTTTACTTGAGTTGTTCGCCTTCTGTGGAATTAATTTTAAGCTTGCATCATAAGATCACTATTATGATAATTAATGTTATTTTCTCTTTCTTAGTTATTTCGTATATGGAGTGGTATTTTATCGATGTTGTCACTTTGTATATTAGCGTGATCCTGAACTATTCAGTATACACAGAGGGATTGGATTTGTATATTCGGGTCCAAACATTTTGTAGTTATAATTGGAGCGCTCTAAATAATGGGCTGTCTATTCATTTTCCTATATGCAACTCTTTCTTAGAGTTGAGCAACTTGTCGTGTAACTATATATGTTAAAGAGTTACCTAACACAAGAGGTCACTTTTGTTCAAATCCCCAAAAAAAATTCAACAAATGAGCTAAAAAAATCAACAAATAATATCCAATATACTATTTTTGTTTGGCGGGAAATCAAGCGCTGGCCCTTAGCAAATTCATTGTGTATGTAAATGACCACAAAGATCACATAGTATTCATGATTAGTTAGGAGAAGATGGTTTCCCCAGTGGCAGAAATTTAAAATCAAAACTCAAGTCGTTTGTAATTTGGCACCTTGTCGCCCAGGGCCAACGATGCTTTGATGCACACACAGATGCAACAAAAACAAAGCGGCTGGTTTACTAGCAAATGACATACATATTGATCAGTATTGCTCCTATATATTTGTGTGAAAAATGTAATGGTGTAACTGTGTTTTCTTTTCTTTTTTTTTCTTTTTTTGGTTTTTGAGATGGTAATGTAATGTTGTAATCGTGAAGCTCCATGAAGCCGTTCAAGCGAATACAAGTACAAGCGAAGCGTTGCTGCGTTGGCCCTATCCTCCCAAAAAGATTTATTTTGTAACACGCCTTCGCTTTAGCACTGTATCAGAAATGTTGGTTTCATGATCTATGGTGGCCCTACACAAAATGGAGAAGACGCGACCTGAAAATGGCCAGAACTGTAGCCGTGCCCATCGATAAGCAGGATGTGCTGCCGTGTGCAAATAAAATCAAATCCTTGCCGACAAATAGTGCTTGCTTCAGAACGTAAAAAAAAAAAAAAATCTTAATCACGTTGCCAAAAACAAATCTGATGAAGCTATAGAACGGCATGATGCACTGATTGCTTCAGACCGTGTCATATATAGTTCTTGCTCATTTTGCCCGGTTGCGCGTGGGTCCTTGGCTGACAAAAGAGTTCATTATAGCTCGAATCAAAATTACTTCAATTATAGTAGCTAATGGTTCAAAATTGAAATGAGTCTATTTTAAGTGAAAAAAGTTAACGATGCTTAGCTCGATAGTGGCTCCTTAGTTTGAATTTGAAATTACCATTTAAATAATAAATAAAGTAATTTTATATCTAATTATATCAATTTCGAAAGAAAAAAAAGCTCCATAGCCAGCTGTGGTGGATGCATGCAGGGCTCCTAGAGGAGGTCACCTTGCTCCTGAATCTACAACCACAGGCTTGTGTAATTGTTCCATGCAGGTTGGCCCATAAACTACTTGAAACTATTGAGATATAATCGAATTCTAGAGTTTGATGGACGAATTCCAAAACAACCCCAGGGGTTTTGGCTATAAATATAGCACCCCATTGCACCAGAGAATCAATCTACAATCAATAAAGAGTTGAGATCCCTTATATCTGGTATTCATCTATTGTGATTGTTCTTCAGGTATTCTTGATTGGCATTAGAATTGATATACGGCAACCATCAATTATTTAATATGTTGTCAACATGGAGCTCTTCAAGGCCGAATAGTGTGTCACCAATCCCCACGCTATTACTTTAATCCTGTAGATTTATTACTCTAGTTCCCCATATTATATTGATTTAATCTCTCTTTAGATATATAGATCAGATTGTATCGGCCTAATAATTGAATTAGGGTTCTATATCGATTTACTCTAAAATTGAATTATTGTTCAAGGCTTAGCCATGCACATTTGCTACCGCAAGCGCCACCGCTGGAGTCACACACCCAAAGTTGCCACCGTGCGGGACCACCACTCCACGCATGGCACGTGCCCTCGCCAGCCGCCGGCCGCCACTCCCGCTAAGCACACGGCCCACGCCCTCGAACGTTGCCGCTAGGTTGACACCATGCCACCGCATGGCTTGCGTTGCAACCACTGGGCGTACGACTCGCGTCGCGACCACCGGGTGCCCGCTGGCCGCGCCCGACGCCACCATAACTGTAAAGGAAGCACCCCCGCAACGACCGAGGCTAGGGTTACAAAACCCTAGCCCTGTCGGTCTTTTTGGGCTAGGCTGTATGGCCCATTAAATTTTGGCCCAAAAGAAAAAAAGGCCAATGGGAATTTGCAGTGTAACCCCCATTTTTTTGGGTATTCTTGTAGATGCGGTAAATTTAGATAATAAAACCCTAAAGTTCTGGAAAATTACTGAAATTTATCGGGATAAAGAAAATTTTATGTTTTGGATCCTAAAGTTTGATGTAATCCTGAAAATTAGTTAATAAATTATAAAAATTTAAATTAAATCGTAAGAACTGAATTTCTAGTTATATGGCTTCTGTAAATTGTTGAACATTTGACCTAGCACACATTGGAAACTTCATATCACTAGGTTTATTTTCCTTGCATAATTCCATGACTGTATATGCTGAATTTACTTTCTGATATTTCGGTAATTCTAAAAATTGCATTATAATTAGTAGATAATTATGAAAAATGTTAGGAAAATTTTAGATAATTATCCACTGAATAGATATGGATCAATCTTTACTAATTCAAGAAAAAGCATGCAATATATTTTACTAGTAGTAAAATTTGTTTTTGTATAAATATAACATAGGATATATCGGATATCACAAAGAGTGAATTTGTTGAGCTCACCCTGAATGTCTGCAATTACCTCACTTGGTTGATGGATGCAAAGATCAACCTGACAGTTCGATTTCTTTGAGTTGCTATCACCCAGCCCGAAGCTAGTACTCCTATTTTCCTTGGTGTTGCAAAGTATGAGGCTCTGTACTTACTAAGGCACCATCTATATGCCGATTTGAAGGCCGAGTATTTGATAGAGGAGGAAGTAAGATCGAGGATGCCAACTAGAGGGGGGTGAATAGGCGGTTTTAAAAATTTCTTCTCTAATTAACAATCGCCGATGTCAAAACCTAAATAATATGCGGAAGCGATAAACTAAGGTTTTGACAATTAAAGCCTAAATCAACTAGGCTCACTAAGTGCACTAACTAATTAAGTGTCTAACAATAATTTGTAATCCTAAAGACAATCAAGCTATCAATCAATTTAATACTATGAATATAAATTGCTTGAATGTAAATTAGCACAAGGAAGCAAACCACATGGAGACACGATACTTTTTACTGTGTTGTTCGGAGACTTGCTGATCTCCCCTAGTCCACGTTGAGGCTAGCCCAAACACATTGGACTGGCTCCACGAATTGAGCACCCACCTCGAATCCACTAGTGGTAGCTCTTTTCCCCTCCGGGTAGGCGAGCTCCAACCTTCACAAACTTCGCCAAGGCTTCTCACAACCTTCGTTAAAAAGCTCACCGCGCACGACGCCGCTACGCCGTCTAGGTGTCAGCAAACACCAAGAGTGACAAGTCAAGCCCTCTAGCTTAAACCTCACCAAGTGCAACACATGCACATGGATCCTCCTCAAGTGCAACACATGCACAAGAGACTCTCAATCCACTTACTAATTGCAACACATGCAATTACGGCTCACTCTTAGCTCAAGAACCAAATTGCAGAGTGCAACACATGCACAACTCCTCCAAAATGTCTCAAAAACATAACACAAACAAATGCCAGCCCTTGGCATCCTTTTGTAGCCCCCCACACGAAATCTAGCCGTTGGTGGTCAAATCGGGTATTTTTCAGCAAACCCCAGCACTACCGCCCATGTAGGGCTGGTAGTGCCGGTCGGGCAGAGCTCCAAAACATCCTCATCTAGAATATAACTACCGGCCTCATTGAGGCGGTAGTACCGGCCGAGAGGCAGTACCAGCTCCCATAAGTAATACTACTGGCGCGGCGGTACCACCGGCCTCAATGAGCGAAAGTGCCAGCCATAGGGAGAAAACCATGTTTTTCACAAACAACTTTTCTCCAAACTCATCAAAAATTGATTCTTTGCGCCATGTGATGATCAACACATGATCAATCAATTTGCAAAATACATTTGCAAACCCTATTCACATTCTACAAAGAATCTAATTAAATCTCAACTTATTTGCAAAACACATTTGCAAATAAACATAGAACCTATGAGATCAATCCTCAAGCCATGTGATGATCAACACATGATCAAGTTAATTTGCAAAACACATTTGCAAACCCTATTCACATGCTCTAGGATAGAAACCCATAACCTCCAGCTCATTTGCAAAACACATTTGCAAATAACAAATTAACCACTTAAAAGCAAACCTCGAGCCATGTGATAATCAACTCATGATCAAGTCAATTTGCAAAACACATTTGCACACCCTATTCACATGCTTCAAGATAAGACTCAATAATTAAACCCACATTTTGCAAAAACTCATTTTGCAAACACAAAGCAATAGCCTTGTGATGATCAACACATGATCTCTAGCAATTTGTAAAACACATTTGCAAACTCTACTAGTCACAAGCTAAGAATCCAATGCATGAGCTCTTTATTTGCAACACATGCAAATATCTAGCTCAATGCAAACAACAACCAATAAAATCAAGTTGCATGAGCTCTCTCCTTTTGCAACACATGCGAAACTTAGCTCCATACAAAAACCAATTAAACCAAATTGCATGAGCTATTTCCCTTTTTGCAACACATGCAAATCCATAGCTCCATGCAAAGAACAATCACAAAATTCAATAAGAAGCAAGCATGAACTACCTTATTTGTAACACATGTAAATACTTAGCTTAGGCAAAATCCAACAAAGAGAGTGAGCTAGAGTGAACCGGATTGAGTTCATAAATACATGAGAAGCTCAAGCTAAATGACTCAACCCCTCTTAATAGTACGACAACCTAACTAGCAACTCGGTCTCCCATCCAAACACCGAAACCGGTAAAAGACTAGGAACACATCCTTAACCCTAGCTAGTTATACCTTTGCCTCTAGCGATCCACTTGGAGCTTTTATGATATCCAATCATCTTCTCTCCAGGATCGAGTCTCCTTCTTCTTGTTCATCAACATATGATGAATCTTCTCTAGCTCTTTTCTTCACTTCGGGATCTCCTATTAAGCTCATCAACACATGATGACCTCTTATTCCCGATTCTATATCATCGTTGGACTCAACCTACTTCACAACTCATGGAAGATTGTTAGTCCAACAAACACGATTGTCTCAATCATCACTTGCACTCCATTAACACATAATGGAAGCCCCCAAGATCGATTGAGCACAACCCAAATTAATTTGAATGATTAATTATGTCTTGAGTACTTTGATGCAACTAATGCTTCATTATACTCAAGAACTTTTCGTTTGTCCTTAATCAACAAGAAACACCATCAACACATGATGAGGCGTTCTTTGATGATTAAAAGACAAGTGAATCTCAGTTTAAATTTCATTTAAATTGATATAAGTATATATAACTACACAAGTTTCATATACTCATTTTGATGGATTATCAAAGTAAAGATTCAATATATTGGAGTTATGGAAAGGAATCAATACTCTTGAGACCATCAACTATAGAATAAACTCTATTAAATATATGCATATAAATAATTGAACTTGGAATCAATATGCACATTTGAGTTTATTCTATATTTGCATGATTATATTACAACTACACAAGTTATATATACTCAAAGGGTTGTTTCAAAGTCTTGATCCTTTATATTATTTGGCAACAAGACATAGATCAATACTATTGAAATATTAAGTTAAATTATGAACTCCCCCTAGATGTGTGCATTTATGTAATGTATGAAATTGGAAACATAATGCACATCTTTAATGTATAAGCAATAGAAGAGTTCATCCTTTAAATTGAATCCTAAGTATGCATTAAAATAATAGAGTGAATACAAGTGCATACCTTGGGTTTTTCATTTTCCATCCAAATTTGAGACTAATAAGAATAAAGCTCAATAAACATGTTAGTCTCATAATGATTAGATTTATCATTAAACAATGATTAACTATTAATCTAAAACCAATAGAGCTTGAACTTACAGAGGACCAACTAGCACTATAGAATACCCTACAGGAATGCTATAACTAGCAAAAATCTACCCTGCTACTAGAAGCACAGCACGAATGAACCTCCTATGCTTCCAGGACTATAAAATTGTGGCAGCATACAACTCTCCATGGACAAGCTTGTCTCCAAATTGTGCTTTTGTAATCAAAATGTTACATATGCCAAGATGATAGACAAGACATTGTGCACCTTCCACCACAACATGAGGATACTGCAGCAATAATACCATCATACCAAGTACCAGAAGTACTATGAGCTTATCTACAATTTGGTAGAAGCTAAGAAGCATGATGAACTCCTGATAAAGAATTATCATATTTTTCTCAATGGGACATAGGCATCAATGCTTAGTAGTCTAGCAAAAGCCATGGCTATAGAAAAGGTCAAAGACATCAAGGGAAAAATGGAAGAATAGCCGAATACAGAAGGGAAGAGGCAAGCCCCAGTAGAGAGGTGTGGGTAAAGGGCCAGGAAGCTTCTAGAAACAAGACTCTGCCAAAAAAGGCTACATATCATCAACAACCCTACTTTAGGTGTGGCTACACAGACCATTGGTCGCACACCAGCCGCACCCCAAAGCATTTGGTAGACTTTTACATGCAATCCACTAGGAGAGTCCAGAAGACTCAGGAGAACAAATCTGAGGCACACTTCACTGCTCAACCAATTATTGACAAGGACATGGAGAAGAGTAATAACATGGTTCTTGATCCTATGGTGGAGGACACTGACACACCCATGGACCAAGACGATCTTGTTGGAGTTGAGCTCAAGGAGTTCCAGAAGGACAGGACACCAATGATTTATATGGAGACCTATAATAGTCTCCCAAATACTCCCTCATTTTGCTAACGCGATGCCACATTTTGTTATGAATCTCCTTACGAGTCTCTTTATTAGTTTTGTTTTAGTTCCTGAATAAACATTTGTCTACGCTCGTGTTGAACGATTATCATTTGAGTTGAATAACTTGTTATTTCCTAGAATATTTGATTCATTCATTTATTGTGTTATATTTGTTCGATATTTTGTAATATGATCTTGACGCAACAATTGTGTTAATGCTAAAAGCATAATTATAATATAGAATAAAGTATTGTCCAATGGTGGATAAGAAAATCTATCTTATAGACAGTTCCATTCAATTATTAGAGAAACTAAATATTTTCAGACTTTGACTAAGAAAATTGAAATATTATGATTATTTCTAGGAGCGATGCCCTCATTGTTGGCACTACAAGGTCCATCATAGTTCTCCCTATGGGTACTCGTATAATAATCGAGGATACTCTCTTGTATCCTGAGTGCAGTTGTACTCTATTACGTTTCAAAGGCATTCGTCTGAATGGTTTCCAAATGGAGACAGAAAATTAGGATGGTAAAAAATAGCTACTCATGACTAAGTTTAACGAATACAATAAATATGTTGTTGAAAATTTTCATTCCTTCTCTTGGGATTATACTATACATGTATAAAATCTGAAGTTTATATTACGATGAAAACTATACTTAAAAACCTAGAAGTTGTTAAGATCTAGCATGATCGACTGCATCATTCTGGATCGAATATAATGAGAAAAATTATCAATAATTATGCTGACCATAATATAAAAACTAAAAACTTTCCTAGACCTAAAAACTTCTTATTCCGTGCTTATACTAAAGGGAAGCTCATAACTAGATCCTTTTTTCTGAAGGTTAGGAAAGAATCACCGAGTTTATTAGAGAGAATTCAAGGTGATATTTATGGACCTAGGGTCCTTTAGAAACTTTAAGGTACTAATAGATGCATCTACTAGATGGTCCCATGTATGCTTCTTATCTACTCGGAACCATACTTTTACTAAATTAATCACCCAGATTATTAAATTAAGAGCCTCCTTTCTAGATGAAAGGATTAAGTCTATTCGAATGGACAATGCCAGCAATTTTACCTCAAAGGCATTCAATGATTATTTACAACTTTGAGCATAAATGTAGAGCATTCAATATCTCATGTCCACAAATAAAATAGCCTTACAGAGCCATTAATTAAAAAAATAAAACTTATTTCTATACTACTCTTGTAGAATTGTAGGCCACCCACTAGATATTAGGGCCATATAGTGCTGCATGCTGCTACTTTAATTCAACTCAGATCAACTGCATAGCATGACATTTCCCGCTTGCAGTTAGTTTGTGGGAAAAAACCAATGATTTATCTTCTGTGAAAATTTGGCTGTATTGTATACATGCCAATTTCACCACCACAGCGTATATCAATGAGCCCTCATTAGAAGTTAGAGATCTATATAGGTTATGAATATCCATCAATTATTAAATAACTTGAGTCTACAACAAGGGATCTATATACAGCTTGGTATGCTGATTGTATCTTTGATGAGAACAATTTTCTAGCATTAAGGGGGAGAAAAGTACGATATTAAAGAATGACGAGAAATAGATTGGAATGTTATAGACATTTAGTCCTTACACCTACGCACTAAAGAATACGAACTTGAAGTTCGAAAGATAATAAATCTAAAAAAATAGCTAATGATATGCCAGATACCTTCACTAACGATAAGGGAGTGACAAAATTGCAAATACCTGCAATAAACACATCGAAAAGAGTGAAAATAATCTAGAAGGACATTGAATCCACTATTACTTCTCATGAAAAGAAGATGGCGAAACCTCCTGGTATACGAGACTCAATTCCTCAGAGACATCTACAGAAACAGAGAACAAAATAAGACAAATCACTCCCCAAGATAGTCGAAAAAGCTCAACCTGATGTTGAGAAAATACCTAAAGCGAGCCATCCTCAGGATGGTAACCCCAGCGAATATTTGCGGCGCACGATCTGACATTGGGAGATTGAAAAACACCTAGACTCTAACATTGGAAGAAATTAATAAAGAAATATCCTCTAATTATGTGAATTTGGGAGACTTATATAAAAGGAAGACTACAATTGTTGACATATATTTTGTCTCCAACATTGCTAAAACTCTTAATCTGAATCTAGAACCAAAGTCCATGGTAGAGTGCCAGAATCACTCATTTGGTCAAATGAAAAAAAGCAATTGAGATAGAATTTCACTCGCATAATAAAAGGAAAGTATTCAGTCCTGTTGACCAAACACCTCCTAAAGTGTTCCCTGTTAGTTCCAAATGGGTTTTCATCTGGAAGAGAAATGAGAACAACCAGGTGGTGAGATACAAAGCGAGGCTTGTAGCACAAGGTTTCAAGCAGAGATTCGGCATCAATTACGATAAAACTTAATCTCTTGTGATGAGTGGAATAACGTTCTAATATTTTATATCAATGATATCTACTATGAACTTGACAATGTAGTTGATGGGTATAGTGACTACATATTTATATGAGTCACTGGACACGGATATTTATATGAGAGTCCCTGAAGTTGTTAAAATTTCAGATCCTAGTAAAACCATTCGCAACATGTATACCATCAAATTGTAGAGGTTGTTGTACGAGTTAAAATAATTAGGGAGAATGTGTGTAGAACCGACTTAGTGAGTTTGTCCTAAAGAGGGGTTACTCCAATAATGATGATTTACCCTGTGTCTTCATAATAAAGTCACATAATAGATTCTGTATTTATATCATTTACATCAATGATCTGAATATCGTTAGAACTTCGAAGGACATAAAAGAACCAAGTTTTTACCTTATGATTGAGTTTGAGATGAAAGATTTGGGTAAAACCAAATAATGCTTAGGCCTATAGCTAGGGCATTTCACTGAAGGAATTTTTTTATACCAGTCTATCTATAGCAAGAAGGTATTGAAAAAATTAAGCATGGATAAATCTCATCCTTTAATGACCTCCATGGTAGTAAGATCCCTTGATGTGGATAAAAACCCATCCAGACCAAAAATGGAAAAGAGGAAGTCTTAGAACCTGAAGTGTAACATCCTAAAAATTTCATTTCATTTCATTCTGATTTGTTTTGTTTTATTCAATTTGGAATTTACGGATTATATTAAAACTCTTTTCACAACTCTCAGTTTTACAAAATGAATTTCTGCAGAAAATTTAAAAGTTTAACAATTCTGAAAATAATTTTATTATGTTACAAATAGTCTAAAGTATTTTTGAGAAATTTTCCAGAATTTGTAGAACCTTTTTACTATTTTCCCCAAGCCTGTTAATTTTTAGCATTTAAAAATTAATTAATGTGATATAAATAGTAATTTTATATTATTTAAAATATTTATTTACGTTTTTATTGCTGAAACCGATATCTCTTCAAATTCCCATATTTAATAAAATTTATTTGCTAATTTTCGAATTTAATATGTATTTTCAGTGGAAAATTAATTGTTTTCGAAATTAATATTTTTGGTTACTATTCATATAGACCCGAACCGTCTCGCCCAGCCCACCCGTCAGCTACAGTATGCGTGAAATGACCCGACCCGCATTGATTTCCATCTGTTTTACTCATTTACTCCGGCGAACTTAGTTACTGTTCCGGTCATAACTTCGGCGAGTGTTTTCCGACAATCCGCTGGTCTGATCACCATATAAATTGAACCCCAGCTTGCTCTCCCTATTTTGCACATTCTTAGCTTTGAGTTGTTCCAATCCATCCATCGGATCTCCCTTCTCAAGCCATTCTTTCCGAACTCCGGCGAACTTTCGGTGAGCTCTCCCAGCTGCTCCCGACCTCCATTTAGCCTCAAATTTTTACTGGAGCTTCTGCTCAGTGTCATCTACATTGGGTAAAATCAGATTTTGAAAAATCTCACCGGAACTCTGTCAGCAACCTTTTCTTCTTCAAACCCGACAAAAGGTCATATTTTGGATTCAAAATGTCCATTCTCCTTCGTTCAAGCTCCGATTTAGGCGATTTCAGTTTCTAAATTTTTCTAAAATCAAGCTCTATCTTCCAGAGCCTTTTATTGTCAGTTTTGATCTGTTTAACTCTCTGTTTGGTATTTATTTGTATTTGTTGCTTTCTTTTTTGGTAGACGCTAATCCCGAAAGAGCGAACGGAGACTTTGAAGACCAAGACTCTGCACTAGATCAGCAAGGCAAGTCGTAACCTTTGATCATATTGATCCTATGTTTGCAAAGTAATTTGTTTTATACAACTGCATGCTATTTGTGTAGTAAAGCTTATCTTCTGGGAATAGCCATTTACCTAGTTGACATTATGCCACCTTGATTATTGGAATGCCATGTATCCATTATTAAATCTAGGTTGGGACATTACTAGTTGGACATAATCATACTACCAACATTGGGTAATTGTAGCTATGCTTATACATGCTTAGTTGTACGATGGGATCCATATCACATGTTGAATAATGTTAATCTTGACTTAATGAGATATTGAATTGTGGCTGATAGCCGATGTTGTAAAAATTGTTGTACCATGGTGGGTTTGCCATTGGTCTTGGTTGAACAAACTTGTTTTCCCCCGGGCAAGTGATCGTGCAGTAAATGGGGTGCTTTCTAGCACATTGGGATGTGGATGTCTTGCCTGAGACAACTTAAGGACTTAATCTTCTGTGCCATTGAACTGGGCCTAACCGTACTACCATAAGTCTGATATGGGACAGACCTGGCTATCCGTATTGCGACATACCATGGACAGTCGTGCCATTAAGTGAAAAGTGGTAGCGAGTGTAAAGGTTGCCACTCGGCGCAAGAGGGGGCTTCTGGACTGGGCGATTTAACCCTACCAGCGGTGGAACCTTAGCGGGCATGACTACATGGATGGAACTTTATAGGGGCCTTGTCATGATATCTCTGCGACACACCAAAGGAAGTGTGTTAATATCGATTGCACAAAGAGATGATCATATCTTCTGGGTAAAGTAGTACAACCTCTGCAAAGTGTAAAACTATTTGAATAGCCGTGTCCGCGGTTATGGACAAGCCCGAGAATTTCACACGAGGTAAGAGTGTTTCATAAAGTATGGGAATATGGAATTGTTGGAATGTGAACGTGGAGTTCACTGTTGTTTTGTTGTCTAAAGTTAATACTGTTGAATTTATTGGTTGATACTTGTTTTAGATGGTGTAGGGTGATGTCTCGCCATTCTGTTCATGTTATCTATCATTGAGTTACCAGTTATTTATTATCTTTTCATAAATATGCTTTCAATCTATTTACTCTACTTCAATTCAAGTTATTGCCTTCTGCAAAAGAACCATACGTCTATCCTTTGTCAAGCCTGCATGAATATATTGCATCATTCCCCTGCGGCTTGTTGAGTACTTTTTGTACTCACGGCTTTGCGCCTTTGTTGATTAGTTGCTGAAGAAGGATCAGGAAATACTGAGTTGTATGAGGAGGAATTTTATGAAGACTACATGGATTAGGAAGGTGTTCTCCAGACGATTGCCTGTGGCATGTCGAATGGCCCAAGTTATCTTTTTCGCTGCAATAGTTTATTTGTTTCTTAAGCCTTAAGGCTTAGGGGTGTAAACTTTGATCATAAGGTCTGATGCTTTATTTAATAATAATTTGCCTCTCTTAGTTAATTCATTGTATGGAATGATATTTCATCTATGTTTCCACTGTGTGCACTAGCGTGATCCTAGACTAGTGCAGCATACACAGAGGGTTTCGGATTTGCAAATCTGGGTCCCGACATGAAGCTTCATACTTAAGCGCCAAAGGGGCACTTATGTATCTTGTGAATTGCACAAGGTCTAAAATTGCATTCGTAGTAAATTTATTAGCTAGACATTGTGCAGCTCGATCCAACTAGAAAACATTGGGATTTTACTCAGATACCTCCAATGTACATAAGATCTTTAGCTTATTTTATCGAAAGGACTAAGAATCAATCATGGTGGGATATATGGATGCTGGTTATTTGTTTGATCCTCACAGTGCCAAATCTAAGACTGGGTTTGCGTTGGTACAGTTATTTCTTGGCAGTCTTTTAAGCAGACCTTGGTAACTACTTCTACCAACCACTAAAAAATAACATTATATGAAACCTCATGTGCATGTGTTTGGCTAAGACGTGAGATTAGCCGTATCCAGAAGACTTGTAGAATTAACACCATCGATAACCCTACAAATTATCTTTAAAGATAATGATGCATGTGTTAAATATGCAAATGGGTGGGTTATGTAAAGAGCAATATCCTCATGAACTCTAAAAGAATGGTGATGTAGGATCCTGCAAACTAAGCCATATGAAAATCTAGCTAATTTATTTTATAAGTCTTTGTCAACATTCAGTTTCCAAAGATGTGTTCATAGTATTGGAATGAGACGACTAAAAGAGATGCAGAGTTCGAGAGATTACAAGTTGCACTCTTTTTCTCTTAGTGAGTTTTCCTTAAGTTTTTCTCACGTGAAGTTTTTTAATGATGCAACAAGTGTAACACAATATATAGATGCAATGTATTCTTTTCTTCATCCTTTTTTTCCACTAGATTTTTGGAGAAGTTTTTTATTATGTATATGCATGACGCAGTATTCGTCCAAGTGGAGAGTGTTGAGATATAACCTAACTCTAAGGTTTAGTGGATGAATTTTGAAACTAACCCTAAGAGGTTTTGGCTATAAATATAGCATCCTATTGTACAAGAGAATCAATCTACAATCAATAAAAAGTTACGATTGATTATTTTTCATATATACTTGATTAGCATTAGAATTGATCTACGGCGACTACCGATTATTTAATAGAAACCATCCTGGTCCTTTCTTGGAAAAATTGATGATTTGCCCTCATTTACTTGTGCCATTGATAATTTATCTCGTGATGTCACTACGCCAAAACCTGCAATAGGTGACGGTCTATTTGTGGCGGTTTTTTTCGAACCGCCACAAAGATAATTATCAGTGGCGGTTCTATTTCAAAAATGACGGGAAGAATATCAGTGGCGGTTCTATCCTCGAACCGCCACTGATAATGAATTATCGATGGCGGTTCGAGATAGAACGCCATCGATAACAAATACATATCGATGGCGGTTGGAGGCTAGAACGATGGATTCTAACCTCCAACCGCCGCGATAATGTATTTGTTATCAGTGGCGGTTCTATTATCAGTGGCGGTTCGAGGATAGAACCGCCACATATAATGTTATCAGTGGCGGTTCTAGTTAAAAACCGCCACTGATAATATTGCCTATAAATAGGTGGTCGAGCAAGACTGGTCTTCTTCCTCCCGAGAGCAAACCAAAACTTCTAAATTTGATTTCGTTTTCTCCAATTCTTGTGCTTGTACTTCCTCTAGTTGTTCCTTGGTGAGTTATTTTTTCTCCTCTCTTGATTTGTGTTAATCTTGTTGTAATTTAATTTTTAAACCAAGTTTAATTAGGGTTTATATGTAGATGAGATGAAAAGTTTAGATTTTGTTTATTTTTATTTAGCTACCATTTTGTAGTTGATGAATTTATTTCCTAGCTTAGATGATGTTGTGTTCCTTTTATAGATGATGAATTATGATTAAGCATATATTTAATATTAATTGCATTTTAAGTTAATTTGATACATGATGAATTTATTATCTAGCTCCTTTAGATGATAAGTAATTAGATTGGTTTTTTAATTACTATTAATTGGGTTCTATTAGTGTACGGACATATACATCTTGCATATATATGAATTTATTATCTAGCTCCTTTAGATGATAAGTAATTAGATTAGTTTTTTAATTACTATTAATTTGGTTCCATTAGTGTACGGACATATACATCTTGCATATAATAAATTTATTTAATTAAGATTATTGGGTATTAATATAAATGAAATTTTAGTTAATTTGGTACGTGGGTGCTCATCATTTTTAGATGACGAATTTATTATCTAGCTTCTTTCTGATTAAAGTATTGATTAGTTTTTAATTACTATTAATTTGGTTCCACTAGTGCGGACATATATTAAATTTATTTAATTAAGATTATTGGATATTAATATACATGAAATTTTAGCTAATTTGGTAGGTGGATGCTCATCATTTTAGATGATGAATTTATTATCTAGCTCATTTAGATGATAAATAATTAGATTAGTTTTTAATCAATTTTTATATGTTAATTAATTTTAGATGGATAGGAGATGGATGTACAATGCGAACTGTTCTGAGTAGAGATTACATCGATGGGGTATCTGCTTTTCTAAGAGCACTGAGGAGAACAAGTTGCACAAGAAGACGGAGTACATACATTGTCCATGCATTGATTGCAAGAATGAGAAAATGTTTTGGACAAAGAGCACATCCACTTGCACTTGATTGAAGAGGTTTTGTACTTGGCTATACACGTTGGACAAGTCACGGTGAAGAGGAAAACATACATGAAGGTGACAACGTATTGGATGATGGAAAAGGCATTATGGCGGTGACATCGATTATGGATCTGATGAGGATAGGTTGGACATTGATGACGATAATAATCTTGCTCGGATGTTGCGCGATGCGAAGGAACTACACTAGTTAGAGAGAGTTTAATCAATTCAAGGGTTTGTTGGACGACTCGGACACACCTTTGTTCCGGGTTGCAAGGAGGAATACACAAAGTTGCACACCGTGCTTTCACTTCTAAAATTGAAGGCAAGCAATGGTTGGTCCGATAAAAGTTTCACGGCGCTATTACATCTCTTAGCGGACATGCTTCGGATAGAAACGTATTGCCGATAACCACTTATTTAGCTAAGAAGGTTGTGTGTCCATTGGGATTGGAAGTAGAAAGAATACATGCATGTCCAAGCGATTGTATACTCTATCGCAAAGAGTATCTGAGACATGCATGTATGTCCGATGTGCAAATCATCGCGATACAAGCGTAAAGGCCATGACAATGAGGGCACCATGGTGAAGAAAGGAGCTCCCACTAAAGTGGTGTGGTATTTACGGTAATACCTCGGTTGAAGCGTTTATTTGGAAACAAAAGCATGCCCAATCGATGCGATGGCACTTTCGGAAGAGCGTAAAATGATGGAAAGTCGAGACACCTGCCGATTACGCCGGTGGAGAACCATCGATAGGCTCTTTAGGATGGACTTGAGGAATGAACCGAGGAATGTAAGGTTTGGGTTGAGTACGGATGGAATGAATCCTTTCGGTAACATGAGTAGTATTCATAGCACTTGGCCCGTGACTCTCTCAGATCTACAACCTTCCTCCTTGGTTGTGTGCGAAACGAAAGTACATTATGATGTCATTTGCTTATCCAAGGGCCGAGACAACTCGGCAATGATATTGATGTATACCTACAACCATTGGTGGAAGATCTTGTGATCTTGTGGAGCGAAGGTGTACGGTATGGGATGAGTACAAGAGAGTACTTCAACCTCACGCGCATTGTTGTTTTGCACCATCAATGATTTCCGCCCTTGGTAACCTATCCGGTCGTCTTGTAAAGGGGCCAAAGTATGCCCCCATTGCATGGATGAAACCACAAGTGTGTGGCTCAATAACTCGAGGAAAGCGTGTACATGCATCACCGCAGTTCCTTCACAGAATCACCCCTACCGCAATATGAAGAAACAATTGACGGGACAAAAGAGGATGTTATAGCTCCAAGGCCTCCTCGTGGGAAGAGGTATATGATATGATTAAGGATATTAATGTTGTACTTGGAAAGGGAGAGAGTAATAATAAATCGAGGTCTCGTACTGAGAAGATCACGTGGAAGAAGAGATCGATATTTTGGAACTTGCCCTATTGGAAGGACTTAGAAGTTCGACCCTGCATAGTCGTCATGCATGTAGAGAAAATGTATGTGATGACTTGATTGGTATTTTCTGAATATTCCTAGCAAAACTAAGGACGGACTGAAGGCACGAAGGGACCTGGAAGATATGAAAATCAGAGCTGAGCTTCATCCTCGAGACAACGGGAAAGGCCGACTTTACCTTCCCCCAGCTTGCTACACTCTATCCAAGAAAGAGAGAACAGACCTCTGCAAATGCTTACATGGTGTGAAAGTTCCATCCGGTTACTCCGCAAGCATCAAGAAACTGGTGTCGATGAAAGATTTGAAGTTAACTGGCATGAAGTCTCATGATTGTCATGTGATGATGACACAAATGCTTCCTATTGCAATTAGAGGTATTTTGCCTGAAAAGGTCCGAGAGGCAATCATGAGGTTGTGTTTCTTCTTCAACACGATTTCACAGAAGGTCATCGATCCCATCGGACTTTCTGAACTGCAGAATGATGTGGTGAAGACACTATGCCAGCTAGAGATGTATTTCCCTCCATCATTTTTCGATATAATGGTTCATCTCATTGTTCACCTTGTGAATGAGATAAATGTATGTGGCCCCGTATTCCTGCATCAGATGTACCCGTTCGAAAGGTACATGGGTATCCTGAAGAAGTATGTACGCAATCGATCTCACGGAGGGTGCATTGTGGAAGGTTATGCAAGCGAGGAGGTTATCGAGTTTTGCGTGGATTACATGGAGGGTGGAACCGGTAGGAGTGCTGTATCTCGCCATGAGGGTAGGCTAGCTGGGAAAGGGACGATTGGAAGAAATCAACAAATTCTTACGATCATGGATTGTTGAAAAAGCTCATTTCACGATCTTGCAATGATCGATTGCGGTGTCCTCATATATGGACATGCACAAGGATAAGCTACAAGAGGAAAATCGTGGACGATCAGAGGCTTGGGTAACAAAAGAGCATAACCGTTTGTTCAATCATTGGTTCAAAGAGCATATGACTGGAAAGAAAGCGAGTGTTATGTTGAGATGGTTGGCAAAAGGGCCATCGGTACAATCTTGACATGGCAAGGATCGACATAAATGGATATACCTTTTACGAGATCTCGGGATAGCAAAAGCACTTACCAAAATAGTGGTGTCGCATAGATGCCTATGACAACACAGCGATCTGAAGACTAGCTTTTATGGGTTCATAGAAGAGATTTGGGAGCTCGACTATTGTATTTTTAAGATCCCGATGTTTCGGTGTCGTTGGGTACAACTCCCAAAGGGTGTCAAGGTGGACAAGTACGGCTTCACTACTTTGGACATCGAACATGTCGGATACAGAGACGAACCATTCGTAATTGCGAAGCAAGTAGCACAAGTCTTCTATGTAATCGACCCGGCAGATAAGAAGCGGCATGTAGTTCTTCAGGGAAAAAGAAGGATCGTCGGAGTTGAGAATGTCGTGGATGAGGATGAGTACAACCAGTTTGACGAGTTGCCTCCTTTCGTAGATGGCAACATCAGGCTCGAGGAAGAAACCACTCAGGAAGCTACCTATCATCGCGACGATCATGAAGAAGGGCAAATTGTGAAAGAAAATAATTAGCTATATACGAGTAATGGCAATGTGATGTAAACAATATGCATTTGTATGGAGTAATGGAAATGTGGTGTTATGCATTTGTGTGGAGTAATGGAAATGTGGGTCATTAATATATTTGGATTACATAGGGTATAGTACTATATTAGAATTATATATGGTCATTACTGTATTAGGATTATAGGGTCATTAATATATTAGGATTATATAGGGTCATTAATATATTAGTATTATATAGGGTATATTACTATATTAGGATTATATAGGGTTATTAATATATTAGTATTATATAGGGTATATTACTATATTAGGATTATATAGGGTTATTAATATATTAGTATTATATAGGGTATATAATATTTATTAGGATTATATAAGGTCATTAATACATTAGGATTATGTAGGGTCATTACTATATTAGGATTATATAGGGTATATAATATTTAGCAGGATTACATAGGGTATATAATATTTATTAGGATTATATAAGGTCATTAATATATTAGGATTATGTAGGGTCATTAATATATTAGGATTATGTAGGGTATATTACTGTATTAGAATTATGTTAGGATAATTTTATCAGTGGCGGTTAGTACAAAGAACCGCCATAGATAATATATATTTCAGTGGCGGTTCTTGTGAAGAACCGCCACAGATACATTTATCAGTGGCGGTTCGTATAAAGAACCGCCACAGATAATATATGTATCAATGGCGGTTCTTATTAAGAACCGCCACAGATTAATGTATCAGTGGAGGTTTGTATAAAGAACCGCCATAGATAGTATCAGAGGCGGTTCTTGTTAAGAACCGCCACAGATAACCCACATATGAAATGTCGGTTTTCGCACCGTTGCCCTAAACCCTTAGACTCCCGCCGCTTCACTCTTCTCACAAACTCCCGCCGCTTCACTCTTCTCACCGAGCCCGACGCCCGCGCCGACGCCCGCGCCCGACGCCCGCCCGCGACGCCGTTCCCTACTCCGCCCCGGACGCCGCCCCTACTCGCCCGGACGCCGCCCCCGACGCCGCTCGGGACGCCGCCTACGCCCCGACTCCGCCCCGACCCCCGCCGCTTGTTTGGTTTGTAGCCATAACTTGCGAGATGTTGGCCAATATTTGGCCATGTTGATTGGGTTTTGCTAGTGCTCATCTTGCAATAGCTATTGTAGGCTTGTAGCGGGCCAACGAAATGTGGTCAATCTCAGTTTAACTTCTTTTGCTTTTGCCATTTTTGTATGGAACTACGAACATATGATTCATGACAGCTGAGTGAGTGCATGAAAGATTCTTATGCTTATCTTGATCTGAATTATTGTTCCACTACAATAAATATTTGTGTTTTATCTATGTAAAATCAACTACTAGTAAGGTCCCTGTACCGACCAGTAACATGTTAATTTTTAAATAGGTTAGCTAGAAAGAAAAGGAAATCTTGTGTATTCTTTGCATTGATCTGATCTTTAATTTTCTCATGTATGCACATGAGCAAAATCCATTCATTCAGAAAGTATAACTATAATTGTTTACTCAACTTTCTAATCTTTTGTTGTAATTATACATATGCATTTTTCTTGATAAGCTTAATATTCTGAAAATGTATAAGAGTAGTGAGAACACTGTTTGTGTTAGTAGCGAGAGATTATGAATCTGATTGTTGGCTTATTGCTCCAAGGTTAAAACATTTTCATTGCCACTATTTACTTTTAAGTTGATGCCTTGATATTAATTCCATCGACTTTTAAGTTGACTACCTTCATTTCCTTTTAACATCGAGGTTCGTTGTAGTTAAACATCCGGATGGGTAATTTAATATAATCAAGGTCCTAAATTTGCTTATGTTGACTAGTGTCTTCTTTAGACCATTAAAATCTTGGAAAACCATATCATATTCATCAACATAATCATCAATAAACAAGTAACAAATTAGAAATAGTAGTGTGATAGTTGTGCGATTATCTTTGTTGCTTGTGCTACATTTGACTTTGTGTTGCTTAAGAATAAATTGCTTACTATTTTGCATACTTAGCAACAAATTTGACTTAGTCTTTGCTTAGGAATAAATCTACTACATTAAGTGGTAATTTATATTCGGATTACTTGCTTACGGTTTTGCATACTTAGCAATACTAATTGGCTATCAGTAGAGGCTCTTTTTGTTAGCCATCTTTATTCTCTCTCTTAGTTCATTACCTCAAACACAACACACAAACACACAAAATGCTATGAAATCCAAATTAAGTTAAGCATCCATCCATCCAGATCTGGCAAACACAAGTACTTAATTATTTGTACCCATCAAATAAAGCAGTCATCAATTGGTATCATTATATATTTGTGACTGGAGGGAGTATCATCATATATATTACAGTTTTGCATACTTAGAAATACTAATTGGCTATCAGTATAAGGGAAAATTCTTGTGTTAGATAGAAAAGGTCGATGCTAGGCTTTTTCCAACGTTATCTAGGAAGAACATCGTCGTAAAGGTGCATGTGCACAACTTTTCCACCAACATAGTTTGCACATCCCAGCGTATCTAAACATGGCATGTAAGAATTTACAGAAATATGAAATGAAAAACAGATTTCCATACTTTACCTCTTTCGCTTTTGAGTTAAACTCCGCACTTAACCCAAATGACCGCCAAATTCTAATGGTTCCATACTTTACCTCTTTCGATTCGCACATCCAAGGCGATATGGAGGAGCAATCCACCCCGAGCCCGAGCCTAGCCCTAGCGGGTTCCTCAACCTCCACCCAACCACCATTGTTGCGCCGATCTTTGACATACCGTGGCAAGACCTCGTGGCCGAGGAAGAAATAAGAAGCCCAAAGGCGGTATACCATCTCGGAGGTCTCGGAAGTGGGGCCCTATTGCACCGCCAAAGTTAAGTAGCAAAGCAGAACAACCTGCGGGTATACCGCAGGGAGAGAGTGCCAATCACCTTTTTGGATTGGCACAAAGTGCCCAAGACCATCAAAACGGATCTATGGATGGAGCTCAAACAAACCTTCGAAT
This sequence comes from Otatea glauca, assembly GCA_036346275.1. NCBI lineage: Eukaryota > Viridiplantae > Streptophyta > Magnoliopsida > Poales > Poaceae > Otatea > Otatea glauca. The sequence continues at coordinate 37,279,221 of CM070719.1, forward strand.
TCCCCGAAGAAGATGAACACCGCATGCGTTGGGATGCGTTGATGACCATGGATGCGGCATGGAGGAACTTCAAGGCGGTGAATACTACTTATGTGAAGAAAAACCGATCGGCCATCGGGGACTACCCAAACTTAGAACCATATTGGGATGATTTCGTGTCGATGAAGCAAAGTGAAGCGACAAAGAAGTCCAATGAGGATCACATAAACATCGGAAGAAGGAACATCCATCCACACGGACTTGGTGCGGGTGGGTACGCTGGTAAAATCCTCAATGGGAGGCAGAAGCGTAATCATTACGATCGGTGGTACAAGTCAATTGCCCGGACTACTAGACCGAGTCAAGCACTACGTGCTAGCGAGGGCAAGTGTCACGTCTGGTGGGGGCTTATCCTTCAGAAATAGCGATGACGAAGCAATGTCGCAAAGGGTCCAGGAGCTGTACGTCATGTCTTCCCAAGGAACATTCCAACCAGATAGGGAGAACGACGAACTAACACGTGCCCTGGGAAACAAGGAGCATCCTGGACGGACACGAGGTGTCGGGGTTAAGGTTCCGTGGAAGACAGGATTCCCAGAGCACCTTCACACTTACAAGAGTCAAAAGAGAGCTAGAGAAGCGTTTGCCGAAATAGAAATGAAGGAAAAGATGCTTCGAGAATTACAAGGCACAATAGAACATTGCCAGGTCTGATCAACTTGTAGGCTCAGACGACTAATAATTTAGAAGATCAATTTGTAGGCTCAGACGTCTGATCAACGAAGGCAGCGCACAAGTCGTGGTCCGAACAAGATGCCTAAGGGAATTTTTAACATAGTGGAGCTCTCGGCAGTCGGGGAACCTGCTATGCAAGAATCATCATTGGGGTCGTACAGGACAGCCTGCGGGGTTATTGCTAGGGATGATGTGCCCATCAGCTATAGATCATGGATTGGCCGCGGAGGTGACCCATGGGTGGTACCCAATGACCTGAAGAACTCATTATGGGACAAGTGAAACAAGTTTTCCAGTTCCCCAAGGGACCGAGCTGGTTGCAAAGAAACGAGCACTCTGCATCATGTGCACTGCGTGGAAAGAATTGGAAGACAACACTAAACAAGAATTATGTGAAAAAGAATGAAACGCCGAATTTTGACACGTACCCAAAGTTAAGGGAGTTCTGGGATGAATTTGTGGCATACAAGAGGTCTGAAGAAGCTCACATAGTAAGTCAAAGGAACAAAGCAAACGCGGATAAGAATATTCACCCTCACAAACTAGGAACTGGAGGGTACGTGAAGAAAATACCAGCATGGGATCGGTCCGAAGAAGAAATAACCCGCAAGGGTATAATTCCTGCAACGGCCGCCTTAAGCGAACGATCGAAGCACTGGTTGCTTGGGAGGGGTGCTTCTATCTCCGATGATGGCAGCTTAAGCTTCAGAAGCGATAGAGAGCAGGAAGTGCTGCGCAGAATCACAGATGCTCACACGCAGTCTTCCCAAGGATCTTTCACGCCACGAAGGGAGAATGATGAGCTAACCATAGCCCTAGGTAACAAGGAGCATCCAGGTCGCACCAGAGGGGTTGGTTTGGTCACGTGGAAAGAAGCCTTCCCCGCAGACGCATGGATGTACAAACGTTCAAAGAGATTAAGAGAAGATCGACCGGAACGTCAGATAAAAGATGCTGTCGCGAGAGCGCTAGAGGAACAAAGATCGGAACTAGATAAGGATGTGGAGCAAGCCGTACAGAAAGCTCTCAGCTCACGACCGCCACCCGGTGAAAGCCACGAGCTCATCGGTCCGGTGCTCGTAAGAGCACCGCGGCGTCCACAGGATTCCGAAGAGCATGGATCTGCGTTTTCTGTGGATGACATCAAAGAACCGACACCGTGCAAGCTACATTTGGCCGCACATGGCATTACCATAAAGGTGGTGAGGCGGGGCTTGGCCATGCCAGGGGTCACGGACTTTGCTTTGTCGCCCGATACCGCAAGGATTCGCCAGGGTCGAAGTGGACAGTGTCATCCGCCAATACCGAAAAATGGAGGTAGAGATCCCTGGCGACGATGGGAACAAAAAGCTAGGAGAAAACGTGAATGGCTTCCTTGCGTGGCGCAAGAGCTTGATTAAGTTTGGCTCGGACGATGAGGGCGACGACGATGATGATCAGCCGCACTCTCCACACAGAGACCTCCCGCCCTTCTCGCCGCCAACCACGAAAAGTCCAACTCCTCCGTCGGCACCAACCAGAAAAAGCCCGACTCCTCCGCCAAAAGCGTAAAGAATCGAACAACGGAACATCTCGGATCGGCACCGTCCTCGAAGAAATCTCAACCATCTGTGAACCCAGGACAACCACAAAAGAAACTATCAGCTGACATGACTGAGGAAGAGCGGAAAAAGCATGTAAGCGCCTGCGTAGCATTTCACTTTAAAAAGGTGCCATCAAGTAAGAAGACTAAAGTTGATGCTGACGCGCAAAAGTTTTTCTTGAGTATGGCAAAAGTGCAAAAGACGGGGCAGGCTTCTGAACCTTGCAAAATATCAGACTACGAGCGCATATCCAGAAAGCAATACTTGCAGGCGACTAGTGCCGACACGTTAAAGCGGGATGCTCAAGCAGATGATGTTCAACTAGATGCTCTGGCGCAAGGTCTCGGTGGAAGTTCGTTATGGGAAACCCATTTGGTTGAACCGGCTCATTTCGACAACCTTACAACTCAAGCGTGGCGCGTCCATCGGTGGTACATGCAAGCGATCCAACGATGGTATGGGGCGTTCCCGATCGGATACAGAGCAAGATTTTCACAATGGGGATAACATCTGCTGTGTTCTTTTCACGGAGCTGTACATGTTGTACCGACAAGATGCCTGGACGTGAACATACTTAGACTATAGACTTTGTAAGTGCGTCCAGTATATCGTTGAGCATTTACATCTTGTTTAATTGCATCTCTAACTTCTTTCTTATGTAGAATGGAGGTACGGACATGTAGAAGAAATAACAATGACAATCTAGCATTCCTAGATCCGGGCTCGTCAGCGAGAAACTTGTGAACGACAATCCACGATTCGTTGAAGACTATTTATTTAATACTTTTTGAAGCGCAATACAAAACCTCCGTACTTTTACCCTATAACTTCAAATGCGTATCTCACGACTTCTAATATCGTTTTACTATTTTTGCGTAACACGCACGATGTGGGAGTAATTGACTACGTTGACATATATGTGCAGGTTTCTTTGGGTCCTCCTCGTCATCCAGTTAGATGCTAGCGGATTTTTGTCTTGGACTCGGAGAAAACAAACTAACTGTACCAAGACCTTTGGGACATCTTTGAGCAATGTAAACTTGATCGTTGCGTTATTACTCTAGCAAAATTCCATTCTATTGCATTTAAGTTTAATTACTATTCAAAATCATTCACAGGGCTTTCCCACGGTACTGCAAGAAAAGTGTTCGGTATCGTCCATACAGGAAATTTTTTGAAATAATAAATGACTTTCCATGCATGAAGCAGAACCGGAAACAATTTATGTGCATTCTATGTATGTACAAATATGCATTCAATTGTCACGAGAGTGTCGGCTATAACGAAGCCATGGTGCGTAATTACACTTTGATGCCCTTTTTATTTAACAAATATCATCATTAAGTAACTTCCTTTTTGTTCAAAAACAGCGCCCAAGCGAGAACCAATAAGTTATTCTTGTGAAATTATAGCAATTCAAGAACAGATCGCGATTCATTCATGATGAGATCATCAATCCAAGCGGCGAGTTCCACGAGTAGCCTCATCGCCCTCATTCCTACGGCCTAGGCGCGTGACATGTCTACTTCGACTCTTTGTAAAATCAAAGCGAGCGGGATGACATGTAGTCGAGCTACATTTGTAAATAAATCATTGTAAAACAAATTATGTGATCGTAATTTAATATATTTGAATTATGATTTTAACGATGCTTAGTCGATACATGCATATATTTGAATTATGATTTGAGCGATGCTTTATATACTACATATGGACCTTGTAAACAATTATATAAAAATATATATATATTGTACAAAAAATATGCAAGCTTGTTAATGCCGGTTCTTGGAAAACCGGCGGTGATATGTGTCTATCACTTTGTCGGATTATGGTACAAACCAGAAGTGCTAGTACAATATCACTGCCGTTTTATATATAACGGCGATGATAATTATCATCACTGCGGTTGTAGATAGAACGGCGATGATAATCCTTATCACTGCCGGATTTTGGTTTGATCCGGCGGTGATAGTCGATATCCTTGCCGGTTGTAGGTAGAACCGGCGGTGATAATCCTTATCACTTGCGGTTCTGAGTCGGCAGTGATAATCCTCGAGTATCACTGCCGACCAATCACTGCTGGCGCCAATGACCGGCAGTGATGGGGTTTTGGAACCGGCAGTGATGTGCTGTTCTGTAGTAGTGTTTCTTATCATTTCTTCTCTTCATTTTCCTTTTTGGACTAACACTGAGCTAGCATGCATGCATCTAATTAAGAATTGTTGTTTTTTTAATTATCATGCACGCATGCACAATGTGTAAGATGAAATTTGACATTCAATCCAAAAATGTCTCGTTCGAGTCCCCATGAATATCTAAGTTAGTACTAGATAGACGTACATATTTTTTTCAAATTTGAGATTTCTTCGAGGACGGTGCCGACTGCCGAGATGTTCCTGGTGTTCTATTCTTTTCAGATTTTGGCGGAGGAGTCGGGCTTTTTCTGGTTGGTGCCGGCGGAGGAGACAGACTTTTCCTGGTTGGCGGCGAGAAGGGCGGGAGGTCTCTGTGTGGAGAGTGCGGCTGATCATCATCTTCGTCGCCCTCATCGTCCGAGCCAAACTTAATCAAGCTCTTGCGCCACGCGAGGAAGCCGTGCACGTTTTCTCCTAGATTTTTGTTTCCATCCTCGCTAGGGATCTCTACCTCCATTTTTTGGTATTGGCGGACTACACCTGCCCACCGACCTGGCGAATCCTGCGGTATCGGCGGCGATGCAAAACTGCGACTCTGGCATGGCCAAGCCTGCTTGTCGACCACCTTTATGGTAATGACATGTGCGTCCAAATGTAGCTTACACGGTGTCGGTTCTTTGATGTCATCCACAGGAAAATGCAGTCCATGCTCTTCGGGAATCCCTGTGGTCGCGCAGATGCTCTTACGAGCATCAGGACTGATGAGCTCAGGGCTTCACCGGGTGGCGGTCGTGAGCTGAGAGCTTTCTGTACGGCTTGCTCCACAGCCTTATCTAGTTCCGCTCTCTGTTCCTCTAACGCTCTCACCACAGCATCTTTTATCTGACGTTCCAGTTGATCTTCTCTTAATCTCTTTGAACGCTTGTACAACCATGCGTCTACGGGGAAGGCCTCTTTCCACGTGACCAAACCAACTCCTCTGGTGCGACCTGGATGCTCCTTGTTACCCAGGGCTACAGTTAGCTCGTCATTCTCCCTTCGTGGCGCGAAATATCCTTGGGAAGACTGCATGTGAGCATCTGTGATTCTGCTCAGCACTTCCTACTCTCTATCGCTTCTAAAGCTTAAGCTGCCATCATCCGAGATAGTAGCACTCCTCCCAAGCAACTAGTGCTTCGATCGTTTGCTTAAGGCGGCCGTCACAGGAATTATACCCTTGCGGGTTAGTTCTTCTTCGGACCGTTCCCATGCTGGTATTTTCTTCACGTACCCTCCTGTTCCTAGTCTGTGAGGGTGAATATTCTTATCCGCGTTTGATTTGTTCCTTTGGCTTACTATGTGAGCTTCTTGGACCTCTTACGCATACAAATTCATCCCAAAACTCCTTAACTTTGGGTACGTGTCAAAATTCGGCGTTTCATTCTTTTTCACATAATTCTTGTTTAGTGCTATCTTCCAATTCTTCCACGTTGTGCACATGATGCAGAGTGCTCGTTTCTTTGCAACCAGCTCGGTCCCTTGGAGGAACTGGAAAACTTGTTTCAGCTTGTCCCATAATGAGTTCTTCAGGTCATTGGGTACCACCCATGGGTCACCGCCGCGGCCAATCCATGATCTATAGCTGATGGGCACATCATCCCTAGCAAGAACCCCGCAGGCTATCCTATACGGCCCCAATGATGACTCTGGTATAGCAGGTTCCCCGACTGCCGAGAGCTCCACTATGTTAAAAATTCCCTTAGGCATCTTGTTTGGACCACGACTTGCGCGCTGCCTTCGTTGATCAGACGTCTGAGCCTGCAATTTGATCTTTTTAATTATTAGTCGTTTGGGCCTACAATGTTTTGGGAACCACAGTGTACTAAAACTTTACCTCACCTACGTTAGTAATGTCAGGTTGGTCCATGGCAGGATCCTGCAAGTTCAGATAGGACGTTGGGCTATGGTTTGGACTACCCCTTCCTCCTTCATCCATATTTGAGGGCCCAACTCCCTCCGACACTTGTCCCTAGTCAGAGGCCATTCCTAGCAAGTTTATCAAAAATTTAAAATTAACAAGATCATTTTTGAAAGACACGTACAAATGAAGATAGACATAACGAATGTACATAGATGTATAGCCACGTTCTTGGCTATACTATTCTTCTGAGTTGTTTTATGAGCGCGAAAAGGCTTTAGTGATATCAAATCATGCGGTTTGTGAACATTTAGGGCTTTTGTTGTGATTGGATTCATATGCAAAACAAGTTCTAATTAGGATCTTTTTCTAGATTATGGTAATATATAGATTAGGCTTAATATGGACTTAACTCAAAATTGTTCAAACTGATATTATTTTTGCTTAAACTTAGAGGCAGTACTCAATATTAAAATACGACTAATATTTATTGAAAGAGGGAGTACTCAATAAGAATGTACAAACATTTCGTGCCGTCAATTCAACGACAAATACATAACAATTGTCGAACTTATCAATTCAACGAAATAAAATTAATAGACATATTTGAAAGACACATACACATCTTTAAAGAACATGTACACATATTTTTTTTATCCGTATACACAAACATCTTTGAAGGACACATACACATATACAGCTTTTTTTGAATCTGCATGCTCCAGAATAATTTGACCATGAACATAAATATAAACATACACATACACAAGATATATACACATACGCAGGAGATCTACACATACATTATGTCTCACGGCACAAATCAAACATACACATCAAACCTAGCAAACATACACATTATGTCTCACGGCACAAATCAAACATACACATTATGTCATTATGTTTCAAGTGAAGCCGCTCCTACCTTCGGTGAGCCACAGAACAGCAAGGAGGTCACCGGTGCCGACGACGGAGTGGGGAGAGGAGGCAGCGAGCTAGGGGCGGCGACCAGGGGGCAGAGTTGGCGATGGAGTAGGGAGGGGGTGCGACGACGGCGACGACGGCGAGGGGATGCGACGCACTCTGAGGCTACGGCGGGGAGATGGCGGCGCACTCCAAGGCGACAGCGGGGAGATGGCGGGGAGCTACGAGGAGGTGGCGGCGTTAGGTCGAAGTGGAACTGAGTGGAGGGCGCGCGGCGTTTCAATATATATAGGACTAGACTATCACTGTCGGGTCTCCACAAAACCGACGGTGACTAAATATCACCTTGGGTCACATTTATAACGGCGGTGAAGTTGACTTATCAACTGCGGGTAATATGTAGAACCGAAGTGATACTTACATATCCTTGCGGTTATATAATTAAGCTGCAAGTAATAATAAAGTATCATTGCCGGGTAATATATAGAACCGAAGTGATATTTAATATCACCGCTTAGGTTATTTCATTAAGCGGTGATAAACCACTATCTTCGCCGGTTAATGATATAACCGGCGGTGATATAAGTTCAGTCAATGAACTCAAACTTTGAGGACATGTAATATTTCTTTTAAATATTTCCCTTGATTTTGACCTTTGTCTAAAATTCTAAAAATACAGATTGCTCCTTTGTTTTAATAGTTTTAATATTTTCAATATCAAATAATGCTTACAAAATTCGCACAAATGCAGAGACCAACCATTGCTTCAAAAATTCACACAAATACAAAAATTCACACAGATGAAGTTTAATTCACACAAATTGTTACATATGAGAAAAGAATACATTAATTGTTACATACGAGAAAATAAACATGTATTTAATTAGGACAACTAAGCTACGATTAGACCTTCGTTATGATCGCGGCGTATGTGCGTAACCGTCCTCACTCTCTTCCATGAGACCTAGGTCAACGTCCTCTCCGAAAGGAGGAAGCTCATCAATTGGTTGTACTCTTCCTCGTTGACAACATTCTCAACTCCGACAATCCTTCTTTTCCTTGAATAACCACGTGGCGCTCCTTGTTTCTTTGGATCGGTTACAAAAATATTTGTGTAATGAATTAGCAAGTCGAATTGTTCTTCTTTGTATCAGACCGGTTTGAGGTCCACGGTAGTGATACCATACTTGTCGATGTTCATGCCCCTGGAAGTCTTACCCATTGGCACGAAGAGAGGGACCTTCAAAGGTCCGTAATCAAGCTCCCAAATCTCTTCTATGAATCCGTAGTAGGTTTTCCTATTTCCGTTCTTTGTCGTGAGGCATCTATACTGGATACCGCTGTTTTGGTTGGTGCTCTTTTTATCTTGTGCTCTTTTATAAAATGTAAAACCATTTATATCGTATCCTTAGAATGTCCGAATTGTAGTTGACGGTCCCTGAGCCAACACTTTCAACTGAGCGTACTTTGTCTCCGTATGCATCATGTGCCTACGCAACCAATCGCCGAAGTTATGTCTATGCTCTCTCGAGATCCAACCCTCTGACTTCGCTGGGTTTGTTCTGGATAGCATGCTCTTGTGCATGTTGACATACGGGGCCACCACAACTGATTGTCCCAAAACTGCGAAATGTGCTTGTGTGAATGAAGCTAGATTGTTTGTACGGAGTGATTTCTTGCCCAGTGTCCCTTTTCCCTGTAGCCTGCCCTCATGTCGTGATGTAGGCACACCAATCGGTTTGAGATCCATGTAATCGACGCAGAACTCAATGATCTCCTCGATTCCCCAACCATCTGCAATGCAACCTTTCGGCCGATGTTGGTTACGAACATATTTCTTTATAACCCCCATGAACCTCTCAAAAGGATACATGTGATGTAGAAACATGGGACCGAGAATCTGTATCTCTTTCACAATGTGAACAATGAGATGGACCATAATATCAAAAAAAGATGGAGGGAAACACATCTCGAGCCTACAGAGAGTGTGGACCACGTCTTCCTGTAGCTTATCTAGTTTCAATGGATCGATGGTCTTCTGTGAAATCGCGTTGAAGAATGAACACAACTTTATAATTGGGTCTCGGACTTTCTCTGGCAGAACACCCCTAATTACAATTGGAAGCATCTGCGTCATCATCACGTGGCAATCGTGAGACACCAAGCAAGCTGTCATCATCTGAGTATCTTTTGTTTTGCCAGGTATATCCAGTAAGATACCAAGCAAGCTGTCACACACGTTCTTCTCTATGTGCATGACATCGATTGTGTGTCGAACATCCAAATGCTGCCAGTAAGGTAGGACCCAAAATACTGATCTCTTTTTCCACAAAAGAGCCTTATCACGGGAACTCGGGATAGATGTACTGCCTGCTCCCTTTTCGTGAATAATTTTAAGATCCTTTACAGCCGCAAATATATCTCTCCCAGTGTGATTCTTCAGAGCTAAATCAGTCTCCTTTGTCCCGTCAAAAGCTCTCTTGTTATTGCGGTATGGGTGATCCTTGCGGAGGAACCTACGATGCCGCATGTAAGACATTTTTCGACAGTTCTTCAGCCACCGACTAGCTGTACCATCTAAGCACTAGACGCATCCATTGAAGCCTTTTGTCGTCCTATATTTTCTAGCTGTACCATTCTTATATTTTCTATCGATGTTCCTCCATTGCACAGAGTCAGCAGGGTGTCTGAGCATTTCATTCTGCTTACGCTCTTCGGCGTGCCATCGTAGCAATTGGGCATGCCTTTTGTTCGCAAACAATCGATTCAGATGGGGAATTATAGGAAAATACCACACCACCTTACGGGGGGATCTCATCTTCTTACGCTTCACCCCGACATCGTCATTATCGATGTCATCATCGTTGCCCTTATACCGCTTTGCTTTGCAAACAGCCACGACCATCAAGTCGCAAACTCATTGCGATACAACATGCAATCATTTGGACATGCGTGTATCCTTTGTACTTCCAGTCCCAATGGGCAGACAACCTGCTTGGCCTGGTACGTACTTGTAGGCAACACGTTACCCTCTGGAAGCAAATCCCCCAAGAGACATAGCAGCTCAGTGAAGCGCTTATCGGACCAACCATTGCTTGCCTTCAACTGCAGTAGTGTAAGCACGGTCTGCAATTTTTTGTGCTCCTCCTTGCAGCCTGGGTACAATGGTGTTGTGGAGTCTGTACCATATGTTGGAACTTTTGAAACTCTCTTTCACTCGTGAAGTCTCCTCCCATCACGCAACATTTGATCCGGATCGTCGTCGTGGCTATCGACAAGCGTATCTTCAACTGCCGAATCATATCGTTGTCTCCGTCATCTTTAGTAATGTGTTGCCCTTCATGTACAATCTCATCTTCGCGTGCTTGGTCCAATGGTATAGCCACCTTGAAACCTCTTTGAAGCAAGTGTGCACATATCGACTCTATGGTAGAAAGCGACACGATTTTTGCAATCAGCATGGACAGCACATGTAGTCCGCGATTCTTCGACTTGCGCGCGCCACGTTTAGAAAATAACTCACACCATTAAAAACTACGCCCATAGCGGTCCGTGCCATACATCCACCTTCGGTCCATCTACAATTAATTAAATCAAACATTACATAAGCATATAATTGCAAATAACAAATAATTGTAAACAATTAGATTTAAAAACCTATGTAGCAATTTTGACTATATTAAAATACATCAACCTTTTTCCGTTATGAAAATATACATGTAGCAATTTTTTAGTGTTGTAAAAAATGAAAATAATTGTAAATAGTTATGATATATTTGGACTATATTAAAATATATCAATCTTTTTTCATTGCGTCAATATCCATCTTGCAATTTCTTATTATTTAAAAATTTGAAAAAATTGTAAATACTTAGGATATACTTTGAGTACATTAAAATACATCAATATTTTTTCCTTTGTTAAATATCCATCTAACAAGTTTTTATTATTTCAAAATTTGAAAATACATGAACCTTTTTTCATTATGTAAATATCCATGTGGCAATTTTTTATTATTTACAAAAATAGAGATCAAATTACTAACCTCAAAAGAAGTACAATATGAATTTTAATAGATTTTTCAATGACAAATCGTCGCAATCTACAAATCGAGCAAAGACAGGCGCCTCTATGTCTTTGCTCGATCGTCGGGAGGCAGGGTCTCATTATATAAGCGACTTATCACTGCGGTTACGCGCAGCCGCGATGATAAGCTCGAGCTCGCGGAAAATAATATCACTGCCGGTTCTAGTCTCAAACCGGCAGTGAAAAGTCAAGTACCACTGCCGGTTTAAGAACGACCCGGCAGTGATATATCTCTGCCGGTTGTTGTCTCAAACCGGCAGTGATATCTTGCTTTTTACTGCCGGTTGGTTGCGTGAACCGGTAGTGATAAGGTCTTCCCCCTAACTTAAGTTTCGACCTGGCAGAGATATGTTATCACTGCCGGCTCGGTCCCAACCGGCAGTGATATCACTACTACAGAATGGTACATCACTATCGCTTCATCTGTGTCAGTTCTTAAGTTTTTAGGAAGAAACGATTATGATAGATGACTTAGAAGAGGCATTAATCATAATCACTATCGGTTCTCAGGTTAGAAGTGATGGTGATGTAGCACTGAGAACATTACAATCGGTTCTTATGCGAGAAGTGATAGTGATGTGAATTATCATCACTATCGGTTTTCATATAAAAAGCGATAGTGATGAGCACGTATACATCACTATCGGTTCTTATTTAAGAAGCGATAGTGATGATAATGCACATCACTATCGTTTCTCACAAAAGAACCGATAGTGATGAGCACGTACACATCACTATCGATTCTTATTTAAGAAGCGATAGTGATGATAATGCAAATCACTATCGCTTCTCACGAAAGAACCGATAGTGATGAGCACGTGCTCATCACTATCGGTTCTTTCGTGAAGCGATAGTGATGTGCATTATCATCACTATCGCTTCTTAAATAAGAACCGATAGTGATGTGTACGTTCTCATCACTATCGCTTCTTATGTGGGAACCGATTGTGATGACTATGATAATCACTATCGCTTGTCTTATAAGAACCGACTGTGATGTGCATGATCACATCATTATCGCTTTTTATATGAGAACCGATAGTGATGTACCTCGTTAGGTTATTTATACCACTCGAGTTGAACTCTTCTCTGTTATTGTTCCAGAGGAGGTTTCTCCGCCGCCACCAGAAAAAATAGCTCATATTCTGTGGTTGGAAGCAATACATGGGTGAGAAAATTTGAAATCCTCAAGGGTGGGTGTTAAGAGGGTAAATTTGAAGCCCTAACTTGAGGAGATTTCCCCTTATTTTGCATAATTTGTGGTTTTCTTCAAAATGTGAGCATTCCTTCAAACCCCTTTAATTTTGCACTATGTAATTTTGATATGTCGCGAAGAAAGTTTAGATTGTGTAAGATCATGTGCTGAAAAATTGGCTTAGTGATGAAATTGGCATTGCAAAGTGGTTGTGCTCATGGCATGTGTGGTGCTTTTGCATATCTTTGTTTGGATGTTTACTTGATATGCTTGTGATAGCATGGTAATGGTTTTGCTTTATGCAATGCGCTCGTGTGAGTGGTTGCATGGATTGATGTTGAGTCAAGTCGTGGACTTGTGCTCGGAGTTGTTTCTTGTTTACTCATGTGCGGTGTTGCTTGAGGCGAACGTGGTCGATGACGGACCGGAACTAGGTTCATGGAGGAACCGAGGTTCGGGACTAGGTTCGAGGAGGAACCGAGGTCTTAGTGGTCAAGGATGTCATGCGGGGACGTTCGGGCTGAAGAACGGTGCACATAGAGGTGGTTAGTCACGCGAGTGCGGCGGGTGGGCCGTCCGCGTGCGATTGTAATTGATTAGGGCGGTTTGCATGTATTGGGCTATGTTGGGCGGATGGATATGCATGCGAACTGTTGCTCATTATAAATAGGAGAGGGTGTCTCTGTTTAGATGAGAGAGCTAGGTTTTAGGGTTTGTACTCTTTTGTTTGGAGTACTCTAACCAAATTAGACAAAAGAAATAAAATCAATTTCTTCTTGCGCTGGAGTTCCTTGCAATGAGCAGACGAAGCGAAGGAAAATCGCGAGGCTACTGATGAAACATCCACGCTACATGTGATTCGCTATTTGCTACTGTTCATGCGAGGTTCTGTTCATACGACCGCTTCGGTTTCGGTTTGTTCGTGCGTGGTTTGCTCTGATGATTCGAATTTTTAGTTTGGTGCTCGGTTTGATTTAGTAGATTGATTCTTTGTCTCTCTTGATTCAACAAGTTTAATCTTGATTTGATCCATCTAAAACCTTTCTAGGGTATCAATTTAGAGTTCCTGAAAGTTTCGTTGGTTAATCTTTTGTAGATTGTGATTAATCACGAAATTAGGGTTTGGTCAATTCTCGTCATAATCTGTCACAGCATACTTGCGAGGTTAATAACTTTTGATCCGTAGGTCCGATCGAGTTGATTCCTTTTGACTAGATTCGTATTGGAATCTGGTTTCTACAGTTCAAATTGCAGGTCAATCCGACGGTTGGATCTCCAGAAATTAGCGATTTACCGAATGCATCTAACTCTGTTTTGTTGAATACGAAGCAATTATTTGAGTCCGAATTGGGGTGAAGTTTTAGTAGATCAAAATTTGATTTTAGCTTCGCGCAATCATTCACCCCCTCTGATTGCTAGATTAGTATATTTCGATCCTACAAGTGGTATCAAAGCACGGTTTTTCTAATTTATCTTAACCGGTGATTAGATTCATGGATCGTTATTCGACAAAACCGTGTGTGTTCGATGGTGTTGATTTTCAGTTTTGGAAGGCCAAGATGGGCGTACATCCAAGCGCAGGCTTCGCAATTTGGGAGAAGGTTTACAAGCCGTACGAAGTTCCTGAGAACGACAACGTCAACGACGCCAATCGCGCACATGTTGAAGCAAACAGCAAGGCGCGCAACTTGATCATCCAGGGCTTGGGGCGTAGCGACTTCGATCGAGTAGTTCATCTTGATCCGCATATGAGGTATGGAAATCTCTTTGTGACTATCATGAGGATCAAACATCATCAAAGAGGTTCGCCAAGATATTTACAAAAAGAATATATGCGTTTGAGATGAAACACGGTGAGTCTGTAGATGACTTCTTTGCGCTTTAATAAAATTCTTAGCAATTTACGTCTTTGTTGGGGTTAGCTATGACGATCTTGCTAATGCTAGACAATTGCTTGGTGCATTAGACATGTCTATTTGGGAGATGAAAGTTACATCCATTAGAGAATCAACTGTCATGAGTACACTTACTTTAGATGTTCTTTTCTCTAAATTAAAAACTCATGAATTGGATGTTCTTGCTAGGAAGAATGATCACAAATCAATTGCTTTGACCTCCCAATCTAGCATGTCTCATAATAATGCTTCTTCAAGTTTTGCTTTGTCTTTCTTATCTTCACTAACCGATGAGCAGTTGAGGAATTTCGGAAGAAGACTTGGCATCACTCTCTTCTCGTTTTAATAAAGCTTTGCGAGAATGTGAGAATGAGGAAGAGAGTTGATGGTGGCCCTCAAGATGCTATCGGTGTGGTGATCTCAACCACATTCGTCCAAATTGTCCTAAACTTGCGGGTAAATCATCGAAGGAGGAGAAAGAGACAAAGTACAAGCGTCCATTCAATGACAAGAAGAAAAGGAGCTTCCTAAATAGCAAAGTTGTGCATCGAGTTCTTTCAAAGACTTGAACAAGTCAACTTGAGTGATGTAGACTCAAAGCGGTGATGAAGATACAATATCCAAAGGTAAGGCGAGACAAGACTTGACGAGCTTGTGTCTCATGGCAAGTATGGACAGCTCAACGAAGATGAACTTGACGGTGAGGGAAGCGAGGTAAATCCTTCTTACGATGAGCTTTGAGATGTTGTTGTTCGTCTTGGTACGCTTTTAGAGAAAAGAAACAAGAAAATTAAGAAACATGATGTTTTGATTGAATCTTTGAATCTGAAATTGCTAGACTTAAATCCTTGATTCTGATGATGATGCTTGCAAATCATGTGACTTAATTTATTCGAGCTTACTTCACTAAGAAATGTTCATGCTTCAACTCTTGATAAGCTTAGAGATGAAATTGAGAAGAATGAGAAACTTGTTGCTTTGAATTGCAAACAAATTAAAGATGCTAGTTCCTCTACTTCTAATTTGGATGAATCAACTTCTTGTTCTAAATGTTCAATTCTTGAATTGAAGTTGCATGATGCTAATGCTAGAGTTTCTCAAATGACAAATGATTTGCTCACGAATGAGGTTCTTTCATGCTCAACTTGTTGCAACCAAAAAGGAAAAGTGGGCGTTTCTTGTAATAATTGTTTAACTCTTTCTCGAAAGGTTGATTACTTGGAAAAATCTTTAGAACGTTTCACTAAAGGAAAGAAAAACCTAAACATGATTTTGGATCAATCAAGGGTTAGCATTCATAACAAAGGTTTAGGTTTTGATTCTTATACTCATCATAAATCACATGCTCCCACTGTTGTTAAGGCTCTTGAAAGTGAAAATTTTGAAATTGTCAATGAGCCTAAGAAAACTGTTTTTAAGTCTCTTTGAATTTTATCTTCTACTATAATGAATGCAAATGTTGCTTCCACTTCTAAAGCTAAACATCGTGTTAAGTACACTTGCACTCATTGTGGTAGAGATGGACACTTAGTAGATTTTTGCTTTAGACTAGCCAAACAACAAAAGAAAGAAAATGCAAAGGCTAGGTCTAATTTGAGACAGTGCACGCTTTACTCCTCATTATGTGCCTAGGGTGATGCAAACACCTTTTGTTGCTAGAAACACGAGAAAGGGCAAATTTGATTTTGTGCATAAGAATACTCGTGTTGTGCCTACTACTATGTGTCGTGTGTCTCGATCTTGGATCCTAAATGCTTTATTTCTAACCCTAGTACAGAGGCCTCGACATCTTCTAGTGCTATGTAGGTTTTTGGATGCGGGTTGGAGAACGAAGCTTAGTGGATCTTGGTCTTTTGTAAGATGTGATCAAGACTTGGATGGTTCTCACCCTTGAGATGGCCTTCAAGAGGCATGTGCGATAATTCTTCACCTACTTTGTGAGCTATTTTATACACTCATATCTTTTACATTCACAGATATCTAATTGTGGTATGAGATGAGATGTTTGCTTATATGCTCATATGTATCCTGGCATGTTCAATTATGTTATATCTTAAATCATGCCTTTTCATGTTCAGATTTATTTATCATGATTCATACTTATGCTTAATTGAACATACCGTGATAACTCAAACACATGTATATCATCACCTCTCTTTTGATTTCATTGGTTATTTGTTTGAGGGGAGTTAATGGACTTTTGGTGAAAATTTATTTCGTTTGCCTAGTGAGAGGACTGTTCTTTTAGACTTTTGTTTATAAAATTAATCCCATTGGGTGACAATTTTGAAGAAAGTTTTAAGATGTTGTTTTGAGGGGAGTTTGTGAAAACTTTGTAAAATTTTGTTAACATACTTTTATTTTGTGTGTTTCAGTAAATGAAAAACAAAAAATGAAAAACAATGAAAAAGTAATGAGCATTATATATCATACATATATGTCATTTGAAGCCATGTTTATGCTACAAGGTCGTTGCAACTTCATGTTTATGCATATATGGTGTAGTTTATGTCATGACTATTTAATTGGAATGACAACTTGAATTAAATCTTGTCATGGTTGAACCTTCTTGGCTATCTTGATTCTGCTCAAAAAGTGCTAAATATGAAATTTATCAAAATTAAGTGCTAAAGCTCAAAGAGTGATTGTTGGTAAATGCAAGATCAAGGTTATGTACTATCGCACTTCTTCTTTACGAGACTGCTTATCATTGCACTTTGATATGAACTTGGAAGAGGTTGTGTATGACCGAAACTATGAAACCTTAAGCTTATGAAATGAGGCTTGGCATAGTTGAAAAGTAAGGTGATGGTGCATATAATTCCTGGTAATTGTTATTGTTGCAATCAATCAATGAATCAGTTTTCAAGTATCAATAAAGTGCACAAAATTCAATGTTTTCAGGTTTTGAGATTGTTGAGAAAGGGAGATCATGCCATGCAATAAATTGTTAATAATACTTAATTTCTAGTTATGCTTATTCTACATTGTCTATGTGTAGATTTGAGGGTGCAAGTATTTTTGATAGCATGACTTGGTGATGAATTTGCAACATTTGTGGATGACTTAGAATGCTCATTACATAAAAAAAAAATTGTCAAATTTAAAAAAAAACAAAAAGATTTTGTTTTCTCT
Source organism: Otatea glauca (assembly GCA_036346275.1). Lineage (NCBI taxonomy): Eukaryota > Viridiplantae > Streptophyta > Magnoliopsida > Poales > Poaceae > Otatea > Otatea glauca. Next base: position 37,296,785 of record CM070719.1, read on the forward strand.
CTTTTGTGTTCTTGATGAATCCATTGTCAAAGGGGGAGAACTTTGCCACTTTGGAGAACTTTTACATGCACTTTACACATGCACATGTTCTTGTATAAGTGATATTCAATCATTCACTCACATTATTCTTCTTAGGGAGATTTTTCTTATTTTCACCTAGGGAGTTTTTCACTTTGCGTATTTGTCAAAGGGGGAGATTTTGTGTTTTCACTTTGGCTTTTGATTTTGAAACCTTTTGATTTCAAAAACTTTTCATGCGAGTGAATGCCAATGTTCAATTCTAATTGGTGTTGCCAATGTTTTCATCAAGGGGAGATTGTAAGATCATGTCTTTGAAAAATTGGCTTAGTGATGAAATTGGCATTGCAAAGTGGTTGTGCTCATGGCATGTGTGGTGCTTTTGCATATCTTTGTTTGAGATGTTTACTTGATATGCTTGTGATAGCATGGTAATGGTTTTGCTTTATGCAATGCGCTCGTGTGAGTGGTTGCATGGATTGATGTTGAGTCAAGTCGTGGACTTGTGCTCGGAGTTGTTTCTTGTTTACTCATGTGCGGTGTTGCTTGAGGCGAGCGTGGTCGATGCGGGACCGGAACTAGGTTCATGGAGGGCGAGGTTGGGACTAGGTTCGAGGAGGAACCGAGGTCTTAGTGGTCAAGGATGTCATGCGGGACGTTCGGGCCAGAGAACGGTGCACATAGAGGCTGGTTAGTCACGCGAGTGCGGCGGTGGGCCGTCCGCGTGCGATTGTAATTGATTGGGGCGGTTTGCATGTATTGGGCTATGTTGGGCGGATGGATATGCATCGAACTGTTGCTCATTATAAATAGGAGAGGGTGTCTCTGTTTAGATGAGAGAGCTAGGTTTTAGGGTTTGTACTCTTTTGTTTGGAGTACTCTAACCAAATTAGACAAAAGAAATAAAATCAATTTCTTCTTGCGCTGGAGTTCCTTGCGTGGCAGAGCGAAGCGAAGGAAAATCGCGAGGCTACAGATAAACATCCACGCTCTGATGATTCGCTATTTGCTACTGTTCATGCGAGGTTACTGTTCATCGACCGCCGGTTTACGGTTTGTTCGTGCGTGGTTTGCTCTGATGATTCGAATTTTTAGTTTGGCTGCTCGGTTTCGATTTAGTAGATTGATTCTTTGTCTCTCTTGATTCAACAAGTTTAATCTTGATTTGATCCATCTAAAACCTTTCTAGGGTATCAATTTAGAGTTCCTGAAAGTTTCGTTGGTTAATCTTTTGTAGATTGTGATTAATCACGAAATTAGGGTTTGGTCAATTCTCGTCATAATCTGTCACAGCATACTTGCGAGGTTAATAACTTTTGATCCGTAGGTCCGATCGAGTTGATTCCTTTTTGACTAGATTCGTATTGGAATCTGGTTTCTACAGTTCAAATTGCAGGTCAATCCGACGGTTGGATCTCCAGAAATTAGCGATTTACCGAATGCATCTAACTCTGTTTTGTTGAATACGAAGCAATTATTTGAGTCCGAATTGGGGTGAAGTTTTAGTAGATCAAAAATTTGATTTTAGCTTCCGCGCAATCATTCACCCCCCTCTGATTGCTAGATTAGTATATTTCGATCCTACAGATTGCACTGGTATTTGTATGTCCTATCAGATTTCACACCCTTTATTTCACAAGCATGTACACATGTATTTAATTATCTTAATGTGTAGTGCTTTGATGTTAATATGGAATTATTATTGCTGTCACCTGATGAATGCTAGAGTTTAGGGTGCGGAACCTACGTCTCCCGTTCGAGGATGCTTGTTTATAAATATACCGAACGAAAAGGCATATTTATAAGCGAGCAGTCTCGAATTGTCCACGTTCTTTGCAGTTCGAGGATATGTGCTTGGGCAAGTTCTGGTGTGTTGTACAAGCTGCGAGTAGAGATTTGGTAGTGTCTCCTGGTATTCTCCGGATACACACCCTCTTGACCTGTTGTCGAGGCGTGTATATGGAGAATAGCGGGAGATCCGCCAAATTTTCTCTGAGTCGCATAACGGCTTAGGAACTTGTCGAACCACATATCCTCGAATGGGATTAGGACCAAACCTATTTAGAGATTAGGAGTCATCGTTGGTACCCTTGTTTTGTTTCGTTGTAGTCAAAAGATCATGAGGCTCTTGCACTATATAATTAGATTGTTTGATATCATTGTTCATGTTAAAATGTATGTCTCTTATCTAGGAAATTGGAAGCACTAAACCAGGAAAGAATCTAGGTATCGATCGGGAGTACATATTTCATATATGTTGCAGGAAATTGTCATCTATTTTGCAAAGGTAATATTAACTGAAATGATGTCTCAATATTTCAAATAGCTAGCTTCTTTGTCGCTCCATTTGTGCTTAATTTATTGTGTGAAGTTTAATTGCAGATGAACCGTAAGGAATGGATGTATGCAAAAAGTCGTGTGAGTGCTGAATTTCAGAGGGGTGTTAAGGAGTTCAAAAAAATTGCCGAAGAGGACATGGTGAGGAGGGGTGTAAACTTCATATATTGTCCTTGAATTGAATTGCTGTTGGAGGCTTTGATGGAAATGCAATGTCCCTTTATGCCTGCACTTTGTGCCATATGTTGTGAAAGAAAATTCTATTTGACAAAATTATTGTTCGGAAAGCTTGTAAATAGTCGAAACATCATTTATGGAAATTATCGTGCAATTCCGGATTAATTTGAAAAAGTTTTGACTTTTCTACGCTTTACGCACAAGTCATGTCTACGAAATGAATTTTGGCATATTTCTTGAGCAGGTCGCTTTTTCCCAAAATTTTTTATGAAAAGATTTGCAGTATCGAAATATGTTTCGCAAAATTCCTAATAATTTCAACAACGAACTAAAAGTTATGGCATTTTCTCTCCCGATGAAATCTTTGAAAATTGAGAACTTGCGATTCTCGAAAAGGAATAGTGCAATGAACTACATTTGTGTCGGTTTTCTTTAAAAAAGTGATACGGATATTAAGCTTATCAGTGTCGGTTTTCCTAGAATAAGCGATACTAATTACTATACACATCTGTGTCGGTTTTTATAAAATAAGCGAAAGTGATGACTATAAACATCTGTGTCGGTTTTGTGTGAAAAAGCGATACTGATGTTGATTGACACATCTGTGTCGGTTATTGTAAAAAAACGATAATGAAGATTGACACATCTGTGTCGGTTTTATTCGAAGAACTGACACGGATATTTATATTATCAGGATCGGTTTTGCTAAAAAAACGACACTGATGACTGCCCCCGCCGTTTATTCCCACGCCAAGTCGATTTAGGCGCGCGCGCAACATACTCTCATTAACCCTAGCGCAAGCCGCCCTCCTGCCCGTCGCCCGCCGCCACGCCCTACCCGCCGCCCGCCGCCTCGCCCGCCGCCCTCGCCCCGACCCGTCGCCTCGCCCGACGCCCACCCCGCCCCTCGCCCGACCCACCGCCTCGCCCGACGCCCCACCCGGCGCCCGTCGACCCGCCCGACTCCCAGCGCCCCTCAGGCCTGCCCCGACGACTCGCCGCCCGCCCCTCCAACTTGCCCCTCCGGCCGGCCGCCCCAGCCCGCGACTCCTCCCGACGCCCGCCGACCGCCCGACTCCCGACGCCCCTCCGACCTGCCCGACGACTCGCCGCCCGCCCGCCACCGGCACCCCTCCGACCGCCCGACGACCGGCCGCCCGGCCCCAACGCTCCTCCCGACGCCACTGCCGACCCGACGCTCTATCTTGGTAACTATTTTTCTATAGAAAAGGATTTTTCCATTTCGAGTTGGCACATGAGAAGGATTCAATTTATTTTGTTCAAAATGATAACTTGTGCTCGCAAGCCCAACCGCTTGCTTGATGGTTGAAGTACATACGTAATTTGGATCGCCATTCCCATAATCCTTAATAGCGGGGTGCACTTTGGGGTTCTGAAAAAATGACATCGACTTTTGTAAGATTATGAATACAATCGAAAGTTGAAGAGACAAAGATATAGTAAAACTTCAAACCTTTGGCTCTTCAACCTCATGAAAGCCATTCTCGAGTTACGAATGATAAGAGAGAGAGAAAAAGGTGAGTAAAGGAACATAAGCATTTCAACAAAGTGAAGGAACAAAGAAATGCCTTTTGCAAGCTATTACTTGTACATTAAGAGCAAATGGAATTGACAAATGCTCAAACATGCTCTTGACGGTGAGCTCAACAATGCTTGTCTTTGCACTTTCTCCTCGATTCCATGTTGGATATTTTCTCCTGAAGCACAAGCGAATAACAAAACAAATATGCCAATCAATGTACTAGCTATAATTTCTCACTAATCAATGTACTAGTGGGGTTAACAAAATAGAACAACCTTAGCATTGCCATGTTCAAATCAACAATTTTCGACTCAGCATCCATTGCCTTTTGAGCCTATCCTCACCGATTTTATTTGTTTCTTCATATTTCTTCTCAAGTATCATCAATCTTCTTTTCAAGAGAATCGACCGAGTCCGTGGTCATGGAATGTCAAGTGTTATAAACATAGCAAATCTTGCAAAAATATCGATCAAGCAGTAGAAGGAAACAAATCTCTTCCAAAAAAGAAGTAAAGGAAGCGATATGATTCTTTAAATTTACAGTAGAACCCATAGGACAATGCAAGTCCTCATCAATGGTGCAGGAAAGGGAGGAATCCAGATTATGTTCAGGTCTAACTTGTTCTCTGCAAGCTCAACTATTTGCTTGATGGTTGAAGTACACTTCTGTACTATGCTTTTATCTAAGCTTCCAGTACTTTATATAGTAACTTCAAACTTCAAATCTGAACTCTTCTTGATTTTCATCACTTTAAATAATTTTTTCGGAGTTATATGGTAAGGTGGGTAAGCTTGCAACACTTGAAATTTTTGGATGGATTGAAAGTGAAAATGAGTCATTTTATATATTATCACAGTGGAGGACTAAACAAGAGTTTTTTTCTTACTGTTTCATGACTAGCTCGTGATGTGTTAACCATTCAACTGTTGCTTGTGATTCTTTTGCAAACATTTCTGAGTTCAAATTTCACAATGCATGCTTTCATCATCTACTGCAAATACAGTAATATGATCTACATGTTATTATTGTTACTGTAATATGATTTACGTTAGAGTTAAAAATGCGTAACCTACGTCTCCTATTCGAGAGTGCTTGTTTATGAATATGCCATTTCGTCACATTCATAAGCAAGCGATCTCAATTATCCATGTTTTTGGACAGTTCGAGGATATGTGGTTCGGGCAAGTTCCTGAGCTGTTGTACAACTGCAGAGTAGATTTCTGTAGCATCTCCCTACTTCATTGTAATACCGTACCACGAGGAGTAAGTAGTACAAACCCTTCAATTACTTGTACGCACTTAAACCGTATGCGAACTTATTTCCTTGCACTACATTCCATTTAATAAGCAACCATTGGGTTCTACTCATCCTCATTCCGAGTGAAAACACAGTCTACATTTTTAACTCATTCAAGAAGAGACCGATGGCCTACGCGATCAAGTGTCCTTTGCAGAAGTAAGTATATTACCGTAACCTAACACTTTCTGAATTTAACTATATTTTTTTACTCAATGGCATCTCTCCAATATATGTAGGGGTTTCTCGGACTATGTCGATGAAGGAGGGTCATACGATAACAAAAGGGCAAGGCGTTGGAGTATAAGAAATTCACGGTACAAGTGCCTAGCATATATACGATTAATTTTTTCTGACATCTAATCTTCGTGTGTTAATTTCTTTCTCTCTTCACAGTGTCATCAACAGGGCAGCGACGACCTGTGCGGCTTCTATGTCATGCAACACATGTTGGTTGTGGTCGGCGGCTCACACCTTTTTCCTAAGGTATATGTACATGCATACTTAGCCTTTCACATACAAATTTTGAAACTTAAATTCACGAACTCATTTATGTTTTGCAGAAGATCAATATCCCCCACAAGACCTTAGATAGGAAAGCACTCAACAATTTACGAGACCACTTATGCCAATGGTACTGGTTAGAAGTTATATCGGAGGACGGTAGGTTTAGAGATCCTGAAGCGTCCTACTAGTCCATATGGAAACAATATTAATTGTATATGTCAATGTGATATATATGCACATGTACTGATTGTAAGCATGTTTGTGTTTGTATGTTGTGAACGAATGGGCTATATGTATTGCAATTTACGTATTCGTGTTCTATGAATGTGATATGTGCATTCTGTGTTATGTATTGTCAATGTGATATATATATGCCCAATGTTAATATGTGTTATTTTGGATAATATGCCAAATTGAAACACCCCATGAGGGTCATCGAATCGGTTTTTGAATAAGCGATTCTAATGACACTATCATCGTAATTGGTTCTTATGAGGCGATTACGATGACCTCTCATCGTAATCGGTTCTTTTAAGAAAGCGATTGTGATGACCACATTAGTAGAATCGGTTCTTTTACAGGCGATAGTGATAACCATACCATTACAATCGGTTCTTGGAATAAGCGATTGTGATGATCCATCATCGAATCGGTTCTTTCAAGAAGCGATTCGATGACCACATCATTAGAATCGGTTCTTTTGTGGAACCGATTCTGATAACCACATTATCAGAATCGGTTCCACAAAAGAACCGATTCTAATGAGGTGGTCATCAGAATCGCTTCTTTTAAAGAACCGATTCTGATGACCCTTTATCAGAATCGGTTATTAGAAAAAATCGATTGTGATAATGTGTTCATCAGAATCGGTTTGATATAAGAACCGATTCTAATGAGGATTTATCACAATCGGGGTAAAACCGACTGTGATAACTCCACCTCATCACTATCCAAAGACTTCGTATCGCCACTTGAACCGACTGTAATGACAAAAAAGAACCGATTCTGATGTACAATTCTGTAGTAGTGTATGCCGGTAAGGATGGCCTGTTCTGTAGTAGTGTATGTATCAACCACACATAATCTCTGGGGAATATGATTACCTTTTTGCTGTAACAAATTAATCTACATATCATACGAATGTTGAAGGATTCCTTCGGTTTCTTCATTTTTGGTACTAGTGCCTGTAATGATTGCGAAAACATGCTAGGAAAAAATTATCAGTGAAGATATATTACAATTACGCTGGAGCGTATCTGATAAATAAAGTATATATATATATGACATATAGGAGCATCAGAACTCTAATCCCAACCATTAGCTAGATGCGCTCTGGATGGCTTAGTTTCTTACATGATTAGTCTTAAATAATTACAAATGAACCGTCTTGAAAATAATTCGAAATGAACTGAGTATGGAGTGGAAAACCACAATGGAAGAATAAATATGTGATTTTTCAGAGCGTAATTAAGAGAAGAAAAAGAAGTAGTTGATCAATATAAATCCAGCCTCATGTGCACTCGTCTAGACTTTTTAGTGACGCACAAATTAGGTTGAATCGAAAGCTAACCATCCATTTCATGACACTAGCAACTTAATTTCCAAGATAAGTTTATCTGGCTCCAGATGAAACGAAACTTAAACACATTAAATAAGCAGCCAGATGCGAACTAAGTCGCAGTTATCCGTACGTCAAACATTTCAACAATCTCAATTTGGAATTGATTGACGAGCAGATTTGTTAATCGAAATGTCTCAAATCTTTTGGCATATCTCTGCTATATATTGTCCTTTTTCTTTTTTTCCCCCTTTTCAGTAGTTTCAAGAGCTAATGGGGAAGATGATTAGACAAACATATCTTCTCGAGCACCACTATAACTTTATAAGAAAAAGGCAACAGTAACGAGTGGTTAGAAATACTGATGCTAGGTGCCCTCTTTTCTTATCATTTATTCTCTTCATTTTCCTTTTGGACTAACACTGAGCTAGCATGCATGCATCTAATTAAGAATTGTTGTTTTTTTAATTATCATGCACGCATGCACACTGTGTAAGATGAAATTTGACATTCAATCCAAAAATGTCTCGTTCGAGTCCCCATGAATATCTAAGTTAGTACTAGATAGACGTACATATTTTTGTTCAAATTAATTTACATGCTTATTTTCAGCACACTGGAGTTTAGTACCCACCAAATTAAAATTCAGAATATGTAACTTCTCAAAATTCATCAAAAGTGAAATCCAAGTATCTAAATTGACTTTGGTTTTAATTTGCATTTATCTGGATTTTTGAAATTTCTGCAATTAAGAAAAATGCTTTTTGAATAACCTAGTAAGGCTTTAGAATTTAAAATTCTAATTTTGAAACATCATAAAGTATGGAAATAATTTATTTAAATCTTAAATAATACCCAGAACATCTCCAAAAATTTTCAGAAATTTTTAAATTCATTTGAGGCCTCTAAAAAAATCAAAAACAGCATTTCTTTAATAGGACAAGCACTATTTGATTTTTATAAAAATCTACAACATTGATCATGCTCTGAAAATTTTATGGGAACGTTAGTAATATTTCAGAATTATGTCCAAAACTTTTCATAAAATTTAAACATAATTTGTAGCTCAATTAAATTGGGAAATGAAGGGCCACCAAATTTCAAAATTTTAAATCCCTCTCTCTTCCCTGCCAAATGAGCCCCACCCGTGTACACTAGGCCACCGAGCCCGTTGCTACATCCCCAACCACTCTATTGCTTTCAACCACTAGCTCTAACCTCTGGCACGCATGAGCGGAGCTCACGATTAGAAATTCCTGCAAAGGGTACCCCTGCCAGTGTCCTTTCTATTTGGCCAGAGGATCGAGCTCTCGGGCTCGTTGAAGATGCCTCACTCCTTGGCTATTTAATTAAGCCGTGCCTCGGCCACGGCCAGTCTCCCCTACACCCTACTAAAGCTTCCATGCCTGAGCATTAGGCCATGTAACATCCCAATTTTTGGTTGTATTTGAATTTAATATGCATTTTATGATTTTCCTGAATTTATTGGATTTTTCTATATTTTATTTGAATTTAGTAAATATTAAGTGTTAAGGCCTTTTGTGAAAAGTATTTAAATAATGGGAAAGTTAAAATAAAGTTTTGTAAAAATATTTATTTGAGTTCCAAATGTCTCAAACTATTTTTGAGAATTTTTCTACAATTTCTATTGCCTTAATAAAATTCATCTAATTTTGGGAATCGGAAAAATCCTGGAAAATCACTGAGCAGTGTTGGGCCGGCCTCCATCCATTGTGCGGCCCAGTTTCTAGAAGCCTAATCATCAACCGTTGGTTTCCAATCAGGCAGCCATTTTCATTCGGGAAGTTTTAAAGATTGTCAACCGTTGGATCAAAGATGGACGCTCAAGATTCACCCGTGTCAGTTTAGGTCTTATCCAATTGTGGTCGTTGGATTCCGAGTATGGTCAGGATTGCATTTTTCCGAGATATCTTGGCCATCTAGCGACAAGTGTGTGGCCTGGATCGAAGCCACGTAGCCAAGCCGTAACGGCCATAGGATTCCGACGTGTGTACGGTGAAGATTTTGTCGTCTCCAGCTAGCCACCGCTATGTTGGACATGGAGTTCCACCAAGAACGTTCATCTCCTTGTGTTGTACACGGATGCCAAGGGCTATAAAGGTTGCGTTATCACCCCTCCGAGAATCGTCGAATGGTGACACATCGTTTGCCCCAAGATTTGATGGCTGAGTTGTGCTATGCGTGGAGAACTAGCTCGCTGGAGTCCAGAAGGTGGTTCCACCGTTTGTTTTGCGTAGATCTTCACCGTCGTTGTCCTTCTACCATCGCCAAGACCATCAACGAGTTCGCCGTCATCTGCTCTTTCAAATCCGTCATTTGGAGACGCTCGAGAGCAGCCGAAACATCAATGCATGCTTCGTCTTCCTCAAGACCGGTAACCGCCACTCCGCGTCATGGCTGAACCTTCGTCGCCAAGCTTTTGACCGTTTGATCCGAGGAGCACTGTTGTATGAGTGACATGTGTTCCAATCCGAAGCATGCCGTGTGTCTCTGTCATCATGCCTGATCTTGACCGTTCAATTTGAACGAGTAGTACAGATTGAGCCTTGAGCTGGGCCAATCAATTCTTGACGCATGGCGCACGGGATTCCAAGCGATGTGGACTGAGTCAATGGTGAGCCAACTCGATTCTATGGACTAGGTCCATGGACCGGTGCCACGTGGTGACTAGTGATTGGTTCGGTGATGCTAACGTCAGCGATGATGTGGTGACTAGTATAAACCTTTCCTATTACCATCCTTTTCTATTGACTTATTTGATCCACCTGCTTCTGTACCATTTTTTGGGTCTTGTCTTGACTCTTCAATCCTTTTCGTATATGATCGTTATCCAAAGTGACCTATCAGGAACATATGTCATCAGTCAAATCTTGTGGCTAATTTAAGAATTAGCTAAATAATCTTCTAGCTAAATGAGCAGTTTGATACATCCCAAAAGATCCAAACAAGCTAGGGACACCAGCGAACGTAAGTACAAAACAAGAGAATGGTAGAACAAGTATTATATGTTATAACAAGAAAAGGTGAAAATAATATTTTCGCTCTATGATTTGAGTAATAGTCATGACAAAACCACTAGCTGGCACAGAGTTCATATTAGTTGTTAGTGTTATCATACAATGGCATTCTAAATCATCTATTCAGAGTTTAGGTCATCTAAACCACTAGCTGGCACAGAGTTCATATTAGTTTTGCAGGAGGTTTAGGTGTTGATTATTTGGTGTTGGTGCCCTAAAGCTTGAGCTTTCCCTATCTTTCTCTCTTGGTAAAGTCATCTTTGTTTAGGTCTATTGTAGATGCAGGAGTCAAAAAATCCCTAGCTATTGGGTTTTCTGAACATGCTGACTATTTGGGGGATTCTGTTGTAGGTGATTTCAGCTGGTACCCCATGCTTCATTTGGCTAGCTAAATTAATGTAGATTTCAAAATTTTGTATAGTTTCATGTGCAGAGAACTATAAGCTTTGGAGTTCTAGCACAAAAGGTGATTTCAGCTGCTGCTCCGTGCTTTAGTCTATCAAGTTGTCAATGCAAAGCCGTACAGTTTGGCTTTTGCATAAATTTAGTGATTGTAGTTAGAATTTAGCTGTTTGACCTAGAAAGGTTGGATCTAGGTGGTTGTTGGAGGTAACAGTTAGTTCTCTTGTTGACCCTAGCTGCTGCTTCTTTCATTGATTGCTTGCCTAATTAATGTTTCGTCATAAAGCTGTGCTCTTTGCTTTTAGTTATTGTGCTTTAGGGTGCAATCTGGCCGCAGGTGTGAGATCTTCCAAAGCTCTGCTTCTGGAGTTGTCGATTTGTTAGGTTTTAGTTGGTCTCAGTTTCTTATCTTTGCTTTTTGGTTGGTTAACTAGTTAGCAAATCTCTAATGTGGTGTGATTTCTGTGAATTTAGCGCTTTTGAGATAAAGGTGCTTTTGGGTAATGAGATATATTGTTGGGTTCTAGTTGATTTCAGATTTGTTTTTAGTTGATAGGGCATTGTTTTTTTTTGAAGTGCTTTGCTCTCTAGGCAACCATTTAACCACCGAGAATGACAAGTAAATATATAAAATTATAATGATCTACAAATATACCGCTAGTTAAGCTACATGTAAATCAATGTTTGTGGAACATTTAGTATGTGATCAACTAGTACTTACAATCTCATATTTGCAAGAGATTCACTCAAACGTATGATGTGACTTGCTATTCGCTATTTTGATGTTCACTTAGTCTCTGCAACATAAAAGTATGCCGAAGAAAGCATTTTTCTTCATACCTTATCTCGACCATACATTCTGATATCTTTAACGATGAAGATTAGATCAAAACAAGAAAGGATGGTTGTCTATAGATCAATGTTATCTTGTGCAGTCTGATGAACAGTAAAAGACAATGTATCATGTTCTATATATAGGACTGGAATAGATGGTACTTTTTGAACAACTTACATGTTCTATATATAGGACTGGAATAGATAGTACATGTGTTAACTTCAGACTGATAGGCTCCATCTGCTTAAAATTATACACTAGCAAATTTCATCCAATTGAAAAGACTCTCAACGACCTGTGTTTTTTCCTTGTAGTACTGTTGAAGACATTTTTCCTTGCTACTGTGGTTGAGGACTTCACCTGCATCATAGAGATGGACTTGTTATGCTAAAGTGTGTGTATTGAGATTGCCATGTGTAATGTGTGGACTTAATTGAAATTTTGTTGTGTGATATTATGTACATCCATAATATGTGGGCTTACAAGCACATATGTGTTGTTATCTTGAGAACCCATCACTTTTTGGAATAGAAATGCTAAAATTATTACTGCTTTGCATAAGTTTATCTTTACCTGTTGTTGATGTTTTGCATCAATACGTCTTTCTGTAAGTTTATCATGTTGATTTTTTTCTTGTTTCATTGCATTTTTTTCAATGTTAGGGAATTTTACCCCTATGGCTTCTAAATGGTGATAAGGAATAAATTTCCCTTGGGGGAATTTGCCATAGGGATTGAGGGGGATTCAATATGTCTTCAAAATCCCCTCTAGGGAAAATTTTCCCTGGATTTCTTTTCCCTAGCATCCAAACAAGCCTCAGTGTTGGAACCTTAGCGGGTAGTACTAGGTTAAGACAGAGCATTGTAAATGCTTTGTTATGATATCTTTGCGACAAACAAGCAAAGGGAACATGACATTATCACATTATAGTAGGTTCGTCCGATGCTTTATGGATATTTGGGAATCGATATGCACTGCTAGGTACCGCTATCGATTATCGATCGGAAAGGTGTTTCCGAGTCGTGTCCAAATATACATGAACCTACAGGATCACACACTTAAGGGGTTGGAATATAGTGGTATGAATTGCATCCATCACTAATGGGCCAAGTGGGCTTTGTCCTTCAGTTGGGCCCTAATGTAGGGTTCCACCGCAGGGGAGGGGACGGCTATATAAAGGGAGTTCGTGGTTGTAATTGATATGTGAGAGGGCGTAGCCACCGAAACCCTAGCCGTCTCTACTTGAACCTTCCCGTGCGCGCTGGTGCTGGCACACCGATGCACAGCGTTCTTTTCTCGAACGTGTGGACGTCGGTAGACGCCCGTCGACCCCGCGTAGGTCGATATATTGGACTCTTTGCATAACTTGTTTTTGTAGGATAATATGTGAATAGCATGGCTCTCGTGTATGTGATGCATAGTCATGACCTACATGTCATGAAATATAGCCAAAGGCTACACATGATTGTATAACGGCCTGCGTGTCGGTTTGTGATGTTTGATGATCAATGTAATTCATCGATAGCTATTAGGAGTAATAGCTAGGTAGGATGGAGATCTCTAGCATGATGGCTCGGTGAACAGGTGGTGTGGTAATGGAGATTGCTATGTCAAGGGCCATACTATTTCACAGTTTAATGTGATTATCTGTGATTTCTTTTTTCTATTACACTGTTTTACATACATTTTGCTAGATAATTCAATCTTGTTAGAGTAGTTTCCCTCAAAGAAAATTAAGTTAATTTCATGCCTTGCCAAATTGTTGCAACTATCGAGTCTTGATCATTGAGTAGTGCGTCTGCCAAAGTAGAGTGCGGTCACTTATCTTGACATGGCAGGGTATGTGTCGGACACGTACAAGTGAACATTGGTCTAACTTAACTAGGCTATCAAAATGGTTTTGGGCCTAGGGCATGGTGTTGAGTCAATGACATGAGATGTCACTCAACCAGTAAGAATTACATGAGATGTAATTAGCAAGGTGTTGCTTACCGAATGACATTAGGTTTCTAGCAGTGATGCCAAAGCTCACTAGGACTTACTGAAATTTGGATCTTGACTCACTATATGTTGTTAGAGGGAACATGATTTTATATAGTGGGAATATCTTTTATTAAATTGTTTAGTAGAAGATCATGCATAAACATAGTGCTTATTTGTTGCATATTTATGTTGTAGACTAAATGGCACCTACTACTTCCTCCGCACCCAGTTTTAGCTTGCATTCGATTCTTGAAAAAGATAAACTGAATGGAACAAACTTTATTGACTGGTATCGCAATCTGAGAATTGTTCTCAAACAAGAAAAGAAGGAATATGTTCTAGAGAAACCCTACCCCGATGAACCTGCTGAGAATGCCACTCAAGCTGAAAAGAATGAGTATGAAAAGCATTGCACTGACGCCGTTGATGTTAGCTGTCTCATGCTTGTCACCATGAACTCTGAGCTTCAGAAGCAATATGAGGACGTGGATGCCCATAATATGATTGTGGGTTTAAAAGGCATGTTTGAGAACCAAGCTAGGGTTGAGAGGTGCAACACCACGAAGTCCTTGTTTGCGCGCAGGCTAGCTGAAGGGAGTCCGGTCAGCCCTCATGTGATCAAAATGATTAGTTATATTGAGAGCTTGGGAAAGCTTGGTTTTCCCCTTGGTCCAGAGTTGGCCACTGATTTGGTTCTCCAATCGCTCCCTTAGAGCTTTGAGCCATTCATTTTGAACTTTCATATGAATGTCATGGAGAAGAGCTTGACCGATCTGCATGGGATGCTCAAGTCAGCCGAGGAGAGCATTAAGAAAAGCTCTAATCATGTGATGATGGATCAAAAGACTACTAAGTTCAAGAAGAAGAAGTTCTCTAAGACTAGTGGTTAGGATAAGGGTGCGGGTAAGTCTCAAGGTGACATCTCGAGCAACAAGTCTAAGCTTCAGAAGCAAAAGGCTGGACCTGCACCCGATGCCATTTGCTTTTACTTCAAGGGGACAGAGCACTGCAAAAGGAATTGTACGAAGTACCTGGCAGACAAGAAGAAAGGAAGTAAGACTTCCAGTTCAGGTATTAATGTTATAGAGATCAATATTGCTATTTCTCATATTAGTTCTTGTGTATTTGATACCAGATTGGTTGCTCATATTTGCAATTCGATGCAGGGACTGATAAAGAGTAGAAGTTTGGCAAGAGACGAAGTAGAGCTTCGTGTTGGCAATAAAGCAAGAGTTGTTGGATTGGCTATTGGCACTTATCCATTATCTTTACCTTCAGGACTAGTTATAGAACTAAATAATTGTTATTATGTTCCAGCTTTGAGTAGAAATATTATCTCTGCTTCATGTTTGGAGGCAGAGGGTTATCACTTTGTTGGTAAAAACAATTATTGTTCTATTTATAAAAGTGATATATTCTACGGTAGTTGTCCTGTAGTTAATGGTTTATATATTTTGGAACTTGATCATGTGCCGATCTATAACATAAATGCTAAGAGGGCTTCGGCCTAATGATTTGAATCCCACTTACATTTAGGATTGTTGCTTAGGTCATATAAATGAGAAACGCGTAATGAAGCTCCATAAGGATGGTCTTCTAGATCCATTTGATTTTGAATCATTTGAAACGTGCGAATCTTGTTTACTTGGTGTTGGCGTCAAAAACTTGAGGTAGGGTTTCTGACAGCAGCACACCAGATGAACACCTGGTTCAGAGCGTGCCAGTCGATTTGACCAGGAATCGACAATGTAAAAAATATATAAAATTCACTCAAAGCCGATCGTCAAGATCAATCGGCTTAAACTCAATCAGCTTGAAGCCGATTAAAATCAAAGTAACAAGGTAAGTCTAACTAGCCGATTAAGGCTAATCAGAGGATAAAGGTAGATCGATTCTGAAGAAAGCGATGTGCAACAAAATTAGAATAAATAAAACTTGGGGTCTAACTGAGTTACAAGAATCTAAATTACAGAAACTACTCCTAGTCGACAGAAAAGTAGATGAAAAGTAGATGCGAATTGGTTGATTGGCTCTGGGCAGCTTTTCTGATCACCTATAGACCACTTTTATACCCATTGGCCGATAGAATCCTGGTACAACATGTTAGGGGTAGAATCCGTATCGGCCTCTATTTGGATGGTGCTTTCCTTAACAACCTGTTCCGTTTCCAAATATCTTTAATCTATATCCCGGTAGTATCTTGTTGATCTTGGACTGCCGATTCTGACCCTATCTGCCAAATTTTGGTGCAAACATATGCCACCCATTTTTGCGAGATAACATGTTATCTTCCAAAAATTTTCATCATCGGCTTGAACATTTATTTTCTTATCATAGCCAAATTTTTAACTGCATCGAGTTAATTTGGCTTTCAGGTCGGTAATCGGCCAACTCGTTTATTCGTATTTGAGTTTTAGCCAATCAAGATCTAACCAGTACCTTGGACAAACCGATGCACACTACACGATCCCACGTTGATCCCTTACCAAATCGGCTATCTTGAGCTGACGGGTGGTATGATTTTCCAGACTAGATCGGCTTCGTCGAACAAAAATCATCGGCCGAATCCGGTTTTTTCTTCCTCCACTCTTTTCTCGCATTCTTAATCGGATGAAGCTCATTAAAAGTTTTATCCCTTCGTTTTTCTTGTTCAACTTCCTCATCTCACAGGTCCTTACCCGCTCAAGCCTTCATCTTTGTGATCGGCTTAAACCTGGAGGACACCATCTCGGCTTTGGTTCGATCGACTTACATATTTTTCCTACCAGATCCATACAAGCCGTAGTGCTAGACCCTTCATCTTGGTCTTGTTTCCGACTTATGGTCGGCTTAGAAATTCTATCTTTAGCCGACCATCGCTGCCTATCACCTTGACATGGGTAATACTGCATTGGACATGTGTTTGGTGATGGCAAAGCTAATCCCTCTCCGACAAAATTGCTAAAAGGGCACCGTTGGTGAGCTCTTTCAGGGCCGCTTGGCCGATATTCATTAACTGGCCGATGTGGAGGACTTCATCGTGGCCTTTCATTCCTCCTTTCATATTTTGCTAGTAGTTGGGAAAAAGTGGGCTTCGACTTCTGTATCGGCTTACGTAGTGGCAATGCTCTCTCAGCTTGATAACCCTTTGGTGTGATTGTTTTAAAAAAATTTCCTTTCACGGTCGGCTTTTAATTGTATAGAGCCAACAGTAATCATGAGTGTCTTATTGCTATCAGAATTTGATTGTACATCGGCTTGACGCGTCATTTTTATAGCCGATGATATATGAATTTGATCCTTAGGCTCTGCATCTTGTGTCGGCTTTTCCTTCTTTTTAGAGCAATGGACCATGTTAATTGGAAAGGATCATTCACCGCATCGTCGCTCTTCGAAAATTTTAGTTGGTCATCCTCTATAGCCGATTGTATCTTGTCTTTGTAATTCTCGAATTCATCTTTGAAGCCCTTTTCATTGGAGAAACGGCTTTCTTGAGCTGATACTCGTTGTAGGAGATGACTCAAATTGGTGAATTCCTGCTCGCCGAATTTTTCTTGTAATAGGGGTATCAACCCCTGGAAAGCTAAATTGGCCAACTGATTATCAGGCAGGGTAACACTGAAACACCTATTTCTCACTTCCCTGAATCTCTTAACATAATGATTTACCGATTCCCCGGTCTTCTGTTGGATAGAACTTCGATCTGAAATCCTGAGTTCCAGACTGCCGGAGAAAAAATACTCATAGAATCGGCTTTCCAAATCGTTCCAAAAAAGAACCGAATTTGGAGGTAAACCAGTAAACCAAGTGAAAGCAGCTCCCGATAAAGACAAGGGGAATAATCTAATTTTCAGCCCGTCGGACTGAGCTGCCTCGCCACACTGTGCAATAAAGCGCCCGACGTGCTCTAAGGTCGTGACCGAATCCTTCTCAGAAAATTTGGCAAAATCAGGAACTTTAAAATTATGTGGATATTGCATGCGATCTATATAATCCGGATACGGCTTTCTATAGCCGATGACTCTACCCTTTGGCTGTAAGCCGAATTGATCTATCACGGCAGAAATCTGGTCAGCCCAATTAATGTTGTTAGCCGACAAGATATCGGGGCTCTGCCAATAATCAAGACTAGTATTCTGCCCCCCGAGTGCAAACTCGGGCTGCCAGTTAGACTGAGTCGACGGATTTTGTTGGTTTTGATCATACCCATCGTACCTCCTAACCGGTGGTTCTCGTACAGGGACAAAGGGCTCTGCGTAGGTTATCACCTTATGAGGGACCGGATTCCTAGGCAGAATCGGCTCTTGGTACTGGACGTGCCTAATTTGTTCAATTGGCTGTGTGACCGATTGTGGGAAAATATTAAACGGAGCTGACGGCGGCAAAGTAGCCGACACGTTTATCTTAGCAGCATCTGTATACGCTTGGTAATGTGTTACTCTGCTCATCCTAGGATCCCTCGGTAATATAACTGTAGGTTTAGTCGGCATCATAGTGGGGAGTGGAGTTGTAGCCGATAGTTTAGGATCAGCTGAGGCACTTTGTGTATTTTGTGCTATTGAAAAAACAGGGTAACTTGGTAGGGCTTGCATTGGGTCAAGTAGACCTCCCGATGATGCCAACTTCTAAGCTATAGTTTTCATGCTATTCGCGATCATCGGCTTAAGTGTCGCGACGAGAGCTGATGATTGATTTATCAGAGCATGGTGCACAGATTGATTTATCATAGCTGATAATTCGGCTTGAGCGGGCAGGTATTGACTTACCGAACTGTCGGCGACACCTGCATCGCCGAGTGGATTGAGCGTCGGCAAAGCGGTCCTCTGCGTGATGCCGCGCTAGGTTTTCTGATAGCAATTCAGCATCATCTCTTCTAGAGCAGCTTTCCGATCTTTGATTTCTCTATGTTGTTCTGGAATTAAATCGTCTATCGTTGGGACGATTATAGCTTCGGCGTTGAGATCAGATGGTGGAATCGAATTCCCTGATGAATACATGGTTGTCCCACCGGGCGTGCCAAGAGTGTGTTGGCGTCAAAAACTTGAGGTTGGGTTTCTAACAGCAGCACAACAGACGAACACCTGGTTCAGAGCGTGCCAGTCGATTTGACCTGGAATCGACAAAGTAAAAAATATATAAAATTCACTCAAAGCCGATCGTCAAGATCAATCGGCTTAAACTCAATCAGCTTGAAGCCGATTAAAATCAAAGTAACAAGGTAAGTCTAACTAGCCGATTAAGACTAATCAGAGGATAAAGGTAGATCGATTCTGAAGAAGGCGATGAGCAACAATATCAGAATAAATCAAACCTGGGCGTAACTGAGTTACAAGAATCTAAATTACAGAAACTACTCCTAGTCGACAGAAAAGTAGATGAAAAGTAGACGTGAATTGGTTGATTGGCTCTACGCAGCTTTTCTGATTACCTATAGACCACTTTTATACCCACTAGCCGATAGAATCCTGGTACAACACGTTAGGGGTAGAATCCGTATCGGCCTCTATTTGGATGGTGCTTTCCTTAACAACCTGTTCCGTTTCCAAATATCTTTAATCTGTATCCCAGTCGTATCTTGTTGATCTTGGACTGCCGATTCTGACCCTATCTGCCAAGTTTTTGTGCAAACACTTGGCAAGATGAGTAAGACGCCTTTCTCTGGTATAGGTGAGAGGGCGAGTGACTTATTGGCCATTGTACATACGGATGTATGTGGACCGATGAGCGCAACGGCCAAAGGTGGTTTTCAGTATTTCATAACTTTTACCGATGACTTTAGTAGATACGGTTACATCTACTTAATGAGGCACAAGTCTAAATCCTTTGAAAAGTTCAAGGAATTTCAGAATGAGGTACAAAATCAGCTTGGCAAGACAATCAAAGCTTTACGATCAGATCATGGAGGAGAATATTTGAGCCTAGGGTTTGGTGATCATCTGAAGCAATGTGGAATTCTTCCACAGCTTACACCGCTGGGAACGCCTCAATGGAATGGGGTATCCGAATGTTGAAACCGAACTTTGTTGGACATGGTTCAGTCAATGATGAGCCAAAGTGATCTGCCATTGTCCTTTTAGGGATTTTGTGGAATATATGGAACCAGGTATCTCCATGACCGGCCCAACGTCACCTGAGGAAAAGACAGGCCCAAAGGCTGTGCCCCGCGCCAAGCTCTGCTGCCGTATGGAAGAGGGAGCACATCCTATAAACAGTTATGTATATTTAGATATAAAAGATACAATTGTAATCTGAGTCGTTCATAGGGTAGACAAAGATGTAAACTCTATCCTATAACCGATTAGAATCCAGTAATCGATCGGGAATCTCCTAACCGATCAGGACTCTGTAAGCCGCACCACCCTCGGTATATAAGGGAGAGGGCGGGCAACAACAAGGATCAAGCCATAGAGCATAGCACACCTCATATCGCCCAGAGCACATTGCGCTTTGAGCAATCTTAGATCCAAGAGATCCATATAATCCCAGCACACAGGATTAGGGTATTACCTCCATCGTTGAGGGCTTGAACCTATCTAACCCCTTGTCTTGTGTGACCTTCGAGTTTGAGATCTAGTGCCTGCCCCATAAATTTATTGCCGACTACAAAAGTCGATAGTTGGTGCGCCAGGTAGGGGAAGCGCTAAAATCTTTTCCTACAGACTCGATGGCAGCAATCGGCGGATTCATCGCCACCTTCGTCTCCGGGCAAGCCTTCCGCTTCGGAAGTTTGGATTTAAATCGCGGATCGCGCGGAGAGCTTTATGTTCGGTCCAAAGCCAGATCCAATCTGGTGAAGATCAGACCAGCCCATCTCAGGTATGCCGCTCTGACTCACTCAGAAAACCAGTCGGCATTGTGAAGAATTGCTACGATTTTCGCGGTGTCTTCGCGATCGAGGAGCAGGGGACCGATCTCCATCGAGAAGACCAAGAGGCCACGGAGGAAGATAGCCTTCGTAAGGGTAAGGAGGTGCAGGTGCGATCTCTTCGATCGCGCGGCCGCAATGTCCGCGAGGATATCCTGCAATCCAGGTTCGGAGACCAATCCGTCTTCTGCACACCGATGCAGAACGTCGTCGCTTCCAAAACGCTTCTCGACACGCTGGACCCGATGATTGCATCGGATAGCCAAGCGGCCCCGATCGTGGCCCAGATCAAGACCATGGTGACAACGGCAGCAATCTAGCAGAATCAGGAAAAGCCAATAGGTGAGGCGCACTCGCACTCCCACACGGCTACTCGCGTCACCAGCAGTCGGACCACAACCAGTCGGAATACCGGCAGTCGGCGCCATACGCCACCTCTCGGCGATGCACGCCAAATTATCAACCGCGACCTCTGCCAAGACATCACTGCTAGACGGTAGGAGCGGGACGAAGAAGAACGATGTGGGCACTACGACGATTACGAGCGTTTCGGCACCGACCGTGATCGACGAGCGATCAGAGGTATGACGATCGTGACGACCATAGGGACTATCATCGCCGGGATCGGCACTACGACGACTGTCGAGCCATGAGCTTGCCGCGCCGAACTCCGCCCCGGCACATTGATGACCATCGCTGAGCCAGAGGCTCGCCACGCCAGACTCCCCCTCATCATGATGAGAGATCTATTGACGGGATCCAAGCATTTACTCCTCGGCTGCGCCGAGTGGTATGGCCCGACGGATTCAACCCCAAGGGCATCGTAAAGTTTGACGAGGAGCGAGATCCTAAAGCAGCTCTGGTCATACAGCGGCGGTTAAGGCCGCCGGGGGCAATCAAAACGTGATGGCAAATTATCTACCGGTCAATCTCACCCCCTCAACTCAAGCTTGGCTCACAGGGTTACCGGCGAACTCGGTGGACTCCTGGAGCAATCTCTGCGAACAATTCATCACGAACTTTCAGGGAACCTACGAGAGGCCTGGCACCCCGTGGGACCTCTACCAACTTTATCAGAAAAAGGACGAGACGCTGAGGGAATTCATCCGGCGTTTCATGCAGAAGAAGAACACCATCAAGTATGTATCTGAAGCGGTGGTGGTAGCGGCCTTCCAGAAAGGGTAAGTGATCCTGATCTAATCAAGAAAATATCCAGGAAACCCCCGACATCTGTGAAGGAGATGTTCGCGCTGGCCGACCTCTACGCCACAGCCTCAGACGCCCTGGCTGAACGCCAAGAGGAACGCCCACATCCGAAGAACAAAGGCGATAAGCCCGAGTCCTCCAAGCACAAGGATAAGAAGCGGAAGGGCGAAGAGCTAGTAGCGATGGCCGAGCGCAGCCGGCCCCGAGCCATGCGGAGAGAAGCGCCCGACTACAGTACCGTCATGGAAGCGATCTGTCCCTTCCACCCTAAAGGAAAGCACGCCGCCAAAGACTGCTTCACCTTGAAGCGTTTTGTGCGGGAGAGCAACAAGCAGCCGGCTCCAGCCAAGGAAGAAACGGCCAAGAAGAAGGATCTTAATGACGAAGACGATTTTCAAGAGCCCGAGCACGAGTTGAACTACATATACGGGGGCTCCACCGGATACGAGTCCAAGCGGAAGCAAAAGCTTACTGATCAAGAGATCAATGCGGTGGAACCAGCGGCCCCCCAATATCTGAGGTGGTCCGAGGTACCAATCACCTTCGACCGATCGGACCACCCCAATCGGGTTCTATATCCGGGTAAGTTCCCTCTAGTGCTCGACCCTGTTATCCGCAGCATGAGGCTGAAGAAGGTCCTGATCGATGGAGGGAGTGGAATCAATGTCTGGTTCTCCAAAACGTTCAACGACATGAACATTCCCCTCTTCGAGCTAAGGCCGAGCACTCAGCCGTTCCATGGTGTGATTCCTGGAGCATCGTCGCTTCCACTCGGGCAGATTTCCTTGCCCGTCACCTTCGGCACCAAGGATAACTACCGGACCGAGTACATAAATTTTGAGGTAGCAGACTTTGAGACAGCGTATCATGCTATCTTGGGAAGACCCGGATTGGCACGGTTCATGGACGTTCCGCACTACACCTACTTGATGATGAAGATGTCGGGACCAAGGAGCGTCATCACGGTCCGCAGCGACGTCAAGCAGTCCCTGGAATGCGACCGAGAGAACCATGAACTTGCCGAGTTGCAGGAGGCAGCCGGCGAAAGAAAGGAAATCCAAGCGGAAGCGGTTACGTTGCAGGAAGAAGGCGATGTCCCGTCCAAGAAGAAGGCCACGTCAGGAATGAAGCCTGGCGAAGGAACCAAGAGAATCAACCTCGACCCATCCGACTCATCCAAGACAACTATGATCGGGACAGGGCTCGAAGGTAAATAGGAAAGCGCACTCGTCACCTTTCTTCAAACTAACAAAGACATCTTTGCCTGGAAACCATCCGACATGCCGGGTGTTCCTAGGGAGGTGATCGAGCACTCCTTACACGTCGACGAAAAAGCAAAACCCATCAAGCAAAGGCTTCGGCGATTCGCTCCAGATCTCCGGAACGCCATCAAGCAGGAGATCACCAAGCTATTAGCTGCAGGTTTCATCAAAGAGGTGTATCACACCGATTGGTTAGCAAATCCTGTACTAGTTCAAAAGAAGAATAAAACTTGGTGCATGTGCGTTGATTATACTGATCTCAACAAGGCATGCCCGAAGGATCCCTTTGGGCTGCCCCGAATCGATCAGGTGGTTGACTCGACCGCCGAGTGTGAAATTTTGAGTTTTCTCGATGCCTACTCAGGTTACCATCAGATTCGCCTAAGGGTGGAAGATCATATCAATACTTTGTTCATCACACCTTTCGGAGCCTTTTGCTATACCACGATGGCGTTCAGGTTGAAAAATGCTGGTGCAACGTACCAGCGTGCAATTTAGCGTTGTTTTCACGCCCAGCTCGGACGCAACGTGGAAGCATACATGGACGATGTTGTGGTGAAAACTTGGGAGAAGAAGGACCTTATCACCGACCTAACCGAGACATTCGAGAGTCTAAGGCCCTTCAGCATGAAGCTCAACCCCGAGAAGTGTGTTTTCGGAGTATCTTCGGGAAAACTTCTCGGGTTCATCGTATCGCAACGAGGCATTGAAGCCAACCCGGAGAGGATCAGGGCCATATCAAATATGGAACCGCCGACTTGCCAAAAGGACGTCCAGAAGCTCACAGGATGCATGGCCTCTCTCACCAGGTTTATTTCTCGGATGGGAATGAGAGGTATGCCATTCTTTAAACTCCTTAAGAAGTAGGACAAGTTTCAGTGGACTCCAGAGGAACAACAGGCGTTTGAGGATCTGAAGACCTTCCTGACGACGCCCCTGGTTTTGGTTTCACTGATGCCAGAAGAACCTCTGCTACTTTACATCGCGCAACGACTAATGTAGTCGCAAGCGGCGGTCGTAGAGAAAGGAGGAGCGGACCACGTCGCGAAGATCCAACACCCGGTCTACTTCGTCAGTGAGGTCTTGAGCGAATCCAAGGTGCGGTATCTGCAAATTCAAAAATTATTGTATGTTGTGCTCTTGATGTCACGCAAACTCAAGCACTACTTCCAAGAGCACAATATTTTGGTGGTCACTTCCTTCCCAATAGGAGATATAATTCACAATCAAGAAGCCACTGGGAGAATTGCAAAGTGGGCGGTTGAGCTCGGAGCTTTTAATATTCTATTTAAGCCCCGCACTGCCATCAAATCCCAAGCGCTCGCCGACTTCACGGTCGAGTGGACAGAGCTTCAAAGCCCAGCGATTGCCAAAGAACTCGAGTATTGGACGATGTACTTTGATGGCTCCCTCATGCTCAGCGACGCAGGGGCTGGAATTGTGCTCATATCACCAAGCGGAGAAAGGTTGAGGTACATTCTCCAGATACTTTTTCCCGCTTCAAATAATGCCGCCGAGTACGAGGCACTCATCCATGGGCTCCGCATCGCCATATCGCTCGGTATCCGATGTTTGGCGATTCACGGAGACTCAATGCTCGTGGTCAACCAAGTGCAAAAAGAATGGTCCTGCATTGAAGACAGCATGGCAGCCTATTGCCAGGTGGTACGTGTGGAATATAAGAACCCGGGTACCCTCATGACAGGCCCAAGAGGGAGGCCCAGAAGATACTCCCCGCGTCAGGCCCCGCTGCCGTGCGCAAGGGGACATATCCTAAAGGAAGTTGAACTTATATTTAGATATGATAGATACGGTTGTAATCCGAGTCGTTAATAGGGTAGATAAACATGTAAACTCTATCCTGTTAACCGACTAGAATCTTGTAACCGATCGGAATCTCTTAACCGATCAGGACTCTGTAAGCCGCCCCACCCCTGCTATATAAGGGAGAGGGTGGGCAACAACATAGGGATCGGATCATCCAAGCCTAGAACAATCAGGTCATAGAGCATAACACACCTCATATCGCCCAGAGCATATTGTGCTTTGATCAACCGCAGATCCAAGAGGTCAAAGATAATTCCAAAGACACAGATTAGGGTATTATCTCCTCGAGAGCTCGAACTCGTCTAAAATCCTGTCTTGTGTGACCATCGAGTTTGAGATCCGGCGCCTACCCCATAAATTTATTGCCGACTACAAAAGTCGGCGGTTGGCGCGCGCGTAGGGAAACGCTATAATCTTTTCCTCTGGACTGATGGCGTGATCGGCGGAATCACCACCACCTTCATCTCGCCGGGCTTTCGCCCGGGCTCGACTTCGTCGCAGATGCGCGTGGAGAACTTGTCTGCCTAGACTTGAACCAGATCTAATCTGGTAAAGATCAGGCCGACTCATTTCAGGTATGTCACTTTGACTTGGCCAGCAAACCAGTCGGCATCACGAGGAATTGCTGCGATCTTCGTGGCATCTTTCGCGATAGAAGAGAAGAAGACCAATCTCCAACGCCAACAAGAAGAACAAGAAGCTGCGGGGGAAGATCGTCTTCGTAAGGGTAAGGAGATGCAGGTGCGATCGCTTCGATCTCGCGGCCGCAATGTCCACGAGGACATCCTGCAATCCAGGTTGGGAGATCAAGCCGCCTTCCACACGCCAATGCAGAACGTCGTTGCCTCCAAGACGCTTCTCGACAAACTGGACCCGATGATTCATCAGATAGCCCAGCGGCCCCGATTGTGGCCCAGATCAAGGCCATGGTGACGGCGGCCGCAATTCAGCAAAATCAGGAAAAGCCGGTAGGTGAAGCGCACTTGCACTCCCACGCGGCTTTTGGCATGGCCACGAGCCTACGCCTGCGCCCCGAGCGCCACCTTCGGCATGGCCACGAGCCACGCCTGCACCCCAAACGCCACTTTCGGCATGGCCACGAGCCACGCCCGCGCCTCGAGCGCCACCTTCGGCACGGCCACGAGTCTACGCTCGCGCCCCGAGCGCCACCTTTGGCACGGCCACGAGCCACGCCTGCGCCCCGAGCGCCGCCTACAGCTCATCTACAAGCCTACGCCTGCGCCACGAGCAAAGATGGCATGATCGTCAGCAACATATGGAGCATAAAGCAGCTAAGTCGCTTTTTACTCAATTATGTCATTATAAATAAAATTGTTGACTTTCCTGACTTGCTACTTAGTTGACCCACAACTAAGCAGTAAGTCGGGGGCTACACCTAATAGTGTGCGCATGCGCACATCTTTTTCTGAGTTGTATTTTTCTTCTTTTGCTTAATGATTGCAAGTGAATCCGAGTGCGATAACTCCGAGTTGTGAAGCTCTGACCCCATGAACGGCGAACTTTAGTCACCCAAAACACGTGCCTGGGAAAAAGAGCCATGAGTCGACTCCCAACGCCGGGGCTAGACTAGTCAGGCGAGTGCTTAAACAAAAGAGTCAAACCACTTGGATGAATTCAAAATCAATAAGGAAAAGAGTAAAAACTCTAAAATTATATATACACCATCGGACATCACATCCGAGTGAATTGTTTTTACATTGCCTAAGTTACGCATATACATGATTTGGGGCTACTAAATTTAGATGCGACATGTGTGAGCCAACGCTCAACGATTTACATCAAGCAACCGGATTTAATGAATTTAAAGGAGCGGCGCTGAATTTTTCCTTGAGCAGGAAAAGCGGTTTGACTTCTGCATATCGTTTGGGATACAGTATGTCCCAAGATGAGCCGATTGCCAGAATTCCAATAATGGGGCTAGAAACCACTCGGAAAGTTTAACGCGTGGAGCTCTATTGAGTCCTTCACGATCTCTTTGCCTACAATAGGGCACTCGGCTGTAAAGGAAAACTAGTCGGGAAGCTGCATCAAGAACTGGAAGCACTCGGCGTGCAGGAAGGCGGCAACTCGATCGCAAAGGACTCTGGGGCTACTGTGGAATATAAGAACCCGGGTACCCTCATGACAGGCCCAAGAGGAGGCCGGAAGATACTCCAGCGTTAGGCCCATTCACAGTGCAAGGGACATATCCTAAAGGAAGTTGAACTTATATTTAGATATGATAGATACGGTTGTAATCCGAGTCGTTAATAGGGTAGATAAAGATGTAAAGTCTATCCTGTTAACCGACTAGAATCTTGTAACCGATCGGAATCTCTTAACCAATCAGGACTCTGTAAGCCGCCCCACCCCCGCTATATAAGGGAGAGGGCGGGCAACAACATAGGGATCGGATCATCCAAGCCTAGAACAATCAGGTCATAGAGCATAACACACCTCATATCGCCCAGAGCATATTGCGCTTTGAGCAACCGCAGATCCAAGAGGTCAGCATAATTCCAGCACACAGGATTAGGGTATTATCTCCTCCGCGAGAGCCTGAACCTGTCTTGTGTGACCATCGAGTTTGAGATCCAGCGCCTACCCCATAAATTTATTGCCGACTACAAAAGTCGACAATACGCAAGCTAGAAGGTAACTTTGATGGCCTGGAACTTATTCATGTGCTCCGTCGTGACAACGAAGCGACCGATGAGCTAGCAAAAATGGGATCCTGCCAATCTTAAGTGCCCATGGGAGTATTCGTCGAGGAAATTCACAAGCCCACGATTAGCACTCGGACGAAGACAAACGCCCCAGCCGAAAAAAGCGTAGAAGCAGAAGTCCTATTCATTACCCCCGATTGGATAGCCCTGTATCTGGACTATTTGGCGAAGGATGAGTTACCCGAAGATCGTGTGCAAGCCGAACGAATAATGCGCCGAAGCAAGAGCTATGTGGTGATCAGGGTGGAACTCTATCGCAAGAGCTCCTCAGGTGTACTGCGACGGTGCATATTAGAACAAGAAGGGAGAGATCTTCTCAAGGAAATCCACTCGGGAGTTTGTGGGAACCATGCGGCGTCATCAACACTAGTCGGCAAAGCTTATCGTCAAGGATTTTTCTGGCCGACTGCGGTCACTGACACAGAGGACATCGTCCGGACATGTGAAGGATGTCAGTTCTTTGCGCGTCGGATGAACAAACCGCACAGAAGGCGCAGACCATCCCCATAACCTGGCCGTTTGCGGTCTGGGGGCTCGATATGGTGGGACCTTTAAAAAAGGCTCAAGGTGGTCACACCCATCTTTTCATGGCCGTTGATAAATTCACCAAATGGGTGGAGGCCAAACCAGTCGCGACAATAATAGCAGCAAAAGCCAAAGAGTTCTTTAACGAAATCGTGGTTAGATTTGGAGTTCCAAACCGAATCATAACGGACAATGGCACCCAATTCAGAAGCGGCGTATTTCAAGATTGGTGTGACGAACTCGGAATAAAAATCTGCTTCGCTTCAGTAGCGCACCCCCGGAGCAACGGGAAGGTCGAGCGAGCCAACAGCATGGTATTACAAGGCCTAAAAGCAAGAATTTTCAATCGACTGAAGCCATACGCCACTCGGTGGGTGAAAGAATTGCCTTCGGTACTCTGGGGGCTGCGAACCACCCCCAGTAAAGCAACCGGGCAGTCACCTTTCTTCCTGGTGTATGGCACGGAGGCAGTCCTCCCCACCGAGCTAGAATTCGGATCCCCACGGGTCCGGTGCTATGAAGAAGTCACCTCGGAAGAAAGCCGGCTAGAAGACCTCGACCGACTGGAAGAAGCCAGAGACGTCGCAACTATTCAATCAGCAAAATATCTCCAAGGCCTACGGCGCTATCACGGATGCAATGTGAGGAGCCGCGCATTCTCCAAGGGAGATCTGGTCCTTATAAAGAACCAGAAATGCGAGCATAAGCTCTCCCCAAGCTGGGAAGGCCCTTACATCGTCGATGAAGTGGTACGCCCCAGGACTTACAAGCTCAAGCGAGAAGACTGCACGGCAATCAGCAACACTTGGAACATAGAACAGCTACGTCGTTTTTTCACTTGAACTTTGTAATTCAAATTGTTCTTTTATGAATGAAAAGATCGATATTAAAGTTATTATTTACATAATCTTCTCGAGATTTATGTGTCCGAAGTGCTTCGCTCCTACGATTTTAAGACTCTGAGACATGCGTCACGAACCATGCCACAGAGCCCGGGGGCTGGACTAGTCGGATACGATATGTCGAAACCACTCGGAAAAATATGCATATTTAAAGAGAAAAATACAAGAGCAAGGAAATGCCTTTATATACTTTCAATTTACAGATCCAAAGTTTCTACAACAGACAAAGAGGTGTCTTGGACTTCTTCCCAGAGCTCGGCGACCCGATCCTCATCTACGTTGCAGGCGTAGCCCTCCTTGATAGCTTCAAGATCCACTCGAGGGTAAAGCGACTTTGTAACCACCAGAGCCTGGCTAGCACCATTGGTCACCGCTTCCTTCAGAAGTCTCTTGAGCTCCTTGAGGGCCTTCTCCAACCGATTGATAACTTGGGCCCAGCTGAGCGGCCTCTCGCCTTCGGGATGAAGTGAGCTCAGCAAGGGCCCCGAGGCTTCGCAGAGCTTTGAGCAAGACGTCTCGAGGGCGTTAACCTTGTCATTGAAAACAGCGTACTTCGTCCGCATCTTGATCTTGTAATCTGCAAGCAGAGCAGGATTTCAAGGACCATGCAGAGGATGATGAAGATAAGAGAAGGTTGAGCGTCTGAGAATACCTTCCAATTCCTTTCTCGAGACTTCAAGTCGTCCCTGAAGCTTCGCGACCTCGGAATCTCGAGCTGACACGGATATAAAGAAATCAAAAAGCCAGTCGACTGAACGAGAAGTACAGGAAGGTGAAGAGATATTCACTTCGAAGGGAGCCGATAACATCCAGCTTCTCCTCCCGGCGCCAGGTATTTCCTGGTCTGCTTCGAAGGGAATATTCCTGGCGCGTTCGGACCTCCGGGAGCATCTTCCGGAGGTACTCGGCCTTCTTTTCAGAGCACTCCCCTATTTTCTGCGATCAACACGAGAACAGGTGACTACAGGCCGACTCGCATAAGCAAGAAAAGCAGCGAGCGCAGCAAAGTGGTTACCCGGTCCAAGCGTGCGCAGTTCGTGGCATGACTGTAGAAGTCATTTCTCTCTTTCTCCTCCTCCTCCGAGTCGAGTCCGGGACACGTCGCAACCCACGATGAGATGCCTAGACACTTAATGCACCAAGCGGGTGTGAATATCCTCCAATATGGATTAAAAATATCTTCTTGTGATATGCCCCATGCTGGGTCTCTGTTGGTTACCGCATGACGGATCATATATCACAAGTTGAGCCTGACAAGGCACAAATCCAACGGTATGCCCCACGAGGGTCGAAAAGTTGTGTGTCGTAATAAACGGGTACGGATACCATTTGGATAAACTTTGATATGTCCCAAGTCGGACCAGAGCCATATCCTACACCAGTCAGGTACGGGTATCACTCGGCCAAGAGCCACGTAAATATGATATGTCCCAAGTCGGACCAGGGCTGTATCCTACACCAGTCGGATATGGTTATCACTCGGCCAAGAGCCACATATGTATGGAACGCTCCAAGTTGAGCCCAAGCCATATCCTACATCAGTCGGATATGGGTATCATTCAGTCATGAGCCAAAGAAATCCCGATACGCTCCAAGTCGAGCCTAAATTGTGTCCTACGGATATAGGTGTTATTTGGCCACGAGCCGCGCAAATCCTAACATATCCCAAGTCGGATCTAAGGTGAATCTTGCGCCAGTCAGATCTGGGTGCCGCACGACCAAGAGTCGCGCAAGATGTGATGAGTTCCACGTCAAGCCTAAGCTATGTCCTACGGCAGACAGACGCGGACATCATCAGATTCAAGAGCCATGCGAGATTCGAGACGCCCTAATACGGGTCTATAAGCCAAGATAAAAAAAATGAGAACTTCATTGGCAAAAGGTACTTCTTTATTATATATAAAAATTCCCTAGGCATTATGCCTAGGGAACTATTACATTTACAGGAGAACTACACCTCCCCGCGGCGCGCCCGGCCGAGCGCCTCGACAAGAGCTTCCCTAGCCCGGTAAAGGGCAGGGAAGATCTCTAGAAAAGCATCGACGGTGGTGCGGTCGCGATCCATCGCCCTCTCCTTGGCCAGCTCCTCCAGAATGCGATCGAGTTCCGCCCACAACTCCGCAAGTTCAGGGTCGTTCCTGTCGTCATTGTACTTCCTCTTCGGCATGACGAAGATAGAAGGTATGAGGACTAAGTGCGAAGGAATACATTCTACAAGCGCCGGTTCGCCTTTTATAGCCAAAACAGTGAGGATGAAGTAAATGCATCATAAGCCGAAGAGACTTGAAGTTAATGAAGTTTCAGAAGGCAAAGAGGTTTTCGGAAGTTGGACTGACTCATAGAACCAAAGCAGCTTTGAAGACCGTCCAGTATTAATCCACGGAAGGAAAGGATATTAAAGTTTCATTTCGAGCGGGAAGAAATATCCAATCCACATCTGAAATATGGGACAGGTCTACGAAGTCGTTCACTACAACCCTGTCAAATTGTAATCAGTCGGAGCAGGAAGTTGGGGGTTATATTCGAGTCCTTCATAATCCCCTTGCTGCAAGAGGAAGCTTTCAAATCAAATAGAGACACTATTTGGAGATTTATAGTGGAAATTAGAAATATTGATCCAGAATCAAGGTCCAGATAGGCGAGAGCCTGCCCAAAAAGAGCCGACCTCGCCCGAGCGGGATAGGCCATAACCCGGGCGATGGCTCGCAAGCACTCCCAGATAGTGAAATTGCCTAGGCGGGTAGGGTTAGGCTGCCCGGACGAGGTGTGATTCCCCCTGTGATCTTCCCGTCGGAGATTGGTGAAAGCCTGGTCGATGGCAACCTGAGCCAACCGATGCGCCTCCTCTAGGGTGTCCGGGTCAAGATCCCCCACTCCCTCGCTCACCCCATGGCTCTTAGCCATCAAGACAAGGCGTTTGCATGGCGGTGGCAAGGGCAAGAACATGAATGTGGAGCTTTTGCGCTCGGGAACCGCATCCGAGTCCGAGCTCGCTGAATGCGACATGTTGACGTTTGAGGACGAAAGCGTTGGTGATGTTGAAGCGACGAAGTTCCTTCGAACAAGCAAAACTCTCGGGCCCCACGGTGGGCACCAGCTATCGACGATCGGGATGGCCTGACCGCAAGAAGAAGGGGTCATGATGTAGGAGTGGAACCCAAGATCGAGCTCGCTCGGTAGGGACTCTAATCGCCGCTAAAGGTGAGAACAAGAGAGCGGTTGATGCGAGAAGTTATACTGGTTCAAACCCCCAACACAGGTAACAGTTCTACCCTAGTCTTGCCCGGAGGCGAAAGGTAGACGATGATGTACTGTGGTTGAACACAAGGGGTGCTTGAGCCGAGGTCAAGCGCTAGTTCTATGTTTTGTGTCATGTCTGTCTCTGTGTTGTTCTCTGTCTGTGTGTGTGTTTTTCTCTGTCCCTTTTCCCCGCGCAGGGAGAAAGTCTTTATACCTCTAGTTCATTATAGAAAATGGCAGGGCGAGATTCACGGGGGAGTGGCGCTAGATCCGGACATGATGCACAATGAAGTATGGCAATAATGGCGCTAGGAACCATTGCCCACGATCGCCTTAACTCAACCTTTTAAGGCCCCTCCTTGACTCAGTAACTGCTGACTTCTGTAATCCAACCGAGTCTTTCGGGCCCAACCTCAATAGCGAGATGGGTCCTCGGTCGAGTGAGCTTGGTCCTTGGTCGAGTGAGCTCAATCCTTAGTCGAGTGAGCTCGGGCCCAGCAGTCATTGCATGTGCGGGGTAACCATTCCCTGAAAAGTGTCATCATTCCACCTTTTACGCTGACCGAGATGCCATGCCAGGGGGAATGAACCGTTCACCTAGAGAGAGGATTTTGGCCTATAAATTCCCAGACCTGGAACTGTAGCCATTCCCCTCCTTTTTCGCCTCCACCCTTACTCTCGGAGCCTCCGTCGCACTCTTGAAGCCCTAGCACCGCCACCTTCAAAGAAATTATTCCACATTCTCCTCAATGGCATCCAAACCCTCAACCAGTGTTAGGGTTGTTGTGCCGCCGGAGAAGAAACCTAAAACGGCTGAGGCAGCCTTTGTGGACGAAGCCCTCGAAAAGGTGTGGCAGAAGTCGATCATGACTGAGAAGTGTCTCGCTGACTTGGAGAATGACGGCTTCGTCCCTTCGCGGGAGTTCTTCCACTGGAGACCATCACAAGGTGAATGGTATCCCACCCCTGTGAATGAGGATGAGACCGTCGTTTTTTAAGGCTTCTTCCGCTGCGGGCTAAGCTTTCCTCCTTATCTGTTTTTGCTCTCGGTTCTTGAGCTCTACCAGATTCAGCTTTTCCACCTGAGCCCCAATTCTATAACAATGCTCAGCGTGTTCGTCCAACTTTGTGAGGCTTTTTTGAGAGGTTCGTGGCCAGATTGGAGCTATCACTTAGAGATGATGATGCCAACCAAGGTCCCTCGGCCTGACCATGTCAATGTAAAAAATCAACACTTTTCTCATTACCGCGGTTTTTAATGACAGTAGTAATTAATTTGCTTATCTATTGTGCCTTGTCTCTTATTCCTTGCCGATGAAAATAGAATAGCACAAGTAGATGCAAATCCGATTTAGCACTCATAAACCCTCAGTAAGCGGCTTCACATGCCTTATTATATCTGCACACAATGCTAGAAAAAATCTTTCGTTAAATGACTTTGCCCCCGAGCGTACACTCGGAGAGGCCATACATAACATAAATGCTATATACGTCGAGTAGAACACTACACGACTTTTGCAAGCCTTCATCGACCATGTGACTTAGACTCTGTAGCAAACAAGAACTTGCCGAGTAGCGCATGTAGAATCGATTAGAAGTCTCGTCTCCCACCGACCGCTGAGCTTTAGATGTCTGACAATCTGATGCTCGTATGCACGCAGGATAGAATTACTCATTGCTAGATTTAGGCATGGCCACACTTTAGTTTTGTTTACTGACATACTAAGTGCGCAATCGAGTAAATGCATGCAAAAAATCGCATGTTCCACAAAGAGGAAAAAGAGAAAATTTGTGCTTACTATACCCTGCTCGATAACTATACTAACCAAAAAATAGAGAGCAAATAATGTACAAGGCTACCTGTAGGCTGTAGCCCCCGACTTCTTACTCAATGTGTCATTGGGTAGGGAGTAGAGTGACGCAAGCAAAATATCTTGATGTAGCCCCCGACTCTTTACACGATAGCTGGATCGAGCCAAAAGAGTGAGGCGTTAGCATCATCAATACCTGTTGCGACTCCAAACCTCTTATTCGATAGATACATCGACCCGAGAGTAGAACCAATCGAGTGATGTAGCCCTCGATCGTCTACTCGATGAATGCATCAAGCAGACGGTAGAGCATATACGTCGATAAAATGCATGACGTAGCCCCTGCCCCTCCACTCGATGGCTGTATCAAGGAGAAGGTAGAGCATAAGCATCAATTGCAACCCTTACACACAGAAGCATGAGCCCCCAAGCATATTGGTCGAAGTAGAATCCAAACGGACGAAATAGATGAACAACATAACTTTGTTGCAGCGATTGAACTCTGTTACTATTTTTTGCATCTTTCAACGTCCATGTAGTGCACCATAAAGTGGCATCTCTTCGGTTTGCGCATTTGTGTGGAAGCGCCACCGACATCTCGTGGATTGGGACCGACGCAAATCTAGACAGATTGCGGTTACAGTTCGACTTGTTCCCTGAGCTATAAAATGACAAGACCTGTAGTCACCTGTCACATCTCATCTTTTCTCTTGTTCTCTGCTTGTGTCGCCTTAATTCTTCCATTGCATCCATGGTTTCTCCTTCACCGTCGCCTCCCTCTGTCATCATCCTTGGCGAATCCCCTCCCCCTACTCAACTGGCAATAGTTTCTCTAGGGAGGATCATCATCTCTTCTGATGAGGAGGACGAGATCGATTGGAGGACTATTGAGAAGAAGGTTTGGCCGGAGGAGGAGGACGAAATCACCAGCAAGCTGAGGGTCATCGCCGAAGAAGACGATGCCACTTCTGCTCCCTTCGAGAGAGTAGATGCCACTGCCGACAGGCGAGGAGAAGAAAGTGAGGCCGCCGGTGTCGGAGGAAGAGGGAACCTCAAGACAGCTTTATCGGCCTGGCACTTGCTCGCCCTCAAAGCCATCTTGGCACTGGGAGGCCTCCGACAGCGGAGGGATCTCCTTTCCCATCAACTGGTCTGCGCGGTGAGTGCCAAGTCTTTGCATCCTCTTCTCACTCGTACAAAGGGTGCAAGCCCATCCCGGGGACTATCCTTTTCCGGTCCCCGTGGATGGAGGGGTGGCGGCATGATATCTTCGAGGACAAGTAGTAGTGGTGTACCTATCTTAAGATGTAATATGATAGACTTTTTTTAGTAAAATTTTAATGAAATCATACTTATCTGGATCTTAGTTGCAATCCAATGTCTTGTTTATTCATGTATGAAGCTTTCTCAACTGGTCGATATTCCATGAGTTTACAAATATCACCCCTTCCAATGTCGATAGCCATCAGATCCTGGTCGAGTCACTTCGACCACCACATAGGGACCTTCCCACTTAGGCGATAGCTTATTGCGATTATCTTACTTCTGCACCTTTCGTAGTACTAAGTCTTTGGTGGCGAGCACTCTATCCTGGATTTTTTAGCCATGATATCTGCGTAAGGCTTGCTGATACTTAATCGCTCGAATGGATGCTCGATCTCTGAACTCTTCGAGTAGGTTTACGTCATCTGCTCGCACTTGCTCTTATTCCTCTTCCAAGTAGTTATCCAATCGAGGTGACCTGAACGTTAACTCAGTCGAAAGCACGGCTTCTGCTCTACAGACCAAGAAAAATGACGTTTCACCAGTGGCTCGACTAGTCGAAGTGTGAACAGCCCATAGCACTGAGGGGGTTCCTTCGCCCACCAAGTCGAGTAAGCCGTGAGGCTATCGAACACGCGGGTCTTGATCCCCTGCAATATTAAGCATTGGCTCGTTCGACCTGACCGTTACTTTGAGGATGAACCACGGAGGCAAAGCAGAGTTTGATACCCAATTCTTCGCAAAAGACTATGAAAGCATTGCTTTTGAACTGGCTACCATTGTCTATGATTACTCAATTAGGGATGCCAAATCAAGTAATAATGCTCCTCATGAATTTCTTAACTACTTTTGAGGTAATGTTCCTGATGGGTTCGGCCTCGATCCACTTAGTGAACGTGTTGATAGCCACGAATAGAAACTTGTAACCTCCTTGGGCTCTTGGGAATGGTCCCAAGATATCCAAGCCCCAGACAGAGAAGGGCCAAGACAGAGGAATAGTTTACAGTGCTTGGGTTGGTCGGGTGGTTTGCTTGCCGTAGAATTGGCAACTCTCACACTTTTTTACCAGCTCGCAAGTATCCTGGAGGGCAGTCGGCCAATAGAACCCATGTTGAAAAACTTTCCCGACCAGGGTGCGATAGAACACATGGTTGTTGTAGATGCCTCCATAGACATCGAGCAATATTTTATTGCCCTCCTCTTGAGTGATGCCTTTCATCAAGATTCCGTTACCCCCCTTTCGATAGAGCTTGCCATCTACCAATGTGTATAGCTTGGACTTACGTGCAATTTTCTCGGCTGTTGCATCATCGTCAAGGATCTCTCAACCTTTGAGATAGGATTGGGATGGAGTCATCCAAGTCGGCTCGCATTCGAGTAGTGCAGCTTCCGTGTCTGTAGGTTCTGCCTCGCTAACTCGACCAGGCTACTGGCTGATGGTTTGAGGAGTTTCTCGATGAAGACTCCTGCAGTCGTGGGCTAACGGGACGAAGTGAGCCTAGCAAGTTTGTTGACGGTGGAATTTTCACATCGCCTGATATGCCTTACCTCGAGCCCTTCGAACTTGTGCTCTAGCTTGCAAATTTTGCTCAGATATGCCACCATGTTATCGTCCGAGCACTAGTACTCCTTTTGCACTTGGTTCATGACTAGTTGTGCGTCCCCTTTCACGAGTAATCGTCTGATGCCAAGTGACGCAGCCATGCGGAGACCGTTGACTATTCCCTCGTATTTTGCAATGTTATTTGAAGCTTGAAAATCAAGTTGGATAACGTATTTTAGCTCCTCACCGGTCGAAGATTTGAGCACGATGCTAGCCCCCGAGCCCTGAAGCGTGAGCAATCCATCGAAGAACATTATCCAGTGGTCATCGACCGCATTGTGCTCCTTTTCCTCAACGTGATCCATTCCGTGATTAAGTCCACCAAGACTCCCGACTTGATGCTGGTTCGTGGCGCAAAGTCAATCTTGAACTTGTTGAGTTCAACCGCCCACTACGCGATTCGCCCCGTCGCCTCTCAGTTGCGTATTACCTCCTTGAGCAGATACGTTGCCATGACTGTAATCTCGTGCGCTTGGAAGTAGTGTCGCAGCTTTTGAGAAGTCATCAAAATGGCGTACAACATCTTCTGCACCTGAGGGTACCGCAGTTTGGCGTTGTACAAGACCTCACTCACGTAGTACACCGCCTTCTGGATTTTAGTCCTTTTGTGAGGGCAATCCTGTTCAACCACTAGGACTGTGCTTACAACTTGAGGGGTAGCTGCAATGTACAAAAAGAGCTCCTCTTTTTCGTTAGGTGAGGTTAAAATTGACGGAGATTATAAGTACCTTTTCAGATCTCGAAAAGCTTCTTCTGCTTCCTTGTTCCACTTGAAGGTGTCCTGCTTCTTGAGCAACTTGAAGAAAGGTAATCCTCGCTCTCCCATCCGAGAGACAAATCTACTAAGGGAAGCGATATAGCCCATGAGGTTCTGCCCTTCCCTCAGCATCCACGGAGAGCGTATCTAGTCGATGGCCTCGATTTTACGCAAGTTTGCCTCGATGCCTCGACTGGACACCATAAAACCGAGAAGCTTGCCAGATGGAACGCCAAACGTGCATTTCTCAGGGTTAAGCATCATCCGATACTTTCTGAGGTTGTGGAATGTTTCCTCGAAGTTACTGATTAAGGTGTTCTCGATTTTCGACTTTACTATGATATCATCAACGTACCCTTCCATATTTCACCCGATTTGGGACTTCAAGCAGTTTTGAATACAATGTTCATACATAGCTCCGGCACACTTTAAACCGAAAGGCATTTTAACAGAAAACACAAAAGGGTGTAGTGAAAGTAGTTTTTTCTTCATCCTCCGCAGACATGCTAATTTGGTGATACCACGAGTAGGCATCTAGAAAACTTAGCAACTGACAGCCCGTAGTAGAATCCACTATTCGATGCGAGGGAGAGGGAAGGGATATTTAGGACAAGCCTTGTTGAGATCGATGTAGTCGACGCACATCCTCTACTTGCCGTTGGGTTTCTTGACGAGGACAGGGTTCGCTAGCCACGTCGGGTGACGGACCTCTCAGATGAAGCCAGTCTTTAGGAGTTTGCTGACCTCCTCTTGTATTGCTTGCTTCCTGTCTTCTGCGAATCTGTGCTGCTTCTGCACCACAGGCTTGGCGCTAGGTTCCACAGCCAGTCGATGCTCGATCACCTCCTTGTGGACCCCGGGCATGTCGGACGATTGCCATGCAAATACGTGGCGGTTTCCCGAAGAAAGGCGACGAGCTCGAGTGCCTATTTGGGATCAAGATCAGCGTCTACCTTGATTGTCTTGGAAGGCTCTGACGGGTCCAAGGGCACTGTTTTGATGTCTCCGTCGATCTTCTTATCCTTTTTGCTGTCGTCGACTGAGTCTTTGAAGGCACTGTTGGATGCAGAGGCCTTGTCGGTGCCCTTGGACTTTTGGCGCTTAGCTCCTTCGTCGTCAGCATTTGTTGCCGACCTGCAGAGATGCTCGGCCATCTCTAGGCTCTTCCTGTCACACCGGACCACAGCGCGCTGGTCCCCTTTGATTGTGGGGACTCCCTTTGGCCCTGGAATCTTGACTGTCTGATACCCGTAGTGGACCACGGCCATGAACTTGGCTAGCATTGGCCGTCCTAGGATCACGTTGTAGGTAGTCTCAAAATTTGCCACGTAGAAGAGGATTTTCTCGGTGCAAAAATTGTCTGGTGTGCCGAATGTGACTGGTAGCTCGGTCCGACCAAGGGGCATTGGAGATGATCGCGGAGTTATGCCATGGAACGGCTTTGCTCCAGCCTTGATCTCTATCCGAGGGATCCCCATGTTCTTCAGCATTTTTGCGAAGATGAGGTTTAGCGAACTTCCTCCATCGATCAAGGTTCGAGCGACCTTAACGTTGACGATGGTGGGTTCGGCCACCACGGGGTATCGAACCGGATGTGGGACCATGGCTGGATGATCCGATTGGTCGAAGGTGACCGATACTTCCGACCCTGAGGAATCTAGGGAGAGTTGGTGTGGCCAGGTTGACCTCCCTCTCGAAAGCCTTGTATTGCCTCTTGGACTCATACGTGGCAGATCCTCCGAAAATATGTGCTAGCTTGTGGTTAGCCCCACGATATTCGGGTTCATCGTCCTGGGGCTTCTCCTAGGCCTACTCAACCCAGCGTTTGGCTAGGGTGGCCTTGAGTTTTTCCTGGACCTTCTTGCTGATCACCTGGCACTCATCGAAGTTGTGTTTTTCCATGTAATGGACTCGGCAGTATTTGCCTCCCCCATGGCCTCGACCTTTGTTGTCACCAGTATTACACGCCTTACCTCTTTCAACCGTAGCTACGGTAGAATCACCCTTGCGCTTTTTCCTGTGGTTCTTATTCCTCTTCGCCCCCTGCTTGGACAGCTCATGCTTGTCATCGCTAGACTTAGGGTCATCGAGATGGTATAGAGCCTCGGCACGTATGGCGCATTTATTCGCTAACTCAAAGAGCTCTTTGGGGGTTCGGATCTTTCGAGTGGCCAACTTTCCTTTCAACTCCCTATCCTTGACACCGTTTTCGAAGGCGACTATAACAGCCTCATCCGAGATGTCAGGGATCGAGTTACGCCTTTTGATGAAGCATCGAATGAAGCCACGCAACGACTCACCTAGCTTTTGAATCACTTGATGCAAGTCGCTACATGTTTCGGGGCATTCATATGTGCCTTGGAAGTTGGCGATGAACTGGGCATGCAACTCCGCTCATGAGGATATTGACTGAGGCGGGAGGTTGAGCAACCAGGACCTCGCGGCACTATCCAGGGTGGTGAGAAGGTAATTGGCCATCACCTTCTCGCTTCCCCTAGTAGCCCTCATGACTGTAGTGTAGATCTGCAGCCACTTGACACGGATGATTTTTCCTGAGTACTTTTCGATGGGGCCCGGTTTGAATTTATCCAACCACCTTACTGCACGTAGCTCGGGGGTGAAGGCCTTGCATCCTTCATCGACATCCTCAAGGGTCACCTATCGCGGACCTTACTGAGGAGGGAGCCTGTGCTGTGCATGCGAGTGGCCCCTCAAGGGCGGAGATTTGCCCCTTCGGGTTCGGCGAGTGGGAAATTGGTCTCTCAAAGGTGGGGACTCATTTTCCCGCCACTCGCTGTCTCCCTGGTCATGTTCCTCCCTCTGGCCTTGCAGGATGTCCCGCAAGTCTCATCGATTGTGAGGAATTCGATCTCGAAGATCTTCGGGATGTCCCCGATGGAGGATGGAGCGAACTGGCCTGGAAACTCTCTGGTTGGAACTAGCCACCATCGATCCTACTGATCGATGGCGGTGGGATAGTCCTGACCGTTGGCTTCTGGTGCCCTACTGACTGGGAAACCCTAGCCTCGAGTTGGCAACTCGAGCGGTCTGCGCTTGCGCTGCATCGAGCAGTGTTTTCATCTAGTCGAACACTGGAGTCATCGGGTTGCCCGGATCCAGTGGCGAAAGGGATTTAAGCAGCATGTGGGCACATTGGACATTTGCCTCAGGAGTGCTGAAGATGTCGCTGTTGTGGCTCTGATAGGATGCTGCTCTAGGAGTACGGCTGGGCCTGTCGTTGTGGTCAGGCTGTCGAGGAATTTGTTGTCCCTGAAGATCTCGCACCCGCGGGTGGGGTGTTGTTGGATCGTCAAGGTCAAGTTGCCTCGATAGATTGATAGTGATCCCGGCTATGGCCGTAGCTGCTAGGTCACGCCGATGAACTACGGTGTTGGGGGCAACAGCGTTTGCAGGGTCTTGAGGCGTGATCAGGGGGATTTGGCATCCCTGACCTTCTGCGGCGTCTGCCCTTGGGTTCCTTTCTTGGGAACTACCGGCAGTATTACCGTTGTTGGCTTCGGCCATGAACATGCATCAATCTGTCGTGCTGCTGCCCTGGTAACTATGGTCATCGCTTTCGCTTTACGTGTCAACGCACATGAGGACGTTGGGCTCCATCGGGTCAAAGTCGATGAAGCCTATCTCTTTGCATGGATCCCAAGAACGGGACTCGGTGAAGCCGATGTGCACTAGATCTCCGCTTGGTCCCCATCGATAGAGCATGGTTTCGAAGGCGATCTCTGATCCAATCGCAGGTGCTTGGTTGATAGCAGTGATCGAGCAAAAATTGTCGCACGGGCAGTCGCCGAAAAATTCGATGTGAGCGCGCACCGAAGACATGCTTGATCTGCAAAAAACAAATGAAGGCCCCTACCTAGCGTGCCAACTGTCGAAGGTTAGAAAATCGATAATAAATTTATAACTTCGGGTTAGCAGAGTCAAGCACAAAATCGGAGGGACACGATTTAGACAGGTTCGAGCCCTTGGAGGAGTAATACCCTACTCCTATATGTATGATGTATGGAGTCAACGAACAAAGTATAAAGCAATGTATCTAGCCCTAGTTACAATGTGGGTTCCTGAGCTCTATGCGCCAAAGGAACTAAAACTCTAAATGGCTAATCTCATGGGAATTGATCTTTCTCTGTCTCTAATCTCGAAAGCTCTCTCCCTTGAGGACCCCTACCCCCAGCCTTATATAGTCGGGGTAGCCCGGCCTCAAGTCAAGTTGTAGTCGGTTTGGAGTATCAGATCATAGCCGATGTGGAGTCTATCGTTGCGTGATCTTTGCAGCATATTCAAACTTCCCTAGATATTAGGCGTACTCGAGTTGGTTTCCTCGCAAGGGAAAAGCGATCAAGTCCTTCTTGATATAGAGTTATCTTTCCCGCGTATATCATATCCCTCAGAATCGGACCCATGATATCCGGAATCTTTGCATGTCGTTAGGACATATCCTCCACATATCCTCTGTGGACACATACCCCAAGTTTAGATATTCGAGAATGGAGAATGAGGAAAGGCAAAAAAAAGGAGGGAGGAAGAAGGGGGGAGAGAGAGAAGAAGAAGAAGATGATGAGGTGAAGTGATGTGTGGCCAGGAAAGGAGAAAAGAAAGAAGAGAGAGGAAAGATAAGGGGGAGAAGAAAGAAAGAAGCCAAGAAACGTGAGGCTCGGCCAGGAGAAAGGAGAAAGGAAAGAAAAAGGAGAAAAAGAGAAAAAGGAAAGAAGAGAAAAGAAAAGAAAAGAGAAAAAATATGAATTATCGATCGATGAATGTCGGATTATTTAATTTAGTAGATTATTAGGTCGTAGTCGAATATTATTAGAGTGGCACAAAAATTGATTAATTAATTCGACCATTGGAGTGAAATATTGATTTGTCGGTTGATGATTATTGGAATTGCTAAATTAATAGATTACTTGTTAAAGACTAATATTATTGGGGTCACAAAAATAGGTTAGTAGGTTGGATATGTTAAATTTATAGAGTTTCCTCTCAAATTAATTTGGTGGATGCAAGATTTTCGAAGGACACAATTACTAGTCATATAAAGGACGGTCGGCCTAGGTGCTTATATTACATCGGTTAAACTTATCAATCTTAATTTAAGTGATAATTATATTATGTTGATTCTAGTATGTATATGGTTAAATTGATGCTTATCATATAAGGCCAATTTGGTGGAAATTGTACCTCATGTTTAATCGGTGTATGTGTGCCATTTAAGCAACGCATGTAAAATTAGACTTGATATCTTATATGATGGTTAGATGGATCCTATGTGATGAATATAAGAATACACAGTGATTGATTATTAATTGAATTGGGACGTCATATAAATTGGAGGATAAATTGTATGTACTTGAATATTAGCCTTGCACCATCACATGAAGTCTATACCTTCATTTTGGATTGCAAAATAAATGATTATGTGGTCAATTATGGTGATATAAATATGACTGATGGATGGATTATATGCATGATAGTCCAATAGAGTGAGCACAGGAATGAGTGACC
This sequence comes from Otatea glauca, assembly GCA_036346275.1. Lineage (NCBI taxonomy): Eukaryota > Viridiplantae > Streptophyta > Magnoliopsida > Poales > Poaceae > Otatea > Otatea glauca. The sequence continues at coordinate 37,339,967 of CM070719.1, forward strand.
AATAGACTGTTAGGTACTGGGTATGTAACCAACTTGGAAGGCTCATTTAAATGTTGCATGGTCACATACACCTATATCAATAGGATATCAGGATTTTGATATGTATGATCATGAATTTCTAAAGTGGGATTGTTACAACTAGATTGTTAGCACTAGTATAAATAGTCCAGTAAGGTATGATTGTTAGAGTGGATCACGGTCACATGCAATTAATTTAGTAAATTTTGTATGGATACTTGTTGGATTGTATGAGTGGAATATCGAGAGTCTGATCAATGAGGAGGCAAATTAATTAAGTAATCATATAATTCATAATTCATGAGATTTTGCACGGTGAGCCACCTAGGTGGATATTGTGTAGTCAGTCATGCATATCAAATTAGTATGCCTTTGTAAATTATCATGCCTAGTAAATAACATAGCTTGCATAGAAGGTGTAAGTTCTTTGAGTGGTTGTCCTAGGAATTGGAGTTGGCTGTTGCATCATTCTCATATGCATCATTCTCACAAGCATTATCCTCATAAGCATTATCTCATATACATGACCTTGTATAATGCTTGTATGTATGTTGTTTGTACCAAAGAATAGTAACTTCGAATTTGTTTGCTTGTATGTTTGTTGATGTTGGAGTGTAAACGCAAATCATGGAACTATGTGAGAGGTACAGGACTAGGTGATGTAATTGGTACTCCGATCAACCAAAGCAAGACCAAGAACTCTCCTTTGATCATGTTGATCCTACTATTTTACGGAGTTTATGTTGTTTTATCAAATGATATATGCATGCGTGTATGTTTATATTAAACTTGCTTTGTTGCGGGTACTGGTAGATACTTTCTATTTGTATGCATTACCTTTACCTTGACACTTGTTTATCTGCTATTGTAACCTTAGTTTTATGGTTTAGACATTAGTTAATGTCACTATGGGTATTGATAGCGAGATACATCACATATATGCCTAGCCATGCTTATTTAGAATGTCATTTAAATGTTGAGCTACACACTTGTTTAGACTTGAGCAAATTTAAAAGGTACGGGGCCGAGTTATGGTCTCCGGGTATTTTAGTAAAAATCCAAACTAAAAACTTATGTTTTAGACGTGGGCGAGATACTATTTAAACTTGAGGCGTGAGGAGGTCGCGCGTAGATAGGCGGAGATCCTCGCCTGGGTCAAATATGGACCGAACTTGACGCTATGACCTAAGTAATTGAGTGCAACCACATGTGCTAGTATGGGATAGCCTTAGCTTAGTAAATTAGTTGGGGCTTAGCCTTGCATTTTGGTAGGCCGAAGTAATAAGGGTGAACCGGGGGTACGGTGTCGCTCGTAGGTGCTCCCTTTACCGAGGTGTTGGGATCAAGCATGTCTGATACAACGGTGTATGCCTTGCTATGGGGGAAAGGACGCTATGGGGCGTAAAACATCATTAGTACTATGTGTATGGGTTTGGATTTTCAGCGTCATAGCAAGGGTTTTCCTCATTGGGCAGGTGCAAGGCTAGGCTCTAGCTAGTCGAACGGTTTCATCAAAATGTAGCAAATCGGGTATTGTAGGTATTGCAAGGCATGGTTATCATAATTGCTAGAATGTGTCATGTGGGTAAAGTGTACCATCTCTGCAGAGATTTAGTCTAATTAATTAGCCATGCTCACGGTCATGAGCAACTCAGGGAAATAATATCAAGTATAATGTTGTATTTGTGAAAACCATGGAAAATGTGGTTTGACAGGTTGGCGTACTTGAAAGCCAAGGTTGGCTGAGGTTTACTCACAGTTCGTGGCCATGGAGGGTTATGATATATTTATTGTTATTAGTTTCATATCAATTGCTCATTTCAAAATTGCGATACCATTTGATGATCTACTCTCTTGCGAATAAAATATGCTTTATGCTAAAAATAAAACTTAGTGTAGAAGCTTGATTCTTTGGACTAACCTTGCAGCGAGTACATACTGTACTCACCGTTGCTCAATTTACAATATTTAGATGAAGGTACAGATGATGTCCCCGAGGACTCTTACTTCGCACCGGGGTCCGACGACTACCTGGATGGATGAACTAGGGCTCTTCCAAGTCGGTTTCCTCTGAGTTTGGATGGGCATATCTCTGTCCCTACTTTTAGTTTATGAGTTTAATCCGCTGCAATTTACTTTTGTGTGTAATATTTGGCTGGTCGGCCTTGTACTTGTAATATTAAGTAGTTATAATAGTACTCTAGTTTTACTATTATGCTATATCGATTCTTAGATTTGTGTATGTGTGATGACACTTCTCGAATGCGGGATATGTGGGCATTAGGCTTTGATCTTGGGAACTAGCACCAGCCACATATCCGGGTACCCAGAATTGTCCTCAACCGTCCGACGCGTGGACGCGTGCGATCGTCGTTCCTTGGTTATTACGACACAAATCGTTCAGTGGGTGTGGGCGATACCAAGGTTCTGAGGTGGCCGGTGTGCGCTACACCTGGAAGGGTTGGTTTCAATCCCGGTATGGTTATTCAGAAAAGAATCAAAAATCTCTTGGACGTGTAAGTGTGTACGGTGCGACCGGGTGGCTCTTATTTGGTTGGGTGCGGGTCATCTGGTTAATATTCCATGCATGGGACTATTGGTGGAAGTGATCATACACTTGAGTGGAGTATGGATATCACCTCTAGTCCAACGCACGAGTGAGGTTTGATTCATGTTTCTGGGTGCCCACAAGAGGGTGGTATCAGAGCCCATACAACTGTAGGAATAGCCTTACATAGCATGGTCGATAGAATTAAGGTCAATACTTTTTCTCAAAAAGTTATTTTCAGGTACAAAGGTTTAATTGCAAAAATGTAGAGATGAAACGCTACCCTCATCAATAGTTATTATTCCGTGCACAGGACTATTGGTGGCAGTAAGCGTACACTTAAATGGAGTATGGGTGTCACCTCTAGTCCAATGCGTGAAGGAACTGGTTGGCCTAGAGCGGGGGGTGAATAGGCAACTTTTGCATATTTTAACTTCTTAGAGACAATTTACTATTCTCTCTATGTGAAAAACTCAGTTCAATATATGACAAAAGTAAAAACAAATAATGATGACCGCGAAAGCAATAAAGTGAAATAAAGCACAAATGAGACATAGATTTATCCCGTGGTTCAGAGACTCACTCCTACTCCACGTTGAAGCACTTCTTCCGAAGTATTGCTTCTCCAAAGCTAGTCGCAGTAGCTCTGGCAATCACTCAGGTAACTCTTTCACTACTACAGTGAGGTGAGCTCCAAACCTTTCACAATCACAGTGGCCTTCCACAATCACCTTTGGACAAGTCGCACTTTTCACTTCCGCCAAGTTGTCTAGGATCACTAAGATCCAAGAGTAATAAACTTTGCACAAGTTCTGTCTCTTGGTTCACTCGCAAATCACACAGCTAGACTTCAGCTTGGAACCAAAACACTTAGAGATGATGAGGATTTTTGAATTTGAAAGTGAAGCACAAACTCCTTTTGAGAATGAGAGCTATATTCAATACTAAAAGGTCAGGGAGTTCATTCTATCTATTGGTAGATGGCTCAAGAAATGCTTATATAGCCATTTGGAATGAATATAGCCGTTACACATACCACTGTAGCTGTTGGACGTGTCAGAATATAAAAAAGTCTAAAATACACATTTACAACGGACTGAACAACAGACCTTAGCGATACTGATCATGTGTATGACGGACCAATTTAAGAAATTTACGACAGACCAAAAAATTTGGTCCGTTGTACATGGGATTTTCAGAGAGTTTGGTCCTGCAAAGGAATGAGTGAGTTACATGTATGCCGGACCAAATTATTTGGTCTGTCATACATGGGAATTTGTAAGATCAATAGCCAAGGACCTTTTTCAACAAAAAAAAGTTTATCCAAGAGATTTGCTTCAGCAACGGACTAAAATTTTAAACAAGAAGATTTGGTCCGTCAATAAAGGAAAATCCTTCAAATAAGAATGAGTATTAGTCTATGAATTTAATAACTAGGACTCCAAGGATTGGTCCGGAAAAAGGCTTATAATCTGAATGAGTGCCGGACTGACAAGATTTGGTCCGCTGTAGATGGAAATCAGAGAAGATTTTGGTCTGTCAAGAGAGAATGACTTTATATGTATGCCGAACCAAAAAATTTGGTCCGTCATACACAAACAAACACTTGGTCACAAGATGTCTTCATGGAATTTCACCACAGACTAAAGTATGCGAAAATAAGAAGTTTGGTCCAATAAGTAGATACCTTGATAGGAATTTTGACAAGGAGGATTTTCAATGCTGGACTAAAGGAGCTTTTGACAGAGAAAGGATTTTTGGCTAAGTATGCAACAGACTTAAGAAATGGATAGCTGAAATTTAGTCCGTCACATATTCAGACTATTGAAATGAAGGAGAATTTTGATTCAAAGAGCAATGACTAAGAGTCTTTTACTCATTTTGTCTTTGCCTTATGATCCAATCCACTAGCTTGCGCAAAGTCCCCCTTTAGACAGTCAAACTGAAAATAATCCTAGCTACTTGACTTGAATCATCTCCCAAATCATAAACTAGTGACAGAACACCTTAATCTTGTTAGTCCAACTTGCTTCATCATTGATTTCTGCACATGTTCTTCAAAACTTAAGCATTATTAACTTAGTCATCAATACCAAAACTATGATAAAATAGGATAATGAAATTTGAAGGGGCTTAGATGCTATCAATCTCCCCCTTTTTGGTGATTGATGACAACATACCTTTTCAGTTAATAATATCTCATCCATTCTGCAAAACAGAGTTAGCTAGACAGAATAATATGCAGAAGTTGTAGATATATGTGCTCCCCCTTAATGAATGCATGATCTGAACTTTGGTAGTTGTGATATGTTAGGACTATATTAGATTCTTAAAATACATAACCAGAGATCAGATCAAAAAAAAGTTAGAGTAAGTACTTCCTAACAACCAACAAGAAAGTATCAAAGTAAGTATCATATCACAAATAAACCAAATAAAGATCAGATACCACTAATACCAAAACATTACAATAATAGGCTTAATAGATTTAACAGACTTTGTCCAGCCTACAGAATAGAACCTAGGAATATTCTACCCCTTTGGCATCAATAGCCAAAAAGGGTCCTATTTGCGCCGAGAAAAGGTTCTTTTGAGCTGACCAAGAACTAAGCTCTTTCTTGGAGGGGATACAATCTGATCATCAGCTGCTTCTGATTTTTCTTGAGTTTGAGTACTTGGCCCTTGAGACATGGCTTGATCATGCCAGCTTGGATAATCTGGTTCGTCCTGTTGAATGGTCAGATTATGAAGATCTGACTGCATTTTGCTCAAGGACTCATTTAATGTATCTGTTTCTGCAAGGACCTGACCCACATCATCAATGCAATTTTGTATCAGTTTTGTATGGTCTATAAGGGCATCCTCAGTGAAGTCCATGAGATGGTCCAGATTTTGTCTAATCCATATCTGATTACTCCTATTTGATGTGCTTGCAGCCTCAACTTGATTTACCAGACTCTTGTGATGTTTATCCATTTTTCGATTCATGTCATATAGTCTGTCCTTTAGCAGATTCTGATTGTTACCAAGCTGTTGGATCCACTGTCTTAACTCCCCTTGATTGCTTTTGAGGTGATCGAATCTGGAAAAGATTTCATTTTGGAATTTTGCTTGATCTTCATATCTCTGAGCTGTTATTGCTTGATCTTCCATGTATCTTGCTTGAAATCCTCTTTGGTCAGCATAATATTGTTGTTCAAAGGAGGAAAACCATGCAAGTTGAGAGTCAAAGATATTTTCCTGAGCTTGAAAGGTATCTTCCTGTGCTTGCTCAGCATGTCTTTGAGGAGACGAAGTAGGGTGCTGAAAATCGAATAGACTCTTCCATCCAGGAAAAGTATCCCTCTGATCATGCTCAGGATGAACAGCTGATGGAGGATAATAAGATTCAAACGGTTGTGGTATACCAGATCCTCCTGCCTCATAATCATTTGTTCCTGGCCTGAAACTTTGAGTTTCCATGAATCTTGCTGCTGCTGCTGACTCTTGCAGGTGATGAAGTTGTTGCTCTTCATTAAAAGAATTAGCAACTGAGCTTGAGATAACTTGAGTTGTAGCATCATCCTTATTCCAGGATTCACTTCCATGAACCACTTCTGTTGCTTCTGGAGTAGAGGCTAGAAGTTGAGTGAAAGACCTTGGAGAGTAAGCAGACTTATGATGACTTGAGGCCTTACTTTTATTTCCACTTTGAGCACTAGGCTCTCTATCATTTCCAGATTTGATCTTACTTGCACTGTGAGTACGTGACTCTTTCCTTTTTCCAGACTTGTTCATACTGCTGCTATGATGACTTTCATAGGCTTGAGAATGATGTGAATGATGACTATCATATGAGGGCATATGGCTTCCATAGATTGATGCCAGCAGTCACTGCCCTTATCCTGTGAATACCCTCTTCGGCTGTTGTTGTTAAACTCATTTTTAGATTCTGCACTTGACTCATTTTCTCCTTCTTCTTGATCAGGCAATTCTGGTTCTTCCCCTTCATTAGGTTGATTTTCTTGCAGTCCTCGAAGAAAACCAGTGACCCTCAAGTTTTGTTCAGTGGCTTTATGCATATTATATTTCTTTGGGAAACACTTGAATTCCCTATTCAGATCATCTTGGGAAATTATACCTTTTGCCAACAGAACTTCAGAGATTTGTTGAGCGAAAGGTAAAGGGCTACTAAATTTTCTGTAGATTGCCTCTTCCATTTCCCCAAAGATGTAATCAACCAAGTCTATAGGTTGTCTTGACAAAATGAGATGCAACAGCCATGCTAGGGTTGGAGCCACACCTTCCTTGTATCCAGACTTGGGAAAAATTGTATGCCTTAATACTAACAGCAGTACCTTTGCTTCTTCTGATAAACAAGAGACTCTGTTGGGATTGAAATCTATACTGGTGGTGTTTTTGTATATATGTGCAGATATTTGTAAGTCAGGCATATCACCACTCAATCTCCATCTCTGACAAGGATACATCTTTTCAAATATCCTAGTTCTATTTACTAATGGACTTGAGGCTCCAATTGCAGACTCAAACTGAGTAGATCTGATTTTTTTTATCTTTCCATTTATAGTGAACATAATGTGTTTTCTCTGTTTGTTCACTAATAGAGATGCATAGAACTCTAGTGTTCTTGAGATACTCCAAGGAATTGTCTTGTTTGACATTACATGAATTAATCCAGGGGTTGAGTTTATACAGTCAAACAACCTTGTTGAGTTAATTATGGAGTTCACTTGATCCCAATCCACATATTGATGATTTGATAAGGCTGATACCATCTTTCCTTTTCCATCTTTTCTATTCAGATAACCATTATATGCGTTTTTGTGAAGAAGAGACACAAAATTTTCATCCAAAGCTGGCCTTGACTCAGGAAACCAAACTTTTTCATTAACCAGTCTTACTGCCCTCAGTTTCTTGCCTCTTAGCTCATCAAATTCTTCACTACTCAGAGTATCAACTTCAGCAAGCAGCTCAGTATTTTCTGAAGATGATTCACTGCGAGGCTCATAGGCACTATCTTCAGAAGATGACTCAAATTCAATTACTTGTTTATCTTTTCCTTTTCTTGGATGAGAAGTGACCAATTTTATATTTGTTCGGGCAGCAATATGAACATCTTGAATGAGCACAGGACCTTGAGGTTGTCTAGGTAATGTTATTCCAGAAGATGAACTAGATACCTTCTGTTTCTTGTTCTTTACTTTATCAATAATTTTTCTAATTTGTCCTCTTTTATCTGGGTTCTTCGACCTCATCTTGACTACCAACTGATGTTCAACTTTTGCTCAGACTCAAATGCAGACCCTTTTCAAGCACAACGACCAGACCAAAAAAAATTAAACACTAGAGTCTAAGATATAGGTCTAGGGTTTCGACAAGAAGGGAAAAGGGGTTTTTAAGGAAAACTTACTGAGCCTGAAAGAGATTCTTGCGCAGAATGCCAGATGAACACCGTTGCCAAGATCCGATTAGGGATTTGCTTTGGTGCTAAGAAGATTTTTCTGGCTTTGAGGAGTTTGCGCAAGCACGAATGTATCAAAAGGGAAAGTTTCAGATGGAAGAAGTTACTGCATTGAATGAGAATAAAGAGGTTGAGGGGAACAGGCGTCCTGGTAAAAAGGTAGTGGACCCCTTTAGGTATATCGGTTTGAGCAAATACAGGGAATCCCAAAAACAAGGTCAGGTTAGCAGAAGGTAAGTCCTAAAGCAATAGGCAAGATTTTGAACAAATTTTGAAATTTGAGAAGAAAAGAAAAAGTTTTATGGAATAGATAAAATCCATTTGAATTTGGATAAGAATCAGACTTAGAAACATTTGAATATAAGCCAGAGTTATTTTGACTGTAAGATCAGAGAGTTTACCTAATGAGCCAGACCAAGTTGATTCAAATACAGACTAGACTAATTTTGGTCCGTGGTTGAAGGGTTTTGCTCCGGACAATGTCGAGACCAAAACTTCCTTTTATGACAGACCAAATTTTTTTTAGTCCGGTGTGCATTGATTTTTTGTTTTTAGATTGGTCCGACGCAAATGGGTACTTGCTATTTTACTTCAATTGATCTTAGTCTGCAATATGACAATGTTTCTGAAGATTAGAAATAAGGGATATAGATAAGATTGGAAACCAAACCAACACAAAGAGAAATGAAATGGAAGAATTGAGTTTTCAGGAAATGTTTGAGACTAATATTCACATGAGCATAAGTAATTTCAGCTTAAGCTCAGCTGAAGGACTCAAGTGCTGAATAGAGATAGTTAGCTAAAAAATTCCACCAAATTTGAGGAGAACATAGATTTTGACTTAGTTACTATACTTTGGATTGGATAAGAAAGAAGCATAGTAAGGTAATGTCGGGACCCGAATTTGCAAATCCAGACCCTCTGTGTGTACCGCACTAGTCCAGGATCACGCTAGTGCACACAGGCTCAACATAGATGCTATCATAGTCATACACAGTGAAATATAGCATAAACTTCAATGATTAATAATAACTGTTGTCTTACATGAATAATGCATCACAGGGCTTAAATAAAAAGTATCAATGAAAAGTAGCGGAAATAGAATAAACGCAGTGGCGTTCCAGTTCGCCACAGGCAACTAACGAGGCTCGGACCCTAAGCATTCGCATCTAAATAATCCTCCTCCATGAATGGCGAGATTCCTCTTCTTACGAAGTTGTTGTTGTTGGGGTGAGTACATAAAGCACTCAACAAGTTGTGCACAATGATGCAAGTCTAATATTCTATATGCTTGGCTTAATCCAAAGGAATGGCTAATAAGGGTATTTTGCAATAAAGCAAAGATTTAACAAGAATACAATAAATAGATTGAAAAGCGATAAAACAAATACAAGAATTAATAAATTCAAGATTTCAAATACACCAAGTTCCTAATCCTAAATCAATTTCCACCTTCCATGGCACCTTGCCATCCCAATAGGTTTTTGTTTAACAAAAGTCTAACCCTTAACTGTAATTCCGAGCATTGCCCAATACCGTGAGCACGGCTATTCGAATAGATTGTACACTCTATGAGGTTATGCACTTTACCCACACGATACAACCAAACACCACCAAGGCGAGTGATCGTAATAAAGCCTTTACAATGCTACACCTAGACCCAAAGACTACTCGCTAAGGTTTCAACATCAAGGGTTAAACCACCACAACAGGGCCCCTCTTGCGCCATGTGAGTTAAACCGTAACTCGAGGCTCGCTATTCACCACGACAAGATCAAATCTAGGTTTCACAAATTATTCAACTTAATTTGTCCCATTCTGCACATGCGGTTGCAAGAAGGACTCAGTCAAAGGCTTGTAAGGTTAAGTCCTTAAGGTGATTAAGGCAAGACTTCCACATACCCCGCCAACCTCGCCCACCTTGGCACACCGCCTTGCCACTTGCCCAATCTAAAATCATTACCACCCCGCTTGATTACCAAGCACCACATGCCATCAACATTTCAATCTAGATGTGTGACCTCCTCGCCACGACAACTTGATATCACTGTGCGACACATGACACACCAATTCATAAACATTGTTCCATATTCCATTAGTCAAGATTAAGTATCAACATTCGGACACATGTGATGACGTGGCATGGCTAAGCAATCTATGACGGTCTAACTAGCCCATGTTGATTATCAATATTAACCAACTATAATTCCACATCCTAGGGTGACAAATAGATCATGGCATAAAATTGACAAGGTATGATTTAATTCAAATAGGCATATTATCTAATTCCCAGATTAATTGAAATCATTTATACATATAAAATATCATGCATAAAGTTTAAGAGATAAAATAGCAATTTGGTGAAAATTAGGTGCAACATGATCAAAGCACAACTTGCCTTGGAGTTGGTGCTGGTCTTGATCTGAGCTTGGGTCTTGGAGCGACGAATCTTCCTCCGGATCACCGAGCAGTTCAACGTCTACGCGAAACGATGCCAAAATAGCAAATAAACACAAAACCAGAGAGCAAAAAAACTCCAAAAATAAAATAAAATTCACCAATAAATAGATCCTGATTTTATAAATTTTTAGAAATTTGAATCACTCAAATCCGAGTTAAAATGCAAAAGATATAGCCTTTTGAAGTTTGAATAAATACTGAAAATACAGAAAATAGAATTTCTGATTTTTCTGAATTATTTTTCTATTGGAAAAGATCTTTATTGTGCAACGCGACGCCAGCCGACTCGGACCAATCAGCGCCGACGTCGCCGTCGTCCATGGACTCGGTCCACGGACCGCTCGTCCACCGTGGACGTGGCCCACGCCGCCTCGCGCCACGCGCCCGACACGCGGCGCGCATCGACTGGCTGCAACGCCGCTCGTGCCGATGCTCGACATGCGGCGCACATCCGGGCGACGATCCAACGGCTAACGCTCTAACGCACACGCGGCGCGATCTCAACCGAACAAACCTGATCCAACGGCCGACGCTTACCCGAGCCGTTTACTGCTCTTACCGAGACGTGGCGCGATCGCAGCGGTCCGACGAATATCCAATGGTTGATGAAGCTTCCCGACGAAGATGGCAGCACGGCGGCGGTCTGGCACCGGAGCGGAGGACGACGACCACTCGAACGGCGTTCCGGCGTGACTCCGGCGGGATGAAGTGGCTACCCCGATGCGGCTTGACGCGATGAGCCCGGATCTGGAACCGATTCGGCGAACGGCGGCTTGATGGAGACGCAAACTAAAGAAAACGACCGGCGGAGTTACGAAGAACTACGGCGAGCTCTCATCGCACGGCGACGCGACTGACGGCAAGACTAGAGCGACCGAAGCGCAAGGCGATGAGGAACCTCGGTGCACCACGCCTTTTATAGCCTCGGCATGCGCGCTAAAACGGCAACCCTAGACAATCCCCGGCGAGACAGCGGCGGCGCGAAACGGAAACCGGATCGGGACGATGATCGCGACCGTCGATCCAAGATGAGCGCCACGATTAGATCCGGCGATACGATCCGATCCGCTCCTTCCAAATCCAACGGCGAGATCTAAACTTACCAAAACAACGCGATGCGATCCCGACCACTTGATCTCGATCCAACGGCCGCAAAGACTAGGGTTACGCGATGAAGCTGATCGCCCGATCTTCATCCAACGGTCACACGCGCGCGGCGACGCTGGCGGGCCGACGGGCCGACCGCGATGGGTCACAAGACACACAAGGTCGGGCTTGGCCCAAGATCGCTCCAAGATTTTTCAAAAGCTTTTGATTTAAAATAATTCCGAAATTAGATTAATCTATTTTAAGTAATTAAAATATCGAAAAAATCCCTAAAATTCTCATAAATACTTTGAGACATTCCGAGCTCAAATAAAATATTTTTGGTAAAACTTTATATTAACTTTATCTATATATATTTAGTTTTCACCAAAGGTTCAATATACTTAATTAAAATAAATTCAAATAATTTCTAGAAAAATCCAATAAATTCGTAAAATCACAAAATGCACGTGAGCGAAATTATAGGTCAAATTTTGGGATGTTACAAACCTCCACCTTTAATGTAATCTCGACCCGAGATTCAAGGTCGACTAGGAATAGGTTTGGAAATTCGACTTGAGATCCTCTTCACGCTCCCTGTGTTGCCTCATTCTCGGAATGGTTGCTCCACTGAACCCTGCAAAAGTGAACTGACTTGGTCCTGGTCTTGCGGTCCATAACATCCAGGATTCTAATTGGTTGCTCCTTGTAGGTCAGATCTTTCTGCAATTCAATCTCTCCCAAAGGCGCTCGCTCTACTGCACCAAGACACTTCTTGAGCTGAGACACATGGAACACATCATGCACGCCGCTAGTGACTGCGGCAATTCCAACTGAAAAGAAACCTCCCCTCGACGGCTCAAAATTTTGAACGGTCCAACATATCTTGGGGCAAGCTTTCCTTTAGCGTGGAACCTTTTAACTCCTTTTAGAGGGGTAACCCTAAGATACACGAAATCATCGGGTTCGAAACTCAAATCACGGCGTCGATTATCTCGTGATAACTTTTTGTCTTAATCTGCGCGATTTTCAACTCCGTCTCTTATCATGGCAACTTGCTCTTGACTTCCTTAAGAATATTAGGGCCAAATATCATACGCTCCCCTGTCTCATTCCAATTCAGCGGGGTACGACAGGCACGACCATATAAAGCTTCGAATGGCGACGTCTGCAAACTAGCCTGGTAACTGTTGTTATAACTGAACTCTGCATATGGCAAACATTTATCCCATGATGTAGTATAGGCTAATGCACAAGCCCTTAACATATCCTCCGTAATTTGATTTACCCTTTCGCTTGACCATCATCTGCGGGTGATATGCCGTCTTTGAAGTTCAAACGCTGCTCCCATGGCTTCATGCAATTTATCCCAAAATCTCGAGGTGAACTGGGTACCTCGTTCGACACAATTTTCTTTGGTACCCCATGCAAACACACAATTCGCTATGTATAGTTCTCGCTAACCGGTCTCCGAGTAAGTTGTCTTGATCGAATGAAGTGAGCAACTTTGGTCAGTCGATCCACGATAACCCATATAGAATCATACCCACTTTGGGTTCTTGGCAACCCGGTGATGAAATCCATACCGATTACTTCCCATTTCCATTCTGGAACTTTTAACGGTTGTAGTAATCCTGCAGGTCTCTGGTGTATTGCCTTAACTCTCTAGCATATATCACATAAGGCAACATGCTCAACGACTTCACGCTTCATATTCGGCCACCAAAACCTCTCCCTTAAGTCCTGGTACATCTTGGCGCTTCCTAGATGGATTGAATACTTGGAATCGTGAGCCTCTTCCAAAATCAACTGCTTAAGCTCTGGTCTGTTTGGCACACAAATACGACCCTTGAACCACATGGTACCCCGGCCATCCATAGTAAAATCTGCCGCTAATCCTTCATCCTTTTTAGCTTTGATTCGGTTGATTTTCTCATCATCCTTTTGCCCTTCCCAAATCTGATCTTCAAGCGTCGGCCTTACTTCCAAAGTAGCTATAAATCCTTCTGGAACCATTTCCAATTTTAACTTCTGAAACTCCTTACACAACTCCGATTGATCTTCCTGTACCATCATGTTTGCAACATGGTTTTTACGACTCAAGGCATCACCACTACATTAGCCTTTCCGGATGGTAGTGGATTCCCATATTATAATCCTTGATCGGCCCAACCATCTCCTTTGCCTCATGTTAAGATCTGATGGGTGAAGATATATTTCAAACTCTTGTGGTCCGTATATATCTCACATCTATTTCCCATGAGATAATGACGCCACAATTTCAAGGCATGCACCACGGCAGCCCAATTCCAAGTCATGCGAGGATAATTCCCTTCATGTGGTCTTAGGCGCCTTGACGCATATGCGACCACTTTACCCTCTTGCATCAATACGCATCCAAGACCTCGCCTTGACGCATCACAAGATATATCAAAGATGTTCAACATTAGGCAAAACCAACACCGGGCTGTTGTCAAACGCTTCTTTAATTCCTCAAAACTCTTATCACAATCTAGCGTCCATGAAAATTTCTTTTCCTTTTTCAACAACTGGGTAAGAGGTCTCGTAATCGTCGAAAATCCTTCTATGAACCGGCGATAATACCTGCCATTCCCAGAAAACTACGGACTTGAGTGACAGACTTTGGTTGCTCCCAATGCAACACCGCTTCCACTTTGCTTGGGTCGACAAAGAACTCCTTCGCAATCATGACATGACCGAGAAATTCCACCTTTTCCTTCCAAAAGTCGATTTATGAATTTAGCATACAGCTATTGCTCACGCAGCTTTTCCAACACTAGCCTCAGATGATTTGCGTGCTCTGCTTCGGTCTTTGAATATACCAAAATATCATCTATGAACACAACAACAAACTTGTCTAAGTATTCCATGAAAATCTTATTCATCAAGTTCATGAAATATGCTGGCGCATTGGTCAATCCAAAAGACATGACCGTGAACTCATAATGTCCGTATCTTGAAGAAAATGCGGTCTTTGGAACATCTTCCGCCGAATCTTTAGTTGATGATATCCTAACGAAGGTCTATCTTGAGAAAACTCGGCTCCTCTCAACCGGTCGAATGATCATCAATCCTTGGCAACAGATACTTATTCTTAATCGTCACTTCATTAAGTGCACGGTAATCAATACACATTCTAAGGCTTCCATCCTTTTCCCGACAAACAAAATGGCGCCCCATGGCGCATTTAACTTGGTCTTATAAAACCCTTCTAATAACTCGTCGATCCGCTTCTTCATTTCCACCAACTCATCGGTAGGCATCCGATAAGGTCTTTTTGCTATTGGTGCTGTATGTGTACTAACTCAATGACAAACTCGATGTCACGGCCCGCGGCATTCCGGTAGATCCTCCGAAATACATCCGATATTCCCGACCACCGCACGCCCTCTATGCCGACGGCTTCCACGCTATTAACAATTAATTGACCTTACGAACCGATGTCGCCGAATTCCACCTTTTCTCCTCTAGGGCTCTCAATGGATACAATCCTTTGACCGCAATCCAATATCGCCTTATGCTTGGTTAACCAATCCATACCGAGGATAACATCTAAAACTTGGGCATTTAGAATAATCAAGTTCGCTAGGAACTCTACCACATTAATTTTTAGCTCTACCCCAAACATCCAAGGTTAGATCTTAACTCGATCCCGGGCTTGACTAGCATCACACACTTAAGATTTTTCATGCTCAAACCATTTTCGGATGCAAAAGCTCGAGAGACAAATGAATGCGAAGCTCTGAATCAAATAATATTATTGTAATCGAGTTTACCAAAACTTACCCAATACGACGCCCGATGCTTCCCGGCTCCATCGGCGGTGATGTGGTTGACTCGCCTCGAATAGTAGCTTGAGGCGTTGTTCTCGCCGTCCGGCTCCTCGATTTGCTCCGTCATCGGCGCCTTAGCAGTGTCGTCCCAAGGTTGAAGCGCATGGCGTGATACCTCCTTCTCGGGACATCTGTTGGCATAATGCCCCACTCATTTCAATCAGTAGCACCTTCGGCGATCGATCACTGACTTCTTGAGCATTGTTACCTTGGGCCGGCCTCGATAACTCGTCCCGGTGGTCGCGGTGCGTGTGTTGTTGGTTTGTTAACGACTTGCGGTTGGAACTTAGCAAACCGCTATGGGTCATCCTCATTCGCAGTGGTTAGGCGCCCACTGGTTAGTCATCAAGCGCTTGCGATTTTCCCCAAGCTCCTCGCGCTTATCCTCCGTAATCAAAGCCTTGTTTACCAATTCTTGAAAATCTAGAAAAGTGTGGGTAAACAGCCCCACTTGCGCCCCGAGTTTAATCCTTCATGAATCGGATCGCTTAGCCTTGTCCGTCGCTACATCTTCGTGGAGCATAGCGAGCTAATCTGCGTGAATTTGTTCAAGTAATCACCACCGGTTGGCCTCCTTGCTTAAGCGCCCAATTCTTCCTTTTCAGTCCATCATTCCTTCCGCACGTGGTATCTGGCGAAGGCCGTTGCGAATTCTTCCCACGTGATTTCCATGGGTGCCTCATGAGTAGCACAAGAGTTCTCCCACCATTCTCGCTGTTTGTTCCCTCAAGCTGATGGGATGCATAAAGAATCTTCTCATGCCCTTCACATTGCGTGATGTACAACTTCCTCTCAATGGTTCTCAGCCAATCATCCGCTTCCAAGGGGTTGACGTTGCCCTAGAATGTTGGCGGTCGGGTCCTCATAAAGTCTGACAATTTGGAATAAGGACGAAGTCCGCCGTTATTAATCTGAGCAATGGGTTGTTGATCGCACCATATTGGTCATCCACGCATCATTGTGCGCATCAACTAAGTCTGCGCAGCGAGAAAAGCTCCCAAGTTCTGCATATCCACTGGCGGTGCTTGTTGCGGTGGTGCTCCTTCGTTGGGATTGTTGCCTGGGCGCAGACCACTTCCTGAAGCTCTGTTGTTATTGCGGGTGTTCACCATCTGCTTGATTGCTTCTTGGGTTAGGAAAGGTAGATGTAGCATAGATAAGATGCAAGAATTTCTAAGGCGGGGAAACAGGTTAAACCCAACTTAAATAATCTTTATTAATACTTGGTATGGTTGCTTACAATGCCTAAGGGCTTTGCAACACATACTGCACACTCAGCAAACAATTAAGAACCAAACTAAACATGCAACCTTAACGTCTACTAAAAGGTAAAGGCTAACTTAAAGACGCGACTCAACACTCGAGTCTCAATACAACTCTAAGACCGACTCTCACTCATCCAGCCACCCTGGCTGAGACTGATCCGGTGCATACACCGGTGGGTGGGCTGGCATGGGTGCGACCTATCCTGGTGACCCTCTGCTGGCTCCTCAGGCTCCCACTCACGCTCTTCCGGGTCTTCTTCTGCCTCTTCTTCTTCTTCGGCGACCTAATCCGGCTCCTGGACGACCCGGTCTTCTATCTCCTTGGCTACCTGCAAGGCCTCCTCCAACTCACCGATGACTCTGGCTGCGACGTCACGGGTCTTTTGAAGCTCTCGCTCCGCCACTCTCAGCGCCTCACACGCTGTCTCCAGCTCCTGCGCAGAGTCCCTCAGGTGATCCTCCTAGGCGGTGGCGAACTTAGCAAGGTGTACTGCAGTAGCACACTCCCCCTCCACGATCCGTTGACGCTGGCACGCCCGCACTGTCGGGTGAAGTCGAAACACGGTGTCGCGAAGCTCGTAGGCGTAGTCATGGCAGATCCGTCGTAGAGCAAGTCTAGCAGCCTCCTGAACTCCAGCCTCGTAAGTGAACCTCCGGGCGGTGATGTGGATCGGTCTGGTGGTCTTGTCGCACTCTCGAGCGAAGAAGATCAGCTTGCAGAAGAACCCGCGATGCACATCGTTGACGTTCCAGTTGCTTCCTCGGTAGAGCAGACGATCAAAGCCTTCAATCATTTGAAGAACTCTCCACAGCTCTATGGCGTAGCCACCCTGCCTCGACTCGAAAGACTGGAAGATCGGCATCTATTCAAAACAAAATTTTGAATAAGATCTCCACTCGAAACGGCAACGAAAATAAGGTAATTTAGCAAGGATGGGAGTAGAAGGATGAGATAAGCCAAGAGTTTCTTATTAGTCAATTTCACCTTTTTCTTTTAGAAAATAATTTTGGACACTCCTAGAAGATACCAACTACCTAGGGCCAAGACCTATAGTCAACCTGGCTCTGATACCACCTCTGTCGAGACCCGAATTTGCAAATCCGGACCCTCTGTGTGTACCGCACTAGTCCAGGATCACGCTAGTGCACACAGGCTCAACATAGATGCTATCATAGTCATACACAGCGAAATATAGCATAAACTTCAATGATTAATAATAACTGTTGTCTTACATGAATAATGACTCACAGGGCTTAAATAAAAAGTATCAATGAAAAGTAGCGGAAATAGAATAAACGCAGTGGCGTTCCAGTTCGCCACAGGCAACTGACGAGGCTCGGACCCTAAGCATTCGCATCTAAATAATCCTCCTCCATGAATGGCGTAGATTCCTCTTCTTCTGAAGTTGTTGTTGTTGGGGTGAGTACATAAAGCACTCAACAAGTTGTGCACAATGATGCAAGTCTAATATTCTATATGCTTGGCTTAATCCAAAGGAATAGCTAATAAGGGTATTTTGCAATAAAGCAGCATTTAACAAGAATACAATAAATAGATTGGAAAGCAGTAAAACAAATACAGTAATTAATAAATTCAGTATTTCTGAAATACACCAAGTTCCTAATCCTAAATCAATTTCCACCTTCCATGGCACCTTGCCATCCCAATAGGTTTTGTTTAACAAAAGTCTAACCCTTAGCTTGTAATTCGAGCATTGCCCAATACCGTGAGCACGGCTATTCGAATAGATTGTACACTCTACAGAGGTTATGCACTTTACCCACACGATACAACCAAACACCACCAAGGCGAGTGATCGTAACAAAGCCTTTACAATGCTACACCTAGACCCAGTACTACTCGCTAAGGTTTCAACATCAAGGGTTAAACCACCACAACAGGCCCCCTCTTGCGCCATGTGAGTTAAACCGTGAACTCGAGGCTCGCTATTCACCACGACAAGATCAAATCTAGGTTTCACAAATTATTCAACTAGGTCTGTCCCATTCCAGACATGCGGTTGCAAGAAGGACTCAGGTCAAAGGCTTGTAAGGTTAAGTCCTTAAGGTGATTAAGGCAAGACTTCCACATACCCCTGCCAACCCTGGCCCACCTTGGCACACTGCCCCTTGCCACTTGCCCAATCTAAAATCATTACCACCCCAGATTGATACCAAGCACCACATGCCATCAACATTTCAATCTAGATGTGTGACCTCCTCGCCACGACAACCTTGATATCACGTGTGACGACACATGACACACCAATTCATAAACATTGTTCCATATTCCATTAGTCAAGATTAAGTATCAACATTCGGACACATGTGATGACGTGGCATGCTAAGCAATCTATGACGGTCTAACTAGCCCATGTTGATTATCAATATTAACCAACTATAATTCCACATCCTAGGGTGACAAATAGATCATGGCATAAAATTGACAAGGTATGATTTAATTCAAATAGGCATATTATCTAATTCCCAGATTAATTGAAATCATTTATACATATAAAATATCATGCATAAAGTTTAAGAGATAAAATAGCAATTTGGTGAAAATTAGGTGCAACATGATCAAAGCACAACTTGCCTTGGAGTAGGTGCTGGTCTTGATCTGAGCTTGGGTCTTGGAGCGACGAATCTTCCTCCGGATCACCGAGCAGTTCAACGTCTATGCGAAACGATGCCAAAATAGCAAATAAACACAAAACCAGAGAGCAAAAAACCTCCAAAAATAAAATAAAATTCACCAATACATAGATCCTGATTTTATAAATTTTTAGAAATTTGAATCACTCAAATCCGAGTTAAAATGCAAAAGATATAGCCTTTTGAAGTTTGAATAAATACTGAAAATACAGAAAATAGAATTTCGATTTTTCTCAATTATTTTTCTATTGAAAAGATCTTTATTGCGCAACGCCGACGCCAGCCCCGACTCGACCAATCAGGCCGACACGCCGCTCGTCCATGGACTCGGTCCACGGACCGCCCGTCCAACGTGGACGTGGCCCACGGCGCCTCGCGCCACGCGCCGACACGCCGCGCACATCGATCGGTCGCAACGCCGCCGTGCCGATGCTCGACATGCGGCGCACATCCGGCGACGATCCAATGGCTAACGCCTAACGCACACGCGCGCGATCTCAACCGAACAAACTCGATCCAACGGCCGACGCTACCCGAGCCGCATCGCTCTTACCGAGACGTGGCGCGATCGCGTGATCGATGAAGATCCAATGGTGATGAAGCTTCCGACGAAGATGGCAAGACGGCGGCGATCCGCACCGAGCGGATGACGACGACCACCGAATGGCGTTCGGCGTGACTCGGCGGGATGAAGTGGCTACCCGATGCGGCTTGACGCGACGAGCCCGGATCCGAACCGATTCGCGAACGGCGGCTTGACGGAGACGCAAACTAAAGAAAACGACCGCGGCGTTACGAAGAACTACGGCGAGCTCATCGACGGGCGACGGCGACTCGACGGCCAAGACTAGAGCGACTGGAAGCGCAAGGCGATGAGGAACCTCGGGGTGCAACCCACGCCTTTTATAGCCTTAGCATGCGCGCTAAAACGGCAACCCTAGACAATCCCCGGCGGAGACGGCGTGGCAAAACGAAACCGGATCGGGACGACGATCGCGACCGTCCGATCCAAGATGAGCGCCACGATTAGATCCGGCGATACGATCCGATCCGCTCCTTCCAAATCCAACGGCGAGATCTAAACTTACCAAAACAACGCAAAGCGATCCCGACCACTTGATCTCGATCCAACGGCTCGCAGCACTAGGGTTACGCGATGAAGCGGACTGCCCGATCTTCATCCAACGGTCACACGCGCGGCGGCATGGTTGGCCGACGGCCGCACCGCGATGGGCCACACGACGACAAGATCGGGCTTGGCCCAAGATCGCTCCAAGATTTTACAAAAGCTTTTTGATTTAAAATAATTCCCGAAATTAGATTAATCTATTTTAAGTAATTAAAATATCAGGAAAAATCCCAGAAAATTCTCATAAATACTTTGAGACATTCTGAGCTCAAATAAAATATTTTTGGTAAAACTTTATATTAACTTTATCTATATATATTTAGTTTTCACCAAAGGTTCAATATACTTAATTAAAATAAATTCAAATAATTTCTAGAAAAATCCAATAAATTCAGAAAATCACAAAAATGCACGTGAGCGAAATTATAGGTCAAATTTTTGGGATGTTATAGGTAAGTCTTATAGCAGCATTTTCTCATTTTTAGTTAAGAGATTTGAATTAGAAAATAAGCATTTTATTCTGAATTCAGCACTTTTGTATTTATTTATTTATTCACACATTTGGTATCAAGAGATGCATAGCAGGCAAACTTGCTCCCCCTAAGTGTGACATCATCTAAAAAACCTTTGAATAGGCAATGATATTCAGTTCATTTCTTAATTTTGAGAATATGGCCTCATTAAGTGGTTTAGTGAAAATATCAGCCAATTGATCCTCGGTTCTTACATAACTGAGCATAATATTTCCTTTAGCAACATGATCACGAATAAAGTGATGTCGAATTTCAATATGCTTAGTTCTGGAATGTTGGACCGGGTTGTTTGCTATTTTCACTGCACTTTCATTATCACACAATAGAGGCACTTTATCAAACTTTATCCCAAAATCTAGAAATGTTTGTTTGATGAATAGAATTTGAGCACAACAACTGCCTGCAGCTACATATTCGGCTTCGACAGTGGATAGTGCTACGGAATTTTGCTTTTTAGAACACCAAGAAACTAAAGATCTTCCAAGCAAATGACAACCCCCTGAGGTGCTCTTACGATCAATCTTGCATTGGCATAATCGAATCCAATAGCCAAGAAGCTCAAATGGAGCACCTTTAGGGTACCATAAACCAATACTAGAAGTAAACTTAAGATATCTAAATATTCTTTTTACAGCACTTAAGTGAATTTCTTTAGGTGCAGCCTAAAATCTAGCACACATACAAACACTAAACATGATGTCAGGCCTAGATGCTATCAAGTACAGTAGTGAGCCAATCATAGATCTAAAAAGCTTTTGGTCAACAGGCTTACCTCCCACATCTTGATCAAGATGAGTATTAGTTTCCATGGGAGTATTTATTGTCTTGCATTCTTCCATTTTGAAGCGCTTGAGGAGGTCCTTGGTGTACTTTTCTTGTGAAATGAAGGTTCCCTCCTTTAACTGCTTGATTTGGAATCCTAGAAAGAATGATAGTTCCCCAATCATAGACATCTCAAACTCTTTGGCCATCATGTCACCAAATTCTTTGCAAAGAGAATCATTATTACTCCCAAAAATGATATCATCTACATATATTTGACAAATCATTAATGTTCTATTGATGTCTTTTAGAAACAATGTTGGGTCAACCTTCCCAATTTTGAAGTTCTTATCAAGTAGAAAATCTCTAAGACGCTCATACCATGCTCTAGGAGCTTGTTTTAGACCATAGAGAGCCTTAGATAATTTGTACACATGATTTGGCAAGTTTGAATCTTCAAAACTAGGTGGTTGCTCAACATAAACAGTTTCATCAATGAATCCATTAAGAAATGCACTTTTCACATCCATTTGAAAAAGAGTGATATTAAAATGAGTAGCAAAGGCAAGAAGAAACCGAATAGCTTCAAGTCGTGCCACTGGAGCATAGATTTCTCCATAGTCCAGCCCTTCCACTTGAGTAAAACCTTGAGCTACAAGTCTAGCTTTGTTCCTTATTACAACTCCATTTTCATCTTGCTTATTTCGGAACACCCATTTTGTACCAATAACATTGTGATCCTTTGGGCGTTTTGTTAAGCTCCATACTTTGTTTCTTTCAAAATTGTTAAGTTCCTCTTCCATAACTATTATCCAATCAGCATCTTCTAGAGCTTCTTCCACTGATTTAGGTTCAATACAAGAGACAAAAGAGTAATGTTCACAAAAAGAAGCTTGTCTAGAACGAGTTTGGATACCCTTACTGATTTCACCAATGATTTGGTCTGTGGTACGATCCTTAGCAATGGCATGGTGACTTTTGATGATGACTGGCCGATCTTGTTCCTTTTCTTCCTCTCCTTCTTGGGTTCCATCATGTGGCACCATTGATTGTGTAGGAGATTCATCCTTATCTTCCTTAGGTTTAATGTCACCCACTTCCATCTTTCTCATTGCTTGCACCAATCCATCATCACCTACATCATCTAAATTCTCATGCTCACCTTGTGAGCCATTAGATTCATCAAATTTGACATTATAGGTTTCTTCTACTAGGCCAGTTGAATTATTAAATACTCTATACGCTTTGGACTTAGAAGAATATCCTAGCATGATGCCTGTATCACATCTAGTTTGAAATTTACCCAAATGAGTTCTCTTTTTATAGATATATACCTTACAACCAAATACACGAAAATATGATATATTGGGTCTTCTACCTACCAATAATTCATAAGGAGTTTTCTTAAGCAGTCTATGAAGATAAAGTCTATTTACAGTATGGCAAGCAATATTGATAGCTTCAGCCCAAAAAACATCAAAAGTATCATATTCATCTAGCATAGACCTAGCCATTTCAATTAAAGTTCTATTTCTTCTTTCAACCACACCATTTTGCTGAGGAGTATATGTGGCAGAAAGTTCATGCTTAATTCCTAATTCATCACAAAATTCAATAATATTTGTATTAACGAACTCAGATCCATTGTCACTTCTTATTTTCTTGATGGGACAATCAAATTCATTTTGGGCCCTTTTAGCAAAAGTTTTGAAAAATTTTCCAACTTCACTTTTATTATGCAAGAAGAATACCCAAGTGAATCTGGAGAAATCATCAACAATTACCAAACAATATGAGTTACCACCAATACTAGCATATGAAGTGGGGCCAAATACATCCATATACAGAAGCTCAAGTGGTCTAGTGGTGGACATGATACCTTTGATAGGATGAGAGTTAGCTACTTGTTTGCCTGCTTGACAATCACTACATAGCTTATTCTTTTCAAATTTAACATCTTTCAAACCCACCACTAGCTCATTTTTGAAAAGCTTTTTGAGATTAGACATACCTACATGCCTAAGACGCCTGTGCCAAAGCCATCCAAGAGAAACTTTAGCTAACAGGCAGGTCGAGATGCACGAGGAGATAGATTTGAAATCTACTAAGTAGAGATTTTGAAATCTGAAACCTTTGAATATAAGTTTTTTATTTTTATCAAACACAGTTACTCCATCAGATGAGAAGTTACAATGGAATCCAAGATCACACAATTGAGCAACAGATAGTAAATTGAAATTTAAGGAATCAACAAGAAGAACATTGTCAATAGAGTGATCATTTGTTATAGCAATCTTACCAAGACCTTTTACCTTTCTTTTGCTATTATCTCTAAAGGTGATTTTGTGACTTGGATCACTTTCTCCTTCAATTGAAGTAAACATTCTTGAGGTCCCGGTCATGTGTTGAGTGCAGCCACTGTCAATTACCCAATGTCTGCCCCCACTTTTATAGTTCACCTACAAATTCATTTCTCAACTTTAGGTACCCAAATACTTTTGGGTCCTTTGGTGTTAGTTACAGCAAGTTTAGGTCTAAAAGGATTTAACAACATGGCCTTAGGTACCCAGACAACTTTAAGTTTCTTATCAAGATTTGAGGGACCTACATATTTTACATTCATTTTGCCCCTAAAATCCTTAAATAGCATGTAATGGGCATCCACCATACAACCCCTTTTGGCATGAGAAACATTTGAAAGATAGCAATTTTTAGATTCATGATTTGATTTATGACAGTAATAGCATTGATTGTTTTTCTTGACAAAAATCTGTTCGAAATAGTTTGATCCACTTTTCTTGGGCAAGCTGTTGGGTTTATACCCTAAGCCCTTTTTGCCCAAATTGGATTTCTGTTCAACAAAAATTTTGTCAAGAGTAGCACTACCCAGAAAGCATTTTTCTAGACCTTTATCAAATTTGGCTACATTGGCTTTTAGTTCTTCATTTTCAGTTTTAAGCTCCTTAGCACAGGAAGCATATTTGCAATTTTCATTACAAGTATCGGAAAGACTAGAGGTCATGATTTCATTTTTGAGTAAGTCACATGAAGTTGATGCATCACATAAAGAAACATGTTTAGACTTGTTGATTTGCATTTCATTTTCAATTTTTAGCTCATAATATTTAGTTTGCAAATCTTCATGATTCTTGACAAGCAAAGCATGACTTGTGACTAGATCATTATGAGTTTGTACAGACTTTTCATGTTCATGCATAAGCTTATCATACTTATCTGTTAGCATCTTTTGATCATTAAACAAGCTAGCAATAGTCTTCTTAAGAGCTCTTGTTGAATTTGTTTTATCATGAAAAGCATTATTTAGCTCTTCAACTATTTCTACTAGCTCATCATAAGGTGAGTCACTAACCTTTTCCTCATCTGATCTTGCCATCAGACATAGAGGAAATGAAGGTGGAGGTGGAGTCGACTCATCTAAGGCCAGTCCAGCTAGCCCCTTTGACTTCGAATTTTCATCATCCGAGGATGAATCTTCACTAGGACTTTCTTCATCAGCGATCCATTCTCCTATGTGAGCTTCTCCTTTTCCTTTCTTTGCTAATTTCTTGGAGTAGCCTTTCTTGAAAAACTTCTTCTTGGGTTTTTCATGAGCCTTCTACTCATCCTCATCATCCTTGCTCTTGTACTTACCCTTTTTCTTGATTTTGTTGGGACACCGAGTAGCTATGTGTCCCTTTTCATTGCATTCAAAGCATATAACATTAGCAAAAGGATTTTTCTTTGAGTGGTAAAAGTTTGACCTTTCTTTGTCTTTGAAATTAACTCTTCTCATGATTTTGTTAGCTCTTCTCATGAGTAGAGCTAACTTCTTCACATCTTCATCCTCATCCTCACTTGACTCATCATCATCCTCGTTAGATGAGTCTTGAACAACTTCCTTGGCTTTGAGTGCGATAGATTTCTTCTTTGGAGCATCTTCTTTGGCTAATGTGAGCTCATGAGCAGATATTTTACCTAGTAGCTCGGTTGGAGTAAGCCTCTTGAGATCACCACTATTGGACAGATATGTGATCAAACTGTGATACGCTCAGGAAGCACTCTAATCATCTTCCTGCATACCTCAACATCAGAAATTTTAGTTCCTAGGCCTTTTAGTTCATTGACAATAGGATTTAGCCTAGAGAACATGTCATTAGCATTTTCTTGAGGAAGAATTTTGAATTGATCAATTTTTTCTCGAACAACATAATATTTTTCTTCTTTTACATCAGAAGTACCTTCATGGATTTCTTGCAATGTTGTCCATATGTCATAAGCAGAAGTAAGATTACTTACTCTATCAAAAACTTCTAAGCTGAGATAGGAAAATATGGCATTTCTAGCTTTGGCATCATACTACATATTTTGAATCTCACCAGGAGTGGGTTCACCATACATAGATTGCCCTTCAGGCATGACACGAGGAGGCAAAGGCTTCTCTGTAACCCTCCAC
Source organism: Otatea glauca (assembly GCA_036346275.1). Lineage (NCBI taxonomy): Eukaryota > Viridiplantae > Streptophyta > Magnoliopsida > Poales > Poaceae > Otatea > Otatea glauca. The sequence goes on from CM070719.1 coordinate 37,366,191, forward strand.
ACATCATACCCAACAGCTTCTAAATAACAATTTTTCAATAACCATAATTAGAACCATCAAAAACAGGTACTCTACCAATGCTAACAATTGCGGATCCATTTCCCTCGGCCATTTACCAAAGCTAGTTAAGCTAATAAAGGTAAACCTCGCTCTGATACCACTTGAAGGAACTGGTTGGCCTAGAGGGGTGGGGGTGAATAGGCAACTTTTGCAGATTTTAACTTCTTAGAGACAATTTACTATTCTCTCTATGTGAAAAATTCAGTTCAATATATGACAGAAGTAAAAACAAATAATGATGACAACGAAAGCAATAAAGTGAAATAAAGCACAAATGAGACATAGATTTATCCCGTGGTTCAGAGCCTCACTCCTACTCCACGTTGAAGCACTTCTTCCGAAGTATTGCTTCTCCAAAGCTAGTCGCAGTAGCTCTGGCGATCACTCAGGTAACTCTTTCACTAATCCAGTAAGGTGAGCTCCAAACCTTTCACAATCACAATGGCCTTCCACAATCACCTTTGGACAAGTCGCACTTTTCACTTCATCCAAGCTGTCTAGGATCACTAAGATCCAAGAGTAATAAACTTTGCACAAATTTTGTCTCTTGGTTCACTCGCAAATCACACAGCTAGACTTCAGCTTGGAACCAAAACACTTAGAGATGATGAGGATTTTTGAGTTTGAAAGTGAAGCACAGACTCCTTTTGAGAATGAGAGCTATATTCAATGCCAAAAGGTCAAGGAGTTCATTCTATCTATTGGTAGATGGCTCAGGAAATGCTTATATAGCAATTTGGAATGAATATAGCCGTTACACCTACCACTATAGCTGTTGGACGTGTCAGAATATCAAAAAGTCTAAAATACACATTTACAACGGACTGAACAACAGACCTTAGCGATACTGATCATGTGTATGACGGACCAATTTAAGACATTTACGACAGACCAAAAAATTTGGTCCGTTGTACATGGGATTTTCAGAGAGTTTGGTCCTGCAAAGGAATGAGTGAGTTACATGTATGCCGGACCAAATTATTTGGTCCGTCATACATGGGAATTTCTAAGATCAGTAGCCAAGGATCTTTTTCAACAAAAAAAAGTTTATCCAAGAGATTTGCTTCTGCAATGGACTAAAATTTTAAACAAGAAGATTTGGTCCGTCAATAAAGGAAAATCCTTCAAATAAGAAATAGTATTAGTCTATGAATTTAATAACTAGGACTCCAAGGATTGGTCCAGCAAAAGGCTTATAATCTGAATGAGTGCCGGACTGACAAGATTTGGTCCGCTGTAGATGGAAATCAGAGAAGATTTTGGTATGTCAAGAGAGAATGACTTTATATGTATGCCGGACCAAAAAATTTGATCCGTCATACACAGACAAACACTTGGTCGCAAGATGTCTTCAAGGAATTTTCACCATAGACTAAAGTATGTGAAAATAAGAAGTTTGGTCCGATAAGTACATACCTTGATAGGAATTTTGACAAGGAGGATTTTCAATGCTGGACTAAAGGAGCTTTTGACAGAGAGAGGATTTTTGGCTAAGTATGCAACAGACTTCAGAAATGGATAGCTGAAATTTAATCCGTCGCATATTCAGACTATTGAAATGAAGGAGAATTTTGATTCAAAGAGCAATGACTAAGAGTCTTTTACTCCAAGCAATCTAATTTTGTCTTTGCCTTATGATCCAATCCACTAGCTTGTGCAAAGTCCCCCTTTAGACAGCCAAACTGAAAATAATCCTAGCTACTTGACTTGAATCATCTCAAAAGTCATAAACTAGTGACAGAACACCTTAATCTTGTTAGTCCAACTTGCTTAATCATTGATTTCAGCACATGTTCTTCAAAACTTAAGCATTATTAACTTAGTCATCAATACCAAAACTATGATAAAATAGGATAATGAAATTTGAGGGGGCCTAGATGCTATCAACGCGAGTGAGGTTTGATTCATGTTTCCGGGTGCCCACAGAATGGGCTCAATCAGAGCTCGTATGAAGGAGAATGGGCTTTCAAAATTTTGATCAGGAACTAAAATGCTGATAATCAAGTGAGAAAGGAGAATATTCCCTAGAATATTTCTTTGGGTTTAAATTAAATATAAAGGACAAATGCTGATATGTGGGCCCTCAGTCTATGGACTAGATCAACGGAGTAAGATAATGAATCACGATGAATTGGGCTTATGGAATAGCGCACTGACAGGTGGGACCGTTGTGTCGGTGAGTTGGTTCATAGTGAAAAATGGCTCACCGAACCAACCTAGGGTTTGGGCTCAGTGTGCCACGCATGCCACCATGTGGATGACAACAACATAGAGGCAGCTCAGCTGTGGTGGTGCTGGCGTGGCACACAGGTGGCAATGACATGGCAACAATGTTAGCAGTGATGCTCAGGGACCGAACCCAATGTTGCTATCGATGAGACCGATGGTGACCTCCAATGAGTGGTGTGCAGTAAAGTCAATGGCGGCGACAGGCGCAATAGCCGCGATGACATTGGACGATGCTCCTATGATGAGAAGGGGAGCACTGGTTAGAACGGCATGGCAATCATGAGTGTGAGAATGGTAGAAGTGGAAACTCACCAAAGGCGGCAGAATTGGGTGGTTAAGGGGTGGCTGCAAAAAATGTTGCGTGGCTCTGATCGAAGTGCATGGTGAACAAAAATAAAATTAAATGGAGGGTTGAGTGAATCGGAAGGTGGGACACAAGATGACATGCGTAGGATCTTGATTGGCTCACATAGGTAGCAAGGAACACGATAGAAACCAACAGCATAATAGCTCTACTTGTAAGAGCTGGGGAAGAGGGCGGTGTGACTTCTCTAATGAAATTGGTGGGCATGGGTTGCAAAAAGGAGCAAAGGTACAACGTCGATCACGATGACACGAACGGATCTTGTAGGTAATGATCAAGGTGGTCAATGGCGAAGACGAACGCGGCGGATCAGCGGGACTCATGGCGGAGATTGCGGAGCGGTGGGTTCTTGGGGACAAGGGGGTGAGCACCGCGTAGAACATGATGATGCAAAGCCGATGGTGGTGATGGAACGGTCGAAAACTCAGTGATAGAGATGAATTGTAGCAAGGAAGATGATGCTGGTGTATGCCTTTGAGCTCCCGATTCGGCGGATACACATTGTTATCGTTGTCAGTGCCCTAGGGTTTCAGGGAAGGGAATGAAGCGAATATTGTGACGCAAGCGACATGGCCTATATAGGCACATGGGCATCTTTGTCTTGAGTAGCACGTGCCTCAAGTCAGGGCGCTGACGGGGATTGGGTGCAGCAGAATAATAGAACGGCAGCGACTAGGCTAGGCCACATACACGTGTGAGATGGACCGAATGGAAAGCAACAAAAGAAGTAGGCCGATGCGGGGAGACGGGGAAGAAAAATAGGCCGGGTGAGAGAAAGGAGATGGGTTGGCGTGGGGAGCTGGGCCGACGGTGGAGCGGGGAGAGGAAGCGAGCCGGACCAAGATTTCAGCCCACGGGGAGATTGGATAAGGAAATTGATTTCTGAATTGCGAAAAAACAAATAAATCAAACCGAGCTCAAATAAATAGCAAATGAACTCCAAGAATTCCAAGAAAACATAGAAAAATATCTTACAACACAAGGAACCAAAATACACCTAGTTTTTATTTAATTGAGATTTAGATTATTCAATTTAAATTATTTTATCTTAGGAAATTTCTTATTTTTCATTATTAATCCAAAGGAAATCGGTGGAAATTTTTGGAAAATCTATTCCACACAAAATATTTTTGAAAACTAAAAAATTGGGATGTTACGAACAATTAGTTAAAATATCCCACAAAAATACATATAGCTCACTTTCACTCGTTCCAGACGTAACCAAATTTAATTATGAATATGTATGTATGTGACAGGAAGCCTATTCAATATTAATTGTCCACAAGGTAGCTTAAGCTTGACTGTCATGTTCCTTCCATAATTAAGAAAGCCCTTGAATAACAGCGACCCTAATCAAAATCAATAATATGACCATCCAATAAACACAAATGGTTTACCTAATTGCAAGGTCAAGGTAAGTAAAACACATGCATGCAGGCATGGTAGATGTCCCTTTCACAAGAGGTGGTTCACAGAAGGGTGACCAATTTTTTAACAAATTGGAATTGACAACCATCAAAACGAGGAACGGTATATATAATAGATCTTGTTGTGCATTAACCACCAAATCTAGCTGCGCATCTTGTTCAATTCGTGGCTAGCAGTGCATGGGCGGCTCACAGCACTCTCAACAGTTGAAAAACCGGCTTTACGAATTAATTGTGTCACTTTCTTGTCACACTGATTTTTGGGTAATCTAGTATCGCATAAGTTCTATATCACATTTTCATAGTGAAAGTCGAGTTGGACAGCAGCTTGCAATCGATTAGATGTAGCATATATTAATTACGCTGTATCGACCAGAGAAGATTGCTCGAGTGCGTGGAGCGTGGACCATATATAGTATTACACGGGAACCAGCTTTGGTGCCACTACTACAGAACAGTCAATCATTGTCGGCATATCACTGCCGGTTAGGACCGAGCCGGCAGTGATAACGTATCTCTGCCGGTTCAAAAGTTAAGTTGGGGAGGAGAACTTATCACTGCCGGTTCATGCAACCAACCGGCAAAAAAAAGTATCACCGCCGGTTTGAGACAACAACCGCAGAGATATATCTCGCCGGTCGTTCTTAAACCGGCAGTGATACTTGCATTTTCACCGCCGGGTTAAATCGAGAACCGCAGTGATATTATCTTCCGCGCAATATGTTTTTCGCAAGATTCAAAGCTTATCACTGCGGTTCGCGTAGAACCGGCAGTGATAAGTCTTTATATAATCGAGACCCGCCTCGATCGATCGAGTAAAGACAGAGAGGCGCTCTGTCTTTGCTCGATTTGTAGATTGCAACGATCTGCTGCCGAAAAATATCACTGCCGACCAATCACTGCCGGCGCCAATGACCGGCAGTGATGGGGTTTTGGAACCGACAGTGATGTGCTGTTCTGTAGTAGTGTGCTATGTTCCTGTACCGTATCAAATACGTACATATCATTACAAGCTAGTAGTGTGCTTGCCTATTTCTAATTAATTAGGATAGTGCATGCACTAAATATTTCAAAGAAAACCGTACGCCTTCACTACCAAACTCGTTGCCACGAAATGTCACGAATAGGTCCAAAACCGTCAGGAAAACCTTCATTAACGGTGACCGTTAGAAATCGATCGTCGCGGAAAAAGCCCTTTTCGACAAAGACAGCCAGGAACCATTTCCTGACGGTGGTATCTCGTTCGCCGGCGAATGGCTTGGGCCCGGTAGGAATATATATATATTTTTTCCTGTAAGCAAAACTCCTGTTTCGATCTGGCCGGTAATGCTTATGTGTCTCCACGCAAATTCATCCTGGATATATATGCTTAATCCTATAGCTCAAACACATTTTCCGAGTGTGTGACCTACGGAGTCGATCGAAAATCGAGCGGTCGGTGTTAAGACATGGTTATGAGAAATTACGACACCCGATCGAAATTTTAGCTCGGTCACCTCTCTCTTGTATTGATTTCTATTCAACCGCACTCACTTCTGCTATATATTTGAATGGACCAACACAAGCTAGGTCGTCGAAACATATATATCATCGAGCCACTCATTCACCAAGATCTATCTGGTTAGACAAACTAGGCTGCAACAGAAAATTATCTAAATACATGTAAACCACCTTATAACTACAGGAATTAGATCACGCTCCTCTAGAGGAAACTGAGCATGCAGATCCAATGTAGGGGTCTGTTAGCCGCCCTTGCAAATTACTTCCCATCTCAAGGACACCAGCCATGACAAGACAGAAATGCCAACATGTGACTACCACGAACTTTTTTTAAATAATACAATTTTTAATTAATATTACAGAAATAAAATGGTTGAAAAACATTCTAGAAACATACCTTTATCGCCATGCATCTTTCGTCAAACAAACAGACAACAGACTGCCTCGTCGGCTTTCCACTTTCCACATTATCTATCGACATTTGAAATGGCGACAACCCCTGTCATCAATTCAATTGACGATAGAGGGGACCAATTGTCATTTGAAATAGTGATAGAAGCCCCTGCACCCTCTGTCACCATTTCAAACGGTGACAGAAGCCATGCATTTAACTCGCACAAGCGGCCGGCCGAATGTGGACTCACATCCATTGATCAAAAGAGAAAGAGGAGGAGAAGAGGAAATGGAAAGAGGAGGAGAAGAGAGGGGGAGGAGTGGATATGTCTCTTCATTTCAGATGTGAGTTTTCTGCTTCTTTGTAGATTTTATTTTGAAATCATGGTAGGTTTAGCAAATAAAATTATTTGATCTGTAGTTATATTGGGGTAGTAGGTTGATGGGTAAATAGTTTTGTTCTAGATATGTAATTATTTAGAGTAGTTTGTTGTAGGATGCATTGTTGTAGATCTATGACTTTCTTGTAGTACTTAGTTGTAGTGCACCGATTAATTTTAAAACATTAGATCTGCTAGTTAGTTCTATTAGGAACACAGAGAACGTATTTTATCGTAGTTTTATTTATTCCTCTAGTATGTACTAGCAGCGGTTTGTAAAGGATCCATTATTATCTATGTGTGCTATATACATGAAGTATGCATGGTAATTTTGATTTATACGAAACATGTATGATGTTTTGCCTTTCTTTGGAGTGTTGCACATTAGGAAAATCTCTCCTATGCAACTTTAAATCTGAGTAGCAAATTTGTTACTAGGTCCATTTCATTTTATTTAATTGAATGAGCAGTTATCATTAACATTAGATTATTTGTTGAAATCATCAATAGGTATGGCTGAGTAAGTAGCTTTAAAATACATTATAGAGAATGGGTTCCATATGTCAGAGCAGAAAGGGCTTATTTGTGTGATTTTTCATATGTGACGGTTAGTCTATCAAGTGTAGAGCAGCGTCTATGAGGAATCGTTATGAGATGGTTATGCCAGTTGTTCTCACTGGATCATGCGTTGCACGATCTGAAGTTGCATGGTGTTGCTACTCTTGCACGACAACACATGTATTGAGAGTTAGTTGAATTGAAGGTGCCAAACTAGTGGAGCTCATACATGAGATTGGTGGAGCGAGAATGGCCGCTATGTTGCTAGCCCAAGCATTTGAGATGGTCCATCTAGCTCATGTGATCCAAGAAGATGCCATCGGTGATGATGCCGATGAAGTTGGCAGTCAAGCCACAATGGGCCATACTTCATGAGTCAAGAAGGGGGAGGCAATAATGATTCGGTTGAAGCTGATGCTGTAGACCTTCCCATGGAAAAGGCGTATGAACCCATGAGCATTACAGACGAAGGTGAACATATTAAAGCCTTGATGAAATGAATATAGCTCAAAGACCGTGACTATGAGGCATTGTGGATTTCGAGCTAGGGCTATTTATAATCCAGATTCTCAACTAGGTAATGGTTTGGCAAAATGGGTTGAAACCATACAAGTGTGGAATGTTCATGGATTTGTCTTAACAATAGCTAGAACTACAATAAGACTACTTGAAATTTAAAATCATGATGTTCAGTATCTGATCTCTCCATGGACCAAGTTGCATTGTTAGCAACACATTGCCATTGACAAAAAATTATTTTATCAACTAATCAACATTATGTTAAGATGTTCATGTCCATGTTGTTTGTTACCTTTTGAATTCTCAATGATGTAATTAGGGTCTCCAGAAGTTGAATTAAACAATTTCAGTAGTAATCTTGGCCTTGAATTGGATGGTTACCTTCTGTTAATGCTAGAAAGTATAATTTGATGCTTCATTGACTATGAGATTGATGTTCATATGATTATCACTGTATTTCTTGACTAGCTTGCGGTTGTAGTTCTGATATTTAGTGTCTTGACCAAACAGTACTATTCTGAACTTGTTTCGTGTGAATAAGCAAAATTTGGTACATAATGCTTTATGGTGCATAATTTAGGAATATAAGAGTTCAAGGCCTTATTTGCTTAGATAATTGTCTAATTCAACTAGTGATTAATTGATCCTAGTGTAGTGGAGGTAGGAGATTAATCTCTAGTAGCTCTATACCTTGTGGCGAGGAGACTAAAGGTCTAACCTTAGCAGCCCGACACCTGAGAGCACTCTGTCATTCAATTATTCATTAATTTGTTAAGTACATGCTTAAATACCTGATTATGAGTATCTATGGTAAGTTATGCTACAACTGCGGGTACTTTTGAACTTGCAAACGCACAAATTGATGATATTTTGTAGAATGCATTATATATCTATGTGTGTAAATAGCTGAGTATAGCAAATAGAAATAGGGCTTAAGGATAGGAATGCTCTCAGACGCATGGTCCAACGCGTGCTTGCACGCATGGATCCAAACGTGCTCGAGCGCTAGGTCTCGAGAAGTTCATGCCGCTTGGACACCAAGTTTCTTTAATCGTTCTTCCTACTTTATTCTTTTGATCGTTGTCTTAATGTTTGTTTATAGGTCAGACGCGGCTCAAGCGCGTAGTCTCGAGGGGTTCTGAGTGCCCAGACACTCAGTTTTTTTTCGTTGTTTTTCTTCTTTTATCATTAGATAAATATCTCTAAATTAAATAGAGTGGCGAAAGAGAGTGGAGCGATCTAATATCTTTTCTTGTTCTAAAGAATAAAGAAACCCTTTTTGAACCATATTCTATCGAGTGAACAAAATATCTCTCATCTTGCAAATACAGTGCTGATAATGATAACTGTCCACCTGATCCCATGTAAAATTTAACTATCTTAAATCGAGATCTAATTTACTTTCCTCTACTTATATTATAAAATTGTTGATTTACCAACTTGCCTGATCTTTTAGGACCTAACACAGTCTAGTTAAAAAGAAGATGACATCTCCTCATTCTTTATCGCCAAAAGGATGTGATGAGCCAACGAAAGAAAAACCAACTCACAATCCAAGAGGAGCAAATAAAAGGTCCACAGACCAATATACCATCACGGCAATTGATCCGCAGGATAGGGCCCCTACCCAACCTTGGAAGGCAGCGGCAGTATTCTGTGCATGATAGTTGGACAGGAACGGGTCCCCATCACCTATCCTTTCTAGAAGTCCCAGACCGACGAGGACCTCAACAACCTGGTGACTAGAATTTTTGCATCATTCAAGACCCCAAAATACGCCGTGTGCCTAGTGCGACGGTATGCACTGCTAGTGGTGACAAAGGCGTGGAAGAACATCAAGAGCACACTTGTCACATATTACGTCAAGAAGGAAAAATGACTCCCTTCTCTAAGTATGGGTTCATTGATGAAGACGTATGTTAAAGATTTATTGAGATGAAGACGATGAAAGAATTCATGCATCAAAATGAAGCACACAAGGCCCTCCAAGCCAAGAACACCCACCCCACAGACTCAGCACCACTGGGTACGTGGGTAAGAGCGCGTAATGCATGGAGGAGGGAGGATGAGGAGGCAATCCTGATGGAGGTATCCTTGCCATTTGCCTTGATCATAGACCCACGCGCCCGAAATTGGCTACGAGCGAGGTCAAATCCCAAGTCTTCGAGCACCATGTCCTTTAGGTACCCTACAGACAAGGAAGAGTCACAATGCCTAGTAAGATATCGAACTACCTAGTTTTTAATTACTCCATAACTCCATAATTATAAGTGAGATGACATGTCAGGCTCTTGTAGGAAGCTTTGAGTACATAATGTTTGTAAGGCTCTTTCTGGCCGGACAGAGAGAAAGATATACTATCAACGGCCTTGGGAAACAAGGAGCACATGGGTCGCATGCGAGGTAAAGGTGTTTTCGTTCCCTGGAAAATGGGATTCCCATAAGACTCTGACATGTACCAGAGTAGGGAAAGAGCCAAAGCCGAGCGGGAGGAACAGCTAGTAGAAATCATTGAGCAAAGGGTTGAGGAAAGGCTAAGAGCACAATTCGATGATCAGCTAAGAAGCCTTGAGGAAAGGATGGAGCAAAGGGTGGTTGAGGAGAGGCACGTTCGGACCGCGCAAGCCCTGGAAGCACCAACGTAATTCAACTCAACTAATCGTGAGAGCAGCTACGCATCCGCCCTTGAGATGGATGTAGATAACGGCAAATTTCCGCCCGATGACATCTAGGTAACATATATGTCTAGAATGCTCTATAGATAAACCTGTTATACATCTTAGCTAATTGTGTACCGTTATGTAGGTGGTCACACCATGCAATCTCCAAGTCAGGCTTGCCAATGACTCTATTCCCTTGTAGGCTACATGGGGGCATGCGTATCCATTCGATAAAGGGGTGATTGTTCACGGTCACCCAGTAGTGCTAGGTTATGCGAAGGTGAATGTCGACTGTGTATATAAAATTTTCAAGACCATCACGCTGGAGATGCCCCCAAACGATGAGATCATGACACTAGGGGATGTCATTGGCATATTCATCCAATGGCCCAAGAGGGATATTTTCTTTGACGACCGTCCTCCAGCACCAGAGCTACATGCACAACATGAGCCACCTGCTACGCCGAAGTTACCAACACTATCGGAGCCACATGTTGCATCAGAGTAGGCCACCAAATCGGCTATCGTGCCCCGTACAGCACAAGTCGGTACTTCACTTTGGGCCCGTCGTCTCCCGTAAAGGCAACCTATAATAGACGGATGCTTTCAATGGCTTGCATTAGATTGCAAAATTAGTACATGGAACAAGCCAACAAGCTAGTGGCAGAATGAATATCGAGTATCTCGATCAGGTTCAAGGAGGAGCATTTCTTCCACCAGTCTTCAGGAGGCTTCTTCGGGGTTGACTTCAGCGACTTGTTTGATCTCTACAACCTCGACACCTCACTCCTGAGATGATGGACATTGTAAGTGTGTGCAATAACGGTCTACATTCATGTAATACCGATAAATGTCATATATATATATATATATAACTCCTTACTTTTGTATATATAGATACATGATCCTTGAAGCAAAAAAAATAGAAAGAAATGTTGGGTTTCCTCGACCCACACATGGTGTCCAAGCAAATCGTGGACGACAATTTACAAGTCGTCCAGGAGTACGTGGAAAATGCATTGGTGGCTCAAAAATATATAAAATACATACTTTTACTCCACAACCCGGGATAAGTGCTTCACTAGTTGCTATACTTGTTGATTTGTACTTTACACATAACTTGAAGTTAGGATGAATGACCATGGCGACATACACGTGTAGTTTTCACTACGTTCTAATTGTAATTGTACAAAGACAGAACTGGGTAATGTACCTTGATTCCTCAAAGGATGGCACCCACAACTTGAAGCCTGTCTCAAAATTACTCGACTGGTCATTCGATGTGTACAGAGCTCATGGAGGGCCATCCAAGTATAGGTCGAAGCTGAAGTACGATTTTAAGTTCCCGGTATCCCCTAGTACACAATAATCTTATATCACACTCCGTAGTAATGCCTCTGAAACTAACCAATTCTATTTTGGCAGTGCCACCAGTAACCAAAGGGAACTAACCAATGTGGATTCTATGTTTGCCACAACATGCAACTCATTATAGGTAAAAAGAATGCCAATGACCTAGAGGTTTGTCAAACTTGCAATAATTGTTTTGTACTTATCAATTTATATACATGCAAGACTTTAATCTTCCTACGACAGGTTTGAAATGTGCTACAACTACGTTGGAACAGGCCAATCTATTAGAAATTCAAGGACAACTCTATTCCTTTTTGCTGTGTGAGATCATAAATCTAGAAGGCAAGTGTCACTCTACATGAGTTGTGAATTTGTGAATTACCATTTGGGTTAATTTGTGAACCTTGTGCTGTGAATTTGTGAATTGAAGTTAAGCATTCAATTGGTTAATATATCTGAGTTGATTTCTAAAATGGATATGTTGTATGTGGTGTAATATATAATCTGAGAGTTGATGTCTGAAATAGATGTGATATTATGCTTGTGATGTAATTTGTAATTTGCTTGTTTTAGAGGGCATGGCTATCATTTTATGAGGCTAGCTAATAAACAGAAATAGCATCATCAATATAAAATAATATCACAGACAGTTTTTTCATAAAAAACCATCTGTGATAATATGGTATCATAGATGGTTCTTCTTGTAAACCGTGTGTGATAGGTAGGACATCTCAGACTATTTCTAAGAAGAACCGTCTGTGCTAGCTAGGACATCACAAACAATTATTCTCATAAACCGTCTGTGATAGATAGGACGTCACAGACAGTTTTCAATAAGAACCATCTGTGATGTTGATTTAACATACGGTTTGAAAACCTTCTGTGATGTTGATTTCACATACGGTTCGGAAACCATTTGTGATGTGCCATTATTATCACTGACACATGGTTATAGACGGTTCACAAAACCGTCTATGATGACATTTTTGAACCGTCTGTGATAAGATTTTCTGTACCAGTGCCAGCCGGTGATTGTAGCCATGCGCCCACGTCAGCAAACAATAGCGGTAATAGCAGGTGAGACTAGCAGTGGCAGCTAGAGCACATCACCAAGGCAGCATCTAGCAACGACAGCGCTCGCAGCTAGGGGTGACAGCGTGGCAGCAGCGGTAGTCCGTGGCAATAGTGCAGGGCAGCAGCTCCCACGTGGTAGTGGCGTCGCTGCAGCAGAACTGACGGCGGTGGTGACGACCCATGGTGATGAGGCCCTGTGAAGCTCCGACGGTGTCCAGAGTGCATGCATGCAAGCCTGCGGGTGAGTTGGAATAAGGGCAGCGGTAGATTGGAAAGCAATGTCAGCGGTTGCATGCCAAAGAGAAGAAAATGAACTCAGGGGGCCAAGTTAAATAGGGTTGATAATTAGGGTTATGACTAGAGTTAATTAGCTCACTAATGACCCAATAGGCCCAAAAAGTATTACCTATTTTTTTATAAATTAATTCACATATATTGTTCCTCACATTTTTTTCGGGATATCACAGCATGAGATGCAGTTTTTTGGCTCACAAGGTTGTAAGGTCGAGGATGCCGACTAGAGGGGGGTGAATAGGCGGCTTTTAAAATTTCTCTCTTAATTTCTACAAAGCAATTCACCCCTAGTTTCCCTAATGTCAAGACCTTAACAAATATTAATGCGGAAACGATAAACTAAGGTTTTGACAATCAAGGCCTAAATTCTCTAGGCTCACTATGTGCACTAACTAATTATATCTCTAACAAGAAAATACAATTCTAAAGACAAGCAATCAATCAATTTAATTCTATGAATATAAATTGCTTGAACATAAATAACAAACACAATGCAAGCACAAGAGACACGATACTTTTTACCGTGGTGTTCGGAAACTTGCCGGTCTCACCTAGTCCACGTTGAGGTTAGCCCAAACACATTGGACCGGCTCCACGAATTGAGCACCCACCTCGAATCCACTAGTGGTAGCTCCTTTTCCCTCCCGGGTAAGCGAGCTCCAACCTTCACAAACTTCGCCGGGACTTCTCACAACCTCCGTTGAGAAGCTCACCGCGCATGACGCTCTACGCTATCTAGGAGGCCGCAACCTCCAAGAGTAATAAGTCAAGCCCTTTCGCTTGAACTTCACCTAGTGCAACACATGCACTCCGGTGACCTCCTACGTGCAACACATGCACTAGGATCCTCCTCAAATGCAACACATGCACAAGAGACTCTCAATCCTCTCCTAATTGCAACACATGCAATTAGAGTCTCACACTAGCTCAAGAAGCAAATGAAAGAGGGCAACACATACACACAACTCCTACAAACACCCAAATGCTCTAGCACACAGCCAACAACTACAGCCCTTGCTCCCCAAGGCCTCCTTTTATAGCCTCCAAGCCAAAACTAGCCGTTGGGAACGAATTGGGCAAAAGTCCAGCAAACCTGGTGCTACCGCCCTACTAGGCCCGGTAGCACCGGCCTCCTCGCCAACGGCTACAAAACTAGCCGTTGCAAGAAATCCGGTAGCACCGGCCAATTGGGAGCGGTGCTACCGCTCGGGCGGTAGCACCGGCCTTCACCTCGGTAGCACCGGACCCAAGCCGAACACAAAAACACCTCCTCTGGATTTTTCACACTGGCTAGAAGAGCGGTAGCACCGGACCTCCGGTGCTACCGGCCTACCATGGGCGGTAGCATCGGACCGCCAATCCACCCAAAAACATCCCTCTCTGGAATTTCCACACCGGCCAGAGGGGCGGTAGCACCGGACCTCCGGTGCTATCGGGCTACCATGGGCGGTAGCATCGGACCGATCTGCAGTACATGCTCCCATAAGCGGTACTACCGGCCAGGCAGTGCTACCGGCCCTACATGGGCGGTACGACCGGCCATAAGGAGAAAACACGGTTTTTCACAAAAACTTTTCTCCAAACCATTAAAGATTTATTCTTTGAGCTATGTGAGGATCAACACATGATCACAACATTGTGTAAAACATATTTGCACATGTTAATCACATACTCCAAAGAATCTCATTAAGCACAACTTATTTGCAAAACACATTTGCCAATAAACCAAGAACTTATGAGATCAATCCTCTTAGCCATGTGATGATCAACACATGATCAAGTCAATTTGCAAAACACATTTGCAAACCCTATTCACATGCTCTAGGATCGAAACCCATAATCTCAAGTTCATTTGCAAAACACATTTGCAAATAACAACTCCAACTTATTTGCAAAACACATTCGCAAATAAACCACGAACCTATAAGATCAATCCTCTTAGCCATGTAAGGATCAACACATAATCCCGACACTTTGCAAAACACATTTGCAAATGCCAACACATGCTCTAGGATCAAACCTCATAACTTCCAGCTTATTTGCAAAACACATTTGCAAATAACAAGTCAACACTTTGCAAAAAACACATTTTGCAACTAAACCAAGCTTAGCCTTGTGATGATCAACACATGACCCAATCACAAGCTAAAACACCAAAACATGAGCTCCCTATTTGCAACACATGCAAATCTCTAGCACCATGCAAACAACCACAACAAATTCAAGTGCATGAGCTCTCTGTTTGCAACACATGCAAATCTCTAGCTCCATGCAACCACTTTAAACCAAATTGCTTGAGCTCTCTCCTTTTGCAATACATGCAAAACTTAGCTCCAAACAATGACCACATAAACAATATTGCATAAGCTATTTCTCATTTTGCAACACATGCAAATCCATAGCTTCATGTAAAAACCAAACCAAATAAGATTCAATCAAGAAACAAGCATGAGCTCCCTTATTTGCAACACATGCAAATACTTAGCTCATGCAAAATCCAACGCACGAGCTTCACCCATTTGCAACACATGCCAAATGGTTAGCTCAATGCAAAAACCAAACCAAGAGAGTGAGCTAGAGTGAACCGGATCGAGTTCATCAACACATGATGAAGCTCAAGCTAAAAGACTCAACCCATCTTAATAGTACGGCAACCTAACTAGCAACCCGGTCTCCCATCCAAACACCGAGACCGGTAAAAGACTAGGAACACATCCTTAGCCATAGCTAGTTATACCTTTGCCTCTAGCGATCCACTTGGAGCTTTTATGATTTACAATCATCTTCTCTCTAGGATCACCTCTTCTTCTTCTTAGTCATCAACACATGATGAACCTTCTAGCTCTTCTCTTTACTTTGGGATCACCTCTTGAAGCTCATCAACACATGATGACTTCTTCTTTTTCCAAATCTTCATTTTCTTGGACTCAACCTACTTCACAACTCGTAGAAGATTGTTAGTCCAACAAATACGGTTGTCTCAATCATCACCGCACTCCATTAACACATAATGGATGGATCCAAGATCGATTGTGCACAACCCAAATCAATTTGAATGATTAATTGTTGTCTTGAGTACTTTGATGCAACTAATGCTTCATTATACCCAAGAACTTTTCGCTTGTCTTTAATCAACAAGGAACACCATCAGCACATGATGAAATGTCCTTTTATTGATTGAAAGACAATCGAACTCAATTTAAATTTCATTTAAATTGATATGAGTATATATATAACTACACAAGTTTCATATACTCAAATGATTGTTTCAAAGTCTTGATCCTTTATATGTTATTTAGCAATAAGACATGGATCAATACTTTTGAAACAACAAGTTAAATTATAAACTCCCCCTAGATGTGTGCATTCATGTAATATATGAACTAGGAACATAATGCACATATTTGGACTAAAGCAATGGAAGAGTTCATACTTTAACTTGAATCCTAAGTATGCATTAAGTCAATAGAGTGAATACAAGTGCATACCTTAGGTTTTCCATTTTCCATCCAAATATGAGACTAATAAGAATAAGGCTCAGTTAAACATGTTAGTCTCATAATGATTAGATTTATCATTAAACAATGATTAAACATTAATATTAAACCAATCACCAAAAATAATGGAGCTTGAACTTACAAAGGTGTCACCTGGTGTATGGTATCTTCTTTGAGACATCTGCTTTGCACTGGGTGATGATACAATTCAGACTATGATAGGCGTTCCCTATCCACACTGGTGACCATGTGGCAACACCCATTCATGGGTGAGTTCCACATTTTGTCACGTTCAAGTTGATATTATATTGTACTTCAGAATTACTAATGTCCGTACATTGTTTGTACCTACGGGCACACGCGGAAGGTGTCATAGGACACACATGGTGGGCCCAACGTATGGAGCCATACGTCCAGCAGTGGGCACATGCATTGTAGGATCTCCACCAGGAGGCTGAATCGTACAAGCACGTGACATACGATGCCTACATGAAGTAGTATAGCACATGCACCTAGGTTTGGGTCATACGTGTGATAGAGGATCCATTAAGACACGTCGCTAGCGTGGAAAACACCTACCCCACCCAGCCAGACTCCGCATTCCATCGCTCAGTTAGTAAAACATAGTCAATTCTATTACATTGGTTATAGTCACATTGATTTTGACATGTTTCCCTTGCTCCACAAAATGACATCGATAAGGAGACGTACGATGAGGCGACCTCTTTGCTATCTCAGATCAGGTATAGGATAGAGTTTTTGGCGTATGGGCTAAGGGCTGCGCTTGGCCGAACCATGAACAAGGCCAAGACAATCATCTCATTGATGCCGTCTAGGAGACCGAGAGACAATGTGGTGCAGGTGCAACCACGTGCTTCCACGGTACATGGTCGAGGGATAAGCCATAGCACATCGCACATGTCACACGCCCCCACCCCACCTTCTCTAGATGTGCCGGGGGGTGGGCTCTACCTGACATCGTCCCGTCCCTACTCCGGTATTCCATGAGAGTGGTCATTTTGCATAGATGTACCAGGTGTACTTTTCTCCCCTCGTTGCATAGGTTTGTTGTTATATTTTTCCACATGCTATGGTATTCATGCTGTTATGTTCCTCTCAGTTTTGGTTGTTTGTAAAGTTCCATTACATCCTTACTCAATAGAGAGACGATGGGCATTGCAAGAAGGTGAGTCCATAGCCTTTTTAGGTAGAAATGACCACACCATTCCGCCCCCTTTGAAGACCGATGTGATAACATATTGCCACCTGCTGCTCAGACTGAAATGACCACACGTTGCTCGCTGCACAATTTATGTGCCTTAAGTCCATCACCCATGTCCAAAAGGGCCCATAAATTGTCCAACGCAAATAACCTATGTTTCTTCAACAAACTCCTCCAACTACAACATGACGAAGAGGGCAGGCAGCAGTAGGCAAGGAAGGGGATAGTAGGCACAGACTAGGGAATGAGGCTATGACCCTTACCTAGAAGACACACACATTTATAGTCCTTCAGAATCCAACCACCTAAGCCCAATCTTCTGCTTAGAACTAGTGAATTCTACACCCCTAGAAGTCCCCTCCGCGACTACCCAACCTTGGCCACAATGCAAGAACAAACTCAACAAGATGGTCCAGGTTTTTGACAATGACAAGAACTCAGGATGTCAATTCCTTTGTTGCCCTCTGTTCATGGCTAGTAGTTCATTTCCTATCTGTACTTCTACACATGTATCGTTGTATCACTCGTAATCACCTCATCTACCTTGTAGACCGCGGATTGCAAATTCATCGAGTGGGTGGACCAACCATATCCAATAAATGCCTAGGTTTATATCCACACTCTCTGACACCATCTAGAAAAGTTGCGAGAGGAGCTCTAGACTGAGAGGATCAACAATGACAAGCTTCACAGGTAGACAATCAGGGAGAGTAACAACGAGAAGGTGCTCCACCTCTACCACCTAGACTGCTACTGTGCCAACCCGAGCTGTAATTGCACCTACCACAACTGTGACAACTAGCCACGTTGACGCCGACCTTGACAACTGCCACTCCATGTGGGTGCCCTATGGTGTCCCAATTTCGACTTAGGGGAATTTGCCCATAAGACCGATTAGATCAACACGCACCATGTTGTTTTTACTCGAAAAGGTGTGCATGTACCGTAGTTGTAGTGAGTTTGGTTGACTCATGTGTCTTGCCATTTGTACCGTAGGTGTATCCGGCAAAACATGCACTCCAACGCTATGTGCTATGTAACTCTATATTTCCGTCATGAATTATCACCGTGAATCCGTCGGCTTGCATTATACTGGGTAACTATGTACTAATACTTTATGGCTTGAATTTAATGCAGCCCAAAATAGATATTTCATCTTTTTGATTGAATTTAATGTTACATGCCAATGTTTCTGACACAATTGACCATATGTTTTTTCAGTGGACTGACAACACGCACTATCTTTTCGTAATGATTTGACAACACACATCAGCTATTGTGTTAGTGATTGGACAAGTCAATGACCTTTCCTGTGCCAAAGATTCCTTCTTGTAGACGTCAGTGCACTCCTGGAACACCGAGATGGCGATCAGAGGGGGGTGAATGATCCTAAATTAAAATATGTTCTCTAAGGAGAATCACAAATGCAGATTTTCACCCAAAGAAACCAAACCAAAACCCTTAGATATCAAATGGAAGCGAAAGAGTCAATTTTCACAAAAATCAGCCTGAGGCCAATGCTACCGCACTCTGGGGCTGGTACTACTTGATTACTGTAGCTACAGTAAAATCGGGCATGTGAACAGCGTTTTCAGCACGGGTTCAAAAGGAAAATTGATGAATATTTTGATCCATTAATCCAAACTCAATGAAACTTGGAAGATAAGGTCCTCGGAATGTCAGGAACTTATCCCAACCTTCAATCCAAGGGATTGAGGTCAAAGTTCTGACCTTTTTGCGCGGGAAGGAAGAACGCACCAAGTTTTGACAAAAATCGAAAGAACTTCGATCAAGGCTTGCTCGTGGGGTTTTGATGATCAAAGTGATCTTGAATGACTTCCCACACGTCCCAGCAAGCAAGAGAACACAAAGAAACTCAAGGATACGCAATCTACAAGATCAAGCATTCAAGAACGCAAAAGATCAACTTCTTGCAACAAGAACGCATGGATAGCCTAGATGATTGAAACAGCATTTCAAGAAAGAATCAATCATAAACCTCAGCAAAAGATTCGTAAGCAATTATAAGGAGGGGAGGCAAATCCAAGTTGCGTAAATGTAAATTGCAAGAAAGTAAATGCGGAATTTAAATTGCGTATTTTAAATGCGTAATGTAAATGCGTAAAGGAAATGAAACATGAACATAAATGAAGAACCTTTCATTTCTGGAAGGAGAAGTCACAAAGCCTCACATTCATGTGGGCAATGTGGGCAAAGCTCAAAGGAGCATCAAAAACCTCAAAACCTTCAAGGGGGAAGGCTACCCCTCCACCTCTATTTATACAACTCTTGGGCCACCTACCACCCTTGGATGAGCCTCTAAACCCTAGAGCATCCATCAAGGGCTAGGATTAACCCATTCAACCAGCCATGCAAGGGTTCCCTCAAAACCCACAACACATAATGGGTTTTCTTGCACAGTTCTCAAAGCACACTAACTAGACCCGCTAACCTATCAACTAGACCAAGATCCAATGGCCCTCATTGATCCATGTAGAGCCTTGCTAGCATCTCAACCATTCTTTCTCTTCACGGCTTGCCACGACTCCATCTCCGATCATCTTCCGGTGATCCCCGACTGTCTGGACCTCTGACGCTCCTCGCCTAGTCCCGGTCATCCTTCGCCTCACCATGATCTAGCATTGTCGACCTGCAACCATCAAAAATAAGGAAACTCCTCACATAGCAATGCCCACAAAGATGTGCAATAAATTCATCAAAGTCCACTCATGAAAATTCTTTTTTACTCATTATAGCCGGTGCTACCACCCATGGTGGACCGGTGCTACCACTCTCAGGCCGGTAGCACCGCACAGCGCAAAACCAGAAAACACCCCTCTCTGGAATTTTCACACCGCTCCTCGGGCCGGTGCTACCGTGGCCGGTAGCACCGCCTGACCAAAAATCCCGAAAAATGACCTCTCTAGTTTTTTTCACACCGCACTCGGGTCCGGTGCTACCGCTCGCTTGGTAGCACCGCGCTACCATGGCCGGTAGCACCGGGAAAACAGAGAAGACCTCAAATTGCTTCCATTTGAAAATCCATTTCAAATCAAACTCAAACAAGAGCATCTCAAGCTCAAATTTAGTCAAATACTCATCACAAATTAGGGTAGACCTCCACATTGTCCTTCAACTCCCATTCGCTAAAACTTTCTCCCGCATGTAACATCCGAAAAATTCGTTAGAGTGAAATACATATACTTAAATTGAATTTGATCTTAATTTGAATTTTCATCATTTATTTTGAATTTCTAGAATTTTAGCAAACAAGAAAAATACTTTTAAAATAACTTAGTAAGGCTTTTGAATTTCAAGCTTCAATTTTGAAACATCACAAAGTTTATAAAAATTTATAAAAATCCTAAATAACCTCTGGATCACCTCCAAAATGTTTTAGAAATTTTTGAATTCATTTTATGCTCCTAGAAAATAAAAAACTATAACTCTAAAAAGAACAAAAGAACTGTTCATTTTTTCTAAAATTCCACAGAATTGATCATGCTCTAAAATTTTTACAGGAGCTTTAGAATTACCTCAACATCACTCACAAAAAAATTAGAAATTTTTTCACTATATTTGATATCTCAATTAAATACAACAAGCCTTGGCTATAAAATGAAGTTTAAAAATGAAAAACAGAAAAATCCAGAAATGGAAATCGCCTTGCCCAAAACCCACTTTCCCCATGGAGAAAGTGTACATGCAGAAAATACACCATCCCTGCCAAGCCATCTCTTCTCTCTCTCCCTCTTTCCGCCATATGGGCCCTGCTGCTCTTCCGGGCCCTTACGTCAGTGACCACCCGCACCGAAGCGCGCTCTACCTCGGCCCGCACCACGTTGTGCATGCCCGAGAATGCACTAGCACACCCCCATGCTAGGCCACTCGTGTCACGTCTCGATCGAGCTCTGCCATGGTAGCCTCCCACCCCGCCTAGCCTTGCCATGGCAACCACCAAGCTCTGCCGCGTCGTGGTAGAACTTGCGCTGGTCAAGTGGTCTCATCCCTCTGCTTTGCTGCCTGCCCTTTGTTCCTCGCTGAGTCATTGCCTCAGCCGAAAGCCTGGCTTGTGTGTGCATCTTCTACACCAGAAAAACCTGCACCGGTGTCCTTTTCCTCATGTCCATCGATCCACGCTTGCGGACCATATTAGCCATCTCCCCTCCGTGGCTACAAAAGCAACCCCTGACTACCTCATAGCTCCCCTACTTCCTCACCAACATTCTCCTACCTGGGCTCAGCCCAAACCATTGTCGATGTCCTCAATTACTACCGTGGATAGGAAGCTCGGGTTAAACCCAACTGGACACCTCGGTGAGACAATTCCAAATTCTTTTGGTCCGAGGCATGCTTGAGACCTCCTAATCACATGCCACACTTGTCTTTAGCTCTAGTCGCCCATAGCACCATCACGCCGCTTGCCTTCTTCTTCATCTCTAGTCGTAGCGCCAAGCTCCGTCGTCTCCACTCCAATGCCACAAGGTATAAAAATGAACTCCTAGTGGCCCCTAGACACTTCCCCTCTCCCTCCCGAACACGATCACCCCTAATTTTCCCTTGTAACT
Source organism: Otatea glauca (assembly GCA_036346275.1). NCBI lineage: Eukaryota > Viridiplantae > Streptophyta > Magnoliopsida > Poales > Poaceae > Otatea > Otatea glauca. The sequence goes on from CM070719.1 coordinate 37,388,289, forward strand.
ACCCGATCCTTCCACCATCTCTCGGTGCCACCGTCGGCCATCCCCGGTGACCATCGGTCATCACCAACTAGTGCCTTGGCCTTCCCTTAGCCCCCTCAAGATAACTGTGCCAACCACTGAGCTTGATCACCCATGGATCATCGTCAGTGAGCTTTGCACCGCCGTGCTCTGCTCTTGAGTCATCAATGGATGGGTTCCCCTTGTCAACCCCCTCTCTCAAACTCGCCACTGAGACACTGACGGTCGGCCCCACGCATCAGGTGTCTTATTTAAACCCGGTTTTAGGTTATCAAAATATGACATGTGGACCCTAACTGGATTTAAATATAAATTGAAATGTTTTTAAGTATGAGACACTGATAGCCAGGCCCTACATGTCAGTCTGTGGGCTTAATTCAAAAATCAGAAAAAATGAGAAATGTGCTTTCTCTGTTGGGAAGCATATTTTGCCATTTTCAGTGATTTTCAGTACATACAATCTTCAAATGTTTATAACTTTTGCAAATGAGCTCCACATTTAGTCAAACTAGTTTCTAATTTTTGATAAAATCATGAACTTTTTGTTTCTGCAAAAAGATTTACGATTTGACCTCAATTTAAATTTAAATTCTAATTAAAATTATCGTTCCTACACGTCTTCATCTGAACAAATCGTTCCTACATATCTTTAGTGATGAACCCGTACTTCTAGAACAGTGTCATTTCCTTAGTCACGTAATTATTGACAAGGATGCTCTTGATGTTCTTCCACGCCTTTCCTGCCACTAGCAACACATACCGTCGTAGTACATGCATGGCGTCTCCTGAGAGCTCGAACGATGCGAAAATTTCTATCACCAGGTTGTCATGCTCCTCATCTATCAGCGACTTCTAGGATGGATAGGTGATGGGGACCCGTTCCTGTCCACCTATCCCGCACAATATCCGGAATGTTGTCGCTACCTTCGGAGGTGCGGTAGAGGCCGCATCCTGTGGATCAACTACCTTGATGGTATAACAGCTCTAGGGCCTTTTACTTAGCCCTCTTGGATCGCACCTCGATTTTTTTTATGTTCGGCTCATTAGATCCATTCGGCGATGAGGAATGAGGGGACATCATCTTCTTTTTAATTAGACTATCTTAGGTTTCATAAAAGATTAGGCAAGTTGGTAAATCAACAATTTACAGACGTAAAAGAGGAAAAAAGTAGGAAGAACGATTAAAGAAACTTAGTGTCCGAGCACCCAGAACTCCTCGAGACTACGTTCTCAAGCCACGCTTGTATCCAAGCGTCCAAGCACGCCACAAACCATGAGTGTGGGAGCATTTCCTAACCTTGAGCTTTAATTCTATTTGTTGTACTCAGCTATTTACACACACACACATATATACACACATTCATATTTGGATATTGAAACTGAAGTTAAATGGAATTGGTGTAATGATCTCATACACACATCACATTGTTTACTTGCGGTATAAGCATATTTATTATGACTTTAAATACAAGCATAGGCACTCATAATAAAGTATTTAAGCATGTACTTTGAATGACAGAGTGCTCTCAGGTGTTGGGCTGCTAAGGTTAGATCTTTAGCCTCCTCGCCACAAGGTGTAGGACTGCTAGAGATTAATCTCCTACCTCCACTACACTATGGTCAATTAATCACTAGTTGAATTAAACAGTTATTGAAGCAAATAAGGCCTTGAACTCTTACCTTTCTAAATTATGCACCATAAAGCATTACGTACCAAATTTTGCTTATTCACATGAAACAAGTTTAAAATAGTATTGTTTAGCCAAGACACAATACGAGAATACCAATATGACATGCCATGCCGAACAGGAACAAAGACTACATATTGGAAAACTACAATCACAAGCTAGTCAAGATATGCAGTGATAATCATATGAACATCAATCTCATAGTTAATGAAGCATCATATTAATACTTTCTAGCATTAACAGAATGTTACCATCCAGTTCAAGGCTAAGATTACTACTAAAATTGTCTAATTCAACTTCTAGATAACCTAATTACATCATTGAACATTCAAAAGATAACAAACAATGAGAATGATTCAAAGAACTAATTAATAGTTCAAGCAGTCATTTTAAGAGTTCAGAGACCATTCTGAAGCATCTGAAGCATCAAAATTTTCAGAAGGTGCAGTTGCAATAGGAAATTTGTTGTCTAGAGGAACTCCTAAAGTTCATGCAATCATAACACCAGATTTGTTGGCCAAAGGAAATTTATTACTTATTATTGATAAATCAATGGCAATATATTCAGTCTAGTTGTTATATAAGCTTGTACAAATTCAGAATCTAAGCAGGACAAATCTGTTCTCATGGTGAACCCCTACAAACTTAAGAGTCAAGAGACAGATAAATTACAGAGCCATAAAGAGCAATAAGGAAAAATAGTGCTGACACGCAAGCTTAATTTGGTATTAACAAGTTGGAGAAATCAAATAAATTAGAAGCGATAAAAAAATTCTAATCTATACAAAATTGTCCAAACTTGGTGAACCCAGACAAGGGACAACAATAAAATTCAAACTCTGAGCTAGGCAAAATTAGTACTCTTAGTGAGCCCTTACATAATAGTGTCAAAAGACAAAGACATATACAATATTATGTTGACATCCACAGTTAATATAATCTTTTGTAGGCTTTGAAATTAATTCAAGTTTTTACCTGAACCAGGTTTGTGCTACTGATATTGAAGAAGAAATAGCAATATCCCAAGGTTTGCAAAGAAATACAATGGTAAGTATAATAATAGATAGCAGTACTATCAATCTTAAGTCAAACATATTTCGTCAAACATATTTCATAACAATAGAAGAATTTGCACGCATGTATAAAAAGTGAATAGAATTTCTTGTATAGTAGATCTTTAGCATATCAATGGCAACAAGGACTCTAACACAATTTGGGGAACTGGACAGTATGAATGTGAGTGAAAAACACAATTACAAAAACCATAATCTTACCCATAGAAAGGCATAATGGCACAAACAGAGAGACATGATCTCAGAAACCTGCACAACCATCTATCTAATCCACTATCATTTTTTTTGGCATGACCATCTATAACCTCTAAAGAATTACAAAAGCATTCTTGCATTCTCTAAGATCCAAGGTGACTAAAAGTATAAGATCCACAACTATACACAAGAATGCAAAACACTACCTAGATAAATAATTCAGAACATATATGAAAACAAATGAGCTCATGATTAGTGCTAAACCTGTGAGGGGGAGAAGGCCGGCGAGGGGGAGGAGGCTGCACTGAGTGGGAGGAGGCCGATGGGGGGAGGACGCCGCGTTGAGAGGGAGGAGACCGGCGGGGGGGAAGCTGCGCCGAGGGGGAACAGGTCGGTGAGGGGAAGGGAGGCGTGCTGAGGGGGAGGAGGCCGGTGAGGGGGAGGCCGTTGCCAAGGGGGAGGATGTGGGCTAGGGTTAGGGGGAAGCGCTGGGTTTGCGAATGGCGGCTAGGGTTAGGGGGTAGCGCTGGGTTTGGGAATTGCAGCTAGGGTTAGGAAGGCCACCCAATCGGTCTGGTATATAGGGGGCTTGCATCAGAGATGGTTCTAGTATAGAACTGTCGCTAATGTCCACTTTTTAATTTTTTTAGAAAACCTAATTATTCTTGATTATGGATTGAAAAGGGATGTTATGGATTGAATGTGTAAAATAAGCACTATATTGATAAATAGACTATATTCCAAAGTCAAAAGAGCGATTGACCTGCAAAAATAAAAGATTTGTTCACTTTTGTAATTAGAACAAACATGAACTAATTGGATAGAAAAGTAAACATTTAGTTCATATCGCTATTCTCGGATCCAAGGGGGAGTACGTTTGATGGAATAATTTCTCACATGTATTACCCTATCCCTAGGGGTTGGGACCCCTTCTGACAAGTAGAATCTTTATGCCCAAAACCCTGATTCGAGTAACCCAGATATTATGGTGCAAATAAATCAGATGCATACACAAAGATATTTCGACTTTCGAGCGTTTCATTAAAACAATTTTATTATGCTGGAGAGTACACTTGAAATCAACAATTGATTTTTAAAATTTATTTTTACACATGACAAATAAGCATGACTACCTCATCATAACTCCACTTGCTTATTCTTTTGTATTAAAATTAGCCCTTCATGATGATCGACGCGTGTGTAAGTAGCTTCCTCAAGTTGTTAGTCTTGAACCGTGATGCCGTTTCTGATAGGAGGCAGCTCGTCAAATTGATTATATTCTTCCTCATCTACTACATTCGCAACTCCAATAATCCTCCTTTTTCCCTGAAGTACTACGTGGTACTTCTTGTTGGATGGGTCGGTTACATAGAAGACTTGAACAACTTGGTTAGAGAGTACGAATAGTTCATCTTGTTATCCGACACGTTCGAGGTCTACAGTAGTGACACGGTACTTGTCAATCTTCACCTGCTGGAGGTGGACTCATCGGCACCGAAACAGGGGATCTTGAAAAGTACGTAGTCGAGCTCCCAAATCTCCTCTCTATGAACCCATAGTAGGAGCTCCTCATCGACCTAGCGGTATTGAATGCATCAATATGGATACCGCTATTCAGGTTTGTGCTCTTCATATCCTGATCTCATGTAAAATATGTATCTATTTAAGTCGTATCCTTTCCATGTCACAACTATAAATATTGTCCCTTTTGCCAACCATGTCAGCGTATCACCTAATGAGCTCACAGAGAAGGGTCACTCCTTCAACCATTTGTTGAACTGAAGGTTATCTTGCCTCATGATCCAAAACTCCTGTCGTCGGATTCTCTTGCCATAGCCAGTGCTCATCGATATACGGGAACACTACAGCCATGTGTTACAAAAACGTAAAATGAGCTTGAGCACACACAACCGGATCAGGCATGATTGCTTTCCTTCCGATGGTCCCGATACCCTGGAGCCTCTCCTCATGGCGAGATCGATGCACACCTATTTGTTCGACCTGAGCCATGTAATCGACGCAGAACTCGACAACCTCTTCGGTTGCAAAACCTTATACAATGCTACCCTCTTGCTGAGATCGATTCCGTACATAGGACTTGAGAATTCTCATGTAACTCTCGAACGGGTACATGCTACGTAGGAACACGGGCCCACACATCTTTATCTCTCTCACAAGGTGAACAATGAGATGGACCATGATATCAAAAACAACAGAGGGAAATACATCTCGATATTGCATAGAGTTGTCACCACCTCGCCCTGCAGAGCATCTAGTCCTTCAGGATCAATGACCTTCTAAGCAACTATGTTAAATAAATAACACAGTCTCATGATTGTCTCCCAGACCTTGATCGGCAAAATACTTCTAATTGTGATAGGGAGTATCTGTGTCATCAATACATGACAATCATGAGACTTCATGCCAGTTAATTTCAATTATTGCATCGAAACAAGTCTCTTCATATTGGAGGAGTAACCAGACGGAACATTCACACCATCCAAGCACTAGTATAGTTCAGTCGTCTCGACCTTGGACAGAGTGTAATAAGCTGGTTCACAATACGTTCGGCCTTTATCGATCTCTTTCGGTGCTAACCCAGGTCTGATGCCCATATTGACCAAGTCAAACCGTGCATTGATACGATCCTTTGTTTTGCCCTTATTGTTCAATAAGAGACCAATCAAGCTATCACATACATTCTTTTCTACGTGCACGACGTTGATGCAGTGAAGAACTTCTAGGTACTCTCGATAAGTAGGTCCCAAAATATTGATCTCTTCTTCTATATGCTCTTCTCACAAGTCCTCGATTTACGTCCCTTTCCATGCGTAGCCTCCAACTCCTTAACCATATCTCGTACATCTCTCTCGCTTAAAGGCCTTGGAGCTGAACCATCCTCATTTCTTCCGTTAAATTATTTCTTCATCTTGCGGTATGGGTGATTCCTCCGAAGGAACCTACAGTGGCACATGTACATAGTTTTACGCAAGTGATTCAGCTACACACTCGCGGTATCATCTAAGCAGTGAGTACAGGATTTGGCTCCTTTTGTACTCTGGCCTAATATGTTAGCAAGGGTAGGATAATCATTTATGGTGCAGAACAATAGGCAGTGCAAAGTGAAGTTCTCTTGTTTGTACACATGCTATACCTGTACCCTAGGAATCCACGCTGTTTTTAGATCTTCCACCAATGGTGCTAGGTACATATCAATATCGTTCTCAGGCATACCTCTACCCCAGGAATCCACAATATTTTCAGATCTTCCACCAATGGTGCTAGGTACATATCAATATCGTTCTCGGGTTGCTTCGGGCCTTAGATAAGTACGGACAACAAAATGTACTTCCACTTCATAGACAACCAAGGAGGAAGGTTGTAGATGCAGAGATTCACGGGCCAAGTGCTATGACGGCTGCTCATATTAGTGAAAGGATTCATTTCATATGTACTCAATCCAAATCTTATATTCCTCGGTTCCGCACTGAATTCTTGAAACCTCCTATCGATGTTTCTCCACTGGGTGGAATCAGAAGGGTGTCTTAGCATACCATCATTATTACGCTCCTCCGAGTATCAACGCAATAGTTATGCCTCCTTTGGTTTTGCAAATAAAAGCTTCAAATAGGGAATTACAGGCAGATACCACGTCACATTAGCAGGAGGTCCTTTCTTCACCTCGATGCCCTCGCTATCATCATCTGAATGATTCTTACGCTTGTACCGGGGTGCGTTGCACACCGGACATAAATGCAAGTTTGTGTACTCTTTGCGGTACAGGATACAGTCGTTTGGACATGCATGTATTCATTCTACTTCCATTCCCAAGAGATAAAGAACCTTCTTGGCTTTGTAGGTGGTTGTCGGCAACTCGTTTCCCTCCAAAACCTTGTCCTCCAATAGACCTAATAGCGCCATGAAATTCTTGTCGGACCAACCATTGCTTGCCTTCAATTTCAGTAGTTCATTCACGGATAACAACCTTGTGTATTTCGACTTGCAGCCCGGGAACAAAGGTTTTTCTGAGTTGTCCATCAAGCCCCACAATTTAACATATTCTCTCTCATCATGGTTCCATTCTACATCGCGCAGCATCTGATCCAAATTGTCATCCTGCGACCTATCCTCATCTGAAGCACAATCAATATTATCATTCGACATATCATTGATTTCATCAACGATGTTAATACTACATGCTTCCTATATAATTTGCTCTTCACCGTGACTGGTCCAACATATATACCCCCTTTTGAATCCTCTAGAATCAAGTGTGCATCGATCTGGGTTGAGTTTCGAAATATCCTCAGATTCTCGCAGTCAATGCATGGACAAGACATAAATTGGACCCCCTTATTAAACATATCCTCCTCTGTAGCTCTTCTAAAAGCAGAGACGCCATTAATGTACTTGGCACTATCATGGTTCTTAGTGTACATCTAGCTTCGGTCCATCTACGATACGCATATAACAATTAGTGTTAAATATTGAAGTAGACTATGTTTGATCTAAAGTAGCTAGCAAAAATCCAGCTTCAGTCTATCTACGCTATGCATAGCTTTTTTGCATAGCCTCAGATGGAGTTATGAAAGACTCACCCTGAGCCTTGAACGGTAGAAAATGCAACCATCTCATTCACAAACCATTTGAGAAATGAAAGGTGTGATATCCCATATAGTTAATCATGCATGCAAGCCAACTGGAAATTAATATTTAACTTAATTGTATAGAATTTGAGTAATCCAACTATCAAGACTTGTCAAGTCCTTTGACTATTTTGCATATCAATGGTCTATGATGCCCTATAATCACATATTCACATTTGGCAGTTAACCACCAATTTTTGTTATATATGTGCAACAAAATTGTGTCAAATTTTTAATATTTGCTATAAAACCAAGTATCTTCAAATCTTCCTGTACCAAGCTAGCTACATCTTGAATATAATACAATTAGAACCAATTACTACCTTAGATCACAAAGAACAAATAGATCTACACCAAGCTAGATCTAAGTTAATTATCTCCAACTCTCTCTTTACCAAACTAGCTAGATCTTGAATATAATGTAATTAGAACCACTTACTAACCTTAGATCACTAAGAACAAATGGATCTACAATCACTATTTAAAATCAATAGTCTCCTTTCACCAGATCGCCTCACAGCTACAGCCACCACAAAGATAGATCCGAAAACCCTAAAAACATTAAGTTGGGTCGAGCCTCTATTTTATATATTTGGCAGGAAACATCACAATGGTTTGAGCCAAAACCCGTCTATGATGATGCCACACACATCATAGGTGGTTTTTGGCTAAAACCTCTGTGATATGAATGGACATCACAGACAGTTTTATCCAAAAACCATAAAACCGTCGTGATGATGGCAACACACATCACAGACAGTTTTAGGTTAAAACCGTTAGTGATGTCCATTAATATCACAGACGGTTTTATCCACACAAAAAACTATCTGTGATGTGTGTTGCCATCATCATAGACGATTCTTGGCTAAAACCGTCTGTAATGTGGTTTCATCAAAGATTGTTATTCCAAAACCGTCTGTTATGAGGAGTCTAATATATTCCTTTCTGTAGTAGTGGCAGAGTAGTACGGGCTTTTTGAGATGGATTGCTCATTGGGGTGTCCACACAGAGGTGTGGGAAAAACACAAACCAATACAACGGTGTATGCCTTGCTATGGGGAAAGTGGGGACACGATAGGGATGGACTGTTGTGAGTACTGAGTGTACAAATATCTTTCGCAACCATAGCAAGGGTTTGTTATCACTGGGCTGGGGCAACGATAGGTCTAGGTGATGTAACGGTTCATATCATGACCTCTTGGCCATGTACCAAAGGAAGCACGAAAATAGTGACAAAAATAATTGGTCATATCTTGTGGGTAAAGATGTATGCCTCTGCAGAGTGTAAAACTATTTAAAAAGCCGTGCCCATGGTCATGGGGGACTTGGTGTATTGACACTAGTTACAAATTTTGGTATTTTCATAAAAATGGTTGAATTGAAAATATTGTGAAAAGTTGTTTCAAATATTATGCCTAACGATGGTGAAAGGTGGTTCGATATCACAATCATGGAGGACTGTGAGTTGTTACATTTATGTAGTTTATACTTACTATTTACATATCTGTCAAATTACTCTTACATATTCCATTTACAATCTAGCACTTGATATTCATGTTTCAATTTTATTTTATGCAAATAAACTTAGTAGTCCCTTCTTGACATAGCTTGTATTTACTATACATTTATGATACACTATAAGTCTTGCTGAGTACAAAAGTACTCAACCTTACTTAAATTGTTGCTTCAATGGGTAAAGAAAGCAACTCCCCGAAGATGTGTACTTCATCGCAGGTTACAGGGAATATGACGATGAGCTTTTCTAGGGTCTACTCTTTGTTAGTTGCCTATGATATTTTGGAAAAAGGCATACTACTGAACTTTTGTATCTTCCGCTGCATTTTGATTGGCCTCCATGGCCATATTGTATGAACACCACTACATTAATGAATTTGTAACCTCATGTATGATGTGATGACAAGGTTGTAAATGTGCATACTAGCCACTGATCATGGACCTAGTACCATGTGCACATGAGACCTTCTCGGTATTCCACGCCAGAAGGGAGGGTCTCGACACCGCAACACTACACAATAACCGGCTATATAAATGGGGCACACTCCACCACCACAGCCAACATTCCACTCGAGCTAATTTCAAAAACAGGGAGGGAGAAGAGAGGTAGAGGACGTCACTCGGCCGGGGTTGAGGATGCCAGACTATGCAGAGATGCTTCAAAAGCAGAAGTGAGTTGCCAAGATGGCAATAACTACCCTAATTCTTATTGCAAGGATGCACCTGTACTACCCGAGTTTCCACGCCCACAGTGTGACTGCAGTAATCGAATCATTCAATCCACACATCTAGACACCACTGCCCAGGAATACTACACATGCGGGGAAGTCCTTGTAAGTGAATGTCACGTATTGATATTTCACATTGCATGTTGCATTTTACGTATCACTAACTTCATCCGTGCATAATCCCAGGCATCGAAGCAATGCTACTTCTTCCAATGGATCGGCGGGCTAGACAAGTATGACAAAGCATTCATCTAGCAAAAAATACATGTTGAACTATGCGGTTGCACCCAAGAAGTTCACCCGTTGGAAACCTTACTCAACTGAGATGGAGAAGACAAAGGAACGGCACCAATGGTCTGTAAGTAAATGTCGTGGTGGTGCAAGTCCCATAGTGAGCTTACAGCCAAGGTCTTTGATGTCGCTGCTGAAGGTGAGGTTATTTCAGATTGGGATAAGCCTAAGCTGGACCCAAAAGATGAGTATTGGGTGGATTAGTACGGGAATAATTGGAAGAAGATCAAGGCCCATGTTAGCAGGCTCTCCAAGGGAAATGCACCGATGGACCCTAATGCATAGGATGTATGACCACAAGCCTGACTTATGTTTGTATCCCCTAATGCATTTTATTCTAAAAGGAACACATGTATCATAGCTGTAGTTTGGGTTGATAGTTCATGTATGTTGTCGTTTGTATCATAGTAGTGAGGGAAACATATGCATCTAATCAAACCCTACAAGCCATATAATTCGAATATTAATAAATGTTATGTCGGGCTTGAAATGACTTAATTAAACAAAAATTATTACTCAACTTCTCTACTTGGATGCAATAAACTCATAATTTTTTTAACTCTTTATAATTTTTGTAATATTGTTTTTCAATAAAAAAATCAAAACTTACACTGTCACCATTTGAAAAAGCAACATAGGTTATGTCGCTAAATGAAATTGAGACATAGGCTCCTTCGCTATTTGAAATAGCAACAAAGGATCAGTCGCTATTTGAAATGGTGACATATCCTTTGTCGTCAATTCCATTCACAATAGAGGTCATATCGCCATTTCATTTAGCGACATAGACCTAGATAGGATGCTACTTAGGATGGTCACTATTTCAATTGGTGGCAGAGGCTCTGTCACCATTTGAAATGGTAACAGTGGTATATTTTTGTATACTTTTTTTACTATTTATTTCTGTAATATTAATTAAAAATTGTATTATTTGAAAAAGAAATCTGACTACTACTAGTTGAGAGATTGAACACGTGTGTCGAATGACACTGGTGTGAGTCATAAAGATGGGCACCGTCGACCAAAGCAGGCAGGCAGTGTCCTGCCTCTCCCATTGGCAAATGGCATTGGCAGCAAGTGATCATCACCAACAACTATCACCAAATTCACCAACATGCTAAATGGAATGGATGCATGCATGAGTGAGTGCACGATGGACGCATCAATCAGGAGATAAAGCGGCTGTCTCGGTAGTCATTCTCTCTGTGAGTTGTGACCTATCTATCTATCCATTTATCTATCTACATATCCATATTCCTGACCTCTCTGCTCAGCTGTTGTTGTAAGTTGTCTGCGTCAAGTTGGGACTGATGCGTCGTCCATGATCCATCCAGCGGCAGTGTGTGTGGCCCCGGCAGCTCTTCATCTTTACGCGGACTCGAATGATTGCAAGCCCCTTTCTTGGTTAAAAAATGGACGCACAACAGAGAGGTTGATCGGTTTGGAGCCGGGTCAGGGTATATATGCAGGATTTGGTTTGTTATGAGATCCATCGAGGTATCCAATGGCAAATGATTTGATGGTTGGGAGCTAATTAACATTTTGTTGTCTTTATTCCATTTGATTCTTGATGGAATTAATCATTACAATTCTCTCCTTGCTTTTTGCAGATCCTAAGTTGTTTCAAGAATACACTTGTTCAGTTGTCTAGTCATGCATAGAACTAATGATTTCATATATCAAGCAACATATGTAAGAAAAACCCTGCCTCAACATGATTTTTCATAGCGGTAGATATACATGTTTATTGAGTATCTTACAGGCCAACACGGTTGTAACAGGATGGCAGTTGATCCAATACCCCGAAAATTTAACAAGAGATTTATGACTTCCACTTTCGATGACAGTGTCAGGTCCAGTACAAGTATGAACTCAGAATTCAGTGAATATACCATCTGAAAATTCCAAAGGGACATTTGAACATGCAATTTGCAGAAGGATCTGGCCAAATGGTAGGTAGATGTGTCCACTATCTAGACTGTTAGAGTAGTGAAGAAATGAGTCAAGCAACAAGTGTGGTTCTACCAGACCGGCCACTCCCCAGACGACGCCAACATTCTTCACTACCTTTCTGACGTTGCATCTGTCCTTTGTGTTTTTCAGGGCCATGTCATGGCCCCCAACACCAATTGGGCCTTTTCATATCCAAATTAATATCCCTCTCCCCCAGGATAAGGTTCTTTTCCTAGTATTCTTTTGCACTCTTCGTTTGCTGACATCAAAAGTTTGTTTCTTTACCCGGTCATTTTCCCTTTTTTAGTACCAATTAGTACGTTTTAGTTGCTTGTAACATGCAAGTAATGCATCTATGCTTCCGAACGAAACTAAACTGTACTAGTTTTGTAGGTAATGGGTGATTACAAATCAAACCCGCAATTTGCTCTAAAAGTTATGTCTATCCATTTTTCTTGTGTTCCATGTAAATTAGCAAGTTGTCCATGTGTGCCTCAGACTCTAGAATCTTCCATACGCATAGCCATGAAGACTTTTACAGCCAATGGGCGCACTGAGCCTCTCATATGAACTGGAATCAACAACCCCTGGTAAATTAATGGAGTCGTGTATACAATGCACTAAGGATCTGCAATGTTGGACGTCACTATATATGAACCGTCCCTATGATATATCAGTATATGCTCTATGGATTGGGACTAAACAGTGTGTTAGAAGTAGCACTAACTGTCCTGCACTAGCTAGCTCATATCGAGATAAAAAGATTGACGCGTCACTTGGCATTAGCCTGACAGGTTCACAATTCACTCTCTCGTCACCTTCAGTTACAGGCTTACTGCAAGTTGGTCGAAATGTCCACAATAAATATAATTCTCGTCAGAGAATAGACTTGTTTGCTTTTCTTGCTCCTAATTCTATATATATAGAGAGCACATGGTTTTGTGTTTGTTTGTTTTATTGGTACGATGATATGTAACTGTCTTTTCTTCGATCGATTACGTTGCGAAGTCTCCATCAGTATCGGAAAAAGTGGAATTTGCTTACTTCGTCATTGGGCATTATATACCTGAAGCGACCGACAAAGTATACGTCAAAAACCAGTGTCATTTGGCGGAAAAGGCAAAGAAGAAGAAGAGATTTCGTGCAGTGAACATATGAAAATTTCAATCCAAGTTTGGGTATGTAATTAGGGGGAGATCATCTTAAAGATTATTTTCTCTCTTTATCTCAATAAAATTGCTATGCATGGTAACGCGCCAATGGTTATATCCAAAAAAAAATGCGTGGGTTTGTAGCATACGCTATGATTTAGGTATTGTACTTCTACTTCTTCTTTTTTTTTTTGGCAAATCTGCCGATTCCAAATAAATTTGTAAAAACGTCTCATTTCCCAACCGCAAAAGGCACGGCACCTACCGCACTCAGAGTGCTCGGTAGGTTTTCGTGCCTGTGGCAAGCTAGGCTCACCTGACTGCTGTGCTCCCTCAGCTCGGAACAAGCTCCTATCAAGCTCGTGATGCTTGGTAGCAGCACTATCGAGCTCCGCGTGAGTGGTAGCAGCTCCTATCAAGCTCCCTATGCTCGACAGCTCTCTAGAAAGCTACCAAGCTTTCGGGCCCGATTACCAGCCGGTCTTCTACAGTTGAGTAGAGGGGCAGTTTTGTAAATTTATTCAGAAGAAAGTTAGATTTGAAAAAACTGTTTATAAGGGGCTAGGAAAGGGGAGGCTTCTAAAATTAGGACCGGGGTGCGAGTAGTAGACGAGGAAACCGTTATCTGTGTGCATGCACCTCGTGTTGCACTGTATCATGCATCTGGATATGTAGGTCATGCATGACATGAGGGCACGGCTTTGCTTGGGTCGTCATGACCGGTTGGGTCCAACCGTACGTACGTGTGGGCCGGCAACAAACACTGTGGTGCCAAAATGAATTGTGGAGCGATATCTATATAGCATGAGGAACAAATTAAACCTCATCGACCTAACCAATCAACAAAAGGCAGAACAAACTTCTTATGAAAGCAAAACATCGCAAGAAAGTAAGAGAATCTAGTCACATTTCGTACAACGCATTATTGTGGTCCTGCAAGATGTGCATGTATCACACCCAAGTGTACCGCTGATTCATGCTAAATACCCATCTCATGTGGGACTGATTGTTGTTGTGGGTGAGTACGTACCCTTTTCTGTACTTATGGGAGTATATACTCTCATTTTTATTATACTACTTAAACGAACGTGGTATACTCCTTTATCACTTTTTATATAGTTAAATACTAATTCTAAGATACTACAATGCGACATGATTGTAAAATTTTCATCGGAATCTTTTATTTTTGCAATATATCCCTTTTTCATACGTGAAGGAGCGTATATATGAATTAGGCTATAAAAATGATCTTTGATGAAATTTTCCATAGAACTCACCTTGTAGTATCTTATAATCATTATTAGAGTATGCTCAAAAGGATAAAGACGTATAATTTATTTGTTTAAGGGGTATATGATTGGTGGGAGTACGTACTCCTAGGAGTATGGAACTGTTGGCATCAAAAACTTGATGTAGGGTTACGGCAAAGACACCGCATTTAACACCGGTTCAGAGCGTGCGGTCGATTTGACTCAGAATCGACAAGGTAAAAATATGAAATTCACTACAAACCGATCGTAACGATCAATCGGCTTAGACTCAATCAGCTTGAAACCGATTAAGATCAAAGTAACAGGATAAGTCTAACTAGCCGATTAAGGCTAATCAGAGGATAAAGGCAGATCGATTCTGAAGAAGGCGATACGAAACAAAATCAGAATAAATCAAACCTGGGCGTAATTGATGGAGATCAACAATCGGCGATGCGCAACTTTATTGATCAAGATCGAATTACAAGAAGACTAAATTACAGAAACTACTCCTAGTCGACGGAAAAGTAGATGAAAAGTAGAAGCGAATTGGTTGATTGGCTCGCGCTTTTTCGATCACCTCTAGACCTCTTTTATAGCCATTGGCCGATAGAGTCCTGGTACAACACGTTAGGAATAGAATCCGTATCGGCCTCTATTTGGAGGGTGCTTTCCTTAACAACCTGTTTTGTTTCCAAATATCTTGATCCGTTATCCAATCATATTTTGTCGATCTTGGACTGCCGATTTTGACCCTATCTGCCAAATTTTGGTGCAAACATATGCTCCCCATTTTTGAGAGATAACATGTTATCTTCCAAAAATTTTCATCATCGACTTGAACATATATTTTCTTACCATAGCCAAATTTTTAACTGCATCGAGTTAATTTGGCTTTCAGTCGAATCACCAACTCGTATATTCGTATTTGAGTTTTAGCCAATCAAGACCTAACCAGTACCTTGGACAAACCGATGCACACTACACGATCCCACGTTGATCCTTTACCAAATCGGCTATCACGAGCTGACGGGTGGTATGATTTTCCAGACTAGATCGGCTTCGTCGAACAAAAATCATTGGCCGAATCCGGTTTTTTCTTCCTCCACTCTTTTCTCGCAATCTTAATCGGATGAAGCTCATTAAAAGTTTTATCCCTTCGTTTTTCTTGTTCAGCTTCCCTCATCTCTTGGGTCCTTAGCCGCTCAAGTCTTCTTCTTTATGATTGGCTTAAACCTGGAGGACACCATCTCGGCTTTGGTTCGATCGACTTACATATTTTTCCTAACAGATCCATACTAGCCGCAGTGTTAGACCCTTCATCTTGGTCTTGTTTCTGACTTATGGTCAGCTTAGAAATTCTATCTTTAGCCGACCATCGCTGCCTATCACCTTGGCATGGGTAATACTATATCGGACATGAGTTTGGTGATGGCAAAGCTAATCCCTTCTCACAGCAAAATTGCCAAAAAGGGCACCGTCGGTGAGCTCTTCAGGGCGCTGGCGATATTCATTAATTGGCGATGTGGAGAACTTCGTGGCCTTTCATTCCTCCTTTCATATTTTGCTAGTAGTTGGGAAAAGTGGGCTTCGACTTCGTATCGGCTACGTGAGTGGCAATGCTCTCTCAGCCTGATAACCCTTTGGTGTGATTGTTTTAAAAATTTCCCCTTCACGGTCGGCTTTTATTTGTATGGAGCCAATAATAATCATGAGTGTCTTATTGCCATCAGAATTTGATTGTACATCGGCTTGACGTGTCATTTTTATAGCCGATGATATATGAATTTGATCCTTAGGCTCTGCATCTTGTGTCGGCTTTTCCTTCTTTTTAGAGCAACGAACCATGTTAATTGGAAAGGGATCAGTGTCCAGCTGCATCGTCGGCTCTTCTGCAAATTTTAGTTGGTCATCCTCTATAGCCGATTGTATCTTGTCTTTGTTATTCTTCAATTCATCTTTGAAGCCATTATCATCGGAGAAACGGCTTTCTTGAGCTGATACTCGCAGTAGGAGATGACTTAAATTGGTGAATTCCTGCCCGCCGAATTTCTCTCTTAATGGGGGTATCAACCCCTGTAAAGCTAAATCGGCCAACTGATTATCAGGCAGGGTAACACTAAAACACCTATTTCTCACTTCCCTGAATCTCTTAACATAATCATTTACCGATTCCCCGGTCTTCTGTTGGACAGAACTTAGATCTGAAATCCGGAGCTCGAGACTGCCGGAGAAAAAGTACTCATGGAATCGCCTTTCCAAATCGTTCCAAAAATGAACCGAATTTAGAGGTAAACTAGCAAACCAAGTGAAAGCAACTCCCGATAAAGACAAGGGAATAATCTAATTTTCACCCGTCGAATCGATTTGCCTCGCCACACTGAGCGATAAAGCGTCCGACGTGCTCTAAGGTCATGACCGAATCATTCCCAGAAAATTTGGCAAAATCAGGAACTTTAAAATTATGTGGATATTGCATGCGATCTATATAATCCGGATACGGCTTTCTATAGCCGATGACTCTACCTTTTGGTTGTAAGCCGAATTGATCTCTCAACACGCAGTAAATCGTCACCAATTAATGTTGTTAGCCGACAAGACCTCAGGGCTCTGCCAATGACTAGTATTCTACCCCCCGAGTGCAAACTCGGGCTGTCGGTTAGACTGAGCCGACGGATTTTATTGGTTTTGTTCATACCCGTCGTACCTCCTAGCCAGTGGTTCTCATACAGGGACAAAGGGCTCTGCGTAGGTTATCACCTTATGAGGGACCGGATTCTTGGGCAGAATCGACTCTTGGTATTGTACGTGCCTAATTTGTTCAATCGGCTGTGAGACCGATTGTGGGAAAATATTAAACGGAGCTGACGGCGGCGAAGTAGCCGACACGTTTAGTTTAGCGGCATCAGTGTACGCCTGATAATGTGTGACCCCGCTAGGGCGCGAGTCTCGCGCTAATATGACGGTAGTTTGAGTCGGCATCATGGTTGGGGGTGATGTTATAGTCGATGGTTTTGGATCGGCTGACATACTCTGCGTAGTTTGCGCTATTGAAAAAGCAGGATAGCTTCGCAGAGCTTGCATCGGGTCAAGCAGACTCCCAGATGATGCCAATTCTTGAGCGATTGTCTTCACACTATTCGCAATCATCGGCTTTAGCGTTGTAACAAGAGTCGATGATTGGTTTACCAGCGCGTGATGTATACATTGATTAATCATAGCCGATAATTTGGCTTGAGTGGGTAGGTATGAACTTACCAGACCATCTGTGACGCTTGCATCGCCAAGGGCATTGACAGTCGGCAAAGCAGTCTTTTGAGTGACGCCACGTCTAGTCTTCTGATAGCAATTCAGCATCATCTCTTCTAAAGCAGCTTTCCGATCTTCGATTTCTCTACGATGTTCTGGCGTTAAATCGTCCATCGTTGGAATGATTATAGCCTCGGTGTTCAGATCGGATGGTGGAATTGACTTTCCTGATGAAGACATCGATCCCACTGGGCGTGCCAAGAGTGTGTTGGCGTCAAAAACTTGATGTAGGATTTCTGACAGCAGCACACCAGATGAACACCGGGTTCAGAGTGTGCCAGTCGATTTGACCTGTAATCGACAAGGTAAAAATATGAAATTCACTACAAGCCGATCGTAACGATCAATCGGCTTAGACTCAATCAGCTTGAAACCGATTAAGATCAAAGTAACAGGATAAGTCTAACTAGCCGATTAAGGCTAATCAGAGGATAAAGCGATCGATTACAAGAAGGCGTCTGAAACAAAATCGAGAATAAATCAAACACAGGCGTAATTGATGGAGATCAACAATCGGCGATGCGCAACTTTATTGATCAAGATCGAATTACAAGAAGACTAAATTACAGAAACTACTCCTAGTCGACGGAAAAGTAGATGAAAAGTAGAAGCGAATTGGTTGATTGGCTCTGGGCAGCTTTTCTGATCACCTCTAGACCTCTTTTATAGCCATTGGACGATAGAGTCCTGGTACAACACGTTAGGAATAGAATCCGTATCGGCCTCTATTTGGAGGGTGCTTTCCTTAACAACCTGTTTTGTTTCCAAATATCTTGATCCGTTATCCAATTGTATCTTGTCGATCTTGGACTGCCGATTTTGACCCTATCTGCCTAATTTTGGTGCAAACAGGAACTAATATATATATGTATATATATATATATGTATATATATATGTATATATATATATATGTATGTATATATATATGTATGTATATATATATATAAATGCTATTCTACAGCTACGTGTAGAATAGCATATTCTACGCCCAGCCAGTTTTGATTATCGACCGAGTACGCGCGTGATTTTAATTAGTGCAACAGACTGTCCAGTTGACTAAGCCCATTACGTGGCAAAACTACTAGTAAACGTGTTTGAACATGAATGACTAATAATCAATTTACTGTAGGTCCAGGTCCGGCGAACAGAACTAAGTTCTTATTCATGAAAACCATAAGTACACATTTTCAAAAATTCTAAAAAAATTACTATAGATAGGGAGGTGAGATTATACAACCCTGTAAAATTTTAAGACCAAAATCAATATCAGTTGAAAGATATGAAAAAGACAAATTCGTCTAACTAGTGATTTTTTCACTGTTTAGTGCTTTGTCAATTTCATATTTTTCAAATGGGAATGAGTTTGATTTTTAAATTTTGAAGCACTGTAGAAGATCACCTACCCTACTTATGGTAATTTTTTGAGATTTTTTCAAAACTTGTACATATGATTTTTCATACATTTTACACCATAAGGCTGTTGTATACAGTATGTAGTAACACATTGAGTAATAGGCAATAAAATGTAGTTTTCTTGATAGTAAATGATAGTATATGCTGCTGTTTGGTACTTTGTTATTTTTATATCTCTTAAATCCAATTAAGTTTGGCCTTCAAATTTTACAAGCTTGTAGAATCTCACCTCCCCTACATGTGGTAATTTTGAGAATTTTTCATAATAAAATATTATTTTTCTAACAGTAAAAGATAGTATATGCTGCTGTTTGGCACTTTGTTATTTTCATATGTCTCAAATCCGATTGATTTTGATCTTCAAATTTTATAGGGTTGTAGAAGCTCACCTCCCCTATGTGTGATAATTGTTTGAGAATTTTTCAATCATTTTACTGCAGGTTCGGCAAACAGAACTAAATTCTTATTCATGAAAACTATAAGTACACATTTTCAAACATTTTCAAAAACTTACCATAGATAGATGAGGTGAGATTATACAACCTTGTAAAATTTTAAGACCAAAATCAATATCAGCTGAAAGATATGAAAAGACAAATTTGGCTAACTAGTGATTTTTCATTGTTTAGTGCTTTGTCAATTTCATATTTTTCAAATGCGAATGAGTTTGGTCTTTAAATTTTAAAGGGCTCTAGAATCTCACCTACCCTACTTATGGTAATTTTTTGAGATTTTTCTAAAACTTATACATATGATTTTAATAAATTTTATATCATAAATCTGTTGTATACAGCATTTAGTAACGCATTGAGTAATAGGCAGTAAAATGTAGTTTTCTTGACAGTAAAAGGTAGCATATGCTACTGTTTGGCAATTTGTTATTTTCATATATCTCAAATCTGATTGAGTTTGGTCTTCAAATTTTACAAGGTTTTAGAATCCCACATCCCGTACGTGTGGAAATGTTTTTAGAATTTTTCACAGTAAATTTTTTTTAAGTAAAAGATAGTATATGTTGTTTTTTTGGCACTTTATTATTTTCATATCTCTCAAATCCGATTGAGTTTGTTCTTAAAATTTTATAAGATTGTAGAAATTGAACTCCTCTACGTATGGTAATTTTTTGATAATTTTTCAAACATTTTACTGTAGGTCCAGCAAACAAAACTATATTCTTATTGATGAAAACTATAAGTACAGGTTTTCAAAAATTCTCAAAAAATTATCATAGATAGGGGAGGTGAGATTATACAACCCTGTAAAATTTTAAGACCAAAATAAATATCAACTGAAAGATATGAAAAAGACAAAAAAAGACATATTCATGTACAAACTAAATACGCATTAACTACCTGGGTTGATCAACATATGAACTAGTAACTAATATGGTAGTAATTCGATCTATTATTCTATAGTAAAACGTATTTGTGATTTACTACTGAATTAGATTCAGGTGTGCTTTGCATGCGCTTCGTCAATAAATTCATCAGTTGTTCTGTAGTAAAATATTTTGTGATTTACTACCAGGCTGCATTTACTGGTGTTGTTTGCAACGCATTAACTCACTACGTTTCAGCTAGCGCGTGGAATTTACTTCTCCGGTCGGAACGCAGAATAGCTATTCTACACTCGGGAGTAGAATAGCGCCATCGGATATATACACACACACGTACATATACATATGTATACGTACATATATACATACATATACGTATATAGATATAGATATACATATACATATACCTATACCTATATGTATACACTTATACATATACACGTGTATATATATATCAAAAAGAGCAGCTTCTTTTTTCATTTTTTGAACCAAGGTCTTTTTTCATTTTGTACCTTAATCGACCCTCCCATCATTGAACCTTAATATATACTAGGTGGAGCCGTGCGCTACGCCGTGCTCCACGTGACAGTGTCAGGTCCAGTACAAGTATGAACTCAGAATTCAGTGAATATACCATCTGAAAATTCCAAAGGCATATTTGAACATGCAATTTGCAGAAGGATCTGGCCAAATGGTAGGTAGATGTGTCCACTATCTAGACTGTTAGAGTAGTGAAGAAATGAGTCAAGCAACAAGTGTGGTTCTACCTTTCCGACCACTCCCCAGACGATGAAAAGGTGTAATTTATTTGTTTAAGGGGTACATGAGATGAGTGGTAGGAGTTCCTAGGAGTATGGAATTATATATATATATATATATATATATATATATATATATCGAAAAAGAGCCCCCTTCTTTTTCATTTTTTAAACCAAGTTCCTTTTTCATTTTGTACCTTAATCGATCCTCCCATCCTTGAACCTTAATATATACTATGTGGAGCCGTGCGTTACACCATGCTGGGCAGACACGAGGATTTTTTTTTTTTTTGCAAAAGGGCGTGCTCCAGGTCTAGACGTAATTTTCTGAAACCGCGGGTTTTTTTTTGCATAAGGGGTTCTAAGCTATACATGAATACACGAAATCATGGGGTGCGCTACGCCGCGTCAGATAGACCACGGGGATTTTCTTTTGCAAAAGAGCGTGCTCCAGGTCTAAACGTAATTTTCTGAAACCGAGGTTTTTTTTTTGCATAACGGGTTCGAAGCTATACACGAATACATAAAATCACGGGGTCTTGTTGCAAAAGAGCCGGAGGAGGACTGTGGAATATATGAAACCAGGTTTCTTCATAACTGGCCCAAAATCGCTTGAAGGAGAAACAGGGCCGAACGGAAGGCCCAGAAGGAAAGCTCCCCGCCAAGCTGTGTTGCCGTACGAAAGGGGGTACATCCTATAGACAGTTAAATATGTATTTAAATATAAAAGATACGATTGTAATCCGAATCGTTAACAGGGTAGATAAAGATGTAAACTCTATTCTGTAACTAATTAGAATCATGTAACCGATCGGGACTCTGTAAACCGCCCACCCCCACTATATAAGGGAGAGGGCAGGCAACAACATGGGGATCGAGCAATTGACATCGAGCAACAGAGCTCACGAGCAATCTTAGATCCGAGAGATCCACATAATCTCAGCACACAGGATTAGGGTATTACCTCCTCCGTCGAGGGCCTGAACCTGTCTAAACCTTTGTCTTGTGTGACCTTCGAGTTT
The DNA here is from genome assembly GCA_036346275.1 of Otatea glauca. Classification (NCBI taxonomy): domain Eukaryota; kingdom Viridiplantae; phylum Streptophyta; class Magnoliopsida; order Poales; family Poaceae; genus Otatea; species Otatea glauca. The sequence continues at coordinate 37,410,636 of CM070719.1, forward strand.
GAGATATAGCGTCTGCCCCATAAATTTGTTGCCGACTACAAAAGTCGACAGAGGACCTAAACATAATTTCCTAAGTCATACGTGATTTTGTGGAATCACGAGATTTTTTTTGCAAAAGAGCTGTTGGGAGGATCTGAACATAATTTTGGATTTCGCGAGATACTGTTTTGCAAAGTCGCTGACGTGGCACTCCTGGCGGGAGAAGCTAGCGACTTTAGATAAGTAAAGTATTTTGTTTAGCGAGAATATGATCCACAGAAGCTAGTCATGTACCAAAACCTAAATAAAGATACATGTTGGATCCTCCTAGGGATGGCACATGCGATAGATCTCATTCCATTGTTCCCAAACCCAAATTGTGAAATGAGATTTGGATTAATTCTCTAAAAGGGCATATTAACCAGTGTGGTATATATGGTCCGAGCATTGAATCTAAAACGGACGGCTAGATCATGAACCACAAAGCTTGTGGTACGTACAGAGCCGGTCAGGCACCCATGATTATGCAGTAGTATCCTTCGGCCGGCAAAAAAGCTCTCCGACTCGAATCAAAATTACTTCGATTACAATAGTTAATGTGTTTAAAATTTAAATAGGTTCATTTCAAACGAAAAATAGTTAACGAGGCTTATTAGCTCAAATTTAAACCACTTAAATGATAAATAAAATGATTTTATATTAAACTATATTAATATGAGAAGAAGCTTGATAATAACTCGTTAGGAAAAAGCCAAGATGACATGGATCCACATCATCGTCCGTGAGCCATCTACAGCAGTGGGCGTCCATGGTAATGAGAATGACCAAAGGAAAAAAGGAGTAGACGAGGCCAATGAGTGTGGATGTGATTGCAATGTGTCCAGATCAACTGTGCTGTCTGCCTAATCAGATCTGGCCTATGATCAGTGTCCTAGATTAGGGTCCAGTTAGTGGTTGCTCAGCTAATATTATATAGGTCATGGAATGGAGGTGACACATTCTAGACATTTTGTGGTACATGAATTATTATGGCCTATTTGTGTAGCTTTTGATTTCAGGATCAGTTTTATGTATGATTGTTGGCGTCAAAAACTTGAGGTAGAGTTTATTGACCACAACACACCAGACGAACACCGGGTTCAAGACGGGCCAACCGATTTGATCCTACAATCGGTAAGAAAAATATAAAATTCGCTCAAAATCAATTTCGTGAGGCAATCAGCTTAGATTTAATCAGCTACAAGCCGATTAGATTGAAGGTAAGGGTAAGTCTAATTAACTGATTAAGGCTAATCAGAGGATGAAGGTAGATCGACTCTGAAAAAGGCAATGCACAACAAGATCAGATAGCGTAATCGATGGAGATCAACAATCGGCGATACGCAACTTTATTAATCAAAATCGAATTGAGTTTTAGCCAATCAAGATCCAACCAATACCTTAGGTGATACCTTTTCAAGTTTTGCCATTAATTGCTTTAGGAAGTATCACACCGTCTAATGTTTTCAGAATGTAGGAGTTACCTTGGACAAATCGATGCACACTATATGATCCCGTGTTGATCACTTACCAAATCGATTATCTCTTGAGCCGACGGGTAGTATGGTTTTCCAGACTAGATCGGCTTCGTCGAACTAAAATCATCAGCCGAATCTGGTTTTTTCTTCCTCCACTCTTTTCTCGCAATTTTGATCGGTTGAAGCTCATTAAAAGTTTCATCCCTTTGTTTTTCTTGTTCAGCTTCCCTCATCTCTTGGGTCCTTAGCCGTTGAATCCTTCTTCTTTGTGATCGGCTTAAATCCGGAGGACATCATCTTGGCTTTGGTTCGATCGACTTACATATTTTTCCTATCAAATCCATACTAGCCGCAGAGCTAGACCCCTCATCCTGATCTTGTTTCTGACTTATTATCGACTTAGAAATCTTTTGTTGGACCGATCTTAAACCAGACTCGTCTTGATCTTGTTTCTAACTTACGTTCGGCTTAGAAATTCTATCTTTAGCCAACCATCGCTGCCTGTCACCTTGATATGGGTAATGTTGCATCGGACATGTGTTTAGTGATGGCAAAGCTGATCCCCTCTTCCAGCAAAATTGCCAAAAAGGGCACCACTGGTGAGCTCTTTCAGGGCCGCTTGTCCGATATTCATTAATTGGACGATGTGGAGGACTTCGTTTTGGCCTTTCATTCCTCCTTTCATATTTTGCTAGTAGTTGAGAAAAAGTGGGTTTCGACTTCTTTATCGGCTTACATAGTGGCAATGCTCTCTTAGCCTTATAACCTTTTGGCGTGATTGTTCTTAAATTTTTCCCTTCATGATCGGCTTTTATTTGTATAGAGCCAACAGTTACCATGAGTGTCTTATTGCCATCAGAATTTGATTGTACATCGCCTTGACGTGTCATTTTTATAGCCGATGATATATGAATTTGATCCTTAGGCTCTGCATCTTGTGTCGGCTTTTCCTTCTTTTCAGAGCAATGGACCATGTTAATTGGGAAAGGATCAGCGTCTAGCTGCATCGTCGGCTCTTCTGTAAATTTTAACTGGTCATCCTCTATAGCCAACTGTATCTTGTCTTTGTTATTCCTGAATTCATCTTTGAAGCTCTTATTATCAGATAAACAGCTTTCTTGAGCTGATACTTGTTGCAGGAGATGACATAAATTGGTGAATTCCTACCTGTCGAATTTTTCTCTTAATAGGGGGTATCAACCCCTAGAAAGCTAAATCGGCCAACTAATTATCAGGCAGGGTAACACTAAAACATCGAGTTCTCACTTCCCTGAATCTCTTAACATAATCATTTACCAATTCCTCGGACATCTGTTGGACAGAACTTAGATTTGAAAAACTAATCTCTAAACTTCCACAGAAAAAGTATTCGTGAAATCGGCTTTCCAAATCATTCCATAGGTGAACCGAATTTAGAGGTAAACTAGTAAACCAACTAAAAGGAGCTCCCCACAATGATAATGGGAACAATCTAATTTTAAGCCCGTCGGACTGAGTTGCTTCACCGCATTGGGCGATAAAGCGTTCGACGTGTTCTAGTGTTGTGACCGAATCATCCCCAGAAAACATAGAAAAATTAGGGATTCTGAAATTGTTCACATATAGCATGTGATCTATATAATCAATATACAGCTTTCTATGGCTGATGACTTTGCCTTTTAGCTGTATACTGAATTGATCCCTCAACACGGCGAAAATTTGGTCAGCCCAATTAATGTTATTGACTGACGGGATATTAGGGCTGTGCCAATACGATCATAATTGGCATTCTGCCTCCCAAGTGCAAGCTCGGGCTGTCTATTAGACTGAGCCGATGGATACTAAGGGCATTGGTTGTATTCATCGTTTCTCCTAATCGGCGACTCAGGTAATGGGACAAAAGGTTCTGAGTAGGTTACTACTTTATGCGGGGCCGAATTCCTGGGTGGGATCGGCTCGTAGTATTGCAGGCACCTGCTAGGTTCAATCGACTGTGAAACCGATGGTGGAAAGGCATAAAACGGGGTCGATGGTGACAAGTTAGCTGACACATTTACTTTGGCGGCATTAGTATATGCTTGGTAATGTGTGACCCTACTAGGATGAGGATCACACGGTAGTATAACAGTGGGTTGAGTCGGCATCAACGATGGTGTTACAGTTGATAGTTTAGGACCAGCCACTGTGTCTTGGGTGCTTTATGCAATTGAATAAACATGATAACTCGATAGCGCTTGCAGAGGATCGAGCAGGCTCCCAGACGTAGCCAACTCTTGAGCAATATTCTTAACACTGTTAGTAATTATCGGTTTAAGAGTAGTGACTAAAGACGATGATTGATTAATTAAAGCGTAGTGTACAAATTGTTCAATCATAGTCGATAATTCTGCTTGTGCGGGCATGTACTGACTTACCGGGCTATTTGTAATTCCTGCGTCGTGGAGAGCGTTGACCGTCGGCAATGCAGTCTTCTGGGTGATGCCACGTCAGGTTTTTTTTGTAGCAACTCAGCATCATCTCTTCCAGAGCAGCTTTTCGATCTTCAATTTCCTTGCGCTATTCTGGAGTTAAATCGTCTAATGTAGGGACGATTATAGCTTCAGCATTGAGGTCTGATGGTGGAATCGACTTGCCGGAGGAAGACATCTTACGTCCCACTGGGCGTGCCAAAAGTGTGTTGGCGCCAAAAACTTGAGGTAGGGTTTATTGGCCACAACACACCAGACGAACACCGGGTTCAAAGCGTACCAACCGATTTGATCCTGCAATCGGTAAGAAAAATATAAAATTCGCTCAAAAGCCGATTTCGTGAGGCAATCGGCTTAGATCTAATCAGCTACAAGCCGATTAGATCGAAGGTAACGGTAAATCTAATTAGCTAATTAAGGTTAATCAGAGGATGAAGGTAGATCGACTCTGAAAAAGGTGATGCGCAACAAGATCAAAGAAAATCGAATCTGATTGGCGTAATCGATGGAGACGAACAATCGGCGATGCACAACTTTATTGATCAAAATCAAATTTGAGAGAAGATTCTAAGTTACAAAAGCTGCTCCTAGTTGACAGAAAGTAAATAAAAAGTAGATGCGAGTTGATTGATAGGCTCTAGTCACCTTTTCTTATCACCTCTAGACCTCTTATATAGCACTTAGGCTGATCGTATCTTCCTCCGATTCTTACAAACACATGATTCGTATTAGCCTCAACTTCCAAAAGATTAACTCTCTCCGAGCCGATATCGGCTATAATTCCAATTGTAACTTATCTTTTCCCTTTTTAACCGATATCGGCCAGAAATATCTAACTTCATCTTTGATATAACAAATCGGTTATACCTTGCCAAATTTAGATACTAACAGTGATCTAGGGTTGGTTGGGCCTATTACACCATATCGTGGTCGTTCTAGCTGTGTGTACCTGAAGTGGAGATTTTGGCCAAAGCTACTTATGAACTTTCCAAGGAGAATGTTGTGCATATGATGCTTCCAGAACACTTCTCTTAGATTAGGTTTGCATGTTGAGTGTTCGTAAATTTAACCTGAATTACACCGAAGAATGGAATATGTATGTTTAGGGCCTTTCAAAATGTACATTTTCATTTTTTAGTCTTTTTTGATCAGTTTAGATCTACACCTAACGGTTGACATTCCCTCAACCACTACATCCACCACCCCAAATTCTACCACTTCATACCGATCCCGCCTCCTGCGCCACCTCTCACCTCCTCTAGCCCTCGCCGACACCTACGAGCAGGGTTTCAAATTTCATTGAAATCTTATCGAATTTCGGCAAAATTTGGTCCTTTTGGTTGGTCCCAAAGTATATTTATCCCAATTACATTACAGTGGGTTTATTTGAATTCTGTCCAAAAATTCAAATTTTTGTAAAAATTTGTCCAAAAATTTCCAGTTTTTTATAACCATTTCATCCCAAAATTCCACCAAAATTTCACGCTGAAAAAATGTTAAAACGAAGTTGAAAACCTTGTCTACGAGGACCGCTACCGAGAGCTCCCCGCGGTGCCTCTCCTCTCCTCTCCCTCCGTCAGACCGTTGCTCCTCCAACGTGCCTTCTTCTCCACCTCCGATGTGTTCCCCCATGCCTTATCTTCTTCCTTGCCGTAGTTGCCAGAGAGGCGATGGGACACGGCGCCTCCAGCGCACACTTTAATATCCAGGGGCATACGGTAGAGCGGACACTCATTGAAGGGGGTATGTGGCACTGGGGGCATTTGGCGGTGATGACGCTTGTGCGGCTTTGACAGCAGCGCTGGCGTGTGTGCTCGGCTTCACCAGCCGCGGCCGTGATGTTGGCGCATGGGCTATTTTGCCGTAGTGGAAGAAAAAGAAGTGTGCCCCACGAATCTAGGTGCATATCTTCTTAATAAGGTGAGAAATTTGACTGATTTGCTAAAAAAATTGCATTCGATTGAGTTAAAGCATTTTCGAAACTTCAATATAGCTTGATTGTGCGATATATACACAATGTTCATAGAAGTTGTGCTTAGCAATCTTCCTCCTTTAATTTCAGAACGCTACACTCAAGTGTGTGTCCCGCTGTACTAACCATGCACTTCTACTTCCACACCGCTTCATTTTATCATTGTAAGTCTCAACAGTCAATACAGCACCTCTAAGGTCTCTGTCTCTCCCTAACTGGTTTAGCACCCAACCGCTTTGCTTCTCAACACTGCCTTCGCACGCAGATTCGACTGCCGGCAAAGCTGTCAGCCAAGCCACATTCCTCTCCCTCCACCCCCTCCCCCCAACTTGAGCTCGAGGAAGGACATCCACCATGACTACAGCTTGTGTGGAGATTTTCCTTTCTATGGAGCAATCGGAATTCTTCAGATCTATCGTCGTTGTGGATGAAGCTCACCCGGATTTGGTGGGACCAATGCTCTCTCCCCCCAATCTGATATATACAAATCAGATCAATCTAATACCGCCATGCTTCCACAACATGCATAAGATGAGGCAACAGGGTTGACGACCACGCCGCTAACTCGCGGTTTTCAACCTCCTTGTCTCTGGACCATGGGTCAGAAATCCTCATCCCTATCTTCCTTTATGCTCATCCCAAATGTTGGCACAGGTAAGTCGAATTACTACAACATTTATTTTCGAATGTTGTAGTTCTTTCAATGATTTATTTGTTGTTGCAACAAGGTTAATTTTTATTGCAATATGTTCTTGTATTTGCTTTTTTAATAGTTCAAAATTATTGCACATTTTTGTTCTTGATCTTTTGTTTGTTACATCTAGAACAAAGATTTGTTGCAAGCTTAGGAATTAATTTTTTCACTTCTAGGTTTTATATATTTATTATTATTATTTTTGCATTGAATCTCATCCTCATCCATTAAGTCTACACATCCCAATCCCTATTTTTCACATCCCACCTTCTCCTCCGATGGCTCATCTCTAAAGGGTGGGGGTAGCTGTCCTCGCAACCATGCTCCTCCTGTCCTTCCCTCTCTAGACCAGTAAGGATAGGATGTCGCAACGATCAATAGTCAGAGGAGCAAAGTTTTGGTGGACTAAGTTGCATAGTGAGCAAACATTTTGTTACAAACTTAAAAACCAATTATTACACTTCTTGGATTTTTTTTTACACCGAATGGAACGGCTGAGATCGATGTTTTTGAGTGAGATTCAACGGCTGAGAGAGCGTAGTCTCCGTATGTCCGAACGCTAGCAGCTTCCAAAGGTTTTTACAACCGTGCTCCTTTCTAACCACTCTCCTCTTTTATGTCGGATCTTGGTTGATTAGGGCTGGGGATTTGGTGATCTGCGTTACGAAGCAACACAGGCATTTGGAGTTCGTGCTGGAGGGTATGTAGCCGACTAGCCCAGATCATCCGACGCGAACCGCTGAAGTGGTTGCTGCTTCGAGAGACCACCGAGTATTCTGTGCGAAACCATGGGCGAAACATAGTACTGCCAATGGAGTGATTACACTCAGGTAGGATACGGGCTACAGAAAAGGTTGTAGACTTGTAGTAGAGAGAGAGAGAGAGAAACTCTGGCTTTTTGTTATTAGCAGTCTCTGCCGGACAGATGCGATGATGCATTGAGTACTGGTGATGAGGTAAATTAAGGAAGCCTTCTGTTCGACAAATATCTCCATTCATCACATCTTTTCACAGCCACACATAAATTCAAGATAATAATTATTCACCCTTTTTTTGGCTTCAAAAATTCCAATACTTACATATACAAACTTTCATTGTACATAAAAGCATCAGTCTTAGAAGCTAGAACACAACATTAGAGGTTAAAGACACAATATTTCCGGAGGCATTGGCAGTACATACATTGTCCGGCCAACTAATTGCCAAACAAACAGAACGAGTCAAATAAACTTATTAAGTTGTAAACAATGTACAGTATACATGTACAGAGACAGCTTGGAAGAAAAAACCTGTTCTTTGTATTGGCAAAGAGTGAACTGAAACAGGGGTATTTCTTGCCTAAAAGGAAAAAAAGGGTGTCGAACGAACTAACTATACTCCTATATTCTTTGCTTTCAAAAAGAATAAATTGAGCAGGGGTAATTTATACCCAAAAAGTGTTAAGTGAACAAACAATACTCCTAGCCTTTCTATCATGGTCGGATATGTTCTTCATTTCCTTTCGTTTCCTATATGAAAAAACGTGTAAAACATCTACAAGCTGGCCCCTGCAATATGTACAGCTAAGGCAGAAGGGGATTAAAGTTTCCATGAAAGAGAACCTAATGGAAAACTTGCGGAGATGTGTAATACTCGCTTTCACTGAAATATGGTCTCAAGTCCTCTTGGCACATGAAATCCAGAGGGAAAGAAACAAGGTGGCCCCTGACCAACTGCAATCTTTCCATAGGGTTGGTACCTTTGAGATCGCCGTCCTGGTCAGTTTCTAGCTTCTCTTGGGAAACACCCAAATCGATTGTGGTGTGGCCAATTTTGTCCCTCCAGTGAGCAAAGCTTTGCCGAAATTGGGCCCTGCATGGTCATGTTTCAGAGACCAAATCAATTCATGAGAAATGATAACTTGAATGGAATGGTCAATTCATACCTTGAATGGATGAGATCATTGGGAACACAAGAGAATACATCTTGGTAAATCATGGTATTTGTCTGCCAAACATGACAAATTAATTAACTTATAAGAGGAGATCAACATGATCAAAGGCACTCAAAAATATGTAAATATCGTGTACTTTAAAAACTGATTGGCAATTGAAGAAGGCAGCATCTTAATATAAAATGAGGTGCCAGATTAGTCATTTTAAAATGGTTTCTAGGAAGAAAGTAGTAGTGGTATTGAGTGTTATTGCTTAGGCATAAATGAACTATGACTACAGGAAAACCATATTTCTATTTCTCTCACCTTAGCAGTGACCATCCAGATATTTTTGAATGTTGAATCGTCCATAGGATCCATAATGTGGCTAACCTGTGAAAATTATATTTTGTGAACTACTTGAATAATGCACATGATGATATTCTTGTCTGCTACAATAAATAGAACAAAACCTCATCAACCATATTTGTGATATACCAAATTACTTATCTCATTTCAAACAATTAATAATGGCTTCCGTAAAGCATTATTCTGTAGTCTATACAGAAATACACAGTGAAATTAATGTAGAACTTTGTCATGGAGTGAATAATTGGAGCAACAACAATATGAAATATTTTTTCTCATATCCCCACTCTTCCTGAGGCCCTAATTTTTGTCTAAGCATTCAAAAGGAGCTGGGATGGGTTCCATAAACTCAACCACGCCACTGGCATGGGACTCTCCAGAGATCTTGGACAAGATCTCATGCCGAGACTCTTCAGTCTTCATTACAGCTAGGTGCATTGATAGATGCATATGCTATTTCTTCTTCTTCTTTTTTTAAAAAAAGAAAGACAATATAATTTTGGCACATTGAGCATAGGAGCTGAATGCAAATAATTATGAAACACTAAAGAGAAAACGAGCGTAGATATACCAAGAGAGTGTTTGTTCGAGGACATGCACACACCAAATTAGACATTAGTAAGGCAGGAATCATCATCGCATGAAACATTCATATCAGCGATGACTATTGAAAGATTCTATCAGTGATTACTATTATTGCCTGCTAGACTTTTTGTAAAGATAAAGAGTGATAGACAATAGTAGGCTGTCAATCATAGAATGGACTATGGAGGCAAATTTAAGGAGTTTGCTCTAGTTATCCATAGAGCAAAGATGGTAAATCCAGACTCAATGAGATCCTGGCTAGCTAATCTTTGGTAATTTTGACCCTAATTAAAGGCTTGTAAATTATTTATTCTGTTTCTTGTACATAAACTCCATATTATTTGTTAGATATCAATATATATATACTGTATCGGCCTCCTTTGCTGTTTTCCATCAGAAAAAACATACACCTGCACACACACATACAGTGAAATGGACATGCCCTTGTCTTAACTAATAAAAAGAAGAGTTTACCCCACCCCACCTTGGACGATTATCCTACACACGGTTCCTTCTCCGTGCACCTAGACGTTACCTTCATCTTCTCAATTCGGTCATTCCCCAAACTGCTCCATCCCCACATCCGACATCTCCACCTCACATCTCGCAGCTTCCCCTCCCCTTCACTCCACTCCCTGAATTCCTCTCTCCCTCGACTTCCTCACGCCTCCGACCCTCGACTTCCTCACGCCTCCGACTCCCCGTGTAGCATCGCACCTCCGCCTCCCCGTGCCCGTGTCACCCCTCTACCTTCCTTGCACCCACTCTCTCTCTCCTCCCCCTACCCACCGACGACAGGAGACGGCGTGGCGACAGGATGGCCCGGTGACGAGAGAGGAGGTGGCACGCCCCAGCCAGCGACAAGGAAAGTGTGAGCGCAACGGTGGCGCGCCACTAGATTCAGCCGTCAGCGTCTCGTCGCCAAATCCGGCCACCACGCCACCCCTACACACCGGCTGCCCTCCCCACGGCACTCCTACGCTTCCCCGCGTTGCCCTCCACCTCCCCCTCTTCAGGCACCCCACCCCACTCCTCAATCCCCATCGCCGTTGCGCCCTCCGCATCCCCACCACCACCCCTACCACTATCTTTCCTAGTGCCTTGCCCTCATTGTCTGACTTCGCCACTGAACAGAGAGGGGGGTTAGTGTTTGGGGATGTGGTGCTAGGGATAGGATGAGGCAGTGGCAGGGGGAAGCGGCGGCGTTAAGGATGCGAGGACTTCATCACCTACGACATCGGTGGCACCGTCCTGAACGAACTCTATGCTGTAAGTACCTCTGATTTCTCGAGTCCTTGGTACTACCTATCTCTCGAATTGTTTGTTGATTTCCACGATTTGATGGTTGCCTCTCCGATCAGGCCAGAAACACTGGCTATGGGAGATGAAGACGCTGCACTACGGCGAATCTCAAGGAACATCAACCGCTCCAAGGCGCCTTCCGCATCCACCGGAGATGCGCTGGGCTCCAGCTCTACCCCGCCCGTGCACGACCTCAATGTGCCCTATGAGGCCACCTCAGAGTTGTACGCATCCCTCACCGCCGACATGCTATTCCCACTTGTGAGACGAAATCCCTCGATCATCCCTCCAAATTGGCCACGATTTCTGTGATTGACAGGCGAGGTGTTGATGTGGTGGATTATATTTGGGTGTAGACACCGCTGCAGACCCCGACCCAGACACCATTCTAGGGACATGCAAAGATGTAAAACATACCGATGGGGCCTTCAGACTTGCCCCATTGCCGATCAGCGATGTTTGGAACTGGATGGCGATGAATGGGGCTGATCCGAAGACTAGCCTCATGAGTCCTTACATGGTAGATTGGATTTGGATTTTTGTTGTTCGTGTGTGGAGGGGATTTTGTTTATGTTATCTGGTTTGATGTATGGAGGTTATTTTTTGTAGCTACCTCTGTATCCTTGAATTTAAGCCGCTGGGGGTTGATGCGAATGTTGGTACGTGTATGTCATGTCCACGTTTTGTTCTCCACATGCATGGGTAGTTTAGTCTGGTTGGAGCAATATTTATTGGGGAAAGCAATAATGTTTGGTTGACTGTGATTTCTGTACAACTTATTATGTGGGAAGCCGTGAGGACCCAGACAGGGGAGTGCAGCCTCAGCCACCGACTAATGTAAAAGATTAGTCACCTGGGCTACTGGAAGCGTAGTAGTCGGCAGGTACAGAGACAGAGAGGTATAATTATTGTAAAAGTATTCTGTCATTCGTTCTACTTCTAGGCAATACTGGGTTGGGTTAACAAAATAAATTAGATGTGCAAGAGTTATTATGGAATAATATAGTATGAGCTCTGTTTCGACATCCACAAGGAGAGCACATAAGCTGAATGGCAAAGATAAAGCGCTCTATTAGTCTCAAGATGGTTTGTGTTTGATCTAGATGCATCAACTGTTGACTGCAGCATCGCATCATGGTTGATAATAGGAAGAGATTTTAAACTCATTTTGAAGCTGAGTGTTTTCTTATACCGCACATTTTAATTTTATTCATGAGAAATATCTAAATGAGCAGGAACCATGGTTATCACGGCGTCGCCTAGTCGCCGCCTAGGCGTCCGGTCGCCGGCGGCTGCCCGCCATGGCCGGTCGCCTCGCCTGGCCCGGAAAGGAGGGCGCGGGAGAAGGAATACCTGACGCATGCAGAGAGGGCAAGGGAGCTCCGCCGCTTCGCCGCCAACTCCACCGCTTGCTCTGCGTCGCCGCTGCTCGGAGTCGCCAGATCTGGGAGTCGCCGAACCCAGGCGGCGCTCGGGGGGAGAGGGGAGTGGCGCCGAATGGATCGGGGGGAGGGACGGAGCGAGAGGGAGTGGAGGAGCGGCGGCGACGAATGGATTGGATGGGGAGAGAGGGAGGGGAGGGAGTGGAGGGCGGCAGCGCTGATGTATCGGGTGGGGAGAGAGGGAGAGAGGAAGAGAGGGAGAGGGGGATGGGCCGGCTCGGCGGCTGGGCTGAGAGGAAGATAGGGATTTTGGGCCGGCTGGGCTGAATTTGAGAGAAATACAGGTTTTAAATGACTTTTATTTGTCGCCTAATCCTCGCCTAGGCGTCCAGGCGCCCCGGAGGCGACTCGCCTCGCCGGGGCGCCGTGATAACCATGGCAGGAACGAGTATCTCCAGATGAGTTTCTCTAGAGGTATTATGTGTTATACTCTGCTAACAAATTGCATGAATGACCTCTTCTGCTATGATTAATTGGTAGGAAAGTGCTCACCTTGAATTAAAATGCAGCAAGTGGAAGAAAATTACGAATATACGGGATCCTTGTTTCTTGCTCAGAAGAAATTTTGGCATTTATCCAATCAACTAGACTGCCAGAAAATCATCAAACTTCTTCCGAAGCAAGCTCCTCTATTCATAATGCTATTTCCCAAGTATATGACATTGTCATCAAGGTAATTATTATGTCAAAAGTACATGTTCTTTCTCAGCTATGCAACTTGCACTGGCTACGCATTTCAAGGGTGGAAATGCACTGGTACAACAGTAGATGATATGCTTATATTTCTATTTATCTGCTTTGTACCAGGAGTGGTTTAAGACTTGCTTTCAGCGGTTAAGATGTCCTAAATTGCTTAAAGATATCAATGGAACATCTGGATAGGGGGCATCACTCTTAATTTGTCCTTTCATGTTGCCCTTCTAATCAACTCATTGTAGTTGAAAGAATCTCATATTATCAGCCACTCATAGATTTTTAATGACCGGGAAGCTTGTCATTGATGCAGATCCTAAACTGGGTAGCAACACAATTAAATCACGATTACTTGTCTTTATTCACAAGCTGGAGTAATGTAGAAGGACCAACTGATATTATTTGTGTTTCAACTAAAACATCACTCACTGTTAGTTCCATTCTGTTGTCACTATGGTTATCTAGAAAATTTTCGTACCTGCCGTTTTACTTCCACGTTTCCATACCACAATTTCAGTAATGAATATATGAATGTGCGAATGCCTTTTAGATGCAAATGTAGTGCCTTGTCAATGCTCCATCTTTGGAAATTTGGCCTTGAGTCAAAAGCGTAAACTTCCTATGTGGTTAAATCTGTGAAGCATAATGGCTTATTTGCAAAATTTTCACCATACATAATTTTACGTCTCTAGGGAATAGCTCTTATTCTTTTCTGTCGATTCATTTTTTTTATTATTGCTGCAAATCATGATAACAGGAATGTGATACTGATACTGGTATAGTTGTCTTTGTCTGGCACTCTGGCGAAATAAGGGGATCAATCAATGTTCAGAACAATTACTCATGTCTATACGATGCTCTAACCTTCTACTTATCAGTAATACTTATATTTAAGCCTAGCCATGTTTTTTACTGTTTCTATACAAAGTTAGCTAGCAAATTTGATTACAATTGTTTAAATCTAATGCAGGGTAGCACTAAAGCGCTTACTTTCCCTATTTAGTACCTTTCTAAATCCAGAAGAAATGCGATTTAGTTTGCCATACTTACATTTTGCTACAATTAATTTGTAAATCTGTTGATTTGCCCCTTTTAATTGTCATAACAGTCTGGGAGTACCGCTGCAACAGTGCCAAGCCAGTCGCCTGCTGCCCTGCGCCTAGGCCCCAGTGGCTGCGTAGGGAAGGATGCCAAAGATAGGAGAAGAACGGGTAGTTTATGTCGTAACAATGGCAAATACCAAACAAATGCTTGTCTTTTGGGATGGCGTCTTGAATATATTTTTATTCATGCGGCCAAATTATTATGTTACATCTGAAAAAATAAATGTTCTTCAAACTGAAGAGACTTAGGGAAGTGGCTCTCCAAGCAAGCTTCTGTTCACACTTATTTTTCATAGATATTTATTCATGTTGCAACAATCTTGAAGATAATGTTCATCTTGACGTGAGAAGGCCTGTGTTGAGGAGATAACACAGTTTCATAGAAGTTGAAGGGATGGAATCCATGGCGTGGTCTAGGCAATGCAGGGGTGGATCGACATGCTGGGGCAATATGGTTTTTTAAGCCGTAGCAACGCACGGGCATTTAGCTAGTAAGTAGTGGAAATACAAGCTCATAACAAAAAAACATGTGCTAGAAGAAAATAAAGTTAAAGATGCTTCTTTCCCATGTGACGCAGATAGACGAGATACTAGGAAGCATGGCAAGCATATAAATTGCATTAGGAGAAATGCACATCCTCATCCCATCACTTTTACATAAAATTATAACTTCCAACCTAACATCAGTATATCATTGTTCGCTCTGTTCCTACATAGATGTTATTTTAGAATTTGTGCAACTTTGACAAATAATATACACAAATGTATTAAGATCTGTCTCATGGAAATGATATTAGTATATTTGCAATAAAAAATACTTCCATATCATTATATCTTATTAAATTTTCACTAACATATAGTTGGAAAGAATCAATGATCAAAGCTGTGTTGGAGACTGTGTCGATGTCCAGAGGGAGTAAGTAACCATAGGAGCAAAAAAACAGTCCAAACCTCTCCTGGATGAAGGCCAAGGTGCTCTGCCCACAGAGAAAGACGTAGGCTACGAGAAAATTTCCCAGCTTCCCAAGGTCTTCCATCCATTTTGGAATTAACAACTTCTTTATCTTCAATGACCACAGCAATCTAGAAGGTCACAGGAAAAAATGACATCATAGTCAACTTCCAGCACCAACACATTACATAATTATAAGCAATTTGCTGTTGACTTACGTACAATTAAAAGTAAAGAAAATACTTCTTGTGAACGAAAATATAATACTCAAGTTAGAGCTACTTTCAAAGTAACAGGAAGCTGAAATGAAGTATAATTTCAAATCGAGCATCTGTTCTAAACTGAAGAACCAGGATTGTTCTATTGACTACATTTGACCTTATAAAACAGGAGCAGCATACCAACATACAGTGGACCAGAGAAAAAGAATCTGAGGAACTCGATACCTCGGAATCCCTTGATCCAAGCAAGCTTCTATCATTTATGTTAGCTGAGCCAATCAATGTAATGCGGTCATCAATTATCATCAACTTGCTGTGTACATAAATCTGCAATGCAGATGTTGTTAATATGGGTGTCTTGAATATTTATTAGATGCTAGTTCTGCGAAAGATCAGTAAGAAAGCATCATAGCAATCAGCATTACATCAACATGTCTTTTATATCTTAAATTTATGAAAATCAAATGGCCAAGAGTCTAGTCCCTACAGGGAAACAAAACATGCTCCAAAACTGGTTAAGTGTCGGGACTCGAATATACAAACCCGGACCCTCTGTGTATACCGCACTAGTCTAGGATTACGCTAGTGCACACAGGCTCAACATATTTGAATATCACAATCATACACAGCGGAATCATAATAAAATACTTCATTTATAGATAAAACCTGTTGTTTGACCTTACGGTTGACTTTACATGACTATGCCTCTCAAGGCTAAACTTGTGAATAACAAACTAAATTGCAATGAAATGAAAACATAGATAAACCCCTCAGTATACCATAAGCAACTGACAAAACGCGCACCCTAGATATTCGCCTCCTCCTGATACTCCTCTTCAAGAGCGGGTGTAGACTCTTCCTCAACTGATGATGTTGGCAAGGGTGAGTGCATAAAGCACCCAATAAGTTGCACGCAGAATGCAAGTCTAGCATAACTATATGCAAAGCTTATTCCAATAGAATGGCTGATATTTCAACACTGAAGGGTTATAACCACCACAATAGAGCCCCCCTCTTGTGCCATGTGAGTTGATCTGTATAACCGAGGACTCACACCACCACTAGTAGTACCAAAAGTTAAGACATTACAAATTAATCAGCTAGATCCGTCCCATTTCAAACATGTGATTGCATGTTTGACTCAAGTCAAATGCTTGCAAGGTTAAGTCCTTAGGTTGATTGAGGCAAGACTTCCACAATCCCTCTGCCTTTCTGACCCATCTTGGCATACTGCCTCTTGCCACTTCTCCTAATCTGAATTATTTACCACCCCAGTTGATTACCATGCACCACGTGCCATCAACAAGTCAACATCGTTACGTGACAACCTTGTCACTACAACTCAACATCATCATGTGACAACACCCGACATACCTTTCATAAACACGTTCCATATTCCATTAGCCAAGATTCATTTTTGATATTTCCAAAAGACATGAGTTATACGTGGCATGGCTAAGCATACTAAGCACGGTCTAACCAACCCATGTTGGCATCTAATAGCAGCCAACTATAATAATCCATCCTAGGGTGACAAATAATCATGGCATACAAATGACAAGGTAGGGTATAATCCAGTTGGGTAGATCATCTAGATCCCAAACTAATTTGGAACAGTTCTACACATTAAATATCATGCAGTAGATTGAATCAATATAGTATTTAGTAAAACTGGGTTCAACATGATTAAAGCACAACTTGCCTTAGAAAAGTTCTTGATCTTACTATGGACCTTTGTCTTGGGTCAGCAATTCTCCCTCAGACGCTCCGAGCACTTCAACGTCTACGCGCAACGAGGGAAAACACCAAATAAATACCAAAACAGAGAGCAAACAATCTCCAAAAATAAATAAAATTCAGCATTAAATAGATCTCAATTTTACAAAAATTTTAGAAATTTGAATCGCCTCAATCAAAGCTCGTATTAGGAAGAACGGGCTCTCAAAATATTCGAAGAAAAGATAAATCAGAAAAATAGAAAAAAACATTTTCCCAAATTATTTTTATACTGGAAATTCTATTTATTGCGTCATTGCTGACGTCAGCCATCAAATAAATTAATCTAGAATTTCCTTGGGCTGACACGTGGGCCTGGTCCATGGACCGAGTCCACGAAATTCGCTTGAACTACGGTAGACTAGGTCTACCAAATCCAAGTGCTGACATGTGGGCCCGAGCTACTGACACGAGCGCTGACCGAGCATCCACGCCAACAGAAAAGTTGATGTGGCCATGACGTTGCGGCTTGCGTGGCAACACGTGTCAAGCGTAGAACACGCCAACTCAGCCAGTAGGCTTCAAACCCTAGGGTCGTCGGCAGCAAGAACAGTGGGTACCCCCAGAAAGAGCTCGTCGAGGCGAACCAGATGACACGGTTCTTCTCCCTTTCGGTGACCTGGAGCAGTGACGGCAATGATTACAAACGGCGGCGCTCGGGTCCGACGGAGGCGCGGTGATTCGTTGTTCTCCCACGAAGCCAACGCACGCACGGAAAGATCAACCCACGGCAAAGTCAATGGAGTTGGTCCCATGCCCTAAGACCCGCGGACGGCGGTGAATAGCCGACAGAAAGATCACGACGGCATAAGGCGAAAACCTCGAATTGCGGCCACGAGGAGACGAGATCCTATCGACTTTGCTAGGGCTTGACTTCTCAATGAAACGGCAGTGCCGATGCTTGTCTTATAAAACGGTAGGAGTCCAAGCTCCGTCCGGCATGGACTCCGCATCCATAGCGATGTAGCTGGCCGAGTAAAGACCCAAACGGAGAGGATGACCACATGCAGTACACGTGTCAAGATCAACGGTGAGATACATGGCAACGTGACTCAATCCGAGCCACACCCAACATCCAACGGATGCAACACCCTAGGGTTTCTTTATCGCGTTTACCGTCCGATCGATCAAACGGCAAGGAACGCGGATTCGCAGCACACGCTTTGGTTTGGGCCGGACTGGCCGCACAGTATTAGGCCAAGCCAAGATTACGACCCAATGTTCAGAGACTTTAAAAAGCTTTTTACAATTTAATTTAAACCCAAAAAATAAACTAATGCAAACAAAATAGCAAACGTATCAAAAAAATTCCATAAAAATTTTGAAAAATATTTTGAGACATTTGGAACTCAAATAAAATATTTTTGTCAAAAGTTTATTTAAACTTTCCAAGCTTTTAATTACTTTTCATATTGAATCTATTTCAAAAATAATAAATAAATCCAAATAAATTCCAGAAAATCCATAAAATGCACAAATAACATATTAAATCAATAAAAAGTGAAAGTTGGGATGTTACGGTAAGGCTCACTTTACCTGATTGGTGACCAAGGGACCTTCATCACATAGTCTACCATGTGCCCTAAGACCATAAAAGGAGATATAATCATGTGCTTTAGGACCAATCACATCATATAGATTCTGAAGTATCGAATTAGGGCCTCTATAGATAGTTCGGTATTGCCAGTGCATAATTGCTCTCACAGATGCAGCTCCACTGTCATCAATGCCTCCCTGTGATAAGATTACGTAAGTAATCAAGCATCACAATATTCCGAATTGCTATAGCAGGCTTAGCGCAAATTACCTGAAAACCAGGGAAAAGTGGTATGATGATAATGGCCTTAAAGCGCTTTTTCTCTCTCTCTGCTCGAAGTATACGCCTGTACAAAGCTTCCAATACACGGTTTTTAATCGTGTCATCTCCTGAAAGGCCTGATATGAAAAATTGATTCTGCAAAAGGCCACCCAAAAGGATGTTTAGACAATTTTCTGGTATAGTCTCACACTCTCATGGATAGTTAATTACATGCTTAAAATGCATGTGAAAAAAGTGATAATTTGTTATGCGAAAGAAACTGAAACATCTAATTCGTTCTGAAATAAATCACCAGAAATGCTGCAAAATAAGAAAGTGACAAGAACATATGGTGAACATAACTTTCAGATCATTATATAAGTAAAGCTTACTAACATTTAGAAACTGAATTTAGATATTCAAACAAAGAATGCCAACCTCAATGTATACAAAGTGTTCTGCTTTTTCAATTAGAGAAAAGTAGGCATTGTGGATGCTTCCTTCAATTTGAGTGGTTCCAGCTGACCACTGACCAACACTTCTAACAACCTGAGCCAAAAGATAGTTCATTAATTACTTGGAATTATTTAATGCAATATATATACATGTATTCTAATGCTGATATACAAGTATGTCTGAAACTACAACAGGGCTGTATCTTATCACTTGTGTAAGCCCTTCTCAATAAATGGTAAGCATGTAGAGATAAAGACTTCTCAAATTCAAGTTTATCTAGTAACTTTACTAAATTGAAGGAAATATATGCCATGCGAATAGATATTTACTCACTCAAAGTTTATTTGTAGCTGCTAGTCGATTTGCATACAGGTTAAATATGCAAATAACCACTTTATACTTTATTACACAATGAACAGCCGACATTACCAAGAAATGAAGAAACAGTTATAAGTTTCTCCATAAGCCTCAACTCCTCTAGCCAAAACTAGATAAGAATTACACAGTTTCTTGTGTGCTAAACTAATAAACTGAGACCAAATAGCATTGAGACACTGCTAAGAAGTTTGACAGACAGCCCTGACTCAGATACACATACAAAAGTAGTAGTATTTCAATTTCTTTTTTCTGGTCTTTTTCAATCAGATTCCACTCGGTGTAACTTGGACATGGACATGGGAGTCAGAATCCGAGTCAGATTCGGCAAAATTATTTGGACACAGATATGCTACTCGGAATCAGACACGGGTGTTGGAATCCGACTCAGATTCATGGTGTCCGATTCGGCAAATTTTTTTGGACACGGGTGTCCAAGTAACACTGATTCCACTACATGCAATTTTGTATCAGTTTCCCCTTTTGAACGGGATCACAGCCCTACAGCCCTTAGTTTTGAGTTGCAGATTCCGCTAACTACACTAACAAATGGGTGGCAGGATGGTATTTTGGGAGCCGCTCTGTCATGGCATCCATAAGGAGTTTTGCTATCCTTTGAGATGTCTCTCTTTCCTTTCCTTGCCACTGTCTGCCCCCCCCCCCCCCCCCCGGGCCCGAGGTCCTGGACCTCACCCTCCAGCCAATACAACTACCTGTTGTGTTCCCTACTTCCTTCTCCCGGCAACATGACATGCTCACAAATTCACAATGCACTGAAGTTAATAAAATGGAAATACCACAGCTAAGGGGAGAAAGCAATTATTATGACCTTACTTTATAGCCATTTTGTCTACTTAGAATGTGTGTCCAAACATCCTTGCGTTAGTACGACACCTGTTGGTAAGACCCTAAAACCTAATAGCACTGTGGTTGAACTCATAATTGAAATAAAATCATTCAGTTACTTGTCAAGTTTGCCCCTTTCTACAGCATTCGTGTTATATCTGTTACAGTAAGTTGTCAATTTATTTGTTTCTTAATGGATTACTGTTTTATCAACAATGTAATTGTGAACAACTCCAAACTACCTATAAACCACAATCGTTAGACAGCAAAACATGTGATTTGTGAAGCATATGTATACCACTAAATAACAGAAAGTTGGCATCAGATAATTCCTAGTCCGTGGATCCTCATTCTTCAGCATCAATAAATTAATTCGAAATGTACTGCTTAGTACCAAAATACTGACCTGACAACGACAAGTTGCCCTTGGACCAACTTGTCCAATGCCAAGTACTGAAGCAACTTGGTCTCCTCGCTCCTGCATCTCCCACCATTTCTTATCCATGTGATGCCTATCTTCTTTCGATGAATCAATACGTCTAATAGGCGCAGACACAATGGAACTGGCATTGTCTACAAAACCTCTCATAGGTAAATCCTGATGAGAAGCATCCAACTTTGCCTTCCGGTTGAGCAAAGGTTGATTAAAGCTCATTTTATTTAGGTGATCTGCATGGTTAATGTCTAAACCAGTCACCATTAAATCTCCATCGGGCAATGCCTGAGGTTCAAGCTCTTGAGGTAAAAGCAATGGAACATCCTGACATGATGCCCGCGATGCCAAGGAGGCTGGCCTTTTAACAACAACATCCTTATCATGATTTTGTTTATCCTCAGCCTCACCATTTGTTTCTTTGCTTCTGCCCTTGTAATGAGGAATTACCATGTGGTGATGAGGCATCAGTAAGGGAATTGCTTGCTCATTTGGAGCTTTATTCCTCTGGGAAAAAAACAACAGTAAATTTACGACAATGAAGGGAAAAACGCTTCTATGATGAGTATACCAATAGAGCGAACTAACCTTTGCATTATTCCAGCGCTGAACAAAATGCCTTGCTACATCACGACAGGGTGGACCATAGAGAGCACACTGAACATCATGCCAGGGCATACGAGGATATTTAGCACGGTCTAGCTCATCTTTCATTGTGTCCTCCCAAGAATTTGGCTCAGATTCCCTTATGTACGGATAAAATTTACGTAAACTTACAAACTGAAGAGTCACTTGGGAACTTTATCCTAATCTAAAGCTATGATAAGGATGAAAGACAACATCATAGTTACCTCGGGTTGTAATAGTCCTTCCCTGGCCATATAACAGATGGAAAATCTGCAACTTTGTGTTCAGGACTATCGTAACGACCAAAGCACAGATCAAGACCTCCAATATAGCATACTTGATTATCGACAATCACAATTTTCTCATGGTGCGACCTTAAAGTCAATATAAAGAGTTCGATTGTCAAAATTAAATAATCTTTTGATGTGCATGGGGAAAAAACAAAAAAAAATCCTTCATACCACAAGTATACACCACTTGAGAGATGATCCGGGTAACGCAGAACTTTGACATTTTCATGAATGTTAAGTAGCCTTTGTTTACCGTACAAGCTGTTGATTTTCAATGCAAGAGCAACTTCCTTGTACAAAAGAATGTAAATCTGCAATAAAGCACAGTTCAAAGTTAACAGTTAGTAACTATCGATCTCTATCAACAATCTCATATTACTTCATGCTATTCTTTTACTTCATATAGTCAACTTAACATCTTAAAATAGTATAGGAAAATGTAAATATGCAAAGAAAAAATTGACACAATTCACATTTCTGAGTTTAACATTCAACTGAAGTGCATAAGTTAAAATGAAGACTGATATGTCATGACAGAAAACCTATGCTCCATGTCTTGAATAGGATATACTCATCTCTAAATATAAGTCGTTTTTTTTTTACTTTTCACAGTCCCCAATGAAGTCTTTGACTATGTTTTTATATCATAAAATAATGGTAAAAATAATTAAAAATATATATTATGAAAGCATTTTTTAAGGCAAATATAATAGCATTATTTTCATGTGGTCAATCCATATACTTTTGTATATATTAGTGGACAAAGTTTCAAAATATTGACTGCATGGATCCCACAATGACCTGACAAAGGGAGTAATAAAATCAGCACCATACACAGATCTGTCATCTATTATTGGGGAAATTATAAAAACAAGGGAGCTTTCAAATAAATCCACCCTAAAGAACACACAAAAAAGCTATTTTTCATCATAACTCATAAGCACCCCAAGCATTGTATGGCTTCAAAAACACCCCTACTGTTAGTTTCATGTTATATTGGACAGGCACACATTAAGAAATTTTTCAAAGTTCAATAACTAAAAGCATCCATCATTGACATATGGAACTGTAAAAGAATGGTTACTATTCCCTCCATTCTTGAATATATGTCATTCTAGCTTTCAAATTTTGTTCCTAAATACATGTCATTCTACAATTTCGAGACAACTTTTGACTGTTTTTTTCCTTTGCATAGCCCTACCATTAATTATCTCCAATGTTATTTATTACTATGGAATAAAGTAACACACATTATCCAAGAGCAATAAGTGAGCTAATGAAGGAGGGTGATTTGGTCATTTCTACACGTGCCTTGTTGAAGTGTAAAATCCTAAAATGTCATCTATTGAGGAACGGAGGGAGTAATATCTAATATAGGCAGGAACAGTCAAATCATGTTTTGCAAAATCCTATTGTCCTATGGATTGTGAAATCCTCTTCTATAGTTTCAACCTCAAAGGCATCGAGCACCTCATCGCTTGCAGCATATGCAAAGCGAGGATGAGAACATGTGGGAAGCGAAGAGGCTAGAATGCAGGGTGCTTTGAAACACTGGCTAACCTTCTTTTTTTTGTTTGTTGTTTGGGGGCTTGTATTTTCCTCTTTCATTTTTGACCTTGTGTGGTCAGACTTAAAACCCTTAAAATACTAGAAAAGCAAGCCATCTTCAGATGCTTGGAGGATGAGTGAATCAGCATATCTGCAAAAGGTGTGTGATGCAAACATCTACAACTCAAAACTAGAAGTAGGCCAAGTGACAAGGTTTGCTTGATAGTTCAAACACAACACACTTCATATAACAGGTTCTTGGCTTTTTCTTTTTTGTTAGCAATTACAATACCTGCACACCCTGCTTAGCTCTTGCTTCCAGTAGAGCATCAAGCCTAGATGACCCGTGATGCTGGAATGGGCGTCGGAGATACAATTCTGGGCACAGCCACCAGTCAGTAATAAATATCTGCATCAAACTTTCAATCATCTTATGCAATCTGAGATATTTTAACCTCCAGAACTGTTTAAAAAACTACAAAAGCTAACCTCTGAATTAACATGCTCAATGGAGGAAGCAATTGCTTCAAATGCAGCTTGCCCGTCAATAAACCATTGTACCATACTCCCATCTTCCAACAGACCCCTTGGTGGTGCAAATGAACCAAAACGATGAGGATAACACCAGCCCTCTGGAGGTTGTCGAGCAGCATTTATTGCAGTAACCCAATCTTTAACCTTAGAAGAACTTCTTGTTCGTAACTTTATCGTCCGGCCACCAGAAGACACCTTTCTCCGATGAATAGCACTAAGAGATTCAGACTCAACAGAAAAGAAAAAAAAAGGCTAATGCTGTATCAAAATTGTACTACCAAGTTGATTGGCTCAAAGAGAAACCAAGGTATACTGCCTGAAAGATGGCTGGGCGGCTGCAGTTTGATTGGGATGAGGGAATATAAGTGAGGGAGAAGACTTAGATGATAAAAGAATATTTAATTCTTCTTGCTTAAATTAACTCCACTTATATAGATGTGAGGCCGGCCCCTAACAATCAAATCACTAAGAATATCAAGCCTAACAATCAACCCTTATCTCCTAATTGAAAGGAACAAACCTCACAAGTAACAACCCAAATTAACCTAAATTAACTTGATAACTGCATCACGGCTGCTTGACCTGATCTCATGCCTCCTGATCATATGCTTACTGCTGTTATACACTAGCTCCTTGGGCCCATAGGGCTGGCCCACCATCCTTGTTCAAACTAACGTGCACATGACACAAGATCAACAGCTATTAAGAGTTTGTGTACTTTTCAGATTGTTACTCTCAGACTTCATGGTACAGGAATCTTAATAAATACTTGTTAGTTGTAGCATCTTGATACATGAAAGTTGGTTGCTGAATCTTGTTAGATAATAAACTATTAGTGTCAGTTGTATCCATTGTGGTGGCTTTTCAGAAATCAGAAGCACTAATATTTTTCTTGTAACATCCCATTTTCGGTTCTTTTGTTAAAAATTAATTTAAATTAATTAATTCAAAGATTTGGATTTTCCGGGAGTTTTAATTAACCTGGCATTCCTTTTTATCCAAAAATGGAATTTATTCAATTCGCGTCCGGAAATTCCATTTTCATCCGGATATCCAAAATTCATATCCAATTCCAGAATTCTCTAAAAATTCCGAAACCAATTTTGTTATGTTACAAATATTCCATAGTATTTTTTAGAATTTTTCCAAGATTTTTAGAGCCTTCTTGCTATTTTATCCTTCGCGCTTTATTCTCAGCACTATTCATTTGGCCCACATGTCAGAGCTACAGTAGCATCTTCAACCTCTAGCCAGTGCATTCACGAAATCCTTCCTCTCTTCAAAGCTTTGGAAAAAATTTCATAACTTCTTCATTTCCGCATCAAATCAAGTGAGAATTGAACCGTTGCGACCGCATTGATGCAAGGATTCAATCCCCGGCCGTTGCTCTCACCCATTAAAGCCGGATTTGGCGCAGTAAGCGATTAAGTCCAATTCATTGCTCACTTAATTTCTCGGCCGTTTCTCAATCTTTTCGCGTGCTTCCACTTCCTATAGATGCGTCTCACCTTCCTCTATGTTGTGCTCACCATTTCCCTTTGTTTCCTCAAACTTTTCCTCTCCAAAACTCGCGAAAACGGCAGCCTAACATCGACCAAAGACACTGGGAGCCAACTTTTGATCCGGTGAGCCAAATCAAATTCCGTTCGTGTCATTTTTTGCATCTTGTCGCAAACATCAAAAGCCCTCAAGAAAATTTGGGTTTCATTACAGGACGGCGACGAATTTCACATTTGAACACCGTCGGCCTAACCGTCTTCGCGGCGTCGATTTGTCGTCTCCGGTAAGCCTCTTCGAAATCCAATTACACCGTTGGATTCGTGGCGTCGATCTCTATGTGATGTTCACCTTATTTTCCCCATTCCGCTAGCCAACCGCCCCCTGGTCCTCTCTCCCCATGCGCCATGAAGAAGGGTAGAGAGTTGCACTCTCTGTTATTCGCATGAACCGAATCGAGTGATTCAAATTTCTAAATTCATCTAAATTCAAGTTCTTTCTGTCAGTACTAATTTTATAATTTTTAGATTTTATTTGTTTTATTTTATTTATTGGTCACTCCGTTTTGCGCGTAGTCGAAGAAGCTGTTGCCGTCGCCGAAGAAAGTGCCGATCTGTCAAGCAACCCTTCTCTCCTCATCAACGAAGGCAAGTCTCCTTGACGCATGTTGCTCCCATGTTTATAAATGCTTTACAATGTTTAACAATTTGCATCGCTATTTATTTAAAAGATGATGTTAAATTTAGGTTGGTAGTTAATCCCAATTGTTATTACCACCTTGGTATTGAAATCCTTGACTGTTGTAACCCTAGGTTGCTGTGATATGTCATAATAATAATAATATGTTATGATATATTTTGTTTAGTGCGCTAGATGTGCTTAAATGCAAAGTCGATCAAATACTATGGATGGGTTACTTTGAAACTGTGAAAAATTATGAATTTGAAAAGTTGTGGCAATATGTATGCCGCTGTATTTGCAAAATAAAAATGAAAATAATTTAGACTTGGGCAAATCGGTTTGTCTGGCGGGTGCAGATGGAGCACTGGTTTTTGTTGTGTTTGTGCCGCCCAAGTCAATTAAGGACCGACGTTTGTGATTGTCTATTCTAAGCACAACCGTACAACCACATCTAAATGGGTACGACCTAGCTGAATAATTTGTAATAATTTAACTTACTCGCCAGATGGTGGAATGTGGGTGCCAGATGGAGGCAAGTTTGTTTTTCCCACACGGCGCAAGAGGGGGCTTCTGTACTGGGTAGATGGAACCCTAACAAAGAAGTGAAACCTCGCCAGTGGAGTCGAGTTAGATTATTGCATTGTAAAAGCCTTGTCATGATCTCTCTGCCAACACACCAAAGGAAGTGTGCTTATTGCGCATGGCAGCAAGAGACGATCATGTCTTGTGAGTAAAGCTGTACACCTCTGCAGAGTGTAAAACTATTCGAATAGCCGTGCATACGGTCAAGGGCAAGCAAAGAATGCTTTCATATTGGAGGACTTTGTTTTTGGTTTTAAAAACTGATGTTTTGGGATCTGGGAGTGGTTAGAACTTCCGGATGTATTTCTGGTGGTTAGAACCAGTCAGGTGGTTGGAACCTGTTTTGAATCATGACGGTTAGAGTCATGTGATAGTTAAACAAGATCTTTTAAAATGGGCGGATAGAGCCTGTATACTAGTGTGGGTGGTTGGAACCTTCACTAGAGTTATAGATAATTTCAATTGTACAAATAATTGTTAAAATTGCTTTGTGAAAATTATTATTAATAATGTTTGTTAAATCTGGCTTTGTGCAAAAGAACCATATTAAGCCATCTTTGGAAGGCCTTGCATCTTGCATATTTCCCCGACTTGCTGAGTACGTTTGTACTCATATGCTACAATAAATTCTTTCGTCAGAAGCTTTCCAAGATGCTACGAATGGTGAGTTCTACGATGTGGAGTACGATGAAGACAATCCAGAGAGCTAGGCGCACGTTTCTTTTCAGTCGACTGCCTGTGATGTTTATTAGCTTTACCATTTTGCTTCTTATTTCCACTGCTGTAAACTTAAGGTCATGTGATTTGGTTTTGTAATAATGGCTTTTCGGCCAGTACTCAGTATTTATCTTTTCAATTCGTACTTTTCGGTTATGATTCATCACTGTGAACTGTGTGTACTAGTGTTGATCTGGGACTAGTACAGAAATACACAGGGAATTCTGAATAGCAAATCCGGGGTCTCACATTTCTAGAGTAACAAGTATCCATTGCAGTACCTTTTCAGAAGCTCTTACATTTTCTACTTTTGGATCAAATAATTAGTTGATAGCACCTTTTTCAGAGCCATAAGAGCAAAATCTTACTACAATCTATTAAAGATTCTTGTAGCTAACTAGATAACTACAACCACCAGAAACTGGCCTTAACATTATCACATGATAATTTCGTCAACTCTTTCTAAGTTTTAGCACCAACTTCTAGGGTACTAGAAGATGTCTAGACAGGCTTGAGATTATAGAACGAATCAAACTTGATGTGTCTGAGACCAGGTCCTTTTGGACTTATACCCTAGTAAAGTTGCTTCAGGTCTAAGCTTAGAAAGGTAGAATGGTAAAATGCAGTGATTTAAGGTACAATAAACTTTATAACATTTATGAGTCTTGCATGTCAAAAAAGATGCTAACGGAATACAGTAAATTTAAAAATGGAAAAGGTACCTGGAATCCAAAATGCAATGGGTTGCGTTCTTTGATCTCTTTTGCTAGACAGATTTGGCCTTCCCCATTTATATCCATATGTGGCAATGCATCAAAAATAATGACATCTAAAAGCTTTGGGTCAAAAGGATCTTTGAGTAAAGCCAAGAATCCAGGCTTCAGAACAACCCAAACCTATTGAAACAAAAAATTCAATTGAACAGTCCAATACAATGACAACAAAATAGCAAAACACAAAACTGAACTACAAAAATCTTCTCGATACCTTTTGCCAGTTGCTCTTGCAACAGCTAAACAGTCCACATGAACAACATTTCTCTTTATGGTCCTTCCGAATTTTTGGCAAGTGCCCAATTGAAACATAGTCTTCTTTTAGCTTAGGCCCGTACTCAGGTAAAAATGACAAACATGATACCTCCGAAAATTTGCAAACCTGTATTTTTGAAAGATGGTTCACTCTCGGATATAAAACAAAGCAGATGCCAGACGGGTTATTCTAATTGACATTTTAATGCTTGATTACTGGTGGAACTAATATAACGAAATGTACAAAGCCTTTGGTACCTCCCGTGAGTTGACAATATCCAAGTTCCCAAAGAAATGGTTCAGATATTCTTGCATGGCAACTTTTGCTCGATCAGAAAAAGAGTGTTGTCGTCCAATAGCTGGTCGAATTACGGGCAAAACAGCACTTGAAGGAACATTTCTGCCACAACAGGTTTAATGTCTTGCTTACTGCATGCATGGGATAACATATGGAGACTCAACTGCTCTAAATCAACATTTGTGATGTGATAAAGCATAACTATGTCCATACATCACTCGCTAACGCATCATTAATATATAAACATGTTTACCTATTTCTGATAGAGTTTTCATCAGATTGCGAAGGAACATTCACATCGTCTGCTTCATCCTCATCATGTACAACTGCCATATGATCCCCAATTCCCAAATTTTGGAGCCATTCTTTGACCTTCAATCACAGTATATAGAAGTCAGCTCAGTACTCTAGGCTTAAATTAGACTATTTCCAATCATACTGACATTTATCCAAGTGCTAATTGATTAAAAATGGCACAATTCCATAAAAGAGAGGAAGATTAAGGTGTGTGAGTCCAAAATAAAATGTGTCTCAAGACTTAATAACTAGAACCTCCTTGTTTGCGGCATTATATTAGACAACTTGACAACACAAAACCTGATTAACTGTTACCTACAAAAAAACTTATTAAATGAAAAACAAATAGGCCTGTATGGGTCCACTAAGTCAGCTATGAGTCATAGAAAGTAAACCCTTTTGTGATCTGTTATCTACTACAGTAAAAAATGCCAAATTCAAATTGTTTCCTCTTTTTCTTAGCTGGCACAACTGACCTCAACCCTCTGTTCTCTTGATGAAAAATCAGGAACTGTGCAATAATCCAGACACACTAATCCATTTGACTGTTGGATATAACGGCTCTCCTTCTATCTTCCCTCATATTTTGACCCATATGTTTATTCCTCCTCCACTTATTACCACTTATTTCATATGAATGCTATTATCACTTGTACAAAATTTAATGGGAAGTATATATTGAAGTCTAGTTTTAAAAAGTTTTCGTGAATCATGATGGTATAACCAACCTGTTCCTGTTTCTCATGGAATTCTTCAAGAAATTCACGTCTCTTCAATGCAAAGTGTAGATAGAGAACCTGCGAAGCTTTCTTGTATAGACGCCACCTAAACTGGTAGAAATAGTGAACATTATTCAGTGCACATATAACATATTTGTATTTAATGGAAATAATAACACCACAAAAGGAAAAAGGAGGAAATAGGCACTGTTAGAAGTATATTTGTATAGGGTGTTTTCTGCTATTTGTACATGTCTTATATATGGCCTTGAGACCCATGGAATTGGTATGCCCATTCCAACATGGTATTAGAGCCATGGTCTCCTGACCTTAGCTCAGGCACTGTTGCCGCCGTCGCCTAAGCCTGCTCCGCTCCTCTCTCTCGCGCGCGCATGCGCCGCCCCTGCCGCTCTCTTGTGCCTTCCTCCCCTGCTCCTCTCTCACGCACACGCCGTTGCCCCATCCTCTACCGGATCCAGTGTCGCCATGCCTAGATCCGGGGTCCTGAGGTCGCCACCGCCCCGTTCTCCGCTGCCGGATCCAGCGCAGCCATGCCCGGATCCGGGGTACTGACGACACCACCACTACCCTGTTCTTTGCTACCATCAGCTCCACTCTGGCTCACACTGCTGCCGCCGCCGGCATCAGTTCCTCCCAAGCCGGGATCTGCTAAGAGTTGATGGCCGCTGCCAACTCCTGTCTCCGTTCCACTCACGAAGGTCGTGTTCAATGGCAGGAACTTCCAGGTGTGGTATGTGCACCTGCGGATTTGCCTCAACAGTCAGCGTCTTTGGGAGCACCTCACCGGTGAGCGGAACCTCCCACCTCTATCAACTCCGCCAGCTAGGCCACCTATCGATGTGGGCACTGCTTCGGCTGATCCTAATGCCGTCACTGCATTTGACGATGATGTGGAGATGTAGTAATCTAACCTTCATGCCTATGAGAGGTGGCAAGATGATGAAGCCCATGCCATCACCATCCTCATTGGGGGCATGACAATCGACATCTCTGTGGACTTCACTGAGCTACCATCGTCATGGCTGATGTAGGAGCATGTCCGAGAACAATATCAGCCAAGCAGTAATGCCCTCTACCTCTCTATGGTACACCAGGCACACTCTCTCCTGTAGTTTGACGCCATTGTTGACGACTTCTATCAGCAGGTCACCGCAATATGGCGTTAGCTACTCTTTGGGACCGTATGTCTATTGGACTTGCTCTTGCTATGAAGACTTGTGCTCACTAGGAGACTCATCATCTCTACGACTTCCTGACGTGTCTTACACAAGAGTTCGAGCCAGTTTGTGCTCACCTTCTGGCCTGCTCACCATGTCCGTCCCTAGTAGAGGCACTCACATTTGTTCACTGTAAGGAGACTCGTCTTCGTGGCATGACTCAGCAGCCATCTCCTGTTGTCTCGGCTGCCCGTACCCTCACTGCTCCTATAGCTCCTGTGGCGGTAGCTTCTACTCTTGTGCCTTCCACACTAGTGGCTACTACGAGTGCCTCTACTAGTGGCCTTCACTATACCTGGTGTCAGGAGACGATGCCAGGGCCATACAGGTGGTCGTCCCAGCATGGCTCTACTCAGTCAGGTGCTAGTACTCCTCGCCAGCCAGACACCGCTCGGCAGCTTGTCCCCCTCCTTCAGCGTCTAGTCGTCAGCCCTACCTTAGGCTCTTCGGGTGCTGCCAGTCTTGCCACTCAGTCTCCCACTTCAGATATATCATGTCCTTGGATTATGGACTCTAGTGCTTCCTTCCACATGACACCAGATTCCACTCACCTCACCTCTTTGAGTCCCTCTGTTCTACGTGCTTCCATTCAGACTACAAATGGTACTTCTCTTTTTGTTATTAGTCGAGACACTCTTTCCACTACTAGTTTCCATGTTCCTACAGTTTCCCATGTTCCTAGACTTGTTATGCAGCTCATGTCTATAGGTTAGATTATTGATCATGATTGTCGTATCATTCTTGAGCCTGACTCGTGCTAGTTCAGGACCGCCGCACAGGGATTCTGGATGGTACTGGCCCGCTCCGCCTTGATTCTCAGCGTCTCTGGGAGCTCAACTGGCTTCACCTTCCTTCCACTCTTGCTGCTTCCACCAGTCAGTCGACCACTACTACCACTGCCTTCCCCGCCACCACTTCCATCAGTTTTTCTTAGTGGAATCATTGCTTAGCTCATCTATGTGGCTCACGTCTTTCGTCTTTAGTAGGTAGCAGTGTTCTTGGGTCTTTTAATAGTGATACTTCTTTATCTTGTATGGGTTGCAAGCTTGGCAAGTAGCTCCAGCTCTCTTATGGTTCTAGTGACTCTGTTTATGCGCGCCCTTTTTGATCTGATTCACTCTCATGTATGCGGCCTGGCTCCCTTCATTTCGAAAGAGGGTCATCGATAATATGTGATCTTCATTGATGACTACTCTCGTTATACTTGGATTTATTTTATGTCTTCTCATAGTCAGGTTTTTCATATTTATCAGTCTTTTGCTACTATGGTTCGTACTTAGTTTGACTCAGCCATTCGTGTTTTCCATGTTGATTCTGCTGATGAGTTCCTGTCTATTGCTTTTCATCAATTTCTTTCAAAGCAAAGCACTCTTCCTCAGTACTCCTATCCTGGTGCTCATACTCAGAATGTTGTTTCTGAGCGCAAGCATCGTCACCTTCTTGAGGTTGCCCGCGCTTTGATGCTGGCCTCTTCTGTTCCACCTCACTTTTGGGATAAGGCTATTTCTATTGCCATCTGTCTTGTCAACCAACAGCCCTCCAATGCTCTTCAGGATTTCACTCCAGTTGAGTGTCTCTACTATAGGTTTCGTCAATGCAGTCACCTTCGTGCCTTCGGTTGCATCTACTTTGGTCTTCTCCCACCCTATCAGCGCACAAAGCTGACTGCTCACTCAGTTGAGTGTGTTCCTTGGCTGCAGTGCTGAGCACAAGGGTTATCACTTCTATGACCATGTTGCTCGTTGGATGCGCATTTCACGTGATGTCACCTTCAATGAGTCCTGGCCTTACTATCCTCGTGACACTACTTTGAGTTCAGACATTCACACTGAGTCGATCTCCTTCCTAACATTTCTTGATCCTCAGCCCACTATTCCATTGGCTATGCCTCCGTCTCCTCCACCACCTCCACCGACTTCACCTTTGGCTCCTGCCCCTCCAGCTCCTCTTGCTTCCCTATCGAAGGATTCCACCAGCTCTTTTGTTGAGGTCTCCCCCTTTATCTTCCACTACAATCATTGTCCTCATTCTGATTCTCTTTCCGTCCTTGTTGGGTCCTACTCCGGCATCTCCTTCAAGGTATGCTCTTTGTGATCAGAGTGTGATTCCGCATCATGATCGCCGCGACTTTACAACTTCTGCTACTTCTCGTACTAAGCCTATCTCTTATCATGATGCTGCCTCTCAGCCTTAGTGTAGCTCACTGTGGCTGAGGGGAGATTACTACCATGGAGTGTACTAGCACTTGGGACCTTGTTCCCCTTCCTGCTTGTGATACTCCTATCACGTGCAAGTAGGTATATAAGATCAAGGCTCGCTCTGATGGTACTATTGAGCACTACAAGGTGCGTCTCATTACACGTAGTTTTCAGCAGAAGTATGAGACTTTTGCTCCTGTTGCTCGTATGACCACTATCCGTCCTCTTGTTGTTACCTCTATTCGGCAGTGAACAGCTTTCTCAATGGCGAGCTACGCGAGGTCTACATGCACCCACCTCTTGGGTATTCCATTCCTAATGGTCAGGTTAGTTGCCTCCGTCGTCCTCTCTATGGGCTCAAACGAGCCCTCATGCTTGGTTTAAGCGTTTCACCTCTGTTGTCACTACTGACGGCTTCTCTGCCAGTGATCATGACCATGCTCTCTTTGTTCACACCTCTCGTGGTCGAACTCTCCTTTATGTGGATGGTATGCTCTTCACTGAAGATGACCCTTAGTTTATTGACTTTGTGAAGACCCGTCTCAGTGAGCAGTTTCAGATGTCTGATTTGGATCCTCTTCGCTACTTCCTTGGGATTGAGGTCACCTCTACGCCTGATGGCTACTACCTCTCCCAGCAAAAGTACATCCAGGATCTTCTTGATCACGCTTATCTCACTAATCAGCGTACAGTGGACACTCCTGTGGAATCTAAGGCTTCATCCTACTGACAGTACCCCTCTTAAGGATTCCGCTCACTACCGCCACCTCGTAAGGAGCTTGGTTTACCTTGGTGTCACTCATCCTGACATCTCTCATGTTGTACATATTCTAAGTCAGTTCGTTTCTGCTCCTACCCAGCTCCACTACAGTCGCCTCCTGCGAGTTCTACGATATGTTCGTAGGACCATCACTCAGTGCTTTGTCTTTCCTCGCTCCAGCTCCTTACAGCTTCAAGCGTACTCTAATGTGACCTAGGCTAGTGATCCTTCTGATCGTCCGTCTATCTCTGCTTTTTATGTCTTCCTTGGTTGCTTGGAAAACTAAGTAGACTGTAGTTTCCGGCTTGAGTGCTAAGACTAAGCTAAGGGCTTCGATGTCTATGGCAGATGAGGTTACCTGGCTACGGTGGCTCCTTGAGGACTTTGGTGTTCCAATTCTTGCACCTACTATGTTATTGTCAAACAGAATTGGTGCGATCAACATTGCTTGAGATCCAGTAAATCATGAGCTCACCAAGCACATTGGGGTTGATACTTCCTACATGCAATCACAGGTGCAATAGCAGGTTGTCGCTGTTCAATGTGTGCCTTCAGAGCTTCAGCGAGTTGACTTCTACACGAAGGCGCGGACTAGGATTCAACATAGCTTCTATCTCTTTATAAACTTATTGTTGTTAATCCACCATGAGTCTTAGGGGAGTTAGCGGTATATTTGTATAGGGTGTTTTCTACTATTTGTGCATGTCTTATATATGGCCTTGAGGCTCATGGAATATAGATATGCCCATTCCAATAGGCACCACAAGTAAAGAAGTATCAACAAGTAGAAAAACTATACATGAAAAGTAACAAGAGATTTGAGGACACATGTTCCACAACTTCTTTCTTTGTTTCTTTCTTTTTTTTCTTTGGTCTTATGTTCATGGGCGTGCATCCATGTGCACACAAAGTTTGTACCCTGTGGTGAGCTGATTATCAACATGTGCTCCACAAAGGTCCCTAATGCATGTCAAGATGTGAAGCAAAAGGTAACAGAAACCGCCTTGACAACCTGTTGACAACTAATAAAGCATGAACCAAATTGCTAAGGACAGATTGGTCAGCAGTCGAAACTAGGCAGTTAACTTGCAATGTAACAAGTCAAAATAGTGACAATATATTAATTTAGTATACATTTCAATTAAATATAAAATTGATACCAACTACTTAGTTCAGTGTGTCCTTAAATCTAAATTTGTTTATATCTTCTAAAACAAACATGTTCCCTGTCTGAAATCGATCATCTAAGAATTCCGTGTACCAATAGACCAGAATGATCAAATTTGCCCAAGAACTTAACACCAAAAACCTGTCTCTTACATGAAACATCAGAACTTAATAGGTAAACAAAGAAGCTTGTCTATACAAACTTGGCTCATCTTGCGTCATGAATCATTTTGATTCACTAAGGATGAAAACGCCCAATTCAACAAAATTTATCTAAAAAAAGCCAATTCAAGAAATAATGTGCTGCTGATTTTTTGTAAATAAATGAAAACCATGTACTTTCAACAAATTTTAAGGGAAACACTGAAGTTTAGTGAGTATTTCTTTTTAAAAAAAATTCAAAGCTCTAGCGAGTAGTTTGTGAGGAAGTAGTGGCATATTGTTGCACTTGCACCCGGATGGGGAAATTCTTCATCATCCAAATTTCATATACACATTCAACTTAGAAAGCACCAAACATTCAGTTCATGGAACTTGCTGAACCGGAACCCACCATTGCTGATTTGCCCGGAACAGTAATTTAAGAGCAGAACTGCCCACGACCAGCAACTGAAACTATGCCGATCAGCATCATATTTCAGCATAATCACCCAACAATCTTCCATACATAAAGGCCTCGTATTTCCAAAACCGAACAATGAAACTAACCTCCCCGCAATGTCATAGCCACACCTTACTGTTTGAGATTGTGAAAACCCCAGTAGTCATAACATAAATTGAAGAAAATCGATCCCTCAATTCAAATGCTCGCTCCCATTTGGTATGCTGACATGCTGGGTTGGTGGCCACTAAAATCAACCAGAGCACATGACAGCCTAGAACCAAACAGCGTATTTCACGCAACAACTAAAATCATTAACTACAATCATTGCCACCATTCAATCAAACTAGAACGTCTAACCTGATCATGTATTTCACCCATCAAAAGTACGCGAATCAGAGTACTCAGCATCGCATCGCACCGAGCCCACATGATTTTCCAGGATTCCGGGCTGAGTTCGACATCCACCCATTAAAAAAAAGTCTCGAAACATTTGGAATCGTAAAGCGAAGAGGGAGGGAGGCAGGAGGATCCGCGGACCTGCTTGTGGTTCACCTCGATGGTGTAGGAGAGCAGCATGGGGGTGATGTCGCCAGCGTCGGGGCGCGAGACGGCGAAGATGGCCGCGCGCGGGGGCTCGTCGAACACCCGCGCCGCCTCGGGCAGCCGGAACGACGCCGACGCCGCCAGGACCTCCGGCGCCGTCGAAGACGCCTCCCCCTCGGGATCCGGCGGCATCCGCGCGTAGCGGTGGCCGTGGCGCTCCGCCGGCAGCCGCTCGACGTTCATGGAAGGAAGCTTCGC
The DNA here is from genome assembly GCA_036346275.1 of Otatea glauca. Lineage (NCBI taxonomy): Eukaryota > Viridiplantae > Streptophyta > Magnoliopsida > Poales > Poaceae > Otatea > Otatea glauca. Next base: position 37,447,094 of record CM070719.1, read on the forward strand.
GAGGAACAACCACTTGGACGGGTTCTATCTGATTTGCCCAGCGAATTCCGCAAGTTATTTTATTCGCCCGTTCGATCGATTTAGGTAGTGCCGTAGCGGTGCGGGAAATGCGAGTAGGAAGCAAGGTTACAAAAACCGCCGAAATTGGCGAATCTCACGAAATCTCGGTTGGATTTCGAGTTCAAATAGCCAGATAGTACGGATGTAAAAATCGAAAAAATTTGAAATTGCTACAGATATATTTGGATTTTTATTTTTCAATAGATTTGGCAAAAACCGCGAGATTTCGGAATTTTAAACCGGATTTTGAATTTTTTGGCGGATCGACCGAATTATATCAATAAGTTCTCGAAGTGATCTTCAATGATAATGTTTCAAAAAGTTTATTTTTAGACTTTTTGGCACTTGTAAAACACTCTCGAATTTTAAAAATTGAGAATGCATTTTCATGCTATGAAAAATTTATGGGAGTATCATAAGATATGTAGGATAATACATAAAATTTATGAAAATATTTTGACATCATTTGTTATGTTTTAAAAATAAAAATCGAAATAGGATAAAAAGTCAGTTCACGCCGGACCACTTGGAAGTAGTCCGCGTGAACGACCTTTTGCGCCGGACTACTTCAAGTGGTCCGCGTGAACAACTATTCTTGCGCGGATGGGAAAATCCGGAAAAAATTGAAATTGCTAAAGAAACCGCCGGATTTTTTATTTTTAGTACGAGATTTCGCAAAAACCGCCGAGATTTTGAATTTTAAACCGATTTTGAATTTTTTGGCGGATCGACCGAATTATATCAATAAGTTCTCGAAGTGATCTTCAATGGTAATGTTTCAAAAAGTTTATTTTTAGACTTTTTGGCACTTTACAGAAACACTCTCGAATTTTAAAAATTGAGAATGCATTTTCATGCTATGAAAAATTTATGGGAGTATCATAAGATATGTAGGATAATACATAAAATTTATGAAAATATTTTGACATCATTTGTTATGTTTTAAAAATAAAAATCGAAATAGGATAAAAAGTCAGTTCACGCCGACCACTTGGAAGTAGTCCGCGTGAACGACCTTTGCGCCGGACTACTTCAAGTGGTCCGTGTGAACGAGCTGTTATACGGATGGGAAAATCCGGAAAAAATTGAAATTGCTACATAAAACCGCCGAATTTTTATTTTTTATGAGATTTCGCAAAAATCGCCGAGATTTGAATTTTAAACAGAATTTGAATTTTTTGGCGGATCGACCGAATTATATCAATAAGTTCTCGTGAAGTGATCTTCAATGATAATGTTTCAAAAGTTTATTTTTAGACTTTTTGGCATTTCGTGAAACACTCTCTGAATTTTAAAAATTGAGAATGCATTTTCATGCTATGAAAAATTTATGGGAGTATCATAAGATATGTAGGATAATACATAAAATTTATGAAAATATTTTAACATCATTTGTTATGTTTTAAAAATAAAAATCGAAATAGGATAAAGTCAGTTCACGCAGGACCACTTGAAGTAGTCCGGCGTGAACGACTTTTGCGGGACTACTTCCAAGTGGTCCGGCGTGAACGAGGTTTTAACAGTATAAGAGACCAAGAGTATCTGTTAGAATTTTTAAAAATTCATACAGTTTGATCATCATCTGAAAATTTTATGAGAGCATTATAGATACATCATAACCATGAAAAAAAATTCAAATGTTTTTACCATGGTTTGAACCATTTTGCATTCGGTTCAAAATTACCGGTCGCTTTATCTGGACAGTTCTAATGTTTGAATTTTTAAAATTACACACACTTCATAATAATCTGAAATTTTTATGGAAACATAATAAATGTGTAATGACTCTTCAAAAAATTTGAGCAGTTTATAACTTGATTTGTACCATTTTTCGTTCGGATCAAATTTGTCGGTCGTTGTTTAATCAGGACAGTACCACTCTCTGAATTTTTAAAAATTCCTCAGATGTGATAATCAGATGAAATTTTATGAGAACATCATCAATGTGTCAGGAACCTCCAAAAAAATTTCAAAATTTTTCGTTAACGTTTGGACCACTTTTCTGCCAGTGCAAAACCCGAAATTTCGCAATTTCTCCCGAAATTTCGCCCAATTTCGCCGAATTTCGCTATTTCGGTTTCAAACAAGCCGGATTCAAATTTTAAATTTGAAATTCTGGACGAGATTTCTCCGAAATTACCGAATTTCGCCGAAATCTCGGTATCCGGCCCACGACGGTATTTTATCCGAAAACGAAATCCGAAACCCTGGTAGGAAGGGGGTTGAGCGGAAAGAGGAAAGAGAAGGCAAGTTTTTGCCGGTTTGGACATCAAAATAAATTGGGCAAGAAAAATATTCTAAAGTAGCGATGAAAATGGATGAATATTTTCTTCTCATTCGGGATTAGATATGGGTAGGATTGGATTTGACTATTATTTCAGATTCAAGACCGAATCCGGATACTTGAATTCAGATTCGGGATCGGATTCAGAACATCTAGGCCCTGTTTGGTAGAGCTCCAGATTCTGGCTCCACCTCAGATCTGAATCTTGTAGGCTAAAATAAATAGAATTAACTTTATATTTTTAGTCTAAAATTAAATAAAATGACTTACCTAAACACTCTTAATATACTCACAGATACAGCTTCGCGGATCTGTGGAGCTACAAATACCCAGCTCCACCAGATCCATGAATCTGGTGGAGCTGGAGCCGTACCAAACACGCCTCTAATATCCGGTAAATACGAGACGGAATCCGGATATCCAGATTTTTTCCATTTAAATATCCTGATTTTTCCTATTCGGATATCAGCAAGGTTCAACTTATTTTTATCACATTTCTTCCGTAACAGCCCATTTATATTAACAATTAGTTGGTTCTATTAGTCCTCAAATAGCATATTCTTTCTACGATTTCTATTGGGTTCGATTGATATATAACTTGTTACTATGGTCATGTACTCGTATGGTTTTAATTTTTGTATATCTTTATCTGTTTTCGATTAGGACCTATCACATATCCATATACATGTCGTAATAGCCCAAGTAAATAAAAAATATAAATTAGAATAAAAAACAATTTCCACTCGTATCCGCCCAGAAGAACCACCAGAGAGGAGAGGAGTTTTTGGCCTCGATAATGGCGTGTGGGCCCATGGCTTGGCAAGTAGCAGATGGCTACCAAACAATTTGGGACAAGTGTCCGGAACACATATAAAGTTAGAATTTTTTAAATTGTTATAAAACGTAGTCGTTCACCCACGATCAATCAACAGCATGCCAACGAAATCACAAGAACAAAAACTGGAGCACACAAAGTAAAGGGGCAAAGTTCTCTCGCTTTATTATATTGATCTCTTGTACAATGGAGTACCCAATATATAGTAGAAGGTAGCAAGAGATAGATTCGGATTTGCTCACATACATAAAAGATAGAGTCCAACTAAATACGATTAAGAATATCCTATCTCATAACACTCCTCCTTGGGCGAATACCGCGTAATGTACATGTCTCGTTAAAAACTCCTCCCAAAAATCCTGTGGGGAAAAAGGATAGAGAAAAGAGTACATTGCACTCGCACTCCGTGTTACACTAGTTGTCTCATTAAAAACCTTCATGTAAGAAAACTTTAGGAAAACTCACTAAGGCAAAAAGAGTACAACTTATAATCTTCAAGGTTTAAAATATGACCTTCTTTCTGGATTATGCAAAGTGTCATGGTTCAGGGATTTACTCCCCCTGAACTTGCATATCTTTAAGTCGTCTCATTCTAAAACCATTAACACATCTTTGGAATGTATATTTTGGCAAGAACTTAATGAATAAATCTGTAAGATTTTCACTTGACTTAGTTTGTAAAATCTTTACCTCACCGTTTTTCTAGAGTTAGTGAGGATAGGAAAACTTAGGAGCAATATGCTCCATGATATTGCTTTTCACATAACACATTTGCATTTGTGCAACACAAGCAGTATTATCTTCATGATAATTGTGGGGGTATCGACAGTGTTAAGACCACATGACTTCTGGATATGGTTAATCACACATCATAGCCAAACACATTCATATGAGGCTTCATACAAAGCTATGATCTCTGAGTAGTTGGTAGAAGTAACTACCAAAGTTTGCTTATAAGATCGTCAAGAAACGGCTATACCACCGTAGAGAAACATAAAATTAGTCTGTGATTTTGCACTGTGAGGATCAAACAGATAACCAGCATCCATATATCCCACCATGGTTAAATCTTGGTTTTTCCGAAAAAACAATCCAAGATCTTGAGTACCTTCAAGGTATCTGAGTAAAATCTTGACACTAGCCCAATGTTTTTTTTGTTGGAACTACACTATATCTTACTAGCAAATTTACTGCGAATACAATATCAGGTCTTGTGCAATTTGCAAGATATATCAAGTATGGGACTTCAGGTCCTAAGACTTTCTCATTTTTCATCCTTAGTCTGAAAGGGTATTTATCCAATTCAAGGGATCTTACGACCATAGTGGTTTTAGTGGATGCGATTTATCAATATTAAATCTTTTCAATACCTTCTTGGTATAGAAGATTGGTGCACAAAATTCCTTCTGGGAAAATGCTCTAGTTGTATATCCTGATTTTTCCCATTCAAATATCCGGATTTTTCCTATTCGGATATCAGCAAGGTTCAGCTTATTTTCATCACATTTCTTCCATGACAGCCCATTTTTATTAACAATTAGTTGGTTCTATTGGTCCTCAAGTAGCGTATTCTTTCTACGATGACTATTGGGTTCGATTGATATATAACTTGTTACTATGGTCATGTACTCGTATGGTTTTAATTTTTGCATATCTTTATCCGTTTTCGACTCGAACCTATCACATATCCATATGCATATCGTAATAACCCGGACCCATATCGATATACAACTAGCCCAACTAAATAAGAAAATATAAATTAGAATAGAAAAACAATTTCCCGTTTTCACCCTACCCCACAAATATCAAGATGGAAGAACCACCAGACACTAGTATAGTGCCCTGTCTTCCGGTTTCCTTTTCCCACCACGTAATATATGGTCTTTTCCTTTTCTAGAATGTTTGTTTCCTTTTCCTTAATTTCAGGATATTTGTTTCCTTTTCCTTGAGATGATGCTGGAGGTGGGGGAAGATCTGTTGTGGGCCACAGGGATGAGTTAAACACATTAAACAATGGCCATCGGATGTGGGTGAGTAAAGCTGAGGAAAGATCTGAGAGGTTAATTTTGATAGGCAAGTTTCTGGGGACGTTTCGCTGGGTGTATGAAGGTTGGGCCATCTCTAGTGGGGTGCATTATTTGGGGTGGACGTAGAAAATAATGCTTAGGTGCATTATAAAGGGGTATAGATGAGAGGAGTTTTTGGCCTCGATAATGGTGTGTGGGCCCACAGCTTGGCAAGTGGCTGATGGTTGCCAAACAATTTGGGACAAGTGTCCAGAACTTATATAAAGCTAGAATTTTTTAAATAATATAGTATAGTGTTCTGTCTTTCGGTTTTCTTTTCCTAGCACGTAATATATGGTCCTTTTCTTTTCTAGAACGTTTGTTTCCTTTTCCTTAATTCCAGGACATTTGTTTCCTTTTCCTTGAGATGATGCTGGAGGTAGGGAGAGATCTGTTGTGGATCATAAGGATGATTAAACATACTAAACAATAGCCATTGGATGTGGGTGAGTAAAGCTGAGGAAAGATCTGAGAGGTTAATTTTGATGGATGCAAGTTTCTGGGGACGTTTCGCTGGGTGCACGAAGGTTGGACCATCTCCAGTGGGGTGCACTATTTGAAGTAGACATAGAAAAGAATGTGTTAGGTGTATTATAAAGGGGTATAGATTATAAAAAAAAATAGGTCAAAAAATAAAAAAAAAACAATATACCGACGTAGACTCAGCAAGAGTCCTACGTGGTTTCCACATGGGTTTGCGTCGTCGAACACATTTACATGTCAATTTTTTTGTGTAAAACATCTAGTTATGCTGCGTAAAAGAGATATCGCTATATTTGTAAAAAAAATACTTTCCTGATGTACTGTTTAAAAAATAATGATGAAAGCTCGATCTATTAAAGTCAAAATTGATAACTAAATGTGAACGAGGAAGTATTTATTATTGTTTGTGTTGTAAAAAAAAATATGGGACCAATTGACCTAACAGCTTGTGTGTGCAACATCGCTACTGTTTGGGATAGTGGTGATTAGAGGTGGGCTCTCGAGCCGGCCCGAGGCACGACATTACGGTCTGGTCTGAAGTTCGACTCGGCACAAAGTGGGCCGTACTGGATCGGCACGATACTGTAGCACGGCTCGTGCCGGGCCTGAGAACCGGACACGATACGCGACACGACCCGGCACGACACTGTAGAATGGGTCATACCGGGCCCGATGATTTAGGGTATAAGGAAGAAGCCCAGCATGAAGGTTACCGATTCACAGAGTATGAGCGTTATGGATGCACCCAGCAGCATGAACGCTATCCCTGTCGTTGACACCTGAGAGAGATGGGCAAGAGGGGAGAGAGAGCTGAGAGAAATTGAGAGATGGTGTAAGAAGCTGCTCTCTCTTGCCCGTCCCTCTCAATCCCTCTCAGCTCTCTCTCAATCTCCCTCTCAATCTCTCTCGCCTGTCTCGTTCATTCTCTTTCTCGCCCATTGCCTCCTCTTTCGCCCGTGTTCAGCACACCCCATCACTCTATATAACTGTTCAAGAATAAATAAAATTTATTTTTTTCTCATAGTATTTGCTTCCACTATCTCAATTCTATGCTTCTCCGACTTTTTTCCTCTCGTTACAATAGTGCAAATGGGTCGGACCTGGACCGACACGGCATGAAGCAGGCACGAAGCGCAAATGGACCGTGCCTAGGCTTGCCAAAGGCGAGACGGGCCGTCTCGGTCTGGCACGGTTCAGACACGAAGCATGATGAACTTGTATCAGGTTGGTCTAGCTGACACGACGCCCACCTCTAGTGGTGAAGCAGCGGCGATGACAAATACTTAACAGGCGTATGCATTTTTTATGGTTTCTCACACGGAGTACCATGTTCGATAAATATAGTTAAAATGATATGACATCCGGTTGTTTGGTTCGAACCAAGGATCAATTTTAATGCTGAGTTGATTCCAACGGATCGCCTTTTATCCCTATGCCTGGCCGACTTTACAGTGTTTGTTAAGTCGTAGCTACTCTTATTTCTCTACGCAAGTTCATACACCGAAACTAGATAGCAAGAACCGACGAAAATTGTGATATGTGCTTACCGATCACGGCGGCGTTGAAATTAAGAACAGCAAAACAACATCAAATTAAAATGCCCTACATATAGCTACTCTCAAGATCAATTTAGTTGTGCATCTAATTTTATAAATTTCCCTCAAGAAAATTATAAAGGGATATAAATCGTCTATCTGATGGCAAAAAAAGCTCATGCATGATATTTTTATTTTAGATTTGCAAACAATACAGCATGATGTGGTGCATATTAATGTCAGACGAATTAAACAAAAGAAATGTGTTGATTAATCAGGTAACCAGCCGAAAAGGCACATTTCTTCTCTAGGTTATTGCCCAGCTCAAATCGTGTGGTATATGCCCCGAAGTATTCTGGAATGAGGGTTGTAAAATTCCTCTTAACCCGTGGTGGCAGTGGTACACATGATTTCCACGGTTTATAAAAAAAACGTGAGGTCTACTTGTATGAAGAGTAAAGAAATTTTGAAGTATGAGTCACATTTGTAACCACTGGATAAACGTCCAAGAACATGGCAAATCTGTTAAATAATAAACTGATCGCAGTAGATCAATTCTAATGCTAATCAAGAATAGGCGAAGAACAATCGCAAATAGATGAATACAGGATATAGGGAAATAAATTCTTTTCCCTCTTTTTTGATTTATCATAGAGATTAATTCTCTTATACGATTGTGTGCTATATTTATACCTATAGCCCCTCAGATTAATCCTCAGAATTTATCCATCAAAACCAAGAGTTTAGATATATCTCAACAACCAACACCAAGAGTCCAGTTATATCTCAACATTCTCCCTTCGACGAATACCGCGTAATGCATATGCTTTATCAAAAACTTTACCAAAACCTAGTGGGAAAAAAGGATGGAGAAAAGAGTACATTGCATCCATATAATGTCTTACACTTGTTGCCTCATTAAAAACCTTAATGCGAGAAAACTTCAGGAAGACACACTAAAAGAAAAGGAGTGCAATTTATAATCTTTTGGATTATGCTATTATCTTCAAGATCATACTAGGATTATGGTTCAAGGATTTGCTACCCCTGAACTCTGTATATCTCTAAGTTGTCTTATTCCAATGGTATGAATACATCTTTATATACTATATGTTGGCAAAGACTTCATGAAAAAAATAATAAATCAGCCAAATTTTCACATGACTTAGTTTGCAGGATCTTCACTTCACCGTTCTTCTGGAGTTTGTGAGGATAGAAAACCTTAGGAGCAATATGCTTTGTGATTATTGCTTTTTACATAACTCATTTCTATTTGTGCAACACAAGTAGCATTATCTTTATAGATAATTGTGAAGGTATCGACGGTGCTAATACCATATGACTTGGATATGGCTAATCACACATATTAGCAAATACATATTCACGTGAGGTTTCATATAATGCTGTTATCTCTGAGTGGTTAGTAGAGGTAACTATCAACGTCTGCTTAAAAAACTGCCAAGAAATTGCTATACCACCGCTGAGAAACATAAATACAGTCTTAGATTTGGCACTGTAGGGATCAGACAGATATCTAGCATCCATATATCCCACCTTGGTTGTGTCGTGGTCCTTCCGGTAAAATAAGCCAATATCTTCTGTAACTTCGAGGTATCTGAATAAAGTCTTGAAATCAGTCCAATACCTTCTGGTTGGAGCTACACTGTATCTAGCTAGCAAATTCAACTAATGCAATATTAAGTCTGGTGCAATTCATTAGAGACATAAATGCTCCAGTAACGCTTAAGTATGGAAATTCAGGTTATAATATTTCCTCATTTTTCATACTGAGTCTGAATGGATCTTTATCCATTTCAAGGGATCTTACTAACATGAGAGTCTTCAAATGATGAGATTTATACATATTGAAATTTTGCAATACTTTCTTGGTATATGTACCCTAGTGTACAAAGATCCCTTCTAAGAAATGATCTAGCTGCAGGTCTAAGCAATATTTAGTTTTACCAAAATCTTTAATCTCAAACTCCGTCGTAAGGTAAGAACTAGCTTATTTTATATCCTCTATGATTCCGATGATATTCAAATTATCGACATAGGCTGAGATGATACATAATCCATTATGGAACTTCTTTATGAACATATGGACAATCATCATTATTGGAGTAATCTTTCTTCAGGAGTAATATTTATTCAGGAGCAACTTACTAAATCGGTTATACCACATTCTCTCTAAATGTTTTAATCCGTATAGCGACATCTGCAGTTTGACGCTATATATGTTGTGATTAATTTTATTAGGACTCGAAATTTTGACTCTCTCAGGGACTTTCATATAAATATCCGTATTCAATGGCCTATATAAATATGCGGTCATTATATCCATCAACTGCATTGATAAGTTTAAGCTAGCTATCATTGATATTAAATATCAGAATATTATTTTACTCATTACAGGAGAGTAAGTTTCATTATAATCGATGCCAGGTCTCTATGTGAATCCTTATGATACAAGCCTCGTTTTGTATCTCACCTCCTGATTATTTTCATTTCTCTTTTGGATGAAAATCCATTTTGATCTTATAGGGAGCACTTTAGGAGGTACTCGGTCAATAGAACCGAATACTTTTCTTTTGTTAAGCGAGCGGAATTCTGCCAAAATTGCTTCTTTCAATTTGACCCAATTTGAGCACTTATGTCACTCTTCGTAGACTTTAGTTCTGAATCCAAATTAAAAGTTACAGCAATCTTTGAGGCAAAATATATATCGATAATTATAGTCTTCCTTTTATACAACACTTTTGAATCTACATGATTAGTAAAAATTTCTTCAATAATTTCTTCCAGCTCCTCATAATTTCCCACAACGATAGAGTTTGGGTATTTTGACTTTCTAACATCAGATATATAATGTAAATTCAAAGACAACTAAAACTTACTTAACACTTGAGAAAATATAATGCGACTACAAATAGCAAAACCATGAAAAAAAAGGCCCAAATCTTCTAGAATTCCATCAGAATCTTGTGTTCGAGTCATCTGAATGTGTTAAAATCATTTTTTACTTAGCGATTTATGAACCTATACTAGCGCCATTAGAGTGGTCCAATTAGGTTGGCGTGCACGTGTGGCACTCGGGTCCTCTAGAAAAAGGAGTACAATTGTACCAATTAGATAAACGACCGCGGCGTGCCACGTTGCGATCGCCACTCCCCATGCGAGCAAATCGAGAAAACGCGCGATATTCGGGGTCCTCTCACGAAGGATCTATGATTTCGCTAAAACGAAAAGTCCTTTTTGAAAAAAACAGTAGATGAGTCATCGCGCCACGACCGCCGCTCCGTACGTAAAAAAACGGCAAAAAGGACATAAATGCATCTTCCTTTTTTTCCGCAAAAGGAGCACAACGATTTTTTTCTTTGAAAAAGGACCTAAACGCGATGATCTAAAATGCATAAAGGACCTAAACGCAACTTACTTTTTCTTTCAAAAAAAGGACCCGAGCGTATTTTTTTTCTCCGAAAAAGGACCTAAATGTAATTTCCTTTTTTCGGAAAAGGATCTCAACGCGACGCTGAAAAACGCATAAAGGACCTAATCGCAATATTTTTTCCTTTCCAAAAAGGACCTATCCGTAATTTTTTTTCCAAAAAAGGACCTATCCGTAATTTTTTCACAAAAAAGGACCCGAACGTAATTTTTTTCCGTCGGCTCAGCTCGAGCAGCGAGCCGAGCCGACGCCCTCCCGGCTCAAACGCACGGGAGGCCGGGAAAGCTCCGGGATATAATGGAGGTAGTATGCGTGTTTAGCCGGTGCTATTAGATGGGAACAGTACTATAGTCTATATTAGCAGAATAGCAGTTGGTCTAAGGCAAATCAACTGAGATCTTAATCTATGCAATGCTTTCGTTCTTTCTAGAGACACCAAAAGTGCACAATTTGAATAGGAGTACAACAATTAGTTGTTCAATTGTCCTCCCTCGCTGCAGTTTTTTAGGAAAACATCCAATTTACGACCCTGAATTCTGGTGTCGGTTCGATTTACAACCTTAAACTCTGAAATAATTCATTTTACAACCTTAAACTCTCATCCTCAAACTAAATCACCCTCAACCCAAATCGGAGTGGTTTTGTCTAATGTAGCCCGATTTTGTAGTCCACATCAGCAAACTAGACATGCAAGTAGAGTCAATGCACCCTTTCTTCTTCCTCTTCCTCATCTCTCTCTCCTCTCATCCATTTCTTTGCTCAAGTCTGAGCTAGCCATGGATTTGTTCACCTCCTCCACTCCGATTTAATTACATCATAGGTAAATTAATCAAAAGTCGATGCCGATAAGCCACCATGGATACCCCCTTCCTCTTCCCTCCTGCTTCCCTCTTCATGCCACCACCTACTCTTGCTATAGCAACGACTCGTGTAGATAGATATGGTGTCACTACTACAGAAATGGTCATCTGGGTTGGTTCTTTTTTGTCATCTGAGTTAGTTTTGGTGACGATACAAAGTCCTTATTAGACAGTGATGAGGAGCGCCTATCACGGTCGATTTTCACCCGATAAAGATATACAGTCATTTGGGTCGACCCAGAAGACTAATTTTCTATATCGGTTCCGAGTGTGGAATCGATAGAGATAATACATAAATCATATCGGTTCTATGCTTAAAACCGTTAGAGATTTTCTCCTGATCTCTATTGGTTATTATTTTTGAATCGATAGAGATTTGTGTGTTATCTCTATTGGTTCCACTCTTCAAACCGATAGAGATTAGACATCTCTATCGGTTCTAAGCATGGAACCGATAGAAATAAATCCTAGGCTATTTTACTGGAACAACATCGGGAATTCACAGATTCACAGTATACTCATAGATTAACAAATTCGCAGTATATTCAAAGATTGACAGCATATGCACAATTAACAAATTCATAGTATATTCACATTCATAGTATACTCACATATTGATAAATTCATAATATATTCACATTCACAAAACTGTTGATAGTGTTAATTTATGGATACATATTCAATGCAGAAATCAGTAGCACAATGCTCTAACGTAACTCTTCTCAGGATACATACTCAATGCAGAAATCAGTAGCACAATCCTCTAGCACCATTTACCTTGTAGAACTTTTTGGCACTAGATTCCCGACGTCCCAGTAGAAGGCTCTTTGCCCCAAGCAATTGCATCTAAAGTACCACAGAGATTGTCCACTGATATAAGTCACATACTTCTTGGCACAAGAGCAGTCGTTTTTATAGCCAACTTTTGTGTCGGGACCCGAATTTACGAACCCGAAACCCTCTGTGTATACTGTACTAGTGTAGGATCACGCTAGTGCACACAGTGATAACATAGATGAAATACCATATCATACAACAAATTTACTAAGAAAGAAGCAAATTATTATTAAATAAAGCAATGGACCTTATAGTCAAGGTTTACACCACTATACCTTAAGGGCTTGAGAAACAAATAAACTATTGCAGTGAAAATAAATTAACTTCGGCCATTCGATATGCCACAGGCAATCGTCTGGGGAAACGCCTTCCTAATCCACGTAGTCTTCATGAAACTCCTCATAGAATTCTGCATTTCTTGGTCCATCCTTAGCAACTGATCAACAAAGGCGTATAGCCGTAAGTACAGAAAGTACTTAGTAAGCCGTAGGGAAAAAATGATGCAATATATTCATGCAAGGCTTGACAAAGGATAGTCATATGGTTATTTTTGCAGAAAGCAATAACTTGACTTTTAAATAAATTAAATAGATTCAAAGCATATTTATGAAAAATATAATAAATAATTGGTAAATCAATGGTAGATAACACGAACAGAATGGTGAGGCTTCACCCAACACCATCTAAAACCATTATCAAACCATTAGACTAACAGTGTTAACTTTAGACGACAAAACAACAGTGAACTCCCTATTCACATCCCAACAATTCCACTTCCAACATTTCATGAAGCACTCTATACATCATGTGAAATTCCCCAGCATGTTCATAACTGTAGACACAGCTATTTGAATAGTTTTACACTCTCTGTAGAGATTGTACTGCTTTACCAACAAGACATGATCGTCTCTTGTTACCAAGCTATTAACACACTTCCTTTGGTGTATCGACAGAGAAATCATGACAAAACCTTTACAATGCTATGTCTAAACTCAGTAGTGCCCATTAAGGTTTTGCCCCTCAGGGCCCCCTCTTGAGCCATGTGAATCTACCCGTCCATCCTAGAACCCACACCACCAACTGGCAGTACTCAAGGTTAGACAATGCAAATTAATTAGCTAGGTCTGTCCCATTCCAAACATGTGGTTGTTTGGTTAGGCTCAGTTCAATAGCGCTGAAAGACCATGTGGAGGTCTACCCATGATTGTGATCAGTTATTGACATTATTTAAGCATGTGGTGCTTTGGTTTGAGTCGGATTTGAAGTCTATTTCGAAATTTGAAGTATTTGGTGAAATGCACAGAATTTGCGGTGCTACCACCCTTGAGGGCGGTAGCACCGGCCCTCAGGGCGGTGTGATTTTTCCAGAGAGTTGATTTTTGTGGGATCTCTTGTAGGGCGGTGCTACCGGCCACCGGCCTTTATGAGCGAGAATGCATTAAAATTGTGGTTTTGGGAGTATAATTGCATATCTTTTTGGACATTGCTATGTGATGGGTTTTTCTTATTTTTGATGGTCGTAGGACGACGGTGCTAGGTCATGGTGAGGCGGAGGATGACCAAGACTAGGCGAGGTGCACCGGAGGTCCAAATGGTCGAGGATCACCGGAAGATGATCAGAGACGGAGTCGTTGCAAACCTAGAAGATAAAGAATGGATGAGATGCTAACTTAAAGCTACTCAGATCAAGGAGGGTCGTTGGATCGCTGTCTAGGTGATAGAGTAGCTAGTCTAGTTAGTATGCTTTGAAAAGCGTGCAAAAAACATGTTATTGTTGTTGGGTTTCGGGTTAGCCCATGTATGACTGTGTGGGTGAGTCAATCCTAGCCCTTAAAATGATCCTTAGGGTTGAAGGAACTCATATATGGGTGGAGGATGACTCAAGAGTAGTATAAATAGAGGAGTAGGGGTAGTTCTCCCCTCTTTGAAGGTTTTGAGGTTCTTGTGCTCCTTTGAGCTTTGCCCACTTTGTTGTGTGGCTTTGTAAACCTCCCTTCCAGAAATGAAAGTTTAATTTTCTCAAGTCTGAATTCACTTTTCGTATTTACCTTATGCTTTAAATTCAATCTTTAAATTCCGCAATTTACATTCTTGCAATTTACTTTTCGCACATTTGGATTTACCTCCCCTCCTTCTAAATGCTTGTGGATTTTGTGCCGAGGATGTATGATTGATGGATGAGTCTTCTTCAGACAATATCTCAATCATCTAGGCAAATCTTGTGTCTTACTTGCAAGAAACCGATCTTTCGCTCTTTAGAGGATTAATCTTGGAAGATCGGGTTTTTGGTATTCTTGACTTATGCTCTTGCTTGCTTTGACGTGTGGGATGCTATCCATGATCATCTTGATCATCAAAACCCCACGAGCAAGTCCAAGATTAAGTTTTTGAGTTTTTGCTCTCGCTTGGCGCATTCTTCCTTCGATTCGAAAAAAGTCAGAACTTCCACATCAATCTCTTGGATTGAAGGTTGGAATAGGTTCCTGACCTCCATACGAAGGTGCATACCAAGTATACTGAGTTTTGGACCAGCCGATCAAAAGTTGCATCATTTTTTCTTTTGAGTTCGTGCTGAGTTCTTTGCTGATTTTTGAGGAGTGGTGTTACCGACCCTATCCTAGTGCTACTGGCCCCCAGTGGTAGCACCGACCATACAGGGCTAGTTGCTCCCTCTCGTTTGCTCTTTTTGATTGTTTTGTGTGAGGGCTTGGCTGGAGTGTTTTGAGTGGGAAAATTTTAATTTGGGATCATTCACCCACCCTCTTATCGCTATCTCGGTTCTTCAATTGGTATCAGAGCCAGTTTTGCCCTTCCATAGGTTTTGATCGGTCTCTAGAGCCATAGCGAAGGACAAATATTCCACCAAGCCTCCTATCTTTTCTGAAGTTGATTTTCCCTTCTAGAAGTCGAGAATGGAGTCGTACATCACTGCCCAGGGCTTCCTGATTTGGTAGAAGGTGAAGCTCTCGTATGAGGTTCCTGCCGATGAAAACGTCACGGCCGACAATATGGCTGACATTGAGGCAAACGCTAAGGCAAGGAACATCCTCATATAAGGCCTTAGCCGTAGTGAGTACGATATGATCTCTCACCTACGATCTGCTCATCAGATCTGGGTGACCCTCGATGCTTACCATGAGGGCATTACCCAGATCAAGATGGTGAGACAAGATCAATACAAACGTGACTACAACAAGTTTGAATAGCATGCTAGTGAGACCCTTGATGAGTGTTTTGGTCGGTTCACAAGGATCCTGAGTGATCTCAGTGCAGTTGGTTGCACATACCTTGACTCGGAGAATGCTCAACACTTCTTGACCGCACTTGATCTCTGGTTTGGGAGATGAAGGTGACCACCATCAAGGACACCACAGATTATCGACCTTGACTCTTAATGGGCTCTATTCTCGACTCAAGACTCATGAGATCGACGTTGTCTCTCGTAAGACAAAGTCGCAGTCGATGGCCTTGGTCACCGATCCCATTGGATCCTCTTCTGAGACTCCAGTTGGTTTCTCTCTTTCTACCCTTTGCGAGCTAAGTGATGAACAACTGGAAAATTTTCCAGAAGTGAGCTTTCTCTTTTAGCTCGCAAATTCTCTCATGCCTACAAGAGGGTGAGGGAGAGAAAGAGAGGTGGCATCATCACCTGCTTCGAGTGTGGTGGCCCCAACCACATTCGGGTGAACTGCCCTAAGCTGGAGAAGGGCAAGAACGACGTCATCAGTTCAGGAAAGAACGACTACACCAACAAGAACCACAACAATAAGCCTCCAGTTTGCGACCCGACGCGTGAGAAGAAGTACCGCAACTTCTCGAAGAACAAGAAGCTCTTCCACTGCGTCCTCGCCGCACTCAACGACATCAACCTCTCCGACATGGAGACCTGGAGTGACGAGGGTGAGGATGATCCGCAAGAGAAGAGCAAAGGTGGCGATGACTTCACCGGGATGTGTTTCATGGCGGACGCCATTAGCATTAGTGACTCCGAGCTCTACAATGACTCGGACAAGCTACCCTCATATGACCAGCTCAATGAAGTTTTCTGCAAATTAGGAAAATTTCATGCTAAAGTTAGATCTAGGTGTATGAAGTTAGAGAAGGAAGTAGGTACCTTGACTCGGGAGTTAGCTTCTCTTAGATCTTGTTCCTCCCAAGTTTGCCGTTTGTCCTCTATGCAATGCCTTGCTTGTGGAGCTTGAGAACCTAAAGACTATGCATGATAATATGTTGTTTGAGCTAGATAGTCTTAGGTTGAAGAATGCTAGCACTGATTCTGTTGATGCTATTCTTGTAGGTGCTAGTTTTCTTCATGCTCACACTAGTGCATCGTGTGAAAATTGCCCTAAATTGCTTGTTGAAATTGATGCCATAAGCACTCACCTTAGGAAGCGATCTACTAGAAATAATGAACTTGAATTGCATGCTTCTAAGGACTCAGTCAGCTCATATGAGGGCTGTAGGCAACTAAAACTTGACAATGAATCCTTAAATGTCAAGTGTGCTGAGTTTGCTAAGGACTTACTAGTTAAGTCACAAGAAAGTTTCTTGCGATGTGCTGAGATTGAGGGGGACTTGGATGAAATACAAGTCGAGCTTAGGAAGAAGCTTGAGGCCCAAACCCTTAGGATTAGAAATGCCCCTTGCATTTCTTGTGAGGCCCTCAAGGCTGAGGCAACCGTTCTGAGGGAGAAAAATGCATGTGCTGGTAGTTCTTCCTTTTCTGGCTCTTCTTCTTCTCTCTCCCTTGTTCTTCCTGTGCCTCTCTTTTCCAAGAGTGTGAGTATCTCATGAGCACTCTTGAGAAGTTTGTAGGAGGCAAGAAGAAGCTCAATCTTATCCTAGACCAGTATAAGATTAGTCGATTTAATCAAGGTCTAGGATTTGACTACTTAGAGCACGTTAGGGCTCATCCTCCTACTATTGTGCGTGGCTTCAAGAGTGAAGAGATTGTGATTACTCCCAGGGTGAGCACCACTATGTTTAGTTCTACTAGGGTTGTCCATGGGATCTCTGACCAAAAGGTTACTCCTCCTGCTGCTTCTGCCTCTAGCAAGGCGAAGTACTCGTGCACCTTCTGTCAGAAGGATGGCCACCTAGTAGATTTCTATTTCAAGGGTGCCAAGATCACGAGGCACGAGCGTGTTCGTGCCCTTAGGGGTATTCAGGGTCATCCCCAGACTCGGAGTACTCCTAAGGCACACACAGCTTCTAAACAGGATAGAGTGTCGTTTATTTTTGGACAGCGTTCAGGACTTAGATTTCATACTGTTCATTCGAGTTTTTATCCTGGATCTGCTCTTGGTCAGTCTCTTCACCGTCCTTTTGATATTTCTTGTGTTTCTCCTAAGGTAGATATCAGCGGCGTAAGGTGTTTCCTGAGAGGAGATTTGGACAGCCCCATTGGGATGGTTTGGCCTTTGCACAACGGCGGGCCAACTCAGCTCTAGCTCCTAGATTTTCTGCTAGGGCTACTTCTGGTCTTGTGAGAGTAGAGCGTCAGAGAGACTCTAGAATGCAGTCTTCTGCCCCTATAGCTGGTACTTCGAGACATCGTGTGATTCAGTATTGGGTGCCTAGATTTGCTCTTGTTTATCCCAGTACCGAGTCATCTCTCTCTCTTGTGTGTTGACCAGGTTCGTAGGATGGGGAAGGAAGAGGTATGAATTGTTGACTCCGGTTGTTCTCGTCATATGACCAGAGACTCTAGATGGTTCTCTTCCCTAGTCCGAGCTCTCAGTGATAAGTTGATCACTTTTGGGGACGCTTCATCAGGTAGAGTCATTGCAAAAGGTACCGTCTGCATGAATGATAATTTCTTTCTTAAGGATGTTGTCTTAGTGAGTAAGCTGCAATACAATTTGCTTTGTGTCTCTCAGCTTATCGATGACTCTTTCGAGGTAAGCTTTAAGAGTAGTGCCTATAGAATCCTTGATTCATCAGGGGAGTTAGTTTGGGGGATTTTTAGATTTGTGAGAGTCTTCCGTGCTGATTTTTCTGCTTCTTCTGGAGACCCTCTTCGTTGTTTGATTGCTTTAGAGTCCCGTGATCTCTCCTTCTGGCATAGGAGATTAGGTCACATCGGATTCGACCATTTGACCTGGGTTAGCAACTATGATCTCATTCATGGTTTGCCTAAACTCAAGATGTTAAAGACTTAGTTTACTCTCCTTGCTGACATAGCAAGATGGTTGCTGCTTTTCATCCACCAGTCACTGTTGAGATGATTGATGCATTAGGACAGCTTCTACATATGGACACTGTTGGTCCAGCTAGTGCAGTCAGTGGGAGAAAAGTGGTATGTTCTTATCATTGTCGATGATTTTTTGAGGTATTCTTGGGTGTTTTTCATGGCCTCAAAGGATGAACCTTTTACCTATTTTAGGGGTTTGGTTGGTAGGTTGTCTGTTGAGCTTCCTGGTGCCTTACGAGCTATACACAGTGACAATAGCACGGAGTTCAAGAACTCCTACTTTGAGAGTTTCTATGAGGATTTAGGCTTAGAGCATCAGTTTTCCTCTCCATACGTCTCTCAGCAAAATGACGTAGTGGAAGGAAGAACAGAACCTTGGTCAAAATGGCCAGGATGATGCTAGATGAGTACAGTACTCCTATGAAGTTTTGGGCTCAGGCTATAGCTACTGCTTGTCATGCGTCTAATCGAGTATTCTTGAGAGCACATTTGCATCGCACTTCTTATGAGTTGAGGTATGGGCGAAAGCCTATTGTTTCTCATTTTCATGTGTTTGGTTGCAAATGTTTCATTTTAAAGTCTAGGAATCTAGTAAGTTTGAGTCTTGTTCTTCTCATGGTATTTTTGTAGGTTACTCAATTTCTTCTCATAGCTATAGGGTCTGAAGTGTTGATGCGAATAGGATCATAGAGACCTGTGAGATGACCTTTGATGAGGCTAGCACATGAGCTAGACCTGACATTTCAGGCTCCTCTTCCCTCTTTGAGACCATATTTGTACAGGATGAGGATGATGGAGATGATGGTGTCTCACTTGATCTAGTCCCCTCTACACCTGAGGTGCCTCCTGTTTCTATTTCTGCACCTCAGGGAGACCAGCCCTTACCCTCAGACTCTCCTTCAGCGAGTGGCTTTGTTCCTGCCTCTTCTGTGCATGAGGTAGATGCCACTTCTGTTTCTGGACCTCTCCACCATGTTCAGAGACATCATCCACCTGATCAGATCATTGGTGATCTGTTTGAGCGAGTCACTCGCTCGAAATTAGGTTTGTCGAGCTTCTACCTTCACTCAGCCTTTGTTGCCTCCTTTGAGCCGATGGATGTTTCTCATGCATTATTTGATGAGTCGTGGATTAATGCTATGCATGAGGAACTTGAGAACTTCGAGAGGAACAATGTATGGCAGCTTGTCGAGCTCCCATCTAGTTATAATGTCATTGGGACCAAGTGGATGTTCAAAAATAAGCAAAGTGAGGATGGGATTGTCATTAGAAACAAGGATAGGCTAGTTGCACAGGGCATTTCTCAGGTTGAGGGTCTTGACTTTGAAGAGACCTTTGCCTCTGTAGCTAGAATAGAGACCATTAGGATCCTGCTTTCATTTTTGGCATCCAAGGACTTCAAGCTTTTTCAAATGGATGTCAAGAGTGCATTCCTCAATAGATATATTGAGAAAGAGATGTATGTCATGCAGCCTCCAGGATTCGAGAACTCCAAATACCCAAACCATATCTTCAAGCTTTCCAAAGTTTTGTATGGACTTAAGCAGTCCCCTAGAGCTTGGTATGAGAGGCTTAAGTTCTACCTTCTTAGTCATGGTTTTAAGATAGGAATAGTAGACAAAACTCTGTTCATCAGACACCAGAATACTTATTTTTTCCTTGTCCAAATTTATATGGATGATATTATCTTTGGTGGCCCTTCGCACTCTATTGTGTCTCAGTTTTCAGAGGTGATGAGCACAAAGTTCAAGATGAACATAATAGGCGAGTTGGGCTACTTCTTTGGATTCCAAATCAAGCAGACTCGGGAGGGCACCTTCTTGCATCAAGGCAAGCAGACTCGAGACCTCCTGAGGCGTTCGACATGTTCAACGGAAAGCCAGTGATGACTCCTGTGGCCACCACTGTTGTCCTCAAGTTTTATGAGGATGGTGAGTCAGCTGACCAGAAGGAGTTCAGGAGCATGATCGGCTCCCTCTTGTACTCTTCCTCTTCTTGTCTATCCTTTAGAGCCTTTTTCGATGCGGACTTTACTGGCTGTAAGATAGATAGGAAGAGCACTTCTGGCACTTGCCAATTTATTGGCACTTCTCTTGTTTTTTGGTCATCTAGGAAGCAGTCCGGAGTTGCACAGAGGCTGAGTACGTCGCTGCAACTAGTTGCTGTAGTCAGGTGCTTTGGATGAGATCGACCTTGCGGGACTTTGGGTTAGAGATAGAAAGTGTTCCACTCTTTTGTGACAACAGTTCTGTTATTTGCATTGCAAAAAACCCAGTACAGCACTCCAGGACCAAGCATATAGACATTAGATATCACTTCCATAGATACCATATGGAGAAAGGTGATATAGTTCTTCAGTTTGTAGAGAGTGACCACCAGATTGCTGATATCTTTACAAGCCATTGGATAGCTCTAGGTTTGTGGCCTTGAGAGGAGAGTTTGGAGTTGTGTGCCCTTACAACACCTCTTGAGAGGGAGCTGGTTTATATACTATGTATTATATATGTTTTCTTCCAGCATTTCCTTTCTTTTGCATCTTGTGGGTGTTATTAGGCTTATTTCTAGAGTTCTGAGTTCACTCTACTTAGACTTCTGGCATGCTTTGCATTGACCTCTCATCTTATGCTTTTGGTTGTGTTCCCCACAGTCTTATTATAACATCCCAATGAACTGTTCTCTCTTCTCTCTAGATTGAGTTCCCCACAGTCTTATTATAACATCCAAAAAACTTTAAAAATAATAAAAGTAAAATTTTGATAATTTTAAAATGGAATTAAATAAAATTTTTATTTTAAATCAGGATTTTCAATTGAAATGTTATAATGTCCTAAAATCTTGAATTCCAGTTTCAATTAAGGTAAAGATTCAATATAAAATTTTTTCTTCCAAACAAACTATAAAAATGAGTTCAAAATATAATATTATTATTTTAAATTTCTATCTATTATGAAATTTTTCCTGAATATTGGTTCTTAAAGAAAATCTTTTCTTGATTTCATTTTCTCTTCAATCCAAAACTTAACAAACAATGAGAAATTAAATTTTAAAATTTAATAATATTTATTTATGCTTTTTCTGGATTATCTAGATTTTATTGATGTTTCTGGGATTTCTTTGATTATTGCTTGAAAGGAGAATTCCTTTTCAGTAAATAATCAAACATGGGATAAGTAATAAGAAAAGATTTGTAAAATAAAAAAATAAGGAAAAATACTGATAAAATCCATGGAGCTATACAAAACCCTAAAATATAATTTAAAAGTCATATCAATGTATTTAAAGATGAAATGAAAGGCAAATTAATGTATCTTGACTATAAACAGTAAATATGTCAGCAATTAATAAAAAATAATCCTTCATGTATTCGATGTGAAATTTTTATATTATCTTCATTATGGATCAGGCCATCAAAATTAAAAATATCAAGAAATAATGATTAAATTTAATAACTATAAACATTCAAAAATAGAAAAGCTACAAATTTAAAAATACTAATGTCAGAATTTTAGTAAATAAAATATAAAGAATTTGAATTTGAACATTTTACAGGAGACCAATATGTCTATAAGGAAGCTTCAAACAAAGTTTCAGAAATTATTAATAAGTTATAGACTCCCATATAAATTAAATTCAGAAAATTGAAATCTGTGCACAGTGCACTGTCCGAATTTTTATAAACTATACAGGCATCAAATCAGTCTAAAAATTTGACAGTGTGTTCTTCCTTATCTCTAGTACACTCCATAAAATGTTCATTAAATTGGCGATAAGATTGCTAACTGATTCAAGGAACCAATTCAGCTAGCCGCAGCCAAAATTCTTCCGGGCCACCTCCTTTCTCACTTGCACATGGGACCAGATTGCTGTGCAGGCCCACGCGACACCTCTCCTCTGTGTCATCGTCTTCCTCCGATCGCAGGAGCACCGAAGCGAAGAAGCTCTAGCACACTATTGTTGTAACCGCCATCCCTATTGCTCGCGGCACCTATGGTCCTTACGACATTATCACCGTGCCAAGCCGCCCTGCCCACAATTCCCGCTGTGACGCCCATACCTTCTCCTGTTCTACTGCCGCAATTCATCTGGCGAGTTCACACTAGGTGGCCAAATGATCTACAGTGAATTGCCGCCTATAAATAGAGCCTCAAGGTCGCCATAGAGCGCACTTCTTTTCCCCTCAACTTCCATCTCCCTGCATCGACCAAACAACCTTAATTTCTCTTGTTTTAGAATTGGCCGAAGAACCCTAGAGCTCAGAACAAATCCAAATTCTGTCGGCATAGTGTTTCATTTTCAAATTATTTCAAGCCGTAGCATCACCAAGCCACTAGGATCAAAACCCCTCAATAAAATTCAGAGAAATTCCATCTGTGACTCACCGCCTCCCTCTACCCCTCTTCTCTAAAAATGGCAACCGGTGGCAAGACATTCTAGATGATCTCCAACTCAGGCGATAGGTAAAATGTGACTCCTAGTATTCCTTGATGCCTAAATTGCTATCGATCCAAACTAAAATGCATTCGTTCTTCTTCTTCGTGGCTCGGCCATGAACGTCGCCGCTCCATCTCGGTTGCACACACTCTGCTTCACCTCCGACCGGATCGGTACCACCCACGAGTGCGCCTCAACTCCCTGGTGCTCACCGCTCCGGCGACTGAACCTCCCCGGAGCTACTTCGCCGGCGGCAAGCCGCAAAGGTGAGACCTCTGTTTGGTGAGGATGACATGCGGGACCAATCTGTCATTCACTGCGCCTCACAGCCACACCATGTGGAGGTCTACCCAGATTTGTGATGAGTATTTGACTAAATTTGAGCTTGAGTTGCTCTTGTTTGAGTTTGATTTGAATTTGATTTTCAAATGGAAGCAATTTGAGGTCTTCTCTATTTTCCCGGTGCCACCGGCCAAAACAAACAAAGATGAATTTTAAAGTGTGGACTTTGATGAATTTCTTGCATATCTTTGTGGGCAATGCTATGTGAGGAGTTTCCTTGTTTTTGATGGTTGCAGGTCGACGATGCTAGATCATGGTGAGGCGAAAGATGACCGAGACTAGGCGAGGAGCGTCGGAGGTTTTGACGGTCGGAGATCGCCGGAAGATGATCAAAGACGAAGTCGTGGCAAGCCGTGAAGACAAAAAATAGATGAGATGCTAGCTAAACGCTGCGTGGATCAATGAGGACCATTGGATCTTGGTCTAGTTGATAGGTTAGCGGGTCTAGTTAGTGTGCTTTGAGAACCGTGCAAGAAAACCCATTATGTGTTGCGGGTTTTGGGTGAACCCTTGCATGACTGGTTGAGTGGGTTAATCCTAGCCCTTGATGGATGATCTAGGGTTTAGAGGCTCATCCAAGGGTGGTAGGTGGCCCAAGAGTTGTATAAATAGGGGTGGAGGGGTAGCCTTCCCCTCTTGAAGATTTTGAGATTTTTTATGCTCCTTTGAGCTTTGCCCACATGAATGTGAGGCTTTGTAACCTCTTCTTCCAAAAAATACAAATTTTCTTTACCTTATTGTGAATTTAAATTGCGCATTTACATTATGTCTTTACTTTATCATCTACATTAATGACAATTTCATTCTTAAAGATATTGCCTTAGTGAGTAGGCTGCAATACTATTTGCTTTCTGTTTCTCAGCTTATTGATGACTCTTTCGAGGTGAGTTTCAAGAGTAGCGCCGGTAGAATCCTCAATTATTCAGGAAGGTTAGTTTGCGTGATTTCTAGATATGGGAGAGTCTTTCGTGTTGATTTTTCTGATTCTTCTGGAGACTCTCTTCGTTGTTTGATTGCTTCAGAGTCTCGTGATCTCTCCTTCTAGCATAGGAGATTTGGTCACATTGGTTTTGATCATTTGACCCAAGTCAGCAGCCATGATCTAATTCGTGGTTTGCCCAAACTCAAATTGGTTAAAGACTTAGTTTGCTTTCCTTGCCGACATGGCAAGATTGTTGCTGCTTCTCATCCCCCAGCCACTGTTGTGATGACTAATGCACCAGGACAGTTTTTACATATGGACACTGTTGGTCCAGCTAGAGTGCAGTCAGTGGGTGGGAAGTGGTATGTTCTTGTTATTGTTGATGATTTTTCGAGGTACTCTTGGGTGTTTTTCATGTCCTCGAAGGATGAGACTTTTACCCATTTTAGGGGTTTGGTTCATAGGTTATCTTTTGAGCTCCCTGGTGCCCTACGAGCTATATGCAGTGACAATGGCACGGAGTTCAAGAACTCCTATTTTGAGAGTTTCTGTGTGGAGTCTACTTTAGAGCATCAGTTCTCCTCTCCATACGTCCCTCCGCAAAATGGCGTAGTGGAAAGGAAGAATAGGACCCTGGTAGAGATGGTCAGACGATGCTAGACGAGTACAAGACTCTAGGAAGTTTTGGGCTGAGGCTATAGCTACTGCTTGCCATGTTTCTAATCGTGTATTCTTGAGAGCACATTTGCATCGCACTTCTTACGAGTTGAGGTATGGGCGAAAGCCCAGTGTTTCTCATTTTCATGTGTTTGGTTGCAAGTGTTTTATTTTGAAGTCTGGTAAGTTGGATAAGTTTGAGTCTCATTCTTCTGATGGTATCTTTCTGGGTTATTCGACTTCTTCTCGTAGCTATAGGGTTTGGAGTTGCGATGCACATAGGATCATAGAGACCTATGAGGTGACCTTTGATGAAGCTAGCCCAGGAGCTATTAGAATTCTGCTTGCATTCTCTGCATCCTGGGGCTTCAAGCTCTATCAAACGAATGTTAAGAGTGCATTCCTCAATGGCTATATCGAGGAAGAGGTTTTTATCAAACAACCTCCAGGATTTGAGAACCCCAAGTTTTCGAGTCATGTATATAAGCTTTCCAAAGCTTTGTATGGACTCAAGCAGGCCCCCAAAGCTTGGTATGAGAGGCTCAAGTCTTATCTTCTCAGCCATGACTTCAAGATGGGTGTAGTAGACAAGACTCTGTTCATCAGACACCATGAGTCGCATTTTCTTCTCGTCCAGATTTATGTGGACGATATCATTTTTGGTGGCTCATCTCATTCGCTTGTGTCTTAGTTTTCTGAGGTGATGAGCACAGAGTTTGAGATGAGTATGATGGGCGAGTTGAGCTTCTTTCTTGGCTTCCAAATCAAGCAGACTCGGGAGGGTACTTTCCTGCACCAAGGTAAGTACACTCGGGACCTCCTGAGGTGGTTTGATATGTCTGATGGTAAGCCGGTGATGATTCCTATGGCCACCACTGCTGTCCTCGAGCCTGACGAGGATGGTGAGCCTGCTGATCAGAAGGAGTTCCAGAGTATGATTGGCTCCCTCTTGTACCTCACCGCTTCGAGGCCGGACATACATTTTGCTGTGTGTCTGTGCACTCGATTTTAGACCTCTCCTCGCGCCTCTCACCGCCAAGCGGTGAAGCGCATCTTCAGGTACCTTCGTGCTACCACTGATTATGGTATTTGGTACTCTGCTTCTTCTTCTGCTCTCTCGAGCCTTTTCGATGCCGATTTTCGGGTCAGAGGATAGATAGGAAGAGCACTTCTGGTACTTGCCAATTCATTGGCACTTCTCTTGTTTCTTGGTCATCTAGGAAGCAGTCTGGGGTTGCACAGTCCATTGCTGAGGCCGAGTATGTTGCTGTAGCCATTTGCTGTACTCAGGTACTCTTGATGAGATCGACCTTGCGGGATTTTGGGTTAGAGATAGAGAATGTTCCACTTTTCTGTGACAACACTTCTGCTATCTGCATTGCTAAGAACCCAGTGTAGCATTCCTAGACCAAGCATATTGATGTTAGATATCACTTCCTTAGAGACCATGTGGAGAAGGGGGATATCGTGCTTCAGTTTGTAGAGAGTGACCACCAGTTAGCCGATATCTTTACCAAGCCTTTGGATAGCTCCAGTTTTGTTGCCTTGAGGAGTGAGCTTGGAGTCGTGAGCCCTTTCGGCTTATCGTGAGGGGGAGCTGGTTTGTATATTATATACTATATATTTTCTTCCAGCATTTCCTTTCTTTTTCTGGGTGATTATGAGCTTGTTTTCCTGAGTTGGTTTCACTTCACTTAGACTTCTGGTATGCTTTGCATGGACCTCTCATCTTGTGCTTTAGGTTGCTATCACGCATGATTAGTTGTTCTCTCTTCTCTCTAGGTTGAGTTCCCTCACAGTCTTATAAGTCTAGCAGGTGTTGGCCCCCCTGGGTAGACAGGGTCTGTGTACACTCCTTAGGTGGGATCTAGAGTCAGCTTTCCTATGTCAGTCATTGGGGAAGATGAAAGCGAGTATAAGCCGTAGTGAGTCTCGTCTATCTTTTCTATGCTCAATAGCCATCCAGTTTGCAGTTTCTCGACTTCTTCTCCTCGTTATGTCTTTCTGGTTGTTTTTGAGGTCATTTGGGTTTTTCTTATGCCTAATCTTGATAATAACTCAACTTTAACCAGATTTGAGCGTAAATTGATTTACTTGTTGAGGGGGAGCTTGAGAATCTGTTCATGCATTGCATATAGATTACATTTTATGTTTTATGAGCTTTGTCTATTATGCAAATGATTTAATCTTCATGCAAAACACCATGCTACATCTTTTGAAGAAAGTCACTAGCTTAGATTTGTCCAAGTTCATTTATCATGATAAGCTTGTTAAATTTGAAAATTTAAAGCTTTGAATGAAAACTTGATGAAACATGTTGCTTTTACTTGCTAGGTTTCTTCTCTAGAGGTTTATGCCATGATTTGAGAAATTTTGGAGTTCTCTAGAGTCCCTACAGCAATTTGGGTGAAACTAGTTTGATCCATACTAGAGTCCTTCAAATCGCTCATATATGCTTAAAATGAAAAACAAGAAAAATTGACTCGATTTGTGCAAAATTGATCTCAAACTTTATATTCACAAGACTGCTTCCCATTGCACTTGGGATGAATTTGGAATGTATTGTGTATGACCAAGGTCATTCTCTTAAGAGTTCCTCTTGAGATGATCGACAATGGCTTGAGTCAATCACTTCAAAAATGCAAATAAAGAAAACATATGTGGGTAAAGAATGCAAATTATGTCAAACATTTGCACCCCGCTATGTCATTTAAAGTGTTAAAACCAAAATTTGCATCAAATAAAAATGAGCTCGAAGGACCTTGTATGCACTTCTAGATTCCCCAAAGTGTTGAGTAGGTTGAACTCTAGGTTCTCCAATTGATCTTACGAGTGGTTTTACTTCTAGCTTTGAAACTTTTGCTAAGTTTTGCACTTGTCAAATCTTTCTAAAACGAAATATTCAAAACTAAGCTTGTATTTGCACTTGGACATGTCTTAGATTAGTCGAATCTAAAAATTGACTAGCTTGGTGCCATATCTTGTTATTATCAATTGGATAATCTTCAAAGCTCCCTTAGCTTGCATTTCATGCATACATAAAAAAGGAGGAGACAATGTCATGTTGATGCCTATATTGCCAAAAGGGGGAGAAATTGAAGAAAAGACATCATTAAAAAGATAAAAATGTAAATGCTTATTTGGTTATTATGATCTTTGTAAATCTTTACTACTTCTTTTGGATCATAATCTCATAATCACATTTGACATTTATGGTTGGATTTTAGAGTTTTTGTGGAAAACTTTCTCTTTCTTAAATTTAACTCCAAAATCTAAACCTTCTTGGTTTTAATTTTAGCTCCAAAATCCTTTGTGTCAACTTGGTCATGATCTCAATTCTTATCTTTGGATCAAGTTTGACTTTGCAAAATGCTTTCTTTTTCATCCTCTTCAAACTCAAAACATGTGCCTTTTGTTGTGTTTGTCAATATACTCATCAAGGGGGAGATTGAAGGACCATGTGGAGGTCTACCCAGATTTGTGATGAGTATTTGACTAAATTTGAGCTTGGGTTGCTCTTGTTTGAGTTTGATTTGAATTTAATTTTAAATGGAAGCATTTTGAGGTCTTCTCTGTTTTCTCGGTGCTACCGGCCAAAACAAACAAAGATGAATTTTAAAGTGTGGACTTTGATGAATTTCTTGCATATCTTTGTGGGCAATGCTATGTGAGGAGTTGTCGGGACCCGGATTTGCAAATCCGAAACCCTCTGTGTATACTGCACTAGTCCAGGATCACGCTAGTGCACACAGTGGAAACATAGATGAAATACCATTCCATACAACGAAGTAACTAAGAAGAAACAAATTATTATTGAATAAAGCAAACGACCTTATGGTCAAAGTTTACATCATTATGCCTTAAGGGCTTAAGAAACAAATACTATTGCAGCGGAAAAGATAACTTGAGCCATTCGACATGCCACAGGCAATCGTCTGGGGAAACGCCTTCCTAATCCACGTAGTCTTCATAGAATTCCTCCTCATGATATTCATTATCTCCTTCAGCAACTGATCAACAAGGGCATAAAGCCGTGAGTACAAAGGTACTCAGCAAGCCGTAGGGAATTGATGCAATATATTTATGCACGGCTTGACAAGGATGGCTATATAGTTCAATTGCAGAAAGCAATACTTGATTTGAAATACATTAAATAGATTGAAAGCATATTTATGAAAACATAAATAAATAACTGGTAGATCAAAGATAGATAACAAAACAACAGTGAACTCCCCGTTCACATCCCAACAATTCCACATTTCACATTTCATGAAACACTCTATACCCCGTGTGAAATTTCCGGGCTTTGTCCATGACCGCGAACGCGGCTATTCGAATAGTTTTACACTCTGTAGAGGTTGTACAACTTTACCCACAAGACATGATCATCTCTTTGTGCAATCGATCTTAACACACTTCCTTCGGTGTGTCGCAGAGATATCATGACAAAGCCTTTACAATGCACTTGCCTAAACTTCAGACGCCTCGCTAAGGTTTCGCCTTTAGGGCCCCTCTTGCGCCTTGCGAATCTACTCCGTCCATCCCGAACCCACACCACCAACCGGCAAGACTCAAGGCTAGACATTGCAAATTAATCGCCTAGGTCTGTCCCATTCCGCATATGTGGTAGTACGGTTAGGCCCAGTTCAATGGCGCACAAGATTAAGTCCTAAGTTGTCTCGTGCAAGACATCCACATCCCAATGTGCTAGAAAGCACCTCCTTTACTTCACGATCACTTGCCCGAGGGAAAACAATTGCTCAACCAAGACCAATGGCAAACCCCGCCATGGTACAACAAATTTTACAACAAGTGGCTATCGCCACGATTCAATATCTCATTAAGCCAATATTAACATTATTCACATGTGACATGAATCCCAACGATATGTAAGCATGTCTAAGCATAGCTAAGATAACCCAATGTTGGTATAATGATTATGTCCAACTAGTAATGTCCCAACCTAGGTTTAACAATGGATACATGGCATACAACCAATCAAGGTGGCATAATATCAACTAGGTATACATCTACTCCCATTAAATAAACATTGATACGTAAATAACATGCAAGTGTATAAAATAAATTACTTTGCAAACATAGGATCAATATGATCAAAGGTTACGACTTGCCTTGCTGATCTAGTGCTGAATCTTGGTCTTCAAGTCTTCGTCGCTCCCTCGAATTAGCGCTCACCGGAAAAGAAGCAACGAAACCAAATAAATACAAAACAGAGACTCAAACCAGCTCAAAACTGAAAATAAATGGCTCTGGAAGATAGATCTTGATTTTAGAAAAATTTAGAAACTTGAATCGCCTCAATCGGAGTTCGTATGAGCGAGAACGGGCTTCTGGAAAATTAAATCAGAGAAAAATACAGAAAATCAGAAAATCAGAATTTCTGGATTTAATTTTGTACTGAAAAAGCGATTTATTGCGAAACGCTGACGTCATCGGGTTCACGGTGGACTCGGTCCACCGCGCGGCCTCGGTTCACCGTGCACCCAGCGCACGACTGACGTCATCGCTGACGCGGGCGGCTCGGCTGACGCAAGCGGTGACGCAAAAGCTGACGCAGGCGGCCACGCGTCACGCATCTGGCGAGAGAGCCAGATCGGACGGCCGAGGAGTGGCGCAACGGCCGGAGGTGACGCGGCGCAATCCAGAGCTCCAGCGCGGAATCCGACGGCCAGGATCAAGCGAAACCAGACGGCGGCGAGCGGCGGCGCGAAGTTTACCGGAAACGAAGAAGAAGACGAGGCTCGCGGCGGAAACGCGATGGAACGGCCACGGCTCGGAGCAGATCGGGAAAAGGGGGTCGCGACCGACTCGAGGATGCAATCGGGGACGGCGGAGACCAACCGGAGGCGAAGAAAAAGCGGCGGAAGAGCTCGGGCAAGGCGAGGAACTCCGGCGAGCGCAAGCGAAGCGATGGCGGGGTCTCGGACGACGAGGAAGAGGGCGAAAGAGGCGGCGCGCGAAGGGTATTCTCGGGTAGCGTGCGGCGGCTTAAATAGGGGCCTCGACGGCCGTGTCCGACACGGACTCCAAGACGGCGCGCGAGGATCGAGCGGCGGCGGCGATTAGGGTTTATGGGCTGGCGATGTGGCCGCATCGCAGCCCGCCCACGCGCGCAGATCCGACGGCGGTGGTGCGCCGACGGCCGGTGGGCTAATCGGGCCGCGGCGCGAGCGAGGAGCGCCCGGTGAAAAGAATTGGGCCGAAAAGGAAGATTCGGCCCGGAAGGGTTTTCAGAAATTAAAACATTTTCCGATTTAAGAAAAATCCAGAAATTCGAATTAATGCAAATAAATTCAAATAAATATCAAATAAATTCAAAAAAATCCCCAAAAATACAGAAAAATTCCTCAGAGCACAAGGAACCCAACTAAAACTGAAATTCTTTAGTTTGATGAATAGTTTAGCCAAATTAAATCCTTTTATTAATAGAAAATTCAGATTAAGCTGTAATTAATTCAAGAAAATACAAATGATTCATTTTTGAATTCAAACATTCCAAAACTCAATTTTTGGGATGTTACAGGAGTTTCCTTGTTTTTGATGGTTGCAGGTCGACGATGCTAGATCATGGTGAGGCGAAAGATGACCGGGACTAGGCGAGGAGCGTCGGAGGTCCAGACGGTCAGGGATCGCCGAAAGATGATGGAAAACGGAGTCGTGGCAAGCCGTGAAGACAAAGAACGGATGAGATGCTAGCTAGGCGCTGCGTGGATCAATGAGGACCATTGGATCTTGGTCTAGTTGACAGGTTAGCTGGTCTAGTTAGTGTGCTTTGAGAATCGTGCAAGAAAACCTATTATGTGTTGTGAGTTTTGGGTGAACCCTTGCATGGTTGGTTGAGTGGGTTAATCCTAGCCCTTGATGGATGCTCTAGGGTTTAGAGGCTCATCAAAGGGTGGTAGGTGGCCCAAGAGTTGTATAAATAGGGGTGGAGGGGTAGCCTTCCCCTCTTGAAGGTTCTGAGATTTTTGATGCTCCTTTGAGCTTTGACCACATGAATGTGAGGCTTTGTAACCTCTTCTTCCAAAAAATATAATTTTTTTACCTTATTGTGAATTTAAATTGCGCATTTACATTATGTCTTTACTTTACGCAATTTAAATTCAGCATTTACTTTCCCGCATTTACATTCTTGCAATTTACTTTCTCGCAATTTGGATTTGCCTCCCCTCCTTCGAAATGCTGTTCTTCTAGGATGTCTTGAGGGTGTTCATATGGTTTTACATCTTTCTTGCACCCTAGGATAGACTAGAGATGAAATTTTTATCGAATTGCAAATCTGTCCAGAACTTATTCTTCGCGCAGCAGTCAGTCTTTGATTTTTATAAAAAATCTAAAAACATCTTTTTTAAGTTATTCTTGTTGGAGAAGGTGCACAACTCATATATCCATCTTTGGAAAACTTTTTGAGTCCACTGGTTGAACCGTTTGAGTGCTATGAAATGAAAACCGAGCCTCAAACATTCTAGTCAAAGTTTTTGACTGTCTGTATTGCTTGATTTTTCATGTTTATGCTACAAAGATTTTTGAGGTGATTTTTGGTGGACACTGTTTCATTACTCAACTTCTCATAGGGAGAAAAATTCTCAAAAATTTTAGAGCAACAAAAACGCACCAACCTCCTGCTCCAAGTGAGGACAATTCTCGTAAAATCTGCTTTTACTTTTCTGGAAAGAGACTTTGGTGTTTTAGCTTTATCTCTTTTAGAAAAAGTAGTCTTTGAATTGATTCCTCTTTGTTTGGACACTTGACAACCAGTATTGTGATTGAAAAATCCCTCACATGGTTCATGGTTCTCATCCTTGCAAGCTAGGGGTACACATAGTTGTCTAATTGTTCGGGTTTTGGAGGGTGTGCAAATCTGAGAAACACTAGTTTGAAGGAAAATTTTTGGGTGTTTCAGATTTTTATTACAAGATTATTCGGAGTACTTTGAGTGGGGGAAAATTTTATTTGGGATCATTCACCCCCCTCTGATCGCTATTTCGATCCTTCAACAAAAGAAATCTAAAATGAACAAAGTTGATTTCTATATACTAGTACGTCAGTAGGTTAATTGAATATGCCAAAATATTTAAGAAATAAACTAGACTTGAATTGTTTCATGAATAGAATATGACTTTAGTATAGAGGATAAATACGTATGCATAAGCATAAGTAGAACAACTAGCAGTAATATCTATACACATGTGCATTTGTATAATAACTAAGAGTGGTATAGATAGATGCATACATTTTCAGAATAACTATGAAGCTGATTCATTACTGTTGAAATAATTTGAATACAACATCAGTGGTCTGCGTAAGCCTTTTCGGCAGTTTGTAAAACATCTCATCTAAATGCAATTTTTATGAAGAATAGCCCAGAAATGATCTTTGGGGTATGGACTACCATAATCTAGAAATATATTCTTATTTCAACTAGCTATTCATCTTAATCCTGCTAGTACAATAACCTTAAGTGTTAAGGTCACCAAGAACACATTATATGAGTAATTGAGTTTATGAAACCTTTATCTAATGTTTACTTTCATTAATCCAAATAATTTTAGCTTCTAGAATTCGCAAGACAAGAATAAATCATCTATAAAAGAATCTGCGTTTGTTCTGTATAGCAAGTCTTTATTTGATATATTGTCTGTCTTCTTTTTTCCCTTATTGAAATTTGTTGTTCGCTATATTTCCATTAAACGACGTGTAGAACTCGAAGTCATTAACTCCGTCGTCAACGCCGCCAGCTACGACTACGACTTCGTCATAAATGACAATTAAGCAAGGCAAGCACTCCTTTGATCATATTGATCCCAATATTTAATTTTCCTTTTGTTTATCAAATTGTTTTATGCATGCGCTTATTTTCTGTAAATTCGCTATTTTGTGGTATTGGTAGATATACCTGTTATCTCTTAGAACTTCCTTAATAAATATTGATATGTAAACCTTGATAACCATAGAAAGATTAGACAATACATAATGTCAACATGGGAATATATGATTACATATTAACTATGCTTAGCCAAGCTTTAGAACCAACGTTATACATGATCAGATCAAAATTGTTCCTTGGGAAAATTGAAAATGTTGGTTATGACGTAATGTTGGTTATTGGTATTTTGATTAAAAACCCAAAATAAAACTATGGTTTAGATACGGGCAATTATTGGCAATAGCCGGTTGTGCAAGGGTTAGACTTGTACGTAGTGTAGGGAGAAGTATTGCCTGTGTCGGATTAAGGACTGAACATAGTGTTGTATGATCCAAGATAAATCTGTACAAACCACAAGTGCTGGGATGGGGTAGCCTTAAACCAATTAAGTTATCTAGTTTAACTTTGCATTAATGGAAGGCGGGAGAAAGCACAGCATTCCTTTCAAAGTCTGCTTGTAGGGGTTTCTACTTACCAATGTAACGGTGTACGCCATACTATGGGGAGTTCCCTTCATTTCTATGCTCTGGGTTCTTCTACCATAGTATGGGTCTAACGTCCCGGGCTGGTGCAAAGTTAACCTAGGTAATGTAAGTGTTTTCGTCATGAACATTCTGGCCACGCACCAAAGGTGCGTGAAACATGCGGTAAAAAGAAAATATCATGACTTGTGGGTAAAGCTGTACACCTCTGCAGAGTGTAAAGCTAATCGATTAGTCGTCCCCTCGGTCATGGGAAACTTGATGAACTGGCACTAGTTAAATGTTTTGTTATTTTCAAAAGGGCTTGGTTTCATTTGTTTTGCCACGTGTTGGCAAGGAATAGTTATGGCAGGATTGGATTATTGGATGAATGGTTATGTGTTGGCAAGGAATGATTATGACATGATTAGATGATTGGATTATTTGTTGCTCGTGAAGGACTATGACTATTACTTACGTTTTACTTATTTCTTATCAGTCAAACTTGCTCTTACAAATTCCGTTTGCAAATGACAACTTGATTTACAAATTCAATATCGCTTTATGCAAATTAACCTTAGAGCCTTTCCTTTGAAATGGCCTGCATATATTATAGGTTTTGCTAAAGTCTTGCGGAGTACGTAAAGTACTCACCCTTGCTTAATATGTTGTTTTAGGTGGATATGAAAATGAGGCTCCAAAGAATAACTTTTATCGCAGGATGTGGGAATTTTAACGAAGCGATCTTTCTAGGGATTTATACCTTGTCAGTTGCCTGAGGGTTGGATGGGCACACTACAAGACTTTGCTTCCTCTGTGCTGTATATATATACTCTATGTTGTAAGAATATATTGTACAAATAGCTTCGGCTTTAATAAAATGATGTATGGTTGTGATTCCAATTGTTGAAAATGTGCGTACTAGCCACTGATTATGGGACTAGTACTGTATGCGCATTAGATTTCTATTTTTGCATTTATGTAAAAATAGGGGTCATTACACTTATAAGTCTAGCAGGTGTTGGGCCCTCTGGGTTGACAGGGTCTGTGTGCACTCCCTAGCTTAGGATCTAGAGTCAGCTTTCCTATATCACTCATTGGGGAAGATGAGAGTGAGTCTGAGCTATAGTGTTCTCTTCTATCTATTCTATGCTTTATAGCCACCTGGTTTGCAGTTTCTCGACTTCTTCTCCTCATTTTGTCTTTCTGGTTTTGATTGAGTTCTTTTGAACCTTCCTTGAGCTTAATTATGCTAATAACTCAACTTCAACCAGATTTATGCTTAAAATTGACTTACTTGTTGAGGGGGAGTTTGAGAATCTACCTGATGCATTTGTGACTGGAGGGAGGAATTTTTTTTAAATAATACATTTTTTAATTCAAATTGCAAAAATATATGACGAAATAAATTTTTTTCAAAAATATACCCCCGTCGCCTATTGGTTGGGCGACAGGAGGGGAGTGCTGACTCGGCAGTGAGGTGGACAGGGCGACAGAAGTAGTAGCGCAACGATTGGGTGACAGGGAGAAGTCGCCCAACCATAGGGCGACATGCATAAATCGCCCAACATAGGGCGACATGTGTAGAAATCGCCCAACTATAGGGCGACATGGGGTCTAGTCGGCCAAGAAATTTAGAAATTAAAAAAAAAATTGGAGAGACTTCAAAAAAGATGAAAATATTTGGAGAGACGATGTACATCATTTAGGATCCAAGTAAAATATTTTGAGGCTCTAGAGAAATTTGAAATAATTATCAAAATTCAAGGGGAACAAGTAGAAAATGGGAAAGGCAATTTTCTTTATGCTTAGTATGATGGTGTTAGTAAAATTATAATTAGTATGACGATACTAATTGATTAGCAAAATCGCGTTATTGCATGTGAACAATTTCAATCCAAATTTGTAAAGATATTTAAAACACTTCTTTTGGAGGAAGTGGCTGGACAACTGTCATTGAACTTAGGTACTGATAAATGTGTCCAATAAAAGTCCGGGCAATCAATAATTTTAAATTATTTAAAGAATTGATTTTTTTTAGAAATTGCAAAACAATGGTGGGAGAAGGAGATCAGATAGAGTGCGATTCTGAGATCAGGGAGAGTGTGATTTTTGTAGCCTTTTCGGCAGCCCATAAATTGTCATGTTTAAATGTAATTTTTATGAAGAATGGACTAGATTTGCTCTTTGATATATGCACTACCATATTATGGAAAAATATGTAATTTACACCTTGCTTTGCATCTAATTTCCACTAGTGCAATAACCCTAAGTATTATAGTCGACAACAACTCATGTCATGTTTTTTAGCCTTTTCGGCGGCCTGTAAAATATCATGTCTAAATGAAATTTTTATGAACAATGGACCACATTTGATCTTTCATATATGCACTACCTTATTCTGGAAAAATATGTAACTTACACCTTGCTTTGAATATAAATTTTCACTAGTGCAATAACCCTAAGTATTATAGTCGACAATAACTCATGTCATGTTTTTTAGCCTTTTCATCGGCCCGTAAAATATCATGTCTAAATAGAATTTTTATGAACAATGGACCACATTTGATCTTTCATATATGCACTACCATATTCTGGAAAAAATATTTAATTTACACCTTGCTTTGCATCTAATTTCCACTAGTGCAATAACCCTAAGTATTGTAGTCGACAACAACTCATGTTATGAATAGTTTCCACGAAGCACTTAAATTATTTGTTGAACATATATAAGGGCACATACACCAAAAGTTCAGGTGATAAAATAAGCAATAGATTAGATTATATTACAAGGGCGTTACAATAGTGACGAAATTGCTTGACGAACTAACTAACGAAAGCACTGTTTGTCATGGTGGAATAAGTGATCGATTCGCCTATCTGGGTAGAGCGGGAATGATGTCCGATATTTTCTGCATATTACATCACCCGTGTAAATTTCGCGATTTGTTCTCGGACACCACTCAATCCCTACTATGAAAGAACTCCATGGGGATCCGCAGTGCTCCCAGCTGTCGTCGATTGGGTGGCCTATGTCGTACGCCTTGGGTGTATAAGACATAATTTTTTGATCTTTTTTATGTGGATTTCTGCCCTCCCATATGGACATGTCATCCCGATTCCCGGCGTCCCCTATGTTAATACCACCCGAGTTCCCGAATGGTCTGCGTAACGCATCAAGGATTTGTTGCGTGGTGCAAACCTCGGCCTGCTGCTTCCCCTTGTCCCTTCCTCTTCGAGAGGAGGTACCCTCTTGCACTTCTGGTGCGTTGGCCGTTGGTGGAGACTTTCCAAGACGCCTGCTCTGTTTCGGCTCGCACTCCACTATATGGTGCAAGAGGGGTGTGTTGGGCTTATCCTTGTACAACCGGAAGCGTACCATGCAGTCAATGCAGTATGCTCGCTGTGGTCGTTGAATAATACCGTAGACGTACTCGTAATCTGGCTTTTCTGAGAGATAGTAGCACCACGGAGAGGGTTCCTCCCCCCAGTTATCCCATACAGGAAGTTTGAGATGTGGGTGGTACGTCTCCGGGTCCACTCAGTTGAAGTAGCCGCACCATTCATCCTCGACCAAGGGGCACTGGTAGAATCTCTGATCCACTAGATCATCGTGGCAGGTATCAACCATTACCTGCAGGCCGTGTTCGCAAAAGTAGGGGCTTTCGGGTGGCCCTTGAGGAGGTTTGTCCTTTGACTTGAGCAATTTCACAATTTTCTTTTTGAACTCCTGCATGCGATGAACTGGTTTAGAATTACTACTTTGTGAGTGAAACATGAGTATGTCGCATGAAACTCACCGATTGGTTGGCCCCTTGCCCACCGGTCCTGAACTCTGGTCGATCTAGAACGGGGACATATCCCGCGCCCTCCCACCGAGTGAAGTTCTCAGGAGAAGCGGGGTAGGCGTCATGGCAGTTGTTGATAAATTCGATATCACGTCGTTCCGGCTCGTCGATCCATTGGAAGAAGCAACACCGGTCGTTGTGCTGAGAAAAGAAAGAACGATGCATGAAATGGTACTGTTACCGTGTATTGTATGGACACTAGTAGGTTTACCTGGTAGGGGCGGGCACAATAGTAGTGAGTGCGGGCGACCGTCTCTCCACGGGTAGATTGCGTCATCTTCGTCAGTGAGGGAAAAGCAGGGGCGCGGCTAGGGCAGCTCGCCGGCGGCGAAGGAGCGGCGGAGAGGTTCGGCCGAGGGCCCGGCGAGCATCAGCGGGTCATGGCGCGCTGGGAGGTGCGGTCACCGCGGGGATGGCCGAGGAGGCTCGCCACCGCGAGCATGCGGAATGAAGAAGAGCTCACGAGACGAAGAGAAGCGAACTCCGGTGGAATCGGTAGCGCTTAGGTATCCACGCAACTCCGGGGTTCCATTTTTCCGCTTGTTGAAAGGAGCTTGGCCGAGCAGCTCGCCACGCGCGCCGCTTTTGGAGAAGAAGAACGTGAGAGGGGCGACGAGGTTTTAGTTGGCAAGTCCCAATTATTGTTGAGGGCTTTTGATTGCTATAGCCTATTGATGGTGAGGTTCAAAGGATTTGAGAATGGTTCTCTCAGATATGCGAATTTCGCTCGGCCGGGTTTTGGAGCTTTGCCATGGCGGAAGCATGAGCAAATTGGGCGCGGGCTAGATGGAAGCGAGGGAGGTAGAGGGGATGACGGCGATGCTTCTACGACCTGTGGTTGGCTTTTATAGGCGGGAGGCGGTGCATCGGCGGTGTTTGAACGCATAGCGATTTCGGCGGCTCGATTTTTTGCAGACTCGCGAAAGGAGCGAGATTTTTCTCGACGTGAGGGACATGGAATGACCGGCAGTATGGCGCGGAAAACCAAGGATAAACGTGGCTGCTCGGATCGCCGGGTGGCGTGAATCGCATAGAGGCGGCAAGACTCGGAGAGCGCAAGCTCGACCCGCCGGGTTAAGAAGAAGAGAGGAAAGAAGAAAAAAGGGGCTGACGGCTGGGCCCAGGGTCCACCGGCAGTGAGAGGATTCCTTTTTCCGTTGCCGTGCCAGTAGCCGTTACGGCGAAGAGATGGCCCATACGTCAGTGAAAGAGACGGAATGAAAGGATAAGTTCAGCCCAGATAGTCCCATGTGGGCATTAAAATGGCCATCAGATCAAGTGGGAAAATTGTGAAACTTTTTGACCAAGCTCTACTGGTAGTTTCTAACCTTCAGTAAAATTTTGAGGTTAAAATACCGCATGGTTAAATTTTAGAAATTCTGACACTGTAGGTTTGTACAGGATTTAAATTTCGGTTTTGTATTTATTTAAAGGTTCAAACATTATTATTAATTTTTGAAACTTTTATGAGGGGTTATAAATAGGTCAAGGATGTCTCTGTAAAATTTTTAAATCAAAACATTGGGTATTTATTTTATTAAAAATCTGACATGAAGATTTCCAGCTTTTAATTGTTTCTGTTTTTGAATTATTAGAGGGCTCTGCCGACATGATCAATTCCTAAGATTTTTACCAGGTGTAAACACTGCACTGAGGGAGATTTGGTAATTTTTCCAGATCCAGATAATCTTCGAATATTTTTCATTAATTCTGACTAGCACTGTTTCTAGTCAAAAAGAGGTGACATTAATGTTATTTACCCATTTTTCTGTGCATAAAATTTTACTTCTTAATTTTACTGACTTACCAGGGTGGTTAAGGTTCTATGGTAATTTTTCCAAAATTTATCTTTTACCATTTTATCTTTTCACCATTATCCATTCTTTAATTCTAGTTGTTTGATTTTTCATTCAACACAAAAATCCAAAGAAATCCAAATAAATTCCAATCATGTCAAGAAAAATCAGAAATAATTATATTCAAATTCAAAATATTAATTTTCATATTATTCCATTTTTCGGGATGTTACAAATCTACCCCCCTTACAGAAATCTCGTCCCCGAGATTTGCAAGGACTAAATGGGTTTGGGAATTCTTTCTTAGATGTGGTCTTGTTATTTCCTCGTCTTCTTGTTTCTAGTGTAGCCGCTTTGCAAAACATCGTTCTTGCGATTCCAAAGTGATGTGTCTAGAATGGAGAAGATTTCTATTTGGGTTTCGCGTAAACAGATGAGGAATATTACTAAATATCTCTTTTGATTGCATAACTAGGATTGTTAATAATGATAATCTAATTTAAAGAGTGACACGTGATATGTTTAGAACATTTGAGGGGAAAGAATTAATGTTTGTTACTTGATTCATTTGGGAAGAATTTAAATATTATCATCAAGAAATGATATTTGAATATAATGGTTGATCTGCACGATTTAACAACAAATGACTTAAATTAGATGAGAATGAATGTTATTCTAGGTTGTCTTTAGATTGCAAACAAAGTATGATAAGTCAAGAATTTAGGTTGAGGTAAGAGGATCATAAAATGATCCTGACGATTTAACTTACTTGATCATCTTGATAGACAAAGGGTTTTGATTTTCTTTGTACTTGGCAATTATGAGGGAATGTAATGCACAAAGTCAAAAGGTTGATTGTAGGAATTGCATATATAAAGGACATACTTGATATTACATTAAGTGTCAAGTGTAATTACATAAGGAATGTCTTTACATTCAACGCCTGTCATGAAGGCAGGGGTTGTTCTAGATACTTGACATTTTCCCTAAGTCTTTGTAACGGGTAGGAAATCACTGATGTCTTCCCTGACGAGGTGATGTAAAACTTTTCTTGGGCAGATGTTAGCGAAGTGTTCAAGTTCTTCTTAGTTAATGTAGATGACGCTATCCATCTTATTCAAACAATAGCAAGTTTGTTTGCTAATGTTATATAACAAATGATCGAGGCGACTAGGTCAAAGAATTGATCTTAGAACTAACTTTGGATTTTTGATAGGGTTCAAATAAATAAATAAATAAATAAATAAATATATATATATATATATATATATATATATATATATATATATATATATATATATATATATATATAAGCATCGTATCCAATATCGCATCCGTAGGTCATAAGTGTCTTTCGTGAATAAGTGCTGGGTAATCGATGGATGAGGTTAGTTATAATAAATTTGGTTTGAGTGACTTTTAGAAGCATAAGTAGCAAAGTACTAAATGAGAGATGCTAATTTTTTTCATTGATTAACGAATAGATGGAGGACTTAATGTAATGGTTAAAGATGAAAATTAAAAGTTTAGCACTTGACCTTTTATCGCCATTTGGATAGACTAATTTAAGATATATTTTGATGAGAGTTCAGTAACATTTAATAGGCAACATTTCACTTATCAAATTATTACCTTAAGAACAAATTCTACCTGAGCCTTTGGTTGGCTTCAAGTAGATCTAAAGAGGCAAGATGATTTCAAATTAACCTAAGTTCTGATAAAAACTATATTTACAAGCGATGTACCTTGCATTGAGCCAGGTATGCCATGTTTGATGTCTTAAGTTGGTGTAGACGTAGACCTTGGTGTGTGTTGGCCTTCAAATTCCCGAGGCCAGTTTTAAGGTTGTTGTATATCTTCTCGAGGTTGAGAATGAAATGGAGTTTGTTTGTTTGTTTGTTTTTTTTTGTTTTTTGTTTTTTTGCATACTTTTTAGAAAGTAAGACTTTCGATGTTCCCAGTTTTCTTTTCGACGACCATTCAAAATTTTAATCTGAAAACATAAACTTTTCGGATTCTAACTTAAATTCATGGTATAAGATCTAAACAATTAAGTTTTGAGGCATAGTCAAAAGTTGTTATGGGTAGAATCAGATTTTAATTGGCCAAAAGTGACTTAAGTAAATTTGTGGTTACTAATATGGCGAGATATTGACATTAGTTCGTATATGAATGGTATGGTTTCAAGAAGTCAGTAGTAATGGTAATTATACTATTAATCTTGATTAGACTTGATAAGTTAATGATCATAATGATTTACACAAAGGGAAAGTTCCACAAAAGAAAGGATAAGGTTGGAAGAAATTTTATAGAAGAGAAGAGATAAGCTATCTTATGATTTCCAATTTATCCAATGGGTTAAGTTTCCCATATTTATACATAAGGACAACTTATTGTGAAACTTTAACCTAAAGGTTAAGCTCACACATAAATAAATCCTGACAAACAGAATAAAACCAAATTTTAAGTAGTGGATATAAACACCAGATAAAATGCTTTATATAATTAGAGCGAAATAACATGCTATGTATAAGGGTTCCTGTCTTAAGGTGGATCCTAATACATTCTAATCTTTCGAAATTTACTATCAGGTGATGCTATCTCTTCGTGAAGTAGAACCTCCGAGTTTTACATCTGCTTTGTCGAGGTTAGTGAAGCATTGTCGGCTTCCTTGAGAATGTTGGCGTAGATCATGTAGTCTTCATTTGCAAGCATGATAGCGAAGATGAACTATCTTTAAGGAAGAGAAGGATTTGTTTACAAATCAAAATGAAAGTAGTGGTAAGAGTAAGAACTTAAGAATGAGGTAAGGATAGCAAAGTCTACATTTTTCAAATATAGTAACTTTCGGACATAAGATTTTGAATTTGATTATTCTAATGCTAACGACCATTCTATCTAGGGTTTATCCTACAGTCAGCATAGCTCTGATACCAACTGTAACGACCCCCATTTTCGCATGCTTGCAAAAATGGAAATCTAATGTGCATTTCCGTACTAGTCCCATGATCAGTAGCTAGTACGCACATACACCAATTGGAATCACAACCATACAACAAATATTAATTAAGCGGAAGCTATTACATAAAGGAAACTCTTACAAATCAGAGATAAAGTAGCAAAAGAAGCAAGGTCTTGTAGTGTGCCCATCCAACACCCGCAGGCAACCGACAAGGCATAATCCCTAGAAAGATTCGACGAAGAAAACCCGCAACTCGCGATTTAAAAGGAACCTTCAAGCTCGCAACTTAACCACCTAAAAACCACATATAATAAGGGTGAGTACATACGTATTCGCAAGACTTGAGCAAAGCCTATAATATATGCAGCCATTTCAAAGGAGGCTACTACAGCTTAATTTGCATAAAGCGTAATTGACATTGTAAAACAAGTTATTTGCAAACGGAATTTATAAAAGCATAATTGATGATATGAAATAAGTAAAGCATAAGTAATATATTCACCACCCATCGTGAATATCGAATAATCCGTAAATGGAATCCATCAATGTCGATCCTTTGACATGAAAACAAAAGTCGCTAAACAAGTTCCATCCACAACCCATTTTAGAAAATTAAACATTTAACTAGTGCAAGTTCACCAAGTTTCCCATGACCGAGGGACGGCTAATCGATTAGATTTACACTGCAGAGGTGTACAATCTGTACCCACAAGTCATGACCTTTTCTTTTGCCGCAAGTTTCACGCACTTAAAGCGTGTGGCCGTAATGTTCATGACGAAAACCT
Organism: Otatea glauca; assembly: GCA_036346275.1. Lineage (NCBI taxonomy): Eukaryota > Viridiplantae > Streptophyta > Magnoliopsida > Poales > Poaceae > Otatea > Otatea glauca. The sequence continues at coordinate 37,490,846 of CM070719.1, forward strand.
TTACATTATCTAATCTAACTTTGCACCAAAGACCGGACGATAAAACCCACGCTATAGCTGGGAGAACTCGAGCATAGGAATGTTGAACTCCCCATAGACGTGGCGCACACCGTTATATTGGTAAGTGTTGTTCCTAACACCTCGGTGTGGGCACCCCGTCGAGCAAACCCCGAAAGGAAAGCCCTTACTACTTCAAACCTACCAATGTGCAAAGTTAAACTAGATAACTTAATTGGTTTAAGGAAGCCCCATAACAACACTTGTGGTTTGCACGAATTATCTTGGATCATACAACACCGAAGTTCGGTCCTTAAATTTGACACGGCGATACTCCACCCTAACTACGCAAATCCTCTCGCACCTCCGGCTATTGCCAATAATCGCCCGCATCGAAACCATAGTTTTCTTTTGGGTTTTTAATCAAAATACCCATAGCCAACACTACAATGACAACATTTTCCATTTCACAAAGAACACATTTTGATCTCGATCATCATCATCATTTATTTGATCTAAAAGCATGGCTAAGCATGGATAAAAGTAATCGATATACCCATGGCGACATTAAGTAATTGTCTAAGCTTAATCTATGGTTATCAAGGTTCACATATTCATACTTATCAAGGAAGTTTCATGAGACAATAGGTATAACTACCAAGACCACAAAATAGCAATTTACAAAAAGTAAACGATGCATAAAACATCTTAATAAACAATGCAAATTAAATTCGGGATCAAGATGGTCAAAGGGCGCTTGCCTTGCTCATATATCGCTTATTTACTTAAGACGCGATCGCAGCATTTACTGAGGCAACGGCGGAGGAAGGGACGTCGAATTCTACACGCCGATTGATCGGAAAATAGCAAATAATAAACTTCAATAAAGGCTAAAAGAAGATGCATGAAAATCAAATAAAGATTCATTGCATAAACAGGATGATTTAGGGTTTGAATTATTTACGACCTCATGATTTAGATACTTACAAATTCATATTCTTAATGGTTTTGAGATAACGAAACAGGTTTCTTTTATAGATTATCTTCTTGATTTACTTAATTCAAGAGGCTAAAATTATGAATTCTAGTATTTAGAACTTGAATTATAGATGCTAAAATTATTTGGATTAAAAGAATTGAAATACCAATTAAAGTAGTTATGCAAAACATATTTAATTTTTTAAGTGATCTGCATAAGAAACGATCCGAGAAAGGTGTTATGACCGATAAGGTAGCTAATTAGATTTATTTATAGTTTTTAAGAAGGTTCGTGATACAAATTTATTAACTTCAAATTCCTTATTACAAAGTTCACTTAATCTTATTATGGTAAGGTTCATTAAACATAAAACTAAAGGTTATTTGACTACTAAAGTTTATATGTAAAACATGATGAAATGAGGTTATTTCTTCGGAACTAAATAGCATATACTTTGAACAACATATCTAGACTGATTTTATACATTTTAGCTTTTAGACGAGACATTATTTTCTTAGTTGAAAATGCTTAGGTGATATAAAAGGTTACGACAACCATACTTTTTAGGGGTATTCAACTAGCAGGATTTAATTGAAATGAAAGTTGTAAATGAAATATTTTTCTAGAATATGGTATACCATATCCTAAATATCATTTTTAAACTGATTTCTAATACATTTGCATTTAGACGAGAGGTTCTACGGATCGATGAAAAGGCTTGATAGTTCAATTTACTACTCGACTACAAATTTCACTTTTGATATAAGGTTGCGACTACACCGCCTAGGATAATTTATCCATTTTTCAGGCATTAATAGGGCATGACACTAGAAGTGATTTAAAGTTGGTTTCATGACAAATGGCTTTTATCCGCGATGTTTTTCCTATAAGGATTCATTAGGTTTAACCTTATTTTATTTCAACCTAGTATAAACATAAGGTATTTTTGTATTCACAGCAGGGTACTATTTTCCAAGGCTATTAAATTTGGTTTTGTCAAATTTGAAGTTTATTTGTAATAGTTACAACTATTCCAATTATGCAATTATTAACACTTTAATTATTTATCACTTACTGTTTTATGTAATAAACTTTTAAATATTATTTTACATCTGGAAACCTTATACTACCAGAGGTATGATAAATTTAGTTTAGTGATTACTCGAATTCATTTGACCCATATTCTAACATATTTAGCTTTCTATCCATATACATTTACACATTTTATGTTTAAGCTATTTCATTCTTTTCAAGTTAATTCAAATCAAGTTCATTTATTAATTATTCTGGAACAGTAAGGTATTCTACTGCCATGATATTATTTAGAATTCAATTTTACTTATTCCATGTTTCTTTTACTCAAATTATGTATTTTTGAATTTCCAATGCATTGAATACTATCTTTTAATAAAAAGTATTTCAAACAATAATGAAATTTAAATATTTTTATATATTTGAACTCCTGGAAACATGATTACTTCACTAAAATTGGTTCCACTCATTTTTAAGTTTATTTACAACTTTTTAACATGAAGTGTGTTTTTAGCCCTTTTCTTTAAATTTGAATTTCAAATTTATCCAGTGAACATTTTCAAAATATTATTTTATATTCTGAAAGAACTAGATTTTAGATAAATTTAGAATTTGATTTCACTCAATTCGGAGTTATAATTCAAAAGTTATCAACGCTTGAAAAGACCCGTATACCTAAATATCAAAATGGAGAATACGTTTTCCTTACAATGAAGGCGCTTCACCGTTGAACTGGTTCTTTTGTGCCACCGCCAGGGGGTCCTACTGTTCAGTGAGGGAAAAGCAGGGCGCGGTTAGGGCAGCACGCGGCGAAGGAGCGCGAGAGGTTCGCCGAGGGCCCGCGAGCATCGCCGGTCATGGCGCGCTGGGAGGTGCCGGTCACCGCGGGATGGCCGAGGAGGCTCGCCACCGCGGCATGCGCGGAATGAAGAAGAGCTCACGAGACGAAGAGGAAGCGAACTCCGTGGAATCGGTAGCGCTTAGGTATCCACGCAACTCCGGGTTCCATTTTTCCGGCTTGTTGAAAGGAGCTTGGCCGAGCAGCTCGCCACGCGCCACCGCTTTTGGAGAAGAAGAAAAGAGGGGCGACGAGGTTTTAGTTGGCAAGTCCCAATTATTGTTGAGGGCTTTGATTGCTATAGCCTATTGATGGTGAGGTTCAAAGGATTTGAGAATGGTTCTCTCAGATATGCAATTTCGCTCGGCCGGGTTTTGGAGCTGCCATGGCGGAAGCATGAGCAAAATTGGGCGCCGGGCTAGATGGAAGCGAGGAGGTAGAGGGGATGACGGCGATGCTTCTACGACCTGTGGTTGGCTTTTATAGGCGGGAGGCGGTGCATCGGCAGTGTTTGAACGCAAGCGATTTCGCGGCTCGATTTTGCGCAGACTCGTGCAAAGGAGCGCGAGATTTTTCCGACGTGAGGGACATGGAATGACCGGCAGTATGGCGCGGGAAAACCAAGGATAAACGTGGCTGCTCGGATCGCTCGGGTGGCGTGAATCGCATAGAGGCGGCAAGACTCGGGAGAGCGCAAGCTCTGACCCGGCGAAGCGAAGAAGAAGAGAGGAAAGAAGGAAAAAGGGGCTGACGGCTGGGCCCAGGTCCACCGGCAGTGAGAGGATTCCTTTTCCGTTGCCGTGCCAAGAGTCGTTACGGCGAAGAGATGGCCCATACGCCGCTGAAAGAGACGGAATGAAAGGATAAGTTCAGCCCAGATAGTCCCATGTGGGCATTAAAATGGCCATCAGATCAAGTGGGAAAATTGTGAAACTTTTTGACCAAGCTCTACTGGTAGTTTCTAACCTTCAGTAAAATTTTGAGGTTAAAATACCGCATGGTTAAATTTTAGAAATTCTGACACTGTAGGTTTGTACAGGATTTAAATTTCGGTTTTGTATTTATTTAAAGGTTCAAACATTATTATTAATTTTTGAAACTTTTATGAGGGGTTATAAATAGGTCAAGGATGTCTCTGTAAAATTTTTAAATCAAAACATTGGGTATTTATTTTATTAAAAATCTGACATGAAGATTTCCAGCTTTTAATTGTTTCTGTTTTTGAATTATTAGAGGGCTCTGCCGACATGATCAATTCCTAAGATTTTTACCAGGTGTAAACACTGCACTGAGGGAGATTTGGTAAGTTTTCCAGATCCATATAATCTTCGAATATTTTTCATTAATTCTGACTAGCACTGTTTCTAGTCAAAAAGAGGTGACATTAATGTTATTTACCCATTTTTCTGTGCATAAAATTTTACTTCTTAATTTTACTGACTTACCAGGGTGGTTAAGGTTCTATGGTAATTTTTCCAAAATTTATCTTTTACCATTTTATCTTTTCACCATTATCCATTCTTTAATTCTAGTTGTTTGATTTTTCATTCAACACAAAAATCCAAAGAAATCCAAATAAATTCCAATCATGTCAAGAAAAATCAGAAATAATTATATTCAAATTCAAAATATTAATTTTCATATTATTCCATTTTTCGGGATGTTACAACGACCTGTCACCTTCTGAGAAAAGTTGCACGACTTGTCACCCATCATCAAAGCTGCACGACGTGTCACCCATCATCAAAGCTGCACGACCTGTCACCTTCTGACAAAAGCTGCATGACTTGTCACCCTCTGAGAAAAGCTGCACGACCTGTCAACCTGTGTCAAAGGCTGCACGACATGTCACCCTCTGTCAAAAGTTGCACAACGTTTCTTTTTTGGCAGCTCATGCTGACAAAGCTAATGCATGTGACTGGTCTAATCGACTTGACAAGGCTGCACGCCCGTGAGTAGGCTATTCACCTTGAAAAGCTGCTGCACGGCTGTCATTCGCAACAACTATTTCAGTTTTTTGGAATGTGCTTGTAGTGATCGTTTAGGGTGTTTGGTTTGGCAGAATTGGGATGCAAACCAAGTTTTAAATAGGATTCTTTTGCATATTACGGTAGTACAAGTGTCATAGGGTGTTTGGAGGTTATTCCTCCATAATTTCTCTTCTAAACGTGTTATTTTACGGACTGCCAAAAAGGCTTAAGTGACCATTCGCTTTGCACAATTGCAGTCCAGTTTTGTTTGTAAGTTTGTGACTGCACCGCATATGATATGTCAACCATTTTTGAGGTATTATTACGGGATGTTATAACCATTTTTAACTAATTGACTCTTTATGCTTGAAAGCAGGCCTACTGTAACAAAGAATAACAATATTTCATAACCAAAAGTAATAGGTTACTATCATAACAAAAATATATCATATATAACTAAATACATAAGATGAAAAGTATATCACAACGGAATAACTGAATACATAAGCTAAAATAACATAAGAAACTACTGGCACCCTCATTTCGGCGCCTCGCTACCGGGCAGCCTCGCAAGCCGCTCGCGAGTAGGTCACGGCGCTGCGGCGCGGTGGGTCCTCCGTGGTCTAGCCGAGGTGTAGCGATCTACCGAGAAGGTCTGCGTCGGTGGTGCTCCCTGCAACTGTGATGATCCAGCCTCATCCAGATCAGCGAAGTATCTCGATACACCACCATCGTCGAGGTCGAACTCCGCATGGGTTGGATCATCAAAATGCCCCTCGTAGTTATCAGGGGCAGGTGAAGCTGCAGAGGAGAACCACCGCGCTTGTGAGCCTATAAGAAATGAAGAATTATTGGTACCATTCAAAAAATAATTGGAAAATATACAAAGTGTGATGAAGTACTCACCTCCGACGTGAGGGGCTAGATCAGCGTGTCCAGCAGCCCGCCCTGTCGCATAGCTCGGCGTGACGGTGGGATGAGAGGCCGTGGCATGTGAAGATGTACCTGGAGCACTCCTCACCCTGGGGATACGTGTCCATCACCCTAGAGATGTGTCTAGGAGGATCGGGGTCGACACGTACCAAACGCAGACAGGTACGGGAAGTGTACCACCGCCGGTACCTCGCACGCTCGGGTCGTGACGGCAAGATCTCGCATGGACGTCGTCCAAGGCTCCTCCCCACTCCTCGACCCATGATGTCATACGTACGTGCCATGGGACGCCCCCATGCCTGCCTCTCCTACTCTGCCTACAGATAAGAAAAAATATAACATTATTACATGTCATTACAACGTAGAGATTAGAGAACATCGATGTAGGGAACTTACGTGTGGACACCATGTGGGACCTGCCGGCCGACCTGGACCGGGAAATCCTGTCGTAGACCGAACTATCTCATCACTCGATGGACAGCGTAGCCCTCGACCAGGACGTTGAACACGAGGAATCAACGTGTACGCCAGTACGCCGCGTCGCGTGTGCATAGGGTGGACAACCCACCCGTCACACGTAGCTCGACTTGTCCCGGCTGCGGTACGCCGCCCGCCAGACGCGTCCTCGGTGAGGTGGTCGAACGCAGCGACGAACTACGGGTAGCTAAGTCGCACCGTGCTGTGTGCCCACCTAGGGTGCAGTGACGACATAAAAAATCAACGCAGAACATTACCATTAGTACTGACAAATGTTAAACCGTAAGTTTCACAATCGTGGTTTTTAATATCTTACCCGTCGGTGGCACCATATGGTGCCCATAGTCGGCGGGTCAACGTCATCGTCGCCAACATGTACAATAGGACGCATGTCGATGTTGGGCCGCCCGATCTGGAACCTCTCGTATGCCCAAAGCTGCAGAAGCAGTGGACATCCGGTGACGATCGACCCGTCGACGATCCGCCAACAGCCGTCGCAAAGCCCACGGTACGTCACGCACAGGATAGCTAACCCCTAGGAGTACTGCGGCACGGTGTCAAGGGGTGCGTCCGCGATCGCCCTCGCGACCGGACGGCGCTCGCCCACGCTATCCCCGCTTGAGCTCGTGAACATGCACCACCAAACAAACAGAGCGTGTACGCCAAGGTGGCGGCTCACCTCCGCTTGTCCGCAGTTCGACGATGTGTTCCGCCAGTAAATTTAAGTTTTCTTGTTAGTCTAGCCAATATATGCGAAGTTAAGTTTGAAAGGTTGGTTGCTTACCACGAACTGTCGAAGCCACCTCTGTGTCGGACCATGGGTGCTGGTGAAGGTTCGGTACGCAGCAGGTGGTAGCACACTATGGAACCGTGCAAGTACCTCCTCGCACCACATCACGTGGACGTCCTGGGGCACCACAGGGTCACCGGCGATCGGGAGACCGAGGAGGTACAAGACGTCCTCCAAAGTGATCGCCATCTCCCCACAGGTAGGTGGAATGTGTGCGTCTTCGGTCTCCACCGATCCACCAGAGCGGTGAGAAGGGACCTGTCAAACGGGAACCAGTGGCTCGCGTCCCGCCCCTGCGCATCTCCGTGCGCCTCCTCCATCCATGCTGGTGGCAGCAATCCTACTGCTCGTAGCCTACGAAACAGAAATATTAAATTAATATGAGCACCGCACTAGTTAATTAAAATAAATTATAATACTGCATCGGGCATATTTTGAAATTAAAAGATAAATACGTTACCTGGGGATCCAATGAGGATTGAGGGTCCAGAGCTCCCGCGGTGGCCTCAGCCGTAGTACGCAGATCTCCAGAGGATCCTGTCCCTCCTCTGGAAAAGCGGTGGCAAGTGGGCACGGTGACGACGATCAACGACCGGATCTAGCAACTCAAAGGGCCAGTCGTCATCTCCATCCTGGTGAGCCATACCTGCAAATTACAAAAATAAAAGTTATATATAGAGAACTATACAAGCATTAGAACAATACATAGAATGAAATGCGTACAAATAAATACACAAGCATCAGAACAATACATAGAACCAAATGCGTACAAATAAATACACAAGCATCAACAAAATATATTCTAACAGATTACAACGCACATTACATCAGCAAAATATATTCAAACAGATTACAACACACATTACATCAACAAAATATTAATTTGACATATAGCATCTAATAGTTCAAATAGCTTCTCCGGTAGTACGATGACGTCGTCCACCACGCCTTGCAGACGACGATCCCTCCCCCGTTGTCGGGTTTCCATCTCCTCCTTCATCCTCCTCGTTATGTGGATGGCAGTTCTTAAACGTGTGTCCTGTTCGCTTGCACAACGAACATTTCTTCACGCGCTTACCAGTTTCGGACTCATCCATGTCATTTCTTATACGCCTTGTTTTGCGACGTCCTCCTTTGTATGATCTTGCATCAAAATCAGGGACTCAGAACCTTTCATCGACACTAAGAGTTGTGGTGAAAGAACCGACAACACCATAACCATAAAGCTCTTCGCTCCAAGTTGTCATCACCTTTTCCTTTGTAAAATATTTAGATAGATATGTACCGAGTCACATTTCAAATAATGCACATGCAGCTATCATATGAGGACATGGCCTATGCAAAAGGAGGGGTTTGTTACACGAGCATTGACATTCAGCCTGTAAGATGCACTCTTGGGTGATAACCTTCTGGTTTGTTCCCCGCCATCCTTTATCCCTGCATATCACCTTGAAGCGCAGTGTTCGTGAACCTACTTTGATAGCCCTATGCTTGCCCACCTTCTTACTCTTCTCATCTATGTATTTACTTATCATGCTTGAGTATAAGGCATTCTCATCTCTCATCACTACTCCAGCAGCTTTATGCCTATCCACAAAATACTTGGTTGTACCCTGTAGCACTCCCTCAACAATTCTTACCAACGGGAGACACCTCATCCCTCTCATTACCCAGTTATACACCTCCGTCAAGTTGGTCGTCATGACACCGTATCTAGCACCATGTGTGTCATGTAACAATGACCACTTCTCTTTGGGCTCGTGCTTTATCCAGTCCGAGAAACATTTGATCGGCCTTTGCCTTCGACGACGATTCATCGCCTCATTTTCTGTTGCCAGAGGGAATAAAGGCTCTGCCTCCTCCTGTGTTACACTGCTAGTAGTCTCTTTGTGTTTTTTTGTTGGCTCATCAAGATTCTTCCAAAGAGTACGGAACTTGCTATCTTGGTTCTGCTTACATAGCCTCTTGAACATGTTCATCAGTTCCTTGTTCTTAAATTGCTTATAGAAGTTCCCACCCAAATGCCTCATGCACCATCGGCTCTGCAAGTTAGTCCAGGGAAATGGCTCCTCTACCCCTGTTTGCAACTGTCTGATGGCACTAAGCAGACCAGCATGCCTGTCATGCAGTATGAACACATCTTGGCAAGTTTTCACCACCCCGATCTTCAAGTTCCGAAGGAACCACAGCCAACTCTCATAGTTCTCGCTTTCCACAAAGGCAGAGGCAACAGGCAGAATCTGGTTGTTTGCATCGACGCCCACAGCTGTCATTATTTGTCCTTTGTATTTCCCGGTCAGGAATGTGCTATCCACACACAACAATAGACGACATTGATAGAACGCCCTAATGCAAGCTCCGAATGCGAAGAAAACTCTCTTCAGATGCCTCTTGTTCGACCACTTGCTTGACGGACAGTCCTGATAATCATAATAAGTACCAGGATTTTTTCCCTGAATGCAACTGAGTAGTGCGGGCAGATTATGGTACGAGTCTTCAAATTTCCCAAATCTTATTTCCAAGGCCTTCTGCTTCACCCTCCATGCCTTCCCGTAGCTAATTGTGTACTGATATCTGTTCCCAATTCCTCGGATAATAGCACGGGGCTCAAAATTCAGGTTCTCAACTATCTCTGGGTATATGATACTCGCGATATACCCAGACAACAGGTTCCTGTGAGCCACCAGGGTTTCCTCAACCATACAACTATGCTGTTCAACCTTTCGAACATAGCCAGTGGGTTCCCCATTTGGGCTTGTACGGATGCACTCTCTAGGGGCACCCTTGCATCTCGCACACCATATCGTAGCAGGTTGAGGTGGACTTCTTAACCCTGAAAGTTCTTCTTAGTGATAAGGCCCAATCTTTAACAGCATCCTGCACTGCCTCTTTTGTGGGGTAAATGCTGTTAGGCCTCACCTCATTGTCGCTATACTGCCAAGGTGTATCATTGCCTTCATTTACAACCAGGTTATTAAATTGATGCGGGCCCCAATCTGCTGGCACTAGCGGCTCAGCACCTTCATCTTCCTCATCCGAGTTATCGTCGTCTTCCACTTCTATTTGTTGATATTCAAGGTCTTCCTCTTCCATCTGTGCTATTACTTCCTCAATTTCCTCACCTTCGTCTACTTGCCCCCGCGCTTCTTGACCGATGTTTCCATCATCCTCCCCAATCTCATCTTGCTCACCACTCTGGTAAACGATATCCTCATTGCATCCCTGAACATGCTGCTCCCGGCTAGAGTCCCCAATTTCAGTGTCACCATAAGTGAACTCATTTTGAGGCTCACTATACTCACCGGCAGGGGCAACAACCCTTTCATACGCTTGCACTAAAAGCACATGATACCATCCATGTTGCTCCACCCCCCTCACATATGACCTCCAAGATGCAGTTTCCTTCAGCTCAACTAACTCCCAATAAACAGGATCATCTCGCATGGTACAAAGGCAAGATAACTTGAGCTGGCACTTCTCTGGTTCCATCCAAAACGTATAATACAACCAATTCAACACAGAAGCAAATGTACGCTCTTCGACCCTACTTAAACTTCTGTCCACATACTGAAAGTTACTCAGATTTGCACCCTCCGAACCATACATGACAACCCCTTCTCCATAAAAGATTCTAAATGGAACTCGTTCTGACATATCTGCGAACCTATTCATTAACACACGAATTAATTACTCTTCATAAAAAGTACTATATCTATTTGCTAAAAAAAATATACGTATGTATATCTACACTCGGAGAAATATATATCTATCTACATTCCTAAAAATATACATCTCTCTACTTCTATTTCTAAAAAACATCTACATTCCTACAAATATCATTACTTGGAAACCAAGTGTGCCCATTTCTGATGCAAAAAACTATTACGCCCTGAAATTTTCAAGTTGTTCAATTAGCATGTATATTGTTATGGAACAAAACTAGATTCTGAAAACTATGCGAAAAATATCTACATTACTAAAAATATTCATCTCTGTACTTGTATTTTTAAAAAACATCTACAGCCCTATCAATATATATATGTGCACTTCTATATGTAAAAAACATATTTATCTACATGCATTTCCACAAACCGACTAAAAATATAACTAGATTTAACTACATTTTGTTGCTCACTACCATGATTTCTTGTTACACACTAAACAAATCGGACGCTGCTACAGCTGCTACAGGATTACAACCCTAAACACTAAACAAAATAAACACTACATTTAACTAGATCTAACCCTAAACACTAAACAAAATAAACCTTGAAAATAACTAGACCTAACCCTAACCCTAACCCTAACCCTAAACACTAAACAAAATAAACCGCGAAAATAACTAGATCAAACCCTAACCCTAACCCTAAACACTAAACAAAATAAACCGCGAAAATAATTAGATCTAACCCTAACCCTAACCCTAAACACTAAACAAATTAAACCACAAAAATAACTACATCTAACCCTAAACACTAAATAAAATTAACGGTAAAAAAATTACCTGCGTGCAGCCGCTGTTCTTCCTCCCTTCTCTTTTCTCTCTTCTTCCTCCCTCTTCTCTTCTCTTCTCCCTCCCTTTCTTCTTCTCTCGGCCGAAGAAATGCAGTGCCAAGTCACCCTCTGGTTGGGCTACAGGAGACCGCGCGCGCGCCTGTCGCACAACCGTTGCTTGATTTTTGGGCTATCGCCCGTTGGGAGGGCGACACAACCAACGGCTGGCTGACGTGGCACATGTCGCCCAACCAGTGGGCGACATCTACTTGCGTCGTGGAACCAGACGATGATACCCTTCTGTCGCCCAACCAACGGGCGACAGGGGTATATTTTTGATTTTTTTTATTTCGTAGTATATTTTTGCAATTTGAATTAAAAAATGTATTATTTAAAAAAATTTATGGAGGGAGTATGTGATATGTTTTGAGTGTTACAACTGATGGAGTAGTTTTGTCGATATCAATCGGCAACTACTTAACGAAATAGTCTACGTAACAAAGATGCTACCTATAACACCCTAGTACAACATATGCTCAAGATATTACCATCATTTACATTTTTCATCACTTTTACCATAGTTTTTACTATAATTTCAGCAAGCAACAACTAATTAACCAAATAGTCAACGTAGCAAAGATGCTACCTATGACACCCCAATACAACATATGCTCAAGATATTACCACCAATTATATTTTTTATCACTTTTACCATGATTTTTACTATAATTTCAGCAAGCAACCTAAGCAATTATCAACACTACTAAACCAATTATAACAATAATTTGTATATTCACATCTACAATAACAAAACAATAATAAACCTCGCAATCGCATGCCCAAGACTTCGCACTTGGGTACGCCTGTATCACATACGTCTGAGAACAATCCTTACCTTTTAGGCGGGATGACGAAAAAGGTTTGGTAAACAACCAAACATTAAATCAAATAAGTTCACACGACTAAAAGATGATATGAAAGTTCAACGCTAAACCAACTAGACAATTAATTGTTATAAGAATGATTACTGCTCTAAATAATTGTGGGTGACGATGTGATAAGTGAAATGATGGCGGTACTCCTATCTTATGCATGTCACCTTCATCGTTCACCTAAAACATTAAATAAGTGAGGTTGAGTCAATGACATATCAACTACATAATAAAATAGTAAGCAATAGCATTTCCATTGGCATTAATTCATTTATATCATTCTACTCATTTCTCAATGTAACTTTATCTTCCTTTAAAAATGCAAATGCTCATGTATATCTCTTTCTCTTTAGCATATACCGGTATAGCATAGTGTCCACCCGTCAAAGAACCACTCATATCCCGTCCTTTTTTATATGGGTCCCGTCCTTGTTCATACGGGGTTCAACCTCCACTTCCTTGTAGTGCCTACCTCAGTAGGTCTTTTCTCTTCTCACTCTCGTGGGATCACCTATACACAGTAGGCTATACATGTCACTCAGTTCATCTATCTCTTTCTCATTATGCATATGATGCTATATTTTCCTTTTAATGTATTACTCAACATTCTCCTACTGTGCCATTCAATTTTCAAGGTTGAATCACCAATAATAAATCACCAGTAAGAAATTACTCATAAATCATCGATAAACATTAAACGACAATTTCACTAACCATCTATCATTCTACCATACACTTACCTTTTAACCGCGTGAGATGGAGTGATGAGCAGATGAAGCCAAGGTCGAAGTCACACCTCCTACACACTACTACAGAAATCATCATCTCAGACGGTTCAAAATCGTCTCTGATGGTTTTGTGAACCGTCACTAACTATGTGTTAGTGATGTAAGGGCACATCACATACGGTTTTCGAACCGTCTGTGAAAATTCTCATCACAGACGGTTTTTAACTACAACCGCCTGTGATACATAAACATCACATATGGTTTCTTAATAGAACTGTCTGTGATACAATATCACAGACGGTTTCTAAATAGAACCGTCTGTGATCCTCTTTTTTCCCCTACACCCCAGCAGAACTTCCATCATTAGTATGTGTTGTTCGAAATTTTCTTCTACTTAGGTATTTCTGCAACGAAATTTATAAGGCACAACCAAGTTATAGATGTAGTAATTGAATATCTAAACTTCCTAGATGCATCGAGGCAACAACTTGTCTGATCAGGATCGTCTTAAAATATGAAGTTTTGTAGCACTTTCATCTCCTTCTTATTATAATATTGATAGAGTCTAAGGTAAAATCCATTTCATTCCACATTTCGTCATGAACGCTATCATGCTCTGATTTATCGCTTCCACTTCATCCTCATCCCTGAAAGAGAATACCATAGGCAGCCATGCTTCTTGAATTATAGAGTTGATTAAGTCATCGTATATGGAGTTGATTAAATTATCGTATGGCTCTATACGATAATTTAATCAACTCCATACGATGACTTAATCAACTCTATAATTCAAGAAGCATGGCTGCCTATGATATTCTCGTTCGGGGATGAGGATAAAGTGATAATGGTAAATCAGCGCATGACACCTTTTAGGATGAATTGTGGAATGAAATGGATTTTTCCTTAGAATCATCAATATGATAATAAGAAAGAGATGAAAATGCTACAAAACTTCATATTTTAAGATGATCCTGATTAGACAAGCTCTTGCCTCGATGCATCTAGGAAGTTTAGATATTCAATTACTAAATATATAACTTGGTTGTGCCTTATAAATTTCGTTGTAGAAATACCTAAGCAGAAGAAAATTTCGAACAACACATATTAATGATGGAAGTTTTGCTGGGGTGTGAGGGGAAAAAAAGAGGATCATAGATGGCAGCGTGCTCGAGAATTGGATTAGGTAAGAAAAATAGTTTTGGATTAGGTAAAAAAGAGGATCACAGACGATACTTTTGCCACGGCCATGGGCATTAGGGTTTTTTCAAGGTGAAGTAGAGGAGAGCAAGTGCAAGAGTAGCCATGTGAAGAGGAGAAGAGAAGCTAAGAGAAAAGATTGCAATGGCATCTTGTATAAGCAATCTGTTTAATTAGCAAGTCAACTTATTTTGGTCAAAGGTTTTAATGCAAAACTTAACATGTGGTTGCCTCTGTGATTACTTCACATAACATGTACTTCACATGATCACATATTCACAACCAACAACACATGGTCACATATTCTGCATGCATATGTATGTTCTAAGAGATACTTTGGTCTTCAGGAATCATGTATATTCTAAGAGATACTTTGGTCGCCCTTCGAAAGATCCATGGTATCAATCCTTGCAACATATATCAATATTAACAACTAACAGTACCAAAATATAGGGTAGTGATCATCCATTCAACCAACTCATCCTTGCAACATATATCAATATTAACAACTGCCAGCACCAAAATACAGGGTAGTGATCATCCTTTTAATAGATTGATAAGAATATGATTATATTACTCTCAGATTAGGGTTAGTTTGAAGATTCAATCACAAATAGGCAAAACAATTAATTAAGTGAACAAGGCCTTGAAACCCTTATCACCCTTAACATGCACAGATAGAAAATGAAATTCACTGTTATTAAATACTTAGATGATCAATTGAGTTTAGAACAACAATATACCAAATCAAAAAGTGACAGATATACCAACCGAAACAACAGATTCCAGCATAGTCAGCCAACAAGTGTAGCAACCGAATCAACAGATAAGGTTAAAACTAGTATCAACTTACTTTACCAACAAATTAATCATGTAAAGTTCTGATCAGTATACTAGTTAAATCAACAGGCTACCAGAATGCTGGACAATGACCAGAGATCAACAAAGCTAAACTGAACAACAATTAGACTAACAAAACAGTGAACTAACCAATACTATAAAGCATGTAAGTCTACTGGTTTTCAGGCCTCATTCACAACGTTAATTGTCAATATCATTTTTCTTAACCCAAGATCATCACCGAGCAATCCCACAGATCAATCTCACAGGCAGCAGATGACACAACGCAAAATGGAAATATACACACGAGGGATACGGCGAGCTCGAGGGCAACGGGGGGAGGTCGGTGGCGATGGGGGGAGGGGGAGGTCGGCGAAGATGGGGGATCTCGGCGTCGACCGGCTGTGGGGAGGGGGAGCTCAGCGGTGACTTCTTGAGCTCGGCGGCAACGGGGGAGGAAGGAACAACGATGGTGACTGGGGGTGAGGCGCCAGAGGGGAGAGGCGGTCAGGAGGCGTGAGGCCGAGGCGCCTCATGCGAGGTCTGGGAGGCGTCGCAAAGGGATACGAATTGCATCAGGAGCCAAAGCTAGGATTTTGAGCGATGGAAAGTGGTAATTGAAGTGTCTGCAGGGAAGATCTATTTATAAAACATGTATCACAAACGGTTCTACTTTAGAACCGTCTATGATATTATTTTATCTTAGATAGTTTTATTATAAAACCGTCTAGGATACTATCATAGACGGTTTTATATTAAAATCGTCTGTGATATTAACGTATATCACTGACGGTTTATGAAGAGTATCGTCTGTGATATTACCACTGACGGTTTCAAAATAGAACCGTGAGTGATGTTTATCATCATAGACAGTTTTGAGAAACCGTCTGTGATGAGGCATCTAATATAAGCTTTTTTGTAGTAGTGACAGTAGGTAAACCATCTCAAAATTATTCCAAAATAGTACATACATGAAACATAGTAGCATTGTTGTTACGCACATCCTCAGACTTAACTTCCCCCCTCGTTGGACAATTTACCCTTTACTGTCCTGGCGATCGAAAGGCCATAACTCCTAACTCAGGAGCCCAAACATAGAAAACCATATATGTTATGAAAAGTACAGATGATTATCTACAATTTTCTAGTTATCCACATTTCCCAATTAATTCATTTAACCTCTTATTTTCTGTCCCGAAAACCAATCTATTGTTTTACTAGACAGCAGACTTCATAATCTTGTAACTATTTTTATGCAACTCCAAACACAACAAAACATAGCATATCTAGAATCTAGGAAAAATTATCTAGCTTTCTTGAGTTATGGACATAATTTAATTCGGCCATTATCCCGCCCTAAACAACAAATTAACACGACTGCTCCCAGCAGCAATGATTTCTGGACATCAAGCTTCTACATGCCATAACTTTAAAACCTATTAATGAAATTTTTGAGTTTTTATTCTCTAATTAAACTTTATACAATAATCTACATTTCGCATAACTTGCATAGGTCATGAAACTGACCGTAGGTACCCCAAAACTCGACCCAAAAAGAGAACCTACTATTGAACGAATATCAATCTGTCCCAAAATCGATGCCTGATGCTCTCCAACTACAAAATCTAACATCAAACTGAGCATAATATCTCTTGTAACATCCCAAATTTTGCTTTTATTGGATTTAATATGATTTTTCTTTGTTATTGAATTTTTAAGGTTTTATTTAATTCATCTTGGAATTTTGAATAAAGCCTTTTCCTATCTTTTAATAATTCAGAGAAAATTATTAATGATCTTTGGTTGGAAATATTTTATTTGAGTTACAAATGTCCCAAAGTATTTTCTGGAATTTTTCAGGATTTTTCCTGGTATTTTTGCTATGTATTTTGGCTTTATCTATTTATCTAAATTATTTTAATTCGAAATAGTTTAAGAAATCGGTTGAATAGTGTTGGGCCGAAACCCCTCCGGTCCGGCCCATTTTCTTCGCGCAGCCCAGCTGCGCAGCCGCCCCGCCGAACCCTAGCCGCGCGACCGTTGGATTTTGATCCAACGGCTGTGATCGTACCGCGCCGCCGCTTGATGCCAGCCGTCTGATCGGATCTGTGTGGACGCTCTGGATCGCGCCACGTCGGCTCGTCCGAATCTGCCACGCCACTAAATCCCGTGCTTCTCGGAGTTTGTTTCCGTCTCATTTCGCGGAAGCCGAGGGCCCTATTTAATGAGCCGCCGCCACCCTTGTGTCGCGCACGTCGAGACGAATCCATAGCCCTAGTGCACGCATCCCGAGCCGCCGCTGTTCTCCCGCAAAAGCTCGTCGTAGTTGCCTCTTCGTGTCATCTCCGTTGCCGCCAAGACCCTCGCTGAGTTCGCCGTGTCAAGACGCATCGAACGCGCCAGCTAACGTCACTGAAGGTGCCCCAGAATGCCGTCGGCCACGTCTTCGTCTTCATCTCCAATGAACCTGCTCCACCGCGCCATCGTCGCAGTTGCAAGCTTTGTCAGCCGTCAGATTTGGTAAGCACCGTCGGATTTCTTCCACGTGTCGCCTTCTGGGGTAACCACGTGACCGTCTTCTCTTCGCTGCCGTTGGATCCTCATCAGTCGTCTGTGGTTGAGCCACGTAGTCGCCGCTGCCTTGCCTCGCGCCGTCGCATCGTAACCGTCAGATCCGCAGTGTGCATTGTAACATCCCAAAATTTGGCCTATAGTTTCACTTATGTGCATTTTAGTGATTTTCTGAAATTATTGGATTTTCTGGAATTTAATTGAATTTATTTTAATTAAGTATATTGTACCTTTGGTGAAAACTAATTATATATAGATAAAACTAATATGAAGTTTTGCCAAAAATATTTTATTTGAATTCAAAATGTCTCGAAGTATTTATGAGAATTTTCTTGGATTTTTCCTGATATTTTAATTACCTTAAATGAATTAATCTAATTTTGGGAATTATTTTAAATCAAAAAGCTTTTGAAAAATCGATGAATAAGATCGGGTCAAGCCCTCGCGATGCGCGACGCGGCCCGTTACAGCGACCCGCTAGCCCGCTTCGCCGCCGTCGGGCGTGCGGACCGTTGGATCGGATCGTGCGGTCCTCTTTCCTCGGCGAAACCCTAGCGCGTGAGCCGTTGGATCGAGATCAAGCGGTCGGGATTGCTTCGCGTTGTTTTGGGAAGTTTTGATCGCATCCGTTGATTTTGGAAAGGGCGGATCGGATCGTATCGCCCGGGAATCAATCGTGACCGTTCATCTTGGATCGGACGGTTGTCGATCGTTGTCTCCAATTCGGTTTCCGAGTTCGCCGCCGCGAGCCGTCTCCGCCGCGGATTGCTTAGGGTTTCCTTCCCTGCGCGCATGCCGAGGCTATAAAAGCCACACCCGCGACCGATGTTTCTCGCCCTTGCGCAGCCAAGAGCACTAGCCTCTTCGCTTGTTTCGCAGCCGCCGCCGCCGAGCTCGCCGAAGTTGCGCAAGCACCGCCGCTAGCCTTCTCGCTTTCTCCACCACCGCTGCCGCCGCTCGCAAAGACCGGTTCCAGATTCGACTGTCGCGCCGAGCCGCACCGGCCGCTACTTCTTCTCGCCGAGTCGCTACCAAACGCCGCTCGGGTGGTCTTCTTCCTCCGCTCCGGCGGTCCGCCGCCCGCCGCCATCTTCGCCTTAGGATCGGACACCGCTGATCTTCCGGACGCCTCGATCGCGCCGCCGCTTCGCTTCATGCGAATAGCTCGTAAGCGTGGACCGCTGGATCAGTCTGCTCGTTGAGATCACGCCGCGTGTGCGTTAGAGCAGAGCCGCTGGATCATCGCCGATGCACACGCGCGGTCGAGCATCGCAGACGGGCGCGCCGCAGCCGTAGATGCGCGCCGCGAGTAGGACGCGGGCGCGAGGCGCCGTGAGCGCGGCCCACGGTGGACTGAGGCGCCTGCGGACCGGTCTCAGGCGCCAGTGACGTGTTAGTGCCTGATTGGCTCGGGCCAGGGCTAACGTTAGCATTGCGCAATAAAAATCTTTTTCAATAGAAAAATATTTCGGGAAAAATCGAAAATTCTATTTTCTATAATTCAGTATTTATTAAAAGTTCAAAAGGCTATATCTTTTGCATTTTAACTCGGAATTGAGTGATTCAATTTTCTAAATTTTTTTAAAATCAAGATCTATTTATTGGTGAATTTTATTTTATTTGTGGAGTTTGGTTGCTCTCTGTTTTGGTGTTTATTTGCTATTTTGGCAACGTTTCGTGTAGACGTTGAACTGCTCGGTGTTCCGGAGGAAGATTCATCGCTTCAAGACCCAAGCTCAGAGCAAGACCAGCACCTACTCCAAGGCAAGTTGTGCTTTGATCATGTTACACCCAATTTCACCAAATTGCTATTTTGTCTTTTAAATTATGCATGATATTTTATGTGTATAAATGATTTCAATTAATCTGGGAATTAGATGATATGCCTAATTGAATTAAATCACACCTTGTCAATTTTATTCCATGATCTAATTGTCACCCTAGGATGTGGAATTATAGTTGGTTAATATTAATAATCAACATGGGACTAGTTAGACCGTCAGAGATTGCTTAGCCATGCCACGCCATCACATGTGTCCGAATGTTGTTACTTAATCTTGACTAATGGAATATGGAACAATGTTTAAGAATTTGTGTGTCATGTGTTGTCACACGTTGCTATCAAGTTGTCGTGGCGAGGAGGTCACACAACTAGATTGAAATGTTGGTGGCACGTGGTGCTTGGTAATCAACCGTGGTAATGATTTAGATTGGGGCAAGTGACAAGGGGCAGTGCCAAGGTGGGCCAGATTGGCAGGGTATGTGGAAGTCTTGCCTTAATCACTTTAAGGACTTAACCTTGCAAGCCTTTGACTGAGTCTCTCTTGCAACCACATGTCGGAATGGGGCAGCTTAGTGAATAATTTGTGAAGCCTAGATTTTGGTATCTGTCGTGGTGAATAGTGAGTCCCGGTTTACGGCTTAACTCACATGGTGCAAGAGGGGGCCTGTTGTGGTGGTTTAACCCTTCTGTTGAAACCTTAGCGAACAAGATCGGGTCTAGTTGTAGCATTGTAAAGGCTTTGTTGTGATCACTCGCCTTGGTGGTGTTTGGTTGTATCGTGTGGGTAAAGTGTATAACCTCCGCAGAGTGTACAATCTATTCGAATAGTCGTGCTCACTGTGATTGGGCAATGCTCGTGAATTACAGCTTAAGGGTTAGACTTTTGTTAAACAAAACTTGTTGGGATGGCAGGTGCCATGGGAGGTGGAAATTGATTTAGGATTGGAAACTTGGTTTACTTCATAAATGCCGAATCTATTAATTATCAAGTTATTTGTTTTATCTTTTCAATCTATTTATCAGATTCTTGTTAAATGTCGCTTCATCGCAAAATAGCCATATTAGCCATTCCTTTGGATTAAGCCAAGCATATAGAATATTATACTTGCATTGTCCGCACAACTTGTTGAGTGCTTTATGTACTCACCCCAACAACAACAACTTCGTAAGAGGAAGAATCTACGCTTTCGTGGAGGATGATTATATGGATGCGAATGCTTAGGTTCGAGCCTCATCGCTGCTCGCGGTGAATCGGGAGTCGCTACGCTTATTTTTTTCCGCCGCTTATTTGCTATTTCTTTTATAAGCCCTGTGTGGTAATAATCATGTAAGACAACAGTTACTATTAATTATTAAAGTTATGCTATATTCCGCTGTGTATGACTATGATAGCATCTATGTTGAGCCTGTGTGCACTAGCGTGATCGTGGACTAGTGCGGTATACATAGAGGGTCCGGATTTGCAAATTCGGGTCCCGACATGCGTCCCGGATTGTGCCACGTGCCATCCACTGGGCTAGCGGCGTCGCCTCATCGTTTCAGTTCTCGTCGCCGTCGCTGCCGTCCGATCAGACCTAGGCGATCGGGATGGTGCCACGTGTCTCCTCCGTATTGAGCCACCGCATCGCGCCTTGCACTGATCTCAACCGTTAATTTTGAATTGAGCGGATGAGATTGCGCCGAGCGCTGCGCCAGTCACATGCCACCGCATGTCGCGTTATGATTCGTTGAGCGCTGCCGTTGACGCCACGGCTTGCGTCAGCCAATGCACGGGCACAGTGCCGCCAGTCCACCGTGGACTAGCACCAACCGTGGACTGAGTCTTTGCACCGGTGACGTGTGTTGTACCGTGGTTGTGCCGCGTGTCGCGACCCGACACATGGTCCGCCGACGCCAAGATGACGCCATATATCGCTTTCAGAAAAGTATTTCAGCCGAAAATCATTTCGGTGCTGACGTCAACATAATCTTGATGCAACATTTCACAAATCACGTTGCAACAAAATACAACAATTTGTACAACAATCACTACTACGTATCAAAGACATCCTTGCCGCACATCATCACCGCCGGTTAGACAGAGCCGCAGTGAGAACATATCACCGCCGGTTCGAAGTTGAGCTTGCGGTGAACTTATCACCGCCGGTTCAGAAACAACCGGAAGTGATAAACTCATATCACCGCCGTTTATATATAAAACCGGTAGTGATATATCATCGCCGGTTCTTGTTTTAACCGCAGTGATATTGGGATTTCCACCGCGGTTTTAAACCGTAACCGTAGTGATATTTATTTTCCCGCCTAATTTTATTTTCCCACGCAATGCGAAGTTTTATCACCGCGGTTCTTGGCGTAACCGCATGATAAGTCCTTTATATGCCCGCCATCCCTTCCCGACTAATCGAGCGTAATGCAGAGGAGTCTCGCCCATTATTGTGTCCACTTGTCTAAAATTGTACTAAAATTCATATCTACTTGTTTTCAAGGTTAGTAATTTTAATAACATTATATTTGTAGTTGGATTTTACTTTGTAGATTGTTTTAGATTTAGATCATTACAATTCTTACTCATTTCAGTGATTTAGTGGATTTTTGAATGGTGAAAATGGCTAGGTGAATTTTGCAATAATGAAAATTGTAAGATACATTTGTAAATCGATATATTACCAAATATATCCTGCATTTTCATTTATATGCTTACTCTCAATAATTAAAGTCATTAAAAAATTGCAACATTGATATTATCAATTTTGAAAGTAATTTAAAATTTGCTACCTAGATATTTTTAATATAATAAAAATATGTCCTAATTATTCACAACTATTTTCTATTTTTCAAATAAATAAATTTGCTAGATGGATATTTACATAGTGAAAAAAGGTTGATGTATGCTGAAATTTTGGAAAAAAATGCTACATGGATATTTACATAATGAAAAAAGGTTGATGTATTTTAATATAGTCAAAATGTATCCTAACTATTTAAAATTATGTATTATTTTGTAAATATTTAAAAATTGGAAGATGGATATTTACATAATGAAAAAAGATTGATGTATTTTGATATAGTAAAAATATATCCTAAGTATTTACAATTATTTTCATTTTATAAAATAATAATAAAAATGTTACATTGATATTTACATAATGAAAAAGGTTGATGTATTTGAACATAGTCAAAATATATCGTAACTATTTACAATTATTTATTATTTTGTAAATATTTAAAAATTGGAAGATGGATATTTACATAATGAAAAAGATTGATGTATTTTGATATAGTAAAATATATCCTAAGTATTTTTTCATTTTATAAAATAATAAAAATTGCTAGATGGAAATTTACATAATGAAAAAGGTTGATGTATTTTAACATATTCAAAATTGCTACATGGATATTTAAATCTTATCATTTACAATTATATTGTTATTTGCAATTATATGCTTATGTGATGTTTGTTTTAATTAATTATAGATGGACCAAGGTGGATGTATGACACTGACCGCTGCTGGCGCAGTAGTTCTTTAATGGTGTGACATGTTTTGTAAACGCGTCATGCGCGCACAAGTCAAGAATCATCGAACTATATGTGTTGTCCATGCGCTGATTGCAAAACGAGAAGTTGTTTTCTACCATAGAGTCGATACGTGCACACTTACTTCGAAGGGGTTTCAAGGCTGGCTATACCTGTTGGACCGAGCATGGTGAAGATGAGATTGTGCATAAAGGGCAACATATTGGTGAACATGACGGAGACAACGATATGACGGCGGTCGAAGATACGTTTGTCGATAGCCACGACGACGACCTGGATCAAATGTTGCGTGATGGGGAGGGGGACTTCACGAGTGAATGAGAGTTTCAAAATTTCCAGCGTAGGACTCCACAACACCATTGTACCCTGGCTGCAAAGAGGAGCAAAAAAAACTGCATACCGTGCTTACACTACTGCAGTTGAAGGCAAGCAATGGTTGGTTCGATAAGAGCTTCACTGAGCTCTTATGTGTCTTGGGGGACTTGCTTCCAGAGGGTAACGTGTTGCCTACAACTACGTACCAGGCCAAGTGGGTTGTCTGCCCGTTGGGACTGGAAGTACAAAAAATACACGCATGTCCAAACGATTGCATGTTGTATCGCAATGAGTTTGCACACTTGGATGCCTGTGCTGTTTGCAAAGCAAAGCGGTATAAGGGCAACGATGATATCCATAACGACGATATCGAGGTGGAGCATAAGAAGAATAGATCCCCCCGTAAGGTGGTGTGGTATTTTCCTATAATCCCCCGTCTGAAGCGATTGTTTGCGAACAAAAGGCATGCCCAATTGCTACGATGGCACGTCGAAGAGCGTAAGAAGGATGGAATGCTTAGGCACCCTGTTGATTCTGTGCAATGGAGGAACATCGACAGAAAATATAAGAAGCACTTTGCATATGATGTGAGGAATATAAGGTTCGGGTTGAGTACGGATGGGATGAATCCTTTCGGCAACATGAGTAGCCGTCACAGTACTTGGCCGGTGACTCTATGTACTTACAACCTTGATTCCACTACTGATCCAAGGGCCCAGGCAACCTGGCAACGATATCAATGTGTACCTCAAACCATTGGTTGAAGATCTTCTAATACTGTGGAACAATGGAGTACGGGTATGTGATGAGTACAAAAGAGAGAACTTTATCCTGCGCGCATTGTTGTTCAGAACCATTAATGATTACCCCGCCCTTGGTAACTGGTCGACGCACGACAAAAGGGTTCAACGGATGCGCCCAAAGGCTTGATGATACAAATAGCCGGTGGTCAAGAATTGTCGAAAAATGGCATACATACGACATCGTAGGTTCCTTCGTAAGGATCACCCATACCGCAATAAAAAGAGAGCCTTTGACGGGACAAAGGAGACTGCCTTAGCTCCAAAAAATCGTACAGGGAAATAGATATTTGCGGCCGTAAAGGATCTTCACATTATTCACGGAAAGGGAGCCGGCAGTACATCTATGCCGAGTTCCCGTGACAAGGCTCCTTTGTGGAAAAAGAGATCAGTATTTTGGGTCCTACCGTACTGGCAACACTTGGAAGTTCGACACGCAATCGACGTCATGCACATAGAGAAGAACGTGTGCGATAGCTTGCATGGTATCTTACTGGATATACCTGGCAAAACAAAAGATACCCTCCACGCATGGATGGACCTTGAAGATATGAAACTCAGGAAGGAGCTGCATCACGAAGACATGGATACAGGCAAAAAATACCTACCCGCAGCCTGCTACACTCCGAGCAAGAAAGAAAAATTAGCGCAGCGAATGCTTGCACGGAGTGAAAGTTCCGTCTCGTTACTCTGCCAACATAAAGAGACTAGTCTCAATGAAAGACTTAAAATTAATTGGCATGAAGTCTCACGATTGCCACGTGATGATGACACAGATGCTTCCAATTGCAATTAGGGGTGTTTTGCCAGAGAAAGTCCGAGACCCAATTATAAAGTCGTGTTCATTCTTCAACGCGATTTCACGTAAGGCCATCGATCCATTGAAACTAGATAAGTCGCAGAAGACGTGGTCCACACTCTCGCAGCTCGAGATGTGTTTCCCTCCATCTTTTTTTGATATTATGGTCCATCTCATTGTTCACATTGTGAAAGAGATACAGATTCTCGATCCCGTGTTTCTACATCAGATGTATCCTTTTGAGAGGTTCATGGGGGTTATAAAGAAATATGTTCGTAACCGACATCGGCCGGAAGGTTGCATTGTAGATGGTTGGGGAACCGAGGAGGTCATTGACTTCTGTGTCGATTATATGGATCTCAAACCGATTGGTGTGCCTACATCACGGCATGAGGGCAGGCTACAGGGCAAAGGGACACTGGGCGAGAAATCACTCCGTACTAACAATCTAGCTTCATTCACACAAGCACATTCCGCAGTTTTGGGACAATCAGTTGTGGTGGCCCCGTATGTCAACATGCACAAGAGCATGCTATCCAGAACAAACCTAGCGAAGTCAGAGGGTTGGATCGCGAGAGAGCATAGAGATAACTTCGGCGATTGGTTGCGTAGGCACATGATGCATTGGCTCAGGGACCATCATCTACAATTCGCACATTCCAAGGTACGACATAAATGGTTTTACATTTTATACAAGAGCACAAGATAATAAGAGCATGAACCAAAACAGCGGTATCCGTACAGACGCCTACGACAGCAATGAAAATAGGCAAAGCTACTACGGATTCATAGAAGAGATTTGGGAGCTTGACTATGGACCTTTGAAGGTCCCTCTCTTTGGTGCCAATGGGTCAAAGCCAGGGGTGTTAACATCGACAAATACGGATCACTACCGTGGACCTCAAACTCGCTTGATACAGGAAGAGCCATTCGTACTTGCTAATTTTGTTACACAAATCTTCTTTGTAACTGACCCGGGTAACAAGGAACGCCACGTGGTTATTCAAGGAAAAAGAAGGATTGTCGGAGTTCAGGATGTTGTCGACGAGGAAGAATACAACCAGTTCGATGAGCTTCCTCCTTTCAGAGAGAACGTTGAACTAAGTCTCATGGAAGATAGTGAGGAAGTTACGTACGTACGCCGCGATCATAACGAAGGTCGAATCGTAGCTTAGTTGTTCAAATTAAAAATGCTTTCTTTCATACGAACAACATGTTTATTTTCTTTTGTGTAACAATTAATGTATTATATGAGGCAATGGATTGGACTGCATTTGTGTGAATTGTTACAAGTCACACCATCCGTGTCATGCATCCTCCTTCGGTCCATCTATAATTTATTTATTATTTCAAAATTTGAAATTTGTAAGACTTAATATGAATTTTTTGAGCACTATTTGATTTTTGAACTATTAAAACAGTGAGCAATTTGTTTTTTCTGAATTTTCCTGTTAGTCAAAATTAAGGGAAAATATTTATATGACATATTACATGTCCTGTAGTATGCCTCAATTTTTTTAGATTATTTGGATCAAATTTGATAGTATTTCGTCGGTCTGTGAAATGAAATAAACTGGAAGTTCTACTGTATATATCACTGTCGGTTCTCTTTAACCCGGTAGTGATACTTAGTACTACTGCCGGTTAACAAATATCACCGGCAGTGATAGTGACTTATCACTGTCGGTTCTAGTAAAAACCGGCAGGAATGCGAAGTATCACTGCCGGGGTTAAAGAGAGCCGACAGTGATAGTGTCCTTATCACTGCCGGTTCTTTTAAAATCGGCAGTGTTACTATATATCACTGTCGGGTTTTAGTAGAACCGCAGTGATAGTGCCCTTATCACCGCTTGCGGTTCTTTTAAAATCCTGTAGTGATACTATATATCATCGTCGGTTTTAGTAGAACCGAGTGATAGTGTACTATCACCGCCGCTCTCTTTATGACCCAGAAGTGATATGATATCATCGCGGTTATGTTGGGACCCGCAGCGATAGTCCACCCTATAAATATCACTGTCGGGCCCAACCATTGCCCTTCTCCTGTCACTTGCATCCCCGCCACCTTCACCTCCCAACCTCCGCGCCTTCGGCCGCATCGAGCCTCCCCGTCGCCGCCTCGGGCCTCCCCGCTGTTGCCGCATCCTCTCCGTCGCTGTCTCGTCCTCCCCATAGTCGAGGCCATCGCATACCTTCGCCGCCGTCGCCGCCATCGCATCCCCTCCCCACACTGTCGCTAGCTCTGCCCCGTGGTCGTCGCTGCCTCGGGCCTCCCCGCCGCTACCTCTACATCGGCATCGACCTTTCTCAGGTTCGTTCCTTTTTGCCATCCCATGTTTGATTTCTTGTCCAATAAGAAAAATGTCTGATGTGTGATGCTGCTCGTGAGGAGCTTGTGGGGATTTTTCTGTGCCGTGGTTGTGCTATGTCCAAGCAGCTTTCGTCCAGTGTGCAAAAACTTGAATGTGGTTGTGAGGATTAACAAAAGGATTGTATGTATCACTTAATCTTGAATGTGGTGACAGTGGCATGAGCAAATCCTCACTGTGCTCATTCAGCTTGTTAGTTGCTAAATTGCTCCACTGTTATTAGAAAGTGCTAAATTGCTCCACTATTATTACAAAGTGCTAAATTGCTCCACTGTGCTCATTCAGCTTCTCAGTGGTTTGTATGCTTGTGTTAGAATATATGCATATTTGTATGTATGCTTCAAGTTGCTTAATTTGCATATTTGTTCAACCAAGCAGAATGAAATCTGCATAGGATGGTATGTATGCTTGTGTTACAATATATGCTACATTTTGTACCTTTTTTGTCTGTGTCATGGAAACTCACGCTGCCTTGACGTTGCTCGATGATGATAATGGATGAAAAAAATGATCATAACAGTTAATTTTGCGAGTTTGGTCTTGAACCGGTAGACTTGCATGCTAATAAGTTTTTCTGTTACTCAATTATGATAACCATTCAAGCCTGATATTGTATTGTTTAGCACCTATCAGTATTGCTTTGTTGCTTTTACTCTGATTTTCGAGGTATTGGACAGTACATAGTTGGTTAGTTTGGCTAGTTCATTCTGTTAGCTACTGATCAAAACCCCACTTGTTGATTCGGTTAGTTTGGCTAGTTCATTCTGTTAGCCTGCTACTGAATGCTGTTGTTGGTTCGGTTGTACTAACTTTACTATGTTAATCTGAATAAATGCTAATCAGATTGCCTACTGATATGAGTACAATCTGTTCATTAAGATTCTATTATAATATGGAATTCAATTATCAATTCTTTATTGTGCATGTTAAGGTGGTAAGGGTTCGAGGCCTAATTTGCTGAATTAATTTGTTTAGCCCATTTGTGATTGAGGTTGAAGATTTAAATCTTCAATCAAACCCTAAATCTGAGAGCACCATAAACAAATTCACGTCAATTATGTTATTTTTATCATATTGTCTTACATTCTCTTAAATTTGCTTGGAGTATGATGCTTGGCAGTAAAAGTAACTTTCTGACATCCTCGAAAGATGTATGTGTATGTATCCTCGAAAGTTGTATGTGTATGTATCCTTCAAGGATGTATTTTGTGCTCTACACTTACGTATTTGTCGTTAAATTCATGTCAATTATGTTATTTTTATCATATTTGTGTTCATGGTATGTATGTGTATGTATCCTCGAAAGATGTATGTGTATAAAGATAAAAAAATATCTATATGTGCACATGTTCTTTAAAGATGTGTATGTGTGTTTCAAATATGTGTATTAATTTTATTTCTTAGAATCGATAAGTTCGGGGATTGTTGTTTACATTATTATTGAGTACTCCTTCTTTCAATAAATCTTAGCCATATTTTAATTTTACAATTTGTGGTGAAATTGAAATTGAGGAAGATAGGAGAGACATATATACTACCATAGTATAGAAAAGGATCCTAATTAGAATTTGTTTTGCATCCGAATACGTACACTCATATGCTTTTATATCTATGTTCATTCATTATGTTAATCTTAATTTGTATGTGTGTTTCAAAAATGAGCTTGTTAATTTGAAATTTCCGATAAACTTGCTAGGAATGGCCTCTGACCAAGGACAAGTGCCGGAGGGAGCTGGGCCCTTAAATATCGACGAAGGAGGAACGGGTAGCCCGAACCATAGCCCAACGTCCTACCTGAACTTGTAGGATCCTGCCGTTGACCAACCTGACGTCAATAACGTAGGCGAGGTAAAGTATTAGTGCATTGTGGTTCTCAAAACATTGTTGGCCCAGACGACTCATGAGAAGATCAAATTGCGTGCTCGGACGTCTCGATCAACGCAGCGGCGCACAAGTCGTGGTCCAAACAAGATGCCTAAGGGGCTTTTTAACGTAGTGGAACTCTCGGCAATGGGAACCCGCTCTACCCAAGTCATCGTTGGGGCCAGACAGACAAAGATGCGGTGTTCTTGCTAGGGATGACATGCCCATCAGCTACAGATCGTGGATTGGCCGCCAAGGTGACCCATGGGTGGTTCCCAATGACCTGAAGAACTCGTTGTGGGACAAGTTAAAACAAGTGTTCTAGTTCCCACAAGGGACCGAGCTGGTTGCAAAGAAACGTGCACTATTCATCATGTGCACATCGTGGAAGAATTGAAAGACGGCACTAAATAAGAACTATGTGAAGAAGAACGAAACGCCAAATTTTGACACGTACCCAAAGTTAAGAGAGTTCTGGGAGGACTTTGTGGCGTACAAGAGGTCTGAAGAAGCGCAGATAGTAAGTCAAAGGAACAAGGCAAACATGGATAAGAATATTCACCCTCACACACTAGGAACAGGAGGGTACGTGAAGAAAATACCAGCATGGCATCGGACCGAAGAGGAGCTAACCCGCAAGGGTGTCATTCCTGTGATGGCCGTCTTGAGCGAACAATCGAAGCACTGGTTGCTTGGGAGGGGTGCTTCTATCTCCGATGATGGCAACTTAAGCTTCAGAAGCGACAGAGAGCAGGAAGTGTCGCGTAGAATCACGGATGCTCACATGCAGTCTTCCCAAGGATCTTTTAGGCCAAGAAGGGAGAATGACGAGCTAACCATAGCCCTGGGTAACAAGGAGCATCCAGGTCGCACCCGAGGAGTTGGTTTGGTGCCGTAGAAAGAAGCCTTCCCAGCAGACTCATGGTTGTACAAGCGCCCAAAGAGACAACGAGAAAATCAACTGGACCGTCAAATACAAGATGCTGTGGCGAGAGCGTTAGAGGAACAGAGAGCGGAACTAGATAAGGTTGTGGAGCAAGCAGTACAGAAAGCTCTCAGCTCATGACCGCCGCTTGGAGAAATCCCTGAGCTCATCAGTCTTGGTACTCGTAAGAGCAGTTGCGCATCCACAGGGTTTCCCGAAGAGCACGGACTCTATTTTCCTATGGATGACATCAAAGAACCGACACCGTGCAAGCTACATTTGTTCGCACATGGCATTACAATCAAGGTGGCTGAGGGTAGGGCTTGGCCATGCCAGGAGTCGCAGGTTTTGCACTGTCGCCCGATACCGGAGGGATTCACCAGGGTCGAAGTGGACAGTGTAGTCCGCCAATACCGTAAAATGGAGGTAGAGATCCCTGGCGAGGACGAAAAAAAATACTAGGAGAAAACGTTCATAGCTTCCTCGCGTGGCGCAAGAGCTTGATTAATTTTGGCCCGGACGATGAGGACAACGAAGATGATGATCAGCCGCGCTCTGCACACGGAGACCTCCCGCCCTGGTCGCCACCACAGAGACAAAGTCCAACTCCTCCGCCGGCACCAACGAGAAAAATTCGACTCCTCCGCCAGACCGAGAAGAATCGAACACCAAGACCATCTCGCAAGTCAAGACTGCCCTCGAAGAAATCTCATTCATCCGTGAAGCAAGGACAATCCCGTAAGAAATTACCACCTAACATGATCAAGAAGAACGAAAAAGCATGTAAGCGCCAACGTAACATCTCACTTTAAAAAGGTGCCACCACCTGAGAAGACTAAAGTTGACGAGAACGCGCAAAAGTTTTTCTCGAGTATGGCAAAAGTGCAAAAGACGGGGCAGGCTTCTGAACCTTGCAAAATGTCAGACTACAAGCGCATATCCAGAAAGCAATACTTGAAGGCGGCTAGTGCCTAAGCGTTGATGTTGGATGCTCAGGCAGATCCTGCTCAACTTGAAGCTCAGCAGCAAGGTCTCAGGTGGAAGTTCTTTATGGGGAAACCGTTGGTTGAACCAGCTCATTTCGACCACCTGACAACACAACTACGGCGCGTCCATCAGTGGTACATGCAGCAGTCCAACGAAGGTATGGAGTTGTTCGCAGTCCGATACACGGAGCAAGATTTTCACAATGGGGATAACATCTTCTGGGTGAATTTCGAGGAGGTGTACATGTTGTACCAGCAAGATTTTCCTCGGACGTGAATATACTTCGAATGTGGA
This sequence comes from Otatea glauca, assembly GCA_036346275.1. Classification (NCBI taxonomy): domain Eukaryota; kingdom Viridiplantae; phylum Streptophyta; class Magnoliopsida; order Poales; family Poaceae; genus Otatea; species Otatea glauca. Next base: position 37,522,294 of record CM070719.1, read on the forward strand.
CTTTGTAAGTCTCTACGTATATTATTGTGCATTCTTGTACTGTTTAATTGCATGTCTGACTTCTTTCGTATGTAGAATGGAGATACAGATTTGTAGAAGAAATGGCAATTACAATCTAGGATTCCTGGATCCGGGGCTTGTCAACGAGAAGCTTGTGAAGGACAATCCACAGTACAATGAAGACTATTTATTTAATACTTTTTTGAAGCTGCAATACAAAACCTCCATATTTTTACCCTATAACTTTAAGTATGTATTTCCCTACTTCTAATATCTTTTTACTATTTTTGCGTAACACGCACGATGTTGGAGTAATTGACTACGTTGACATATATGTGTAGGTTTCACTGGGTCCTCCTCGTCATCCAGTTAGATGCTAGCAGGATTTTTGTCTTGGACTCTAGGAGAAAAGCAACTAAGCTGTATCAAGACTTTTGGGACATGATGAACAGGTAAACTAGATCGTTCTGTTATTGCTCTAGAAATATTCCATTCTACTTCATTTAAGTTTACTTGATATTCAAAATCATTCACAGGGCATTCGCATGATACTGCAAGAAAAGTGTTCGCCATCATCCCTACAGGAAACATTTTGAAATAGTAACCGACTTTCCATGTATAAGGCAGGACCCGGGAAACAATTTATGTGCATACTATGTATGTACAAATTTACATTCAATTGTCATGGAGACTGTGGGCTATAACGAAGCCATGGTACGTAATTACACATTGATGCCTACTTTTTTTCATTTAACATAAATCTTCATTAATTAACTTTCTCTTTTCTTCAATAATAGCACTCCAAACTGAGAACCAATAAGTTATTGCTGACAGAAATTATAGCAATCCAAGAACAGCTCACCGGATTCATTCATGACGAAGTCATCAATCCAAACGGCGAGTTCCACACGTAGCCTCATCGCCCTCATTCTACTGTGTCCGGTGCAAAATCAAAGTCAATGAGAAGAGATGAGATGAGATGTAGTCGAACTACATTTGTAAATAAATCATTGTAAAAACAAAGTATTATGATGCTTGATTTAATATATTTGAATTACGATTTTAACGATGCTTTGTATATACATGGATATATTTGAATATGATTTGAACAATGCTTTATATACTATATATGGACATTGTATAAACAATTGTATAAAAATATATATATTGAACAAAAAATATGCAATTAAAATATTTGGTCCACGGCTTGTCACTGCCGGTTCTTGGAGAAAACCGGCAGTGATATATATATATATCACTGTCGGATTGAGGTATAACCCGGCAGTGATAGTCCTATATCACTGCCGGTTTTATGTATAACCGGCAGTGATAATTATTATCACTGCCGGATTTTGGTTTAACCCGGCAGTGATAGTACAATATCACTGCCGATTCTGTATAGAACCGGCAGTGATAATCCTTATCACTGCCGATTCCTGAGCCGGCAGTGATAATCCCCGAGTATCACTGCCGACCAATCACTGCCGGCACCAATGACCGGCAGTGATGGCGATTTGGAACCGGCAGTGATATGCTGTTCTGTAGTAGTGAATTGAGAAAAAGTGTTGCAACAATCTGAAAAATGTTTTGCAACAAAAAGCATTCTGGAGTTGGAGGCCATGCCCAAGGCGGCGATGGTTGAGCTCGTCGTTGGAGGTAAAGAGGGCAAGCTCGGAGCCTCGTTACTAACACAACCCGTTTTGGTAGGGCCACAGCTTCAATGGCTCGTTGCCAGCCCTATGCTCGCCTTCCGCCGCGTAGTGTCCTTTGATTTGCATAGGATCAGACATCAGCGCTCCCCTCCCCCCTCTAGTGCACCATCTCGACCTAAGGATAGAGAGAGAGAAGCAGATGAGCGCAACAGGTAGCAAAAGGGTAGAGTAGTCATGGGCCAACAAGGGCATGGCTCTGGACGGGGTAGAGGCGCATAGCAAGATGGAGCACAGCTAGAAAGCAAAAAAATTGTGGGAAAAGTTGTGGTGATAATGAATGGTTGGGAGCGATGAGAATGCTATTGAGTAGTTGAGAGTGATAGGGATAAGCTAGTGAAGCTTGTAGTGCTGTTTTATAAGGCCTCGATGCCAAAGAAAGAGGAAAGGATTACAAGCAAGCAAGCATCATCGTAGAGTTTGGGCATGTAAGCAAAGGGAGCAGAGCTTGGGCATGGGAGCTCGTGGGGTAGGGATTATAATACCGTTTCGAGTTTGGAAATTGCTCACCGCTCGGCACCGATTTTCTTAAAAAAATTGGTAAAAACTGAACAGTTTCGAAGTCAAACTCTTTGAACTCGATGGTAAAAAAAATTGAAAATCAATCGGTTTTGCCGATTTCCGAGCGATTTGCATTGATTTTCAACAGGTTTTTTCTCTCGAAAAATCGGCAAACTAAGCAAAACAATTCAAAAACCGTTTTTGACCCATTTTCGGGTGATTTTCACCATTTTCGACCAGTTTAGGTTGCATAAAATTTCCTGAATTTTTTGTTTTTTTAAATTGAACCGATTTATCGATCGGTATATTTATCGAGTCGGCTCAATATGGTCAAAAATCAGGATTTTTAAGTGATTTTCGTCGATATTTGAAAAACTGCGCGTGGGGGTTGTGCCTGACGAAACCTTCCCACTCCATTTTGTGCGGTTGTGTGACTTGTGCAGGGTTTACATTTTCGTTTCGAAACCGAAATTCGACATCTGGTCGGCATCGGTTTTCCGCGAAATTCGGTCGAAATTCGGTAAAAACCGAACGGTATGCGAGAGTCAAACAATTGATCAAGAAAATTCAAAAAATGTCGAAAATCGATCGAAACGGTCGAAAACCGACTGGTTTGTAGCGAAAACCGAGCCCAGACGGTAAAAAGGTGGAAAACGCAAGAAAAAATTGGAGAAATTGCGAAAAAATGTGAAAATTTGTAAAAATGCCAGGGAAGCCCAAAAAACCAGGAAAAATGTAATGAATGAAAAATATAGAAAATTATGATGAAATTCCAGCATGAGTGCATGACCTTGCCATATTTTAGAACAATGTGAAGTTGTAAAGTACATATTTTGCAATAATAGCACAAGTATGGAAGAATGTGAAAAATTTCAGCATGACCTTTGCTATATTTTAGGCAATCTCAAGTTGCAAAGCAGTCATTAAGAAATAATATATCAAGAAATAAAATTTCATTCCATACCATTGACAACTCAATCCAACAAACCCACACTTTTGTAACAAACTAACAATCATTTGAATAGCATGGCATATGACATTCCAAATCAATTTTTCTCATCGGTTATGAATGTTCACACCTGGCACAGTTTCGTCATCCTTCCATTGTCGCACATGTGCCGTGTTAGGCCTACATGAGCGCTATGTTAGTAAAAAATCAAATTGCAATGAAATGAAACATACAAATGAAACATTACCTTTGGACTTACGGGTATTATTGCCGGGTGTACAATTGGTTGGCCATATTATATTCCTCGGTAGACATCAAGGCCAATCCTCGCGTAGCTAGCAACTCCGCCTTGTAATCGTGCCAGCTTTGCCCCGTCCTTGTACTTGTTGTTTGCCATTGTTGATACAACATGGCATAAAACTCGGGGTCGTGCCACTCGTAGACCCATTGGGTTGTTGGTTGTGCATGAGCATCGGGGATGGCATAGTCATAGCTACTATATGAGCCATAGCTCCCTTGCGTCTCGGCAACGCCATAGGAGCTACAGCTGTCCTGTGGTGCATACTTTCCCTTCCCCCTAGTAGTCTTCCTCTGTGATTGGGGAGCGCCATGATCTCTGTCTTGTGTTGCATGAGTATACTGGGACTCCCCTGTGAACTGTATGGAAAGCTGTGCTTCTGAGTGGGAAGTGCGAGGGATGGAGGGATCAGCAGGGGACTGACCATCGTCAGTGTCTGTCTTAGAGCTACTGTCATTGGATTCTTGGTACGGGCGGCTCAGACGATCTATGTCGATTGAGTCATCACTTCCTACATATTGTTCTGCTTTGGCGGGACGCCTTCCCTTTTTTGAGGAAGCTTTTCTTTTGATTGCTCCTTGTTGGCATAGTTGGGTGCTTCCTCTTTCCTATGTGAGTGTCACCCATCGCCGCTTTACGCCCATTCGGTGATGCTTGCAGCCCGCTACTGCTCGCAACGCACTGTCTGCAGGTCATCACGAGGTGTGATGGGAGGGGGTGTCACTCTCTGTGTCCTCCTCATCAAGTAAGGGATCAGCATTGGACCTTCCTCTCTCCATCCACTGTCGGATAGGATTTTCTACGTCGTATAGTGTTAGCTCCATAAGGCGTTGGAATGGATCGTCTTCGGCTGCGGACTTATCACTTTCTTGTTCTTATATTCTGAGCCGTAAGTTATAGTTCACATAGACCAACTTGTGGAGCTTCTTGTATGATAAACGGTTGCGAACTTTGGTGTGGATGAATGCGAAGGTGCTCCAATTACGCTCGCATCCGCTGGAAGAAGCACAATGCGAAACGATGCGCAGAGCCAACTGCTGGAGCGTGGGTGTGTCTGAACCAAATACACCCCACCAGTGCGCTGCAATTTAACGAAGACAAAAATAATTACGATGTGGAAATATGAGACTGGCATTATATTTAATATAACATAAGGAAAATACCAGGGAGAGTTTTATGATCATGTGCCATCCTCTCAGCTAGCGCACCGAGAATGATCCAACCTTTAAATCAAAAGATCGGACTCGTGAAGACCTCGTGATCGCCATATCGATTATCATCGAGCGCTTCAAATGCATGTCGAGATCCGTAAGAAGGAGTTGGTCGTGCCATACGAGTAATGCGTTAAGGGATTCAAGGCGGCAATGCATGAAATTGAAGGAAACTTGTTAGTATAAGTATTTGTGAGTACAAGCTATTAAAGCGAAAAGAAAAGAATGTAGTACCTGCTCATATAAGTATCACTTGTTAGGTCGCCCATTCTAGGGTCCACGACATTCATGTATTGTTCAAAAGTAGCCGGAGAGTCATGAAACAAGCTATCATATTCTTGTCGATAATGTTATACCGCAAAGATCACCTCGCTCAATATGGGAACCCTGTCTTTATCAAAGAATCGCAAGAAGGCGATAACGGTTCTCTGATTTCACAACTGATTGAAGGTTGTCCCACCAATCTAAGCTCGAGAGACACCCATACACGTACCTCCCCTCTGCAGTATTAACAAATCGCGATGATAGAAATTCCTCCGAGGCCATCCATTGCAATAACTTATCCTTGCGACGAAGGAAACTGTCCAAAAACATATAGTTTGTTCCAAAGCGAGTCGCATTCCACTTGACCAACTCGCCACAAATGTGCTACTTCATCATGGCGTGAAGCTTGGAATGGTTGTAAATCCATCGAGAGATTTTTCTACCACTCTCAATGACAGAGGCGTGGTCCGGGAACTCTCCAATCTGTTTCAACATCAAATTAATTGTGTGGGCCACACAAGGCTGCCACACGATGTTGCGGTGCTCCCGTGCAATGAGCTTGCATGCCTTCTTATAATTGGCACCATTGTCCGTGATAATTTGCGTAACATTGCGCGCACCCACCTCATCGACCACTGAGGCAATTTCCTGCATCAAACAAACACAATGCTCATGCGTCGCATCAAACAAACACAATACCTTGTGCAAGTACGACGAGTCCTGACTTTTGCCCGTCGCATCAACGGATTTGTGGAAGAACGTGGTGCCATTGCAATACAGCATGAAGTTGATAATGCTCATGCGTGTCGGCCCAGTCCAAGAATCACACATGATGGTTAAGCCATACGTTGGCCATTCCCTCTTGAACTTCCTCATCTTTTGCTGTATATCCGCTTCGTTGTCGTCTAAATATTTGTCGTCTATGTCTCTACCAGTCGGAGATGGGACACCCTCATCTGCAAATGAAATATAGGATAACCATGTGAGCTATTGTTGAAGGTATAACTCGACGAAAATTTGAAATGTCACTTACCCCATTTTTGAGTTTCCCTGATGGTGCTAACGAAGTACGGATTGTCTGCTTTCCTTCCCGCGATACCAGCCGTGTGGAAAAATTTGGCCCATGCTGAGCCAAGCACATTCCTCGCATTCCTCCCCTTCTGTGTCCAGCTCCCAGTGTCAATCCTTGGTTGCACAGGGCCACGTGCTGTACCAAGGTGGTAATCCCCCACGGTCGGTCTGTCTCGTTGCGATGAACTCCGCCCCATCCTTGGCAATGCATCACGCCCCTCCTCTAGCTCCTTGTAGAGGTGCCACCGCCAAGACTGTGCTCATATCCGCCACCGCCGGCTGATAAATGCGCCTCGCTCACGGAGGTCTCCATGGCGTGATGTAGTTGGTCCTCTTCATCAAGATCACCCGTACGCTTCATACATACTACTTACGGAGAATGTGCGCTTCGCTTCCTTTCAAACCTCTCCTCCTCTGTCCCTTCTTCTTATCCTTCGTCCTGTCTAGGTCGTGCTGAAAGTACTCGCGAACCTCCTTAGGGACTTGATTGCAATGGACTACATTTGTACCGCGTGCTGCCAAGTGGTGCTTAAATCGGGTTGCACCGCCTCCCTTCTTCTCTTTGTGACAGTACTTGGATCGAAATCCACCACCCATCTTCTCGCCGTGCTCCCAAATAACATCACTCTGGTCTGCCATCTGCATCAACATGGTACAATAGGGTGAGTTTGTTCCGATTATTTACAAGCATGGGCAAATTCCTAGAAGAATACGCATAATGTGTCAAATACACACCCTGGCTTGTGAGGAATAAAATGTTGTTGGAAGCACAAGCACAGCAACTAATCAAAATGCCCACTTGCATCGAAATCCACCACTCATCTTCTCGCCGTGCTCCCAAACAACATCGTCTGGGTCTGCCATCTATTCATACAAAACAACAATTCAGTAATCACAATCTATCTTTCATTTATGCTTTAATATTTCTGCAACTATCAAAAATAAAAGCATGAAAGCACCTCTCTAACCTAGGTTCAAATACAAGTATGCATGCCAAATATATATACACAGTCATGCACATATATGCATATATCAGTAAGCCACTTTTATTGGCTCTAATCCAATAAGTCTCTACCAAGATCAGCCTACTGTGCTCACATTGGCAACTATCATTGGTCTTTGCCTACGTGTGAAACTCATATGGAGTCTTCCTCCTCATTACAAGGTATGCTGTTGGTAGAGACTACAGAGTTCAAAACAAAGACCAGGTATTCTTGCTTCATACACAATCATGGACTGCATTTTTGCATTGTTCAAGGCACAACTCACAAGCACAAGCTAGTCATCTACTGATTTGCACAAGCTGTCGAAAACCGAATTACCTCACCGATTTTCGCTCGAAATTTGTCGAAAGTCGGTCGAATTTGGAATGGAAATCGTCGACGCTGTGCAGGCAACGATTTTCCCTAGAGGAGCCTCGACTTTCGACCTCTCCCGCTCGATTTTCGCCGGCTGAACGTCGGTTTCGCCATCTCCAGCGCTGGATCTGAGAGGAGTCGCCTGGGGAGAAGTTATGCAGAATTTGTGGAGTGAGGAAAACCAATAATGCTATCGGAAACGTCTAAATCAGTGTACAAATGCCCTTTTTTTGTGGGCTGGATGGGCTATTGGGCCTAAACAGTGCTGGCCCATATGAATAGTGTGATTTTTATTTTTTCTTTTCCTTTTCAATTACCCTCATTCAGTTTTTTCTGTAAAACATCTACTAAATTCGATTTTTTCATAAATTTTCATCTTAGATGTCACAATGATATTATTACTAATTTTAGGAATTTTTTCATCAAATTTTTCTAAATTTTTGGAATTTTTTTAATTCAAGTTTGAATTCAGTCGGTTTTCCACTCGGCTTCACATGCCGAACCGGCTCGGCACCCTCGAATTTTGTGAATTTCGTTCAAAAATCGTCGTCATTGCGAACCCTGGACTTGTGTCTGTATACCCAGTCGTAGATGAATGAGGTTGAAGATCTCCATAGTTGGAATGGGCCGTGTAGACTTGAGTGGGCTGACATCCGAATACTTCGGATGGCAGATGTAGTGTTATCCTTTCTTTCTCTCTCCCTAGGGGCGGAATCAGGGCTGGCACCCCAAAAAATTGAGAAACTAGGGGATGCGGATCTCTTCAGCGAAGGATTTGATTGCATAATTATTTAGGATGTTTCGGTGCGAAAATCATGGGAATTTAGATGCTCAAAAGTTGACTTTAATGGAGGAAAGAGAGAATAAGCTTTCTTTGGAGTTTGGACATTCTGGACTTTTGCTGCAACTAGAAGAAAGGCCTCACGGTGGGGTCTGGTCCCAGTCAAGGGAGGGTCTTTTTTTTGAGTTATTTAATTCTAAGAAAGAAATGAGCTTAGATAAAATAAAAAATGGGTTTAAAAATTCTCAAAAATAATTTAGAATATTTGGAACCCAATATAATTATTTTTGGAATTTTTTAGGTTTTAAATTGTCTACAAAAATTCTTTTTGTAAAAGCAAAAATGGCAAAAAGGTTTTATAAAATCCATAAAAATCATCGAAATTAGAAGAAAATTCTAAATATTAATTAAACCAAAAAATATGCGAATTTTGAGGGTGTTACATTTCCACAAGAACATTATTACCCAATGATTGCTAGCGGTGAGTTTTAGTATCGGACAAGTTGGTTTTTCTGAGCATTACCATTTCCCCGTTTCCATCATTTCTTAACTTTTTAAGACTTTAATAGGTACTTTTGCTTACATGTTAGGCATTGAAGCAAGATTAGTGACAATCCTGCTAATAGTTTCCCCCTTTTTCTAGTTTTTACTACTTTACAAGAACACAGTGGCTAAAATATTAACAATTAGTTTGTAGTCGTGCTTTCCAGTTGATACTACAGGGAAGAATTATGTAACCATTAACTCAAAAAAATTATGTGAGCAAAAGAAGGAATATTTGTGCTCTCGAAATGTGCTTAGTTAGCTTGCCTAATCTTCTGGGTGTTTATTAGGATTCAGCAATATAATCAGTACACAACATAATCAATACACAGAATAAATACCGATGTCAATTATGGTCTCCCTCGAGGACGGTACTAAGGGCATACGGGTACAATATCACTTCTCCAATGGGTCAAATTTGTTGATAGAATTGGTTTCGATTCTAGTGGTTTGGGATTTTCAAAACCTTAGAACTATTTATATTGTGTTTTTAGCAAATTTCAAATATATGTGTTGGATTTACGACGTTACAAAATAATTATAAAAGACTAAGAGTTGTACGTGTGAAGTATGCACCCTCAACGAAAAATTTCTAGTTCCGCCACTATCTCTCCCTTAAAAAATGTATTAAAGTGTCAATAGTCCATATGTGACATGTATCATGTATCCCTACTGTGGCAGACCATCGGTACTGTAACGTTTCTGTCCACCACGGTAGCTCCTCAAAAAGCGCATCGGGTGGCATGCCTCATTTTCTTGCTGAGGTCGGTACCACGGTACCTCATCCTGTCTAGTTCGAATACTGCAGTAGCTCGTTTGTCACGATGGGTCACTACTACAGAACTGGGCAGCACAACCGGCCTATTAGAAGCGGTTTGGTACGAACCCGTTGTGATGTTCGCACCAGAAGCGGTTATTTGGCAACGGTCCGGAGAGGGATTTCAGAAGCGGTTTGAGACATGAACCGCTTCTGAATGTTGCATTCTAGAAGCGGTTCTAGTCTCAAACCGCTTCTGATTTTCAGGAGCGGTTTGAGGAAAGAACCGCTTCTAGAATGCGACATTTCAGAAGCGGTTTGAGACACGAACCGCTCGATGTCGATTCTAGAAGCGGTTCTAGTCTCAAACCGCTTCGATTTTCGTAAGCTTGAGGAAAGAACCGCTTCTAGAACGCAATTCGTGAAGCGGTTCATGTCTCAAACCGCTCGAAGCCCTCTCTGCAGCGCATTTAAACCCTTCTTCCTCTATGAGCCAGCAGAGGTACGATCGGACAGAGAAGGCCGCCAAATACTGTTCTTTGGGAGGTGCTGTCCAAATTTTTAATTGGAGGTGATTAGCTCCAAATTAAGTGTTTCAAAGTTAGTAACATCATGTGAACATCCTTCTCACCTAGATATTGCTATTTTTTTCAATGGTTGTGGAGAAATCTTGAACTTTTTAAGCATGATCGAAAATTTGTTTTATATGCCTTGTTTTTGTTGTTGTATGAAGATGTAGGGTGGAGATCTACTTCAAAAAATGACATTACAAGGTAAAGGTGATTGTAAGCTTTAGATCTAGGTGGTTGTTAGCTTTAGAATCTTAAATATCACAATAAGTTGGGGGAGATCTAGGTACAACATTGCAAGGAAGTAATTATTGGTGTATGAAATAAAATAGAAAAATATGTAGAAGGATAAAAAATAATTACAAAGGTAGGAAGGGATACAAAATAATTAGAAAGGTAGGTATTTAATTGGATGACGGTGTAGGTGGAGCTTTTTTTTGTTGGGTTTAAATGTAATGAAATTTAAGTTAGGTTATAATTTTTGTAACGAAATTTGTTATAATTTTTAATGAAATTATAACTTGGTGTAGATGAATCGGCAATGGATGTAAAATGCGGACCGTCGCCGAGAGAGTTCATTGATGGCGTGTGCTTTTCTCGATGTGGCGTTGCATTCTTGCCTCGAGTGACTTCATATATTGTCCGTGTGTTAGATTGCAAGAATGAGAAGGAGCACTCCAATGATGGCAAGTTATGAACCACTTGATCATGAGAGGTTTCATGCCAAACTATACTGTTGGACCAACCATTGCAAAGTTGAGGTGATTAGCCAGAAGACGATGAAGAAGGCGAGGAAGAGGAAGATGGATTCAACAATATCCTGATGGCACGCACATCTGCTCCGTGGAAGAAACACTTGGTGACTTTGGTGATGATGAGCTAGACCAGATGTTGCGTGGACGGAGAGGAGACTACACGATGAAAGATAGCTCGAGAAGTTCCAGCGCATGTTAGAGGACCACATAACTCCTTTGTACCCAAAGCGTAGGCGGGGCCACAAAAAGCTGCGTACCACACCGAACTCATGCAATGGAAGGCTAAAATGGTGTGTCGATAATGGATTCGATGAGTTGTTATCACTCGTAAAGAAGTTGCTTCGTAAGATAACACTGCTCGAATCTACATATGAAGCCAAGCAAGTCGTATGTCCTTTGGGATTGGAAGTACGAAGATACACACATGTCCTAATGATTGTATCTGTATCGTGAATGAGTATGCCGATTTGGATGTTTGTCCAAGCAGCAGAGAATTACGGATAAGGTAAAGCGTGACGATCCGTGAAATAGATGGGGAGCATAAGAAGAAGAGACCTCCAGCTAAAGTGTTGTGGTATTTCCCTGTGGTCCCCCGATTGAAACGTATGTTTGCTAACAAAGCGCATGCCCAGATGATGCGTTGGCACAAAGAAGAGCGTAAGGACGACGGAAGCTTAGACACCCCGCAGATGGCTCACGGTGGAGGAAAATCGACCGGACGTACCTGCACTTCGCAGATGAGGTGAGAAATATAAGGTTTGGGTTGAGTACCGATGGGATGAATCCTTTGGAGAATTGAGCAGCAGACCATAGCACGGCCCGTTACACTATGTATCTATAACATTCCTTCATGGTCGTGCATGAAGCGAAAGTACATCATGACGCCATTGTTGATCCAAGGCCCCAAGCAACCCGGAAATGACATCGATGTCTACCGAAACCATTGGTTGAAGATCTTGTGACGCTAGGGACGATGGTGCAAGGGTATGGGATGAGTACAAAGGGAGTATTTCACCCACGTGCATTGTTATTTGTAACAATCAATGACTCGCCCGCTCTCGGAACTCCGTCCGACCTAACTATCAAAGGATATAGAGCTCGTGATCCAAGGCTTAGATGAAACGGACGGCATGTACCTGAAAAACTCTCGGAAGGTTGTGTACATGGGTCACCGTAGGTTTCTTCTTACAAGTCACCCGTTGCGGAAGGAAGGCAGGAAATTTAACGGCAAACTGCACCTTCGCAAGGCCTCAAAGATCGTAGTGGGCCACGTGTGTTGGCTATGGTAAAGGATTTGAAAGTAGTATTTGGAAAGAGTCCTGGAAGCAAACATGTGCAGAATGAGGATGGTCATGCACCCATGTGGAAAAAGAAGTCAATATTTTGGGACTTGCCTTATTGGGAAGTCATGGAGGTTTGTCACTCACTTGACTTCATGCACATCACGAAGAATGTTTGCTTGAACCTGCTAGGCTACATAGATATGTACGGAAAATCGAAAGATACACTGCAAGCTCGGAAGGACCTTGAACTCTTGGAACTGAGGAACGACCTACATCCCGAAAAGAGAGGGAAAGGACAACATTACCTACATCTTGCGAGCTACACTCTAATCAAAGAAGAGAAAAAAAGCGTGATAGAGTTCCTGAACAGTGTGAAGGTCCCTTCCGGATACTCCTCGAATGTAAAGAGACTCATAAACACGAAAGAGAATAAAATTGTACACATGAAATCCCATGACTATCTTGTGTTAATGACACAGTTGCTCCCAGTGGCTGTGAGAGGCATACTGCCCGAATGGGTACGGGGGACAATCACAAAACTGTGTTCTTTTTTCAACGCGGTTTCACAGAAGATCATCGACCCAGATAAACTAAGTAAGCTATAGGATGACACTACTACAGAACATCACATCACTATCGCTTTATCCGTATCGGTTCTTAAGTTTTTATAAAAAAACGATTGTGATAAATAACTTCGGAGAGGTGTTAGTAATAATCACTATCGGTTCTAAGATTATAACTGATTGTGATGTAACATTGGGCATATCACTATCGGTTCTAAACTAAAAAACGATAGAGATGTGAATGGTCATCACTATCGGTTCCAACAAACGAAGTGATAGTGATGATCACATCCACATCACTATCGGTTCCTTTGATAAAAGCGATAGTGATGTGCATATACATCACTATCGGTTCTAAGAAAAGAAGTGATATCGATGTGACGTGATCATCACTATCACTTCTATCAAAAGAACCGATAGTGATGACTATGCACATCACTATCGGTTCTAAGAAAGAAGCGATAGTGATGTGCACGTGATCATCACTATCGGTTCTTTTATAGAAGTGATAGTGATGATTGTGCACATCACTATCGCTTCTAAAAGAACCGATTCTCGATGTCCACTTGCTCATCACTATCGCTTCTATAAAAAGAACCGATAGTGATGAGCGTTCACATCACTATCGCTTTTTGAAAAGAACCGATTCTGATGTGCCTCGCTAGGTCATATATAGTACTCGAGCTGAACTCTTCTCTGTTGTTGCTCCAGAGGAGATTTATTCGCCGCCACCCGAGAAAACATCTCATATTGTGTGGTTCAAAGCAATACTTGGGTGAGAAAATTTGAAGTCCTCATGGGTGGGTATTAAGAGGGCAAATTTGAAACCATATCTTGAGGAGATTCCCCTCTTTCTACCCTCATTTGCGGTTTTCTTCAAAATGTGGGCAATTCTTTAAACCCCTTCAATTTTGCACTAGGTAATTTCGATATGTCGTGAATAAAGGTTAGGTTGCACTGGAATTGTGTACGTGCCTTCAGATTTCACACTCTTTATTTGATAAGCACACATCTATTTAATTATTATAGTGCTCTCATGTTAATATGGAATTATTTTTGCTATCTTGTGATAAATGTTAGAGTTTAGGTTGCGGAACCTACGTCTCCCGTTCGAGGATGCTTATTTACAAATATGACGAATGAAATGGCATATTTATGTTTAGCATTCTCGAATTGTCCACGTTTTTGGACAGTTCGAAGATATGGTTCGGGCAAGTTCTGATTTGCTTTACAAGCTAGAGTAGATTTCGTAGCGTCTCCTAGTGTTCTCCATATGCACACCCTCTTGACCTGTTGTCGAGACGTGTATATGGAGAACAAAGTGGGAGATGTCACAAATTTTCTTTGAGTTGTACAACGGCTTAGGAACTTGCCCGAACCACATATCCTCGAATGGGATTAGGACCTAACCTATTTAGAGATTAGGTGTCATCGTTGGTACCCTTGTTTTGTTTCGTTGTAGTAAAAGATTTGCAAGCTCTTTGCACTAGCTATATAATTAGATTATTTGATATCATTGTTGATTTTAAAAATTTATGACTCCTATCTAGGGAATTGGAAGCTCTAAACCGGGGAAGAAGCTAGGTATCGATCGGAGTACATTTATATATCTTGGAACCTGTCCTCTATTTTGCAAAGGTAATATTAATTGAAATGATGTCTCAATATTTAAAATAGCTAGCTAGTTGTCACTCTAGTTTCTCCTTAATTTATTGTGCGAAATTTAATTACAGATGGACCGTGAGGAATGGATGTATCGTAAAAGCCGTGTGAGTCTTTGAATTTCATAGGGGTGTTAAGGAGTTCAAAAAATTGCGTAAGAGGATATGGTGAGGAGGGGTTTAAACTTCATATATTGTCCTTGCATTGATTGCACCAATCTGAGGAGATTTAGCAACTCAGCTCAAATTGAGGACCACCTGATTCGATGTGGCTTCGTGAGGAATTACACATGTTCGATCCATCACGGGGAGGCAGGTGGTACCCTTCCGGTATGCAATGAAGGCACAGTGGAACCGGATGACGAGTTACAGCTTGATATGTTTGAGGAGGATAATTTGGAGCAAATGTTGCGGGATGTGGAGGGTAATTACACGGAAAGAGAGTTTGAAAAGTTTAAAATCTTGATGGAAGATTTATGCCAAACCGCTGTTCACAGGTTGCAAAGCGGAATACACCAAGTTGGGTTCGGTCCTTGCATTGTTCGAATCAAGGCAAAACACCGCTGGATGATACAAGTTTCAATGCACTTCTAGTTCTTCTATCGGATCCGCTTCGAGGGAAACCATTGCCAACAAGCATTTATGAAGCAAAGAAGCTACTATGTCCCATGGGAATGGAAATAGAAAGGATACATGCATGTCCGAATGATTGCATCTTGTACCGTAACGCACATCGAGCTGACGTGTGTCCAGTTTGCGGTGTGCCCGGTACAAACAAAAGGAGAAGCGTAATGACAATTTCGTAAGAGTCGAGGCAACGGCGGTGAAGAGGTCACTAAAGGTGCACCGCCAAGGTTTTGTGGTACTTGCCCATCATTCCCGTCTGGAGCGGTTGTTTGCAAATCGAGAGAGGCAAAATTGTTGCGTTGGCATTATGAAACTCGAAAGGAAGATGGCAACTGAGACACCTCTTGATTCGGCTCAATGGAGAAACATCGATTGGAAACATGAGGAGTTTGGTGCGAAATGAGGAACATAAGATTTGGGTTGAGTGCCGGAATGAATCCATTTGGTAACATGAGCGATCGTCACAAAGACTGCCGATTCATTGTGTATCTACAACCTCCTCCTTGGTTGTGTATGAAGCGGAAGTATATCATGATGTCATTACTAATCTCGGGACCCAAACAGTAGGAAATGATATTGATGTGTACCTTGCACCACCGATCGAGGACTTGGTAAAATTGTGGAATGAGGGTGTCGTGGTGTGGGATGCGCATAAAGAGAGCATTTCACCCTACGGGCTATGGTATTTTGCACCATAAATGATTTCCGGCTCTTGGTAATTTGGCGGTTTCTGATCGTAAAGGAGCCAAAGCGTGTCCTATTTGTGAAGAGGAGACGAGAGTCTATGGCTGCCAAATTCGTAAAAAGCTGTGTATATGGGTCACCGTAGGTTTCTACCTCAAGTCATCGATACCGTAAGATGGATGACAAATTTGATGGGAAGAGGAAGTCCGTTCGCACCGCAGCCCATGAGTGGAAGGCAAGTATATTCACGTGTAGAGAATATCGATGTTCGAAGACGAAAGAGTCAGAATCTGCTCGCCCAAGGACAATTTGGAAGAAGAGGTCAATATTTTGGGACTTACCGTCATCGAAGGAGTTAGATGTCCGACATTGTATTGATGTCATGCATGTTGAAAAGAATGTCTGCGATAATTTGGTTGGTATCTGCTGAACATACAGGAAGACCAAGGATGGTGTGAATGTTCGTCGTGACATGGCCTACATGGGAATCGAGGCCAAGGCTTGCGGTGATAGAGGAGGATGGAAAAGGTCCGTACATCCCTCACGCATGCTACACCCGCCCAAGAAGGAGAAAGAAGATCTGCAAAAGTCTCCAAGGTATTAAAGTTCCATCGGCTACTCATAAACATTAAGAAGCTTGTGTCCATGGATGATTTGAAGTTGTTGGGCATGAAGTCCCACGTGTCATGTATTGATGACCCAAATGCTCCCGGCTGTAATCCAAATATTCTCGCCAGAGGATGTCAGGTTGGCAATCACAAAGTTGTGTTTTTTCTTCAATGCGATCTCCTGCAAAGTTATTGACCCCGATATGCTAGACAACCTACAGAGTGAGGTGGTGCAGACTCTGTGTCAGCTTGAGATGCATTTCCCACCGTCGTTCTTCGACGTAATGGTCCACCTTGTTGTTCACCTTGTCAGAGAGATTAAGATATGTGGGCCCGCTTTCCTACGTTACATGTATCCGTTCGAGAGGTACATGGGTATATTAAAGTCCTACGTGAGGAATCGGTCGAAGCCTGAGGGTAGTATTGTTGAAGGTTATGGGAGTGAAGAGGTTATTGAGTTCTGTGGACTACCTAGGTAAAAGACAAGCAATCGGTGTTCCTGTATCTCGTCACGAGGGCAGACTTGCTGGTAAAGGAACCATTGGGTCCAAACTAATGAGTCCGAGGTTTGATATGTATTGCAAAGCGCATTTGACAGTCTTGCAGAACAGCGCAGAAGTTCGTCCATACATCGAGCAGCATAAGTTGATATTACGGGAAGAGAATCCACAAATGGATGACCTCTCCATCGCACAAGAACACAACGATCGATTCCTCACATGGTTCAAAGAAAAAGCGGAGGTCTCCTTTAGTGAGAACGTAAAATGGTTGGCTGACGGACCAAGATTTAATGTCTGAGACATGGCGGGGATCGATATTAATGGTTACACCTTTTACACTGAGAGTCAAGATTCCAAGAGTACTGTCCAAAATAGTGGTGTGTGCATAAATGCTTTCTCTGATTATCATCACTCGAAAAGAGTCTCTCCAACCACAATGAACTCCTACTATGGGTTGATCGAAGAAATTTGGGAGCTCGATTACGGAATATACCAAGTTTCATTGTTCCGATATAAGTGGGTAGGACTTCCACATGGAGTGAAGGTCGACAAGAGAGGCTTTACTATTGCGGATCTCAGCAGACTCACCTACAAAGATGACCCATTCGTCCTTGCGAAGCAAACAACTCAAGTCTTCTACGTGCGTGATCCGGCCAATCCGAGGTTGCACATCGTTCTTCATGGCAAGAGACAGATCGTAGGAGTTGAAGATGTTGTAGACGAAGAAGAGTATAACCAATTCGATGAGATACCTTCATTTGCAGATAGGGCCTATCTTAGTGGGGATGACGACACACATGGAGCCAATTACATGCAGTAGATCATCATGAAGGGCGATTGTAAATAAATGGACTATTATAATGTTTGTTGTTAATCACATTGTTGTATTATGTATGTGAAATAGTTTACAATGCTCAAAGTAAAAATCCATGGTGAATTGCTTGCAAATAGTCGAATCATCATTTATGGAAATTATCGTGCAATTCGGAGTAATTTGAAAAAGTTTTGACTTTTCTACGCTTTACGCACAAATTTCGCAAAATTCCTAATAATTTGAACAATGTCTGAAAAAGTTATGGCATTTTCTCTCTCTCTCGATGAAATGATGAAAATTCAAAACTTGCGATAGGTGATAAAGTTTATTATTAGTAAGCAATGCCACAATAAGGAAAGTGTCTTGGACCATATATGGAGCTATTGTCCAAAGAATTACATATAGTGTAGTCTCGATGCGATGTACAATCTATATAATTCGAGACACGTAAATGAGGCTAAACTATATGAAATCATTTTTGGAAATTTTTAAAAACTTGGACTTCATCTCAAAAAGTTTTGACTTTTCAACTATCTAAGGAAAATTCATGCCTAGAAAGTGAATTTTGGCATCTTTTCCAATGCTAACTCTCTTTGCAAAAATTCTTTTTGAAAAGATTTGTAGTATCTCAAAGTATATATCCGGAAAATTTTAAATAATTCCAACGATATTTGCAAAAGTTTTTCACTCTTTGATCTAATTTCAAAATTTAGACTTCATGGTTTGTCCGAAAGGAAGCGAGGCAACGAACTACATCGATGTCGGTTTTATTCAAAAAGCGATACGGATGACTATGCACATCGATGTCGGTTTTCTTTGAAAAAGTGATACTGAGATACATATTGAGGTACATCGTGTCGGTTTTATTCAAAAAGCGATACGGATGAATATGCACATCCGTGTCGGTTTTATTTGAAAAAGCGATCTGAGATATTGAGCTTATCCGTGTCGGTTCTATTAAAAAAACCGATACTGATGATTATAGACACCAGTGTCGGTTTTCTTTAAAAAAGTGATACAGATATATTGAGATACATTAGTGTCGGTTTTATTCGAAAAGCGATACGGATATATCCATTATCAGTGTCGGTTTTTGTATTTAAAAGCGATACGGATGACTAATCTTATCCGTGTCGGTTTTATTAAATAAACCGATACGGATGAATATAGACTGTTGTGTCGGTTTTCTTTATAAACCGATACTGATGATCGCATAGCCTATTTGGGCGCTACATACACACTGTCTTAACCCTAGCAGCCGGCACGACCCTGCGCCCCCGTCGCCCGCCGCCACGCCTTGCCCCACGCCCGACGCAGCGCCGACCCAGCCCGCCGCCCGTCGCCGCCCGACGCCGCCCGCTTCGCCCGACACCTCGCCGACCGCCCGACGCCTCGCCTCCCGGTCCGTCGCCGCCACGCCCTATCCCCACGCCGACGCAGCGCCGACCCACCCGACGCCTCGCCCCGGCCCGCCCGCCCGCCGCCCGCCCGACGCCCGCCGCCTCGGCCCGACTCCCCGCCCGCCCGGCGCCTCACGACTACCGACGCCCCGCTGCCCGGCCCGTCGCCCGCATGGTTGTAGGCACATAAGATTGCAAGAGCCACTTGCTTGCACATATAGTATTTGCCTTCGGATTCTTTCACTCCACGGGTAGTTCATCTGCTTTGTGTACCGCATACACCGCGACACTTTCATTGCCGACTGTTTGTTGGGTGCCGCAATTTGGACAGATCAAAGCGGTGCCCTTGCCGTGGAGAGTGTCTCACTAAATACAATCAGGTTTTCTGTTGAATCCTTTGTCTTGTATGTGAATACAATCATCGCAGCATTGGATGGCACAATTTACGTGAGTTGTCTTTGTTGTTCTCAACTCGTGGCTTTCACATTTTGCCGAAAGCTGTTAATCTTAAGGCTAGGTAGATATAGCATTACTCAGGGTAACTAGGCAAACTTCAACAGGTATTCTGATTCTCGTTGGTTAGCAACTATAAACATGTATGTGAGTTAGCAACTATAAACATGTATGAACTAAGTACCAAGTAGTTAGCAACTATTTTTCTCGTTGGTTACCTTCTTTAGTTTCTGGAAGCTATTTTGCGATGTGAGTCCTCTCTTCCTTGCACTTCTCATTAATATTGTTATTTCATTGTTGGCATCCTTGTAAGCCTTCACATAAGAGAGTTAAATTTAGTTCACAGCCACAATATGTCATTTGTCTAGTCCTTCGTTTGGATATTTACTAATTGATGCATTTGGTGAACTTTGGTAGTTGCAGTCTGTTGACATACAACAAGAAAATAAAATGTTAAGCTGATTAATCAACAAGTAAATGTTTGATAAGACATGGATATATGTTCCAGAATGCTTAAATTACCATGTTCACTTTACATCTACTTGCTTGTGATTATTTTTGCAAACATTTCTTAGTTCAAATTTCATAATGAATGCTTTCGTCATCTACTGCAATTACAGTAATTAATTTTTACCTACATGTTACTATAATATGATCTACGTTAGAGTTAAAAATGCGTAACCTACGTCTCCCATTCGAGAGTGCTTGTTTATGAATATGCCATTTCGTCACATTCATAAGCAAGCGATCTCAATTGTCCCGATTTTTTGATAGATTGAGGATATGTGGTTGGGCAAGTTCTGAGTTGTTGTACAAGCTGCAGAGTAGATTTGGTAGCATCTCCCTCACGGTGTTCTCCGGGTATACACCCCTCTTGACCTGTTGTCGAGACGTGTACCTGGAGAACAGCGGGGAGATGCTGCCGAAATTTTCTCTCGAGTTGTACAACGGCTTAGGAACTTGCTCGAACCACATATCCTCGAATGGGATTAGGACCAAACCTATTTAGAGAGTAGGGGTTATCGTTGGTACGTATTTAGGTGGTCAACGGATAAACTTTTTTTGAAGATCATTCGTTCATTTGTTACTCTCACCAAATATGCTAGAACAGTTACATCTTATTACTTATCTATTCACTATTGCTTTACATGATTTATTGTCAAGTTCACAAAATAGGTACAATTGCTTTCTCTCATGTCAAATATATGATCTTATCGATAAGAAAACTCAAAATGTCACAATTAGAGAGCATCGGCTCCTCGCGATGCAGTAGAAGGTGCTCTGAGGGGCCGAGCCAAGTTCAGGGTGTTGAGAGGCCGAGTAAGGTGAGGAAGGCCCGAGGACCGAACACAGGGGCCACAGGGAGAACACCGCAGGTTCTCCACTTCAATGCCACGGGGGTCTGTACAGGCCCTCCCAAGTACAAGGGGCGATACCGTTCATTCCTCGGTCAATTGGTGAGAGAGAGAGTGCCAATAACGATTAAGGATTGGAGGAAGGAAGTCAGCGCCGAGCAGAAGAATCGGTTGTGGGACGAGGTTAAGGGAAAATGGATTATAGAGGAGGAAGATGAATGCAACGCGAGGCGGTACGCCTTGAAGAGGATGGGTGTGGCCTTGAGGCACTTCAGGGTCCTCATGCACAGTGAGTACGTACTAAAAGGTCGTACACCATTCGAGAGGTATCCGTTCGTTACTACAGATGTTTGGGAGGAGTTCATGACGATGAAGGGTACGCCCGAGGCAGAGCAGCTAAGAGAGAGGAATACCGCTATCCAGAGGCACAACACGCACCCGCACCACCTCGGTACAGGCGGCTATGAGGGGAAGAAGGCAGAGTGGGCGCGACTAGCCGAGGAGTGCGCGAACTCCGGGACGACGATGCCTTACTCCCATATATGTGAGGAACGGGCACGCAACTGGGTATTAGCGAGGACAAAGAAAACCCCCGACGGGCAGCTTGTAGTCGCAAACCCCGCCATCACAAGACGTCGCTCTCGCCATCGTAAGACATCCGACTTAGTACATTGCGGTTGGCCTAGCTTGTTGTATTTCGATCTAATTCGCACTCGCTATTGCGGGAGGAGGTAAGCCAGCGGAAAGAGCAGGGGACCTTCCAGAGCCAAGGGTCGAAGGATATCCTGTCGTCTGCGATCGGGAAGCCCGACCATAAAGGCCGAGTGCTTGCCGTAGGGTCGGGGCATACGAAGAAGTCCTACTTCCAAGATGACGCTTCGAGTGCTAGATCAAGATCATGGGAGGCACGTGCGGAGCGCCTCAAGGACACTCTCAGGGAGCAACTGAGGGAGGAGATCAAGGAGGAGATGAGGGGGGAGATGATGGCACGTGAAGATGAGATAAGGGGGAGATGATGGCACGTGAGGAGCGCTTGAGGGCCGAGATGATGGCAATGATCTCTCAGAGTCAGAGCCAGATGCCCTCGCCTCTTGTAGAGAAGCCTGTGCCCCGACCTAGCAGCTGTGGTTCAAAAAATGATCAGACCGATCCCCAGCTGAAGGTAATAATTAATTTTTCCTAACTTAAAGCTACAAGTGTAACTCCCACAATGTTTCTCCTCAAGTTGCGCATATATTGCAGGCCCCTGCTAAGTGCCAGCTCACCACCCTGACGGAGGACGGATTTCCTGTTGAGGCCGCACGCGGGGTTGCATTTCCATGCAAGGAGACGGACACTGTGCATGGTCAGCCTTTGGGGAAGGGCTACATGAGGGTGCAGGTGGACTACGTCCACGAACACTTCTTATCACATGTGCTCGAGTTCCCCCCCAACGAAGATATCAGCACTCTCGGGCAAGCACGTATGTCGTTCATCAAGTGGCCCACGACGGGTGTCGTACTAGTCAAGGTAAAAATCCCCCGCATCTTCTCTACCATTCCAGTAGTACTGCAATAAGTTAAATATGCGCGTGCTTTGTAGGTTCCTACCGTACCTGTGCTTACTCGTGCTCCTGCTTCTGTTCCCACCATCGTGATGAGTCCTACACGGAGTGCAGAGCTCATGTGTAAAAGGACAAGCACGACACCAATAGAACCACAAGAGGCCTCTGAGACTCCTTCCGCCAAGAAGGCAAAGCTGATAAAGGCCACAACACCCCTTGAGGTACCTGAAAAGCCAACTACCTTGACCTCAAAGACTCCTTCGGCCCAGAAAGGAAAGTCAACACATGCCACAGACATCCCTTACGACTTTAAGGCATACGTACATGGAAAGCCCCTGATTGCATCCAATGAACTAAATGATCTAGGCAGGTGGACTCGCATGCTCCATGGATGGTACATGGATAAGGTGAATGAGGAAGAGCGTCGAGTCGACTTCAATGTGATGTATAAAAGGGTACATTTCCACCGTGACGAGAATGGGATATTCCCCGTCAGTTTTGAGGATCTGTTTCGTGTGTACCAATTAATGGCCGTCGATATTTCTACTTTACGATCCTGGACACTGTGAGTATCGCACCATACATCATGAGCTGATGACTTTTATAGGATTTTGCATTATGTTTTCTAATATCAACACGAGTTGTAGGGCAATGAGACAGCGAGCCGTGACGAATCACAACCAAGTTGGGTTCGTCGACCCCAAGCTTGTGTCTGCGACCACGGCTAGGCTACATCCGGTGTTTGTTTTTGGCTCGTCAAGCGGGTATTGCATCTCGAGTCGACGAAGGACTTCGTTGTAATACCGCACCACGAGGAGTAAGTAGTACAAACCCTTCAATTACTAAATGACGCACTTAAGCCGTATGCGAACTTATTTCCTTGCACTACATTCCATTTAATAAGCAACCATTGGGTTCTACTCGTCCTCGTTCCGAGCGAAAACACAGTCTACATTTTTAACTCAATCAAGAAGAGACCGATGGCCTACGCGATCAAGTGTCCTTGCGAAGTAAGTACATTACCGTAACGTAACATTTTCTCGAATTTAACTATATTTTTTTACTCAATGGCATCTCTCCAATATATGTAGGGGTTCTCGGACTATGTCAATGAAGGAGGGTCACACGATAAGAAAAAGGGCAAGACATTTGGAGTATAAGAAATTCACTGTACAAGTGCCTAGCATATATACGATTAATTTTTCCGACATCTAATTTTAGTGTGTTAATTTCTTTTCTCTCTTCACAGTGTCATCAATGAGGCAGCGATGACTGTGCGGCTTCTATGTCATGCAACACATGTTGGTTGTGGTCGGCGGTTCACACCTTTTTCCTAAGGTATATGTACATGCATACTTAGCCTTTCACTTACAAATTTTGAAACTTAAATTCATTCACTCATTTATGTTTTGCAGAAGATCAATATCTCCTTAAGAGCTTAGGCAAACAAAGCACTCAACAATTTACTGAGACCACTTATGCCAATGGTACTGGTTGGAAGTTATATCGGAGGACGGTAGGTTTAGAGATCCTGAAGCGTCCTACTAGTCCATATGGAAACAATATTAATTGCATATGTCAATGTGATATATATGCATGTGTACTGATTATTAAGCATGTTTGTGTTTGTATGTTGTGAACGAATGGGCTATATGTATTGTAATTTAAGTGTTCGTGTTCTGTGAATGTGATATGTGCATTTTGTGTTCTGTATTGTGAATGTGATATATGCCCATTGTTAATATTTGCCATTTTGGGTAATATGGGAAATTGCAACACCACCATGAGGGTCATCAGAATCGGTTCTTATGTGGAACCGATTCTGATAACCACATAATTGGAATCGGTTCTTGTATATATGATTCTGATGACGTCTCATCCGAATCGGTTTTTTGAAAAAAGCGATTGTGATGACACAATCATTAGAATCGGTTCTTAAGATGAACTGATTCTGATGACCTCTTATCAGAATCGGTTCTTTTAAGAAAGCGATTGTGATGACCACATCAGTAGAATCGGTTCTTTGACGGAAGCGATTGTGATAACCATACCATTACAATCGGTTCTTCGAAGAAAGCGATTGTGATGATCCATCATCAGAATCGGTTCTTTCAAAGAAGCGATTGTGATGACCCCTCATTAGAATCGGTTCTTGTGTGGAACCGATTCTGATAACCACGTTATCAGAATCGGTTCCACACAAGAACCGATTCTAATGAGGGGTCATCACAATCGCTTCTTTGAAAGAACCGATTCGGATGACATGTTATCAGAATCGGTTCAATAGAAGAACCGATTCTAATGAGGGGTCATCACAATCGCTTCGTTGAAAGAACCGATTCTAATGATGCTTTATCACAATCGGGCCAAAACCGACTGTGATAACTCCACCTCATCACTATCTAAAGACTTCGTATCGCCACTTGAACCGACTGTAATGGCAAAAAAGAACCGATTCTGATGGACAATTCTGTAGTAGTGTGACGTGGTACAAAGTGTGGTTAGTCTTTAGATAATCTTTCTTTTTGCATTCTTTGATATTATGGTTCATCTCACTGTTCACCTTGTCAAAGAGATAGGTATTCTTGGACCCGTGTATCTACACAACATGTTCCCTTTCGAGAGGTACATGAGTGTGCTAAAGAAGTATGTTCGTAACCGTTCTCGTCCGGAAGGATGCATTGCCGAGGGTTATGGGACAGAGGAGGTGATTGAGTTTTGTGTGGATTACATTAATGATCTAAACCCGATCGGCCCCTATATCACGCCATGAGGGGAGGCTACGGGGAAAAGGGACACTAAGAAGGAAAGCAATTGCATGCAATGATCTTCTTACATTTAAGCAAGCACATTTCACGGTTTTGAAACAATCAACTGTAGTGGCCCCATATGTCCTTGAGCACAAGAGTATTCTACGCCGTGATTTCCTGGGGAGGTCTGAGGATTGGATAACACTGAAGCACATGGATTCTTTCGGCGCTTGGTTACAAAAGTACATCCTTTTGAAAGGGTCAGACAATGAACAGTTGCAACGCTTGGCTCGGGGACCATCTAGTGAAATCGTGACATTCAAGGGGTACGAGATAAATGGTTACACATTCTACACCAGATCCCAGGATAACAAGAGCACCAACCAGAATAGCGGTGTCCGTATAGATGCCGAAGACAACAAAGGCAAGGTGGATACATATTATAGTTTCATAGAAGAGATATGGGACCTTGACTATAGACCTTTGAAGGCCCCTCTATTTAATTGCCAATGGGTCAAACTGACTTCAAGCGGCATGAAGGTCGACAAATACGGTATGACAATCGTGGACCTCACGCAAGTCGGCTATAGGCGTGAACCGTTCGTCCTCGCGAACGATGTGAGACAGGTCTTCTACGTAATGGACATGTCAAGCAAGCCTAAGAGCAGAAAGATTGTAGTACTAAGCCAAAGCGACACGTGGTTCTCCAAGGCAAATGAAGGATTGTTGGAGTTGAGGACGTCACAGACGAGGAAGAGTAGAGTGAGTTCGATGAGATCCCTCCTTTCGCTATGGATGTCGACATAAGCCTCCTCAATGACACAGACGTGGATACTCCTTTCATACGTCGCGATCATAATGAAGGAACACTTGTAAAGACAAAGTACGTTACTACTTAGGATGTACCCCTACTGTATGAACTATGTATGAAGTGTTTATTTGGAATGAATGTAAAGTGCCAAAATTCTGGAATGAAACTAAAGTGCTGAAAGCATTTTTTAAAAATTATGGAATGAAACTAAAGTTGTAAGAGCTTTTTTAAAAATTATGGAATGAAACTAAAGTTGTAAGAGCTTTTTTAAAAATTATGGAATGAAACTAAAGTTGTAAGAGCTTTTTTAAAAATTATGGAATGAAATTAAATTGCTAAAAGCATTTTTTAAAAATTATGGAATGAAACTAAAGTTGTAAGAGCTTTTTTAAAAATTCTTAAATTAAAATGAAGCGGTTTGAGAAAAGAACCGCTTCTGGAATGCAACATTCAGAAGCGGTTTTAGAAAAGAACCGCTTATAGAACGCAACATTCAGAAGCGGTTAGTAATATAAACCACTTGTAGAAGTCATCCCTCTACAAGCGGTTAGTAATATCAACCGCTTGTAGAAGTCATCCCTCTACAAGCGGTTAGTAATATAAACCGCTTGTTAAGTCATCCCTCTACAAGCGGTTAGTAATATAAACCGCTTGTAGAAGTCCTCCATCTACAAGCGGTTGGTTCTAAAACCGCTTGTACAGATATTTTACAAGCGGTTAGTTCTAAAAACCGCTTGTAGAAGTGCTCCCTGTATAAAGTTTACACGCCCCGCCCTTTTCTCACACCCCAAATTTTCTAAGTCCCAGCTCGAGAACACGCGCGCCGCGCCTCTGTGTCTCTCGATCGCCGTGTCGCCTCCGTCGAGACCCCGCGCCGCCATCCTCGTCGACGCCATCGCCCTCCTCCGCCACCCAACCATCCCTGCGCCACTAGCTCAACCCCCGCACCAGTCGACCCGCGCTGGTGCCCTCGTCGCCGCCACCACTCACCCCGCCGGCGCCTTCTCCGCCACCTCGCCGACGCCTCCTCCGCCACCAAACCGCTGCCACACCGCCATTCCACCCAGGAGGACCGAGGTACAGCTGTGCGCCAGTCGTCCCCCCTCTCTAATTCGGCTGCCCACAAGATGTTCGGTGAAATGCCCACAAGGATGTTCTCATTTCTGTGCATGCATAATGCCCACATTGATTTTGTATTCTTGATATGCTTGTGTTGTAATCTGTCATAATATGCTTGTGTTGTAATCTGTAATATGCCCACATTGTAGATTTTTTTTTAATAATATGCTTATGTTGTAATCTGTAATATGGTTGTTTCAAAGTAATGCTTGGTGTAGATATTTTTTTAATAATATGCTTGTGTTGTAATCTGTAATATGGTTGTTTCAATGTATTGCTTGGTGTAGATATTTTTTTAATAATATGCTTGTGTTGTAATCTGTAATATGGTTGTTTCAAAGTAATGCTTGGTGTAGATATTTTTTTAATAATATGCTTGTGTTGTAATCTGTAATATGGTTGTTTCAAAGTAATGCTTGGTGTAGAATTTTTTTAATAATATGCTTGTGTTGTAATCTGTAATATGGTTGTTTCAAAGTATTGCTTGGTGTAGAATTTTTTTTAATAATAATTTTTTTTAATAATATGCTTATGGTGTACTTAATGCTTGGAGTAGAATTGATGGCGCACCCTGGACGTGGTGACCCTACTTTCGATGAGGGAGAACATTCTTCTTTGGACTCCATCACGAGGCTAATGTTGGTTCCAGTGAGGCCGTTGAGGCTGCGGTGATGAAGCCATTGACGCTGGAGCACCGAGTTGGTAACACCGGTTCCGCAGGATGAGGTATAGCCAGATGAATATAATCCCCGTAGACATGTTAATTAATCGCAATTCGTTAATATAATACACTCTGACACGTTTATACATATGTTTATGTATTTCAAGCCCCGTACATCGAGCAACCAATCTAAGCATCGGGGACCTAACAAGAAGCCATCCACAAAGCACGTGTTTACCGACGTTAACAATGAAGGGATGCCGGTTGCCCCTATTTTAGTAGTTGGGCCGCACAACAACGCTTGCTGTTACCACGTGAGGGATCACGTCCCAATTAGCATCAGAAAATGGGCAGAAGTTCCTCAAGCTACCAAGGACCTGCTCTGGCAAGATATTATGGAAAATTTCACATTTCCTCAAGGGTCCGAAGACAAGGCCAAGAAATTCACTTTGAAGAAGATGGCAACAATGTTTCAGGCATGGAAGACGTCTCTCAGCCGCAAGTATGTG
Organism: Otatea glauca; assembly: GCA_036346275.1. NCBI lineage: Eukaryota > Viridiplantae > Streptophyta > Magnoliopsida > Poales > Poaceae > Otatea > Otatea glauca. The sequence continues at coordinate 37,550,401 of CM070719.1, forward strand.
CAGAAGGGAGAAAGACCCGACTTCAACCAATTTCTAAAGTTGGCGGATCACTGGGAAGCATTCGAGGAGTTCAAGTTTGTCACACCAAGGCCAGCCGCGAGTCAGAAGAACAAGGCCAATTCACAGATGAAGAAATACCACTATCATCTTGGCACCGGTGGTTACCTCAAGGCTGTACCAAAATGGGAGAAGCGGGAAGAAGAATTAATGGCGAAGGACGTCACATCGGCTACCGCTTTGTGGGAAGATTGCCTGCGCAATTGGTTCATGGGTCATGGGGGGAGCCTTTCAGATGACGGCAGTTTGGTGATGGCACCTGGAGTACAAGAGGTTGGCCAAAGGATTGTACAAGCTGTCGAGTAGTCTCAGGCAGGTACATTGGTGGTGGACAGGGAGAATGATGAGCTAACACATGTCCTTGAAAACCCTGAGCACCCAGGATGGACGCGAGGTATGGGCAAGCTAACGCCGTGGAAGTATGGTTTCGCCAAGGATGCAAATACGTACAGGAGCCGACATAGAAGCAAAACAAGAGAATCACACAAAGTGTACCAATTGGAACAAGAGCTCAGAGCAACCCAGGCTAGCATCGGCGACATAGTTGCGCAACAAGTACAAATTGCCCTCAGCAAGCTTCAAGGACTAGGTCCGAGCAATCAGCCGGACGCCGTGATCAGCACCTCTGCGCGGCGGAGTAGCTACGCGTCCACCGGGGCCCTGAAGCGGACAACTTGCTAGCCCGTTATCCCGTGGATGACATAAGGGTTCGCCGCCAGTGTGAGCTACACGTTGATGCGCGTAACCTCTCCATCAAGGTGGCTTACGGCATGGCATATCCGGTGGAGCCGGGCCAGATGTTCCACTACAACGAGATACCCCCGGGTTACTCAAAGGTCGCGGTGGAGGAGGTGCTAAGCGGATTTGAAGAACTTCACCTCGATATTCATGGAGGCGACGACGTGACCAAGCTTGGACAGGCCCTCCACAATATCATCCTTTGGCGCAAATGGTACATCATATTTCCAGATGGTGTGGACGCGTCATCTCCACCACGGCAACCCACGCCTCCTCCAACGTCACCTACACACAATGCCTCACCGGTAAAACAGAGCACGCCTCCTCCACCACCCGCTCCACGCAGAAGCCCTACTCCACCACCAGCATCTCAAACAAAAAATAACCCCCCTAGGAAAACCACGCCTCCACCATCTCCTCTGAGGAAGAAGCTCGATAGCAGAATTAAGGCTCCTCCACCTGCTCCCAAGAAGGCGGAGTCCGGCCGATCGACAAGGTTAAAGGAACCTCCAAAGAGGGCATATGATATGAATAAGGAGGAGAGGACGCTTGATCCTAAGCGAATTGGTGCACACTTCGCAAAAAAAGGTAGAGCCAAAGGTATCAACTGATCCAAAAGCGGCGGAACACTTCGCGACATGCCGTGCAAAGCCGCTGCCTATGCCGTCCAACTATAACGGGCAGTAATAAAGGCTACAAAGAAGAATAAATGTGGTCAGGCGGCGGCGGCAAAGAAGAAGAAGAGAGACCAAGATCAGGAGAACCTCGAGAGGTTTATGAAGGAGGCAGACTCGGCCCACACCGCAGCTCTTGGATTAATAGATGATATCCCAATGGCAACAGAGGTCAGATGGCAATTTCAGTTGGGCCGGGAGCTGATTGACCCAAATGAGATAAAGGATCTGCCAACCAAGATACGGCAATTTCACGAATGGTACATGACAGAGTCCGCTCAAGGAAGAACGATGTTCCCCCTCCGTATCAAAGAAGATGATTTTTATCGCGGGGACAACACCATATGGCTCGAATTTGACGACTTATACAATATTTACCATGCCGACGCCATCAACGTGTCTCTCATGAGCTGCTGGTGCCTGTAAGTGTCAAGTTCATACCTTTACCGTGTGCTTCCTCGTCCAATAAAATTGCAACTCTTAAACTTATACCTTTCTATGTAGAATGAAGATACAACGATGTAGAAAAGAGAATATCTTCAACGTGGGCTTCATCGACCCAGAGATTGTTAACGAGTTCGTCTTTGGATACAACCGAAAGGATGTTGAATATTACATTCTCGATGCATTCTTGGGACAACACTACAAACCATATATACTTCTGCCCTTCAACTTCGAGTACGTATATATACAACCTCTCGTTCTTATATTTTCCAAGGCATTTATAATACTACTAGCTAGTTACATATATGTTGCAATACATGAATAGGTTTCACTGGATCCTTCTTGTCATCAAGCTTGATAGCAGCCAAATCGTTGTTCAAGACTCAAAAAGGACTCCGGTAAAAAAATATCAATTTATCGTTGACACCCTAAACAGGTATATAGCGCATATATATACGATAGTTTTCCTTATTATATATATTGAAATACCTTGCTGATTCCAACTCTGATAATTACTATTCATATATACTAACGCATCACACAGGGCATTCGCAAGGTTTCGAAAGAAGCAACAAGGACATTTCGAGAACGAATTTGATGTACAAATAAGCACTCGATGCGTGATAAAGAATATTAATATGCCGTAACAGTTTTTCATCCCCATAATCGTTTTCTTTTCAAATTTCATCGCAGGTTCTACAACAGACGGGTGGAAACAACTTATGTGGCTATTATGTGTGCCACTATATGCAAAGTATTACCCACGATGATGTGCCGACAACCAATGCCGAGGTAGTGTACATGTCAATTTCTTAGTACTTACACTTTAATTACATGTCCAGAGATTTATTTACATCCCGCTTTGTCAGCCCAACATCGATGTGCAAGGCGTGATCCCGCCGCATCGGGTTGCAGCAATCCAAGAACAACTCATCGGCTTTATTGTCGACGAGATTGTATCCACCAAAGGCGAGTTCCACGCAAATGGTTGGAGAGATTGTCCTGAAATAAGGACAGGTGAGCTGACATCGACGTCGACCAAGGGCACAAAGAGCGACGCACGCAAGAAATGAGCTCAAGATTCGCCCTTTTATTCTTTTAAACTTGTAAAAGTGGCTTATTATTTCATGTACTCATCAACTTGTTCATTTTTTAGTCTATTAAGTTCGTATTTTTTGTAAATGAACATGTAATTATCTGAATGAGTACGCATGAATAATATATATTTAATTGTGTCAAAAAAAACTCATGTAGTTCTATTTATTTTAATTGTTAAAATCTATATCAAAAACCCCTCTGAAAACATATTCTATATTGAATATATAATCAAAACGCTATGCTGTCAGACTCTTCACAAGCGGTTGGTAACTCCAACCGCTTGTGGAGAGAGCCTCTCCACAAACGGTTCGTAAGACCAACCGCTTTTGGAGAGAACCTCTCCACAAGCGGTTGGTGTCGCGGTTGGTAACACCAACCGCTTGTGGAAGTGTCGAACCACAAGCGGTTCGGGGAACCGCTTGTGATACCCGACGGGGTATCACTCGCGGTTGCTTACAAGCGGTTCTAAAACCGCTTCTGAAAGCGGTTTCGAACCGCTTGTGCATGCCCGATCCGCAGTAGTGGGTACAATGCTGGCAACATACCATAGTAAGTGACACGTGTCATCTGTCGGTACTTTCACGATAAAAAATAGAGTTAGACTTGTAATTTTGTTAAAGAGAACCAAAAATAAAAAAAATGCGAAGATGAACAAATAAGCTCAAGCTTCTCGTAAAAGAGAAGGTACCTATCTTTGTAACTGACACTGCAACGATTAAACAATATTAAATTTCGTGGGATACTTGTTGCTGGAACAAGCTTACTGCCGCTTCGCTGCTTAGATGATTAGATCCCGAGGTCGAGTAGTGTTATCCTTTTATTATCCTACTCTAATGTGACTTGTGAGATCTCTAATTAACAACCAAATCAATGTGCAGCTTCGGACTACTTGAGCAATACACTGCACCAGACTGACTGAGATCTTGTGTCCGGTAAAACGGAGACAGGGAGCAGCGGAGTGATTGGGTTGCGCGGCTGGCCGTCGTGATCCGTGCGCGCTGATGGGCTACTGGGTATGTTCAGGGATGCCAAGTTCTGCTTGGTCGGCTTAATTTCTTGTCTGAGGCTAAGCTGGGCAGGATCTTGGGCTCTTCTATTAGTTTCTCCCACCATTCACAGGCTATTATAACGTACAAGCAAAAGAAAGTTCGGCCGGCCTGGGGCTGGGAGTACTTGAGCCTTGGATCGTTCTTCCTTTCTCAATTGGGCGGGGCCGGTAACCTGTTCCAAGTTCGGCTGGTCTGGGAGGTTCACAGCAACAACATTTAGCTCTTCCAAACTACTTAATCCCCCTTCCCAAAAAAACAAAATTCCCTCCAACATACCACACCACAACACACGTCTAGAATTGCGGAGGCAGAGGCTAAACTTATGATCTCATGGAGTATTAAGTACGTGCTTTCCACTGAGGCGCTGTGTAAAGCATAGGCATTCAGGATTTGAAGTGCACTAGAACGTCTCCACCAACTGTCTAATACTCCCAGTAACTTCTGTTTTGAAACTCCAGCAGGGGAGACAAAGAAATCTAGAGTATTAGTCAACCCAAATAACTTAGACAGTAATAAGTTGTTCTCTCATATCCTACAGTGTAAAAGTAATATACTCATGTGCTTTTCCATTTTTTATATAAAAAGTTATACAAGCTTTCTAAAAATAAAGTAACTACGTTTTATAATAACTGTCCATCTGAAACTAAAATTCCCCTCTCAAAAGAAAAAAAAATTGAAATAAGAGATTCTATGTACATGTTCTCTAGGTTCATACTACACCATTGTAAATTACCTGCAGTATGCACATTGACATCACAGACCGGATATATCTACAAATTGACGACGTTAATTTCTGCTCCTAAAAGCCGAATATATGCACATTGACCTGTCCCTTCGTCAATCCATTTTATTCCTCCCACTGCTCTTCCTTTCCTACGTACCTAAATGCGAAGCTTTACAAGAAAAGCATGCACTAGTTTCCAAGAATATGGACGCCAGAAATATAAAAAAAAATCGGCTTATTTGTGTGCGGCGCCAATGTATTGATTCGTTACGTAACTGGTTGCTTAATTAATTATAATCCTTCCAAACCACATTGTTATTCGCCCAACAAAGTTTGAACGTTTCTTCAACAAAGAACTAGGGCTTTCTTCGCCCTACTACTGATAGTGTACTACTAATAAATTATCCTGTCATTACTCATTAGCACAGATGCGTCATCACATGCAGGGCCTTGTGAGCATTTTTTTTTAAATCCTGGAGGAGGACATAAAATAGTGCGTAAACAAATGCAGCTGCGATCTCTTCCTCGATCCCCATTTGCTCCAGCTCTGGTCGGCCAATGATGTATAGACACGTCGGCAGTCGGATCTGGTGATTCGGATGCCACATCGGCTGCGCACGGTGCAATGGGAAGTTGTATATGCCAAGTGGCAGTCAAGTGGCTTGTAGTTTACTGAGAAAGCGGAGCGACAGAGATAATACTTTAAGGAGAAGACATCAGGGATGATTTGACCTGTGATTATTCTAATTACGACAAGTTGCCTGTTCTAGTTCAACAGTGTGAATGTTCGTCGTTAACTTCCCTCGTTGGCAGGACAATGAGGTAGCAATGCAAAAAAATTTCTGGCAAAATTTCGTGCCATATCTACTAATGATAAATGAAATTCCTGATCCAATTCATAAATCGTAACGATTAGTATTAGAAAAATGTATACATGAAAAAAAGGGAATATTGCATATTTAGCACTTAAGTTGAACTTGTATGACTTGGCTCCTTACTTGTAAATTGAATTCCCACCTCCCTAAAGTTCTAAGCTTATCACTTGACCCACTGAAATATCAGATTATGCCGTGTTTGGAACAAACAAATTTTAGAGGAACTTTGTAGCTAGGATTGGAACACTAGTTTCTTTTATTTTTCTACAATAGTGCTTGGTTTGTAGGAATGGCTTAAAAATATATATCGGAAACTCCTCTTTCTTAAATATTTTTGAGGAAAACAGAAATGTGTTCAAACCTCATGCAAATTTTCCTTCGAGAATTCCAAGGCAATCACTCTCTCTCTGCCCTCTCTCTCTTCAAAGTGACGTTTACCTCCAAAATTCATATATTTTTTTCCCTATGAAGCATTCAAACACCTGTTTCTACTCATTCATGAAAGATATAAGTCCAACTAGGCAGGAAAACCCATGATCGACTTTGGCTACATTTGGTGTAGGGCTACTCGTCCCACTTGGTGTCGACAGATCTAAAATTGATCCTCCACATAAACATTGCTTAAGGAGGCTAACTCGCTAAATACAATCCTCACTTTTCAATTCCTGCAGGAATTCACAATGCATAACATCTTACTCCTACATTTTTCCTTTTCGAACCGGGCAAATTGTGAGCCCCTTAATTTTTTTATTATTGCACCTGTTTGGTCATTTGTGATGCATAAAAGACATTATTTTAATTTTTGTATGAAAAATTAAGAATTTGAATATAACCATTTCTCTCATTTTTAAGAATTTGTGATGTATAATTAAGAATTCAATTGGTTCAGCTATGTAGGATCCAGATCAACAGTGGGGAGCGGGGGGGTGTTGTGAAGTCACACTTTTTCTCTCTAGGTATTGAACAATCTTTCGCTTCAATAGTTATAGAGAGGTGCGGAGATCAAGACTGAGCTTACAAGCTGCGGAAACGAACACGACCAATAAAAAACCAACAAGAACAACAACATCCCTGCTTCGCCAGTCTGACTGGCAAGGGAATTGTAATCTGACTACTCCCCCCTGCTGACAGACCTGAACTAGCATGATTTCAAAGCCAATAAGTTATCCAACTTTTGATTTACTGAATCAAACTCAACCAAATTAGAAACCTAGCTTCCTTTGGTTGTCTGGAATATATTCCAACCAACAGTCTCAAGGATTGGTGTCAAAGTTCTAACCTTTATCTATTTCAATGAAGAGAGATCAAGAATCGGGCAAAAAGGAGAAAACACAATCTAATCAAGTTCTTGAGATCTATCTTTTAAAGATGATCCAAGATGGGATCATCTTGGAGGACAAAACCATAAGGGCAACACTGACTCATCCTAATTTTTCCCTTGGAGGCTTAAGTGCAAACCTTAACCTCTCCCTCTCTAATGCCCCATTATACAGCGGTGGCTCATATGAAACCCTAAAATATGGATACAAAGTGGATTCTGTCCACTAATTACTCATTGGTAAATCCGATAATCCAACACATAACGGATTTCTCTCACACAGACGCACGCTTCTCAAAGCAGTGTCTTTAACTTTAGCTCTAATAGCCTGAATCCATCTTCTTGTCCTTCGTAAAATCTCCATGATCTAATTCACTTAGGCCTCCACTGTGGTTTTGCAAACCACTCATTTTTCTAATTTTGAAAAAATAGCCACTTTACCTCTCAACCGATGCTTCCCAATTCCTTTATCTCGAAACATCTCTCATACATCGTCATCCTCTATGTATCCCCAATAATTTCTCACCAAACCTTTCACGCGTCTGAATTATCAAACATTCAAGTCACTTGATGCGCCATATGACACACTTGTCCTTGAACAATTGTGCCTTACATTGTCCTTGTCCGTCCCGGGCCTTGGTTTGAGTCCAACCATCTCACCCGGCTTCTATGACCACACTAAACCTTTGTTCTCCTATAACCAATTCTCGATTCTTCGTACTATCGATCATAGTTGACTCTAAGCCACCTACACAATAATACACCATGCAAAACAGTTTTGGGCACAAGTTTCTTCCAACTTAACCCAAGTTAGTCCACAAAATGTATCAAGCAATACATATTACTACTACAAAAAGGCTTATATTAGACACCTCATCACAGAAGGTTTTGAAAAATCATCTATGTTAAATATAATCACAGACGGTTTTAGAATAACTGCCAATGATATAAATTGATATCACAGACGATTTTAGTCTAAAACCATTAGTGATGACATCAATAGTCATTACTAACGGTTTTAGCCACCACTTAATAGAAACCGTTTGTGATGTTCAATTATCACAAACGGTTCCTATCATCTGTGATAAGTGGATAGCACAGATGGTTTATACTCACCGTCTGTGATATGTGTTTATTATCACTGGCACATGATTACAGACGGTTCAAAAAATTGTCTGTAATGGCGTTTTTGAACCGTCTGTGATAAGATTTTTGTACTAGTGTATGCAACCTTAACACAACCCTAGATCTATTCCTAGAATAGCTCTCAACCTCCAGCATCAAAATCGTGAAAGCCAGTCTAACTGCCATTGATGGACCGGTCAGACCGCCTAAGGTCAGTTTGGCGGTCTGACCGTCAAGCAACTTATGATCAAACCGATCCCCATAACCTGAAACAACATCAAAAACACTCGTTTTGGAATTTCGCTTCAAAACCTATCTTCTTTCGGCTTGAACTCAAATTGCTATGGAACTTGTGTCAAAATACTCACAATACGTCAGGGAATAACATATTTCTTGCTTTTCATGCTCTTTCCCTTGGCTGGTCTGACTGCCCCTGTTGATCAGGCCGCATACCCTATGCCGGTTTGACTGATTAAGACTGAGCTCAAATCTTATTTTCTAAACTTGTCTTTTGGCATCTCAAACTTTTAAACTGCCTAAATAGTATCATGTACTCATCACAACATTGGATCGAGGGACCTCCACATGGTCTCACGAACTATGAATGCATCATGTGGGGTAGGCACGTGCTCTAACTTGGTTGATGTACGCCCCTGTCATCTCCATCTCGATGGTATGCCATATAGTAAAAATGTTAACAATATATGCTAATGACCAAACTGCTAGCTAATAAAAAAAGAAACATATACGGGTCTGGGAATCTAATCTGAAAGTTCAAGTTTAAGGTGGTATATAGGCATCCAATTTACATGTTAAAGGGGCTAAATGATAAAGTTTACATGCCAATGTGCAATTGTGTCTCAATTTACTCGCAAGAAGAAAAAAGAAACAAAACCAGACAACAAAACAGCGAACGCGTAAGACCATGAGACAATCGCGAAGTCCGGAGGCTACTCCTGCAGGGCACCTGCAATTGTGGATTTGTGGTGCATTTCTCAAGAGTCAAAAGGAGTCTGCAATCTTTGAGAAAAGAAGAAAAAGAAGTGTGTGTATAGCCTGCAGAATCGCTGCACACTCCACTCCTCCAGTGTGAGCTTTATTGCTCGCACGCGATGTATGTGCCCAGTGAAGACACATAAACTAGTATAAAGTAGAGATAGTGGCCGGCCGGGAAGTTTCTTCCACTCCCAAACTCGGGAGTTAAATTCCATGACCATCCCTGTGTGCGGGCGCATCGTGGTTTCCGCGGTTTGCTCGCGTTGCAGCCTTGCAGGGCCAAAAAGCCGAAACGTACGGCTGAATCGAGGCCGCTTGCGCCGCTGGCCGGAATCTCTCTCAGGTTTCCGCCGCCGGCCAGCCAGCCCGCAGATTTCCCCCGCGTCCTGCACCGAAGCGAACGGGAAATTTTAACTTACGCGCGCCACGCCGCCCGTATCCCTTGTTGCTCTCGTAGAAGAGAGCGCTGTCCGCCGTATTCGTTTTAAGAAGTTGCGACGAGTGCAATAGGCAAGAACATCCAAACTAGCTAGAGGCGAAGAAGATATAATTAACTTGCACATAAGTGGCCCATTGTGTTAAATCGTGCACACACATATACACGGGAGTGCAAATCCTTAGCATACGGCTAGAAAGACGAAGTGGGGGATAAATCCACGATATCACATAATTTTTATTGAAACATATTATTAAGGAACCTCGCTATCGAATAGTCCGGGATTCTCGAACAGATCTAAAGTAGAGAACAGAGAGAGAGACACAGGTATATGGGGAGCGACGACGGAATTCTTTATTGCTTTTGTGATTCTTGTACATAGGGGGACCCCCTCCTCCTTATATATAGTAGTCACCTAGGGTTTCGGCTAAGGGACCATTGTGGGCTTTTCATTGAGCCACGTGGTTTCCCAACACTCCCCCTTGGGCCCTTTGCCGCGAGATGCATATGCCTCATTAAAACTCCAGAAAAACCCAGTGGGAAAAATACTTGGAGAAAGAGTACATAGCATACGCTAACTATGTTGCACGAATTGCCTCGTTAAAACCTTATGCAAGAAAACTTCATGAAAAACTTGCTGAGGAAAAAGAGTACAATTCACCCAACTTCAATTGCTAATCTTCGAGATTCATGTTGGGTATTCATAATTCATGTTTGAGATTCATGTGGGAGTATGTGAAATATCTCCCCCTAAAATCTGCACTTCTCTTAGTCTCATCATTCCAATCCCTTTTACGCACCTTTCAAAAGTAGATGCTGGGAGTGATTTAGTGAACAAATCTGCGAGATTTTCGCATGACTTATTATGCAATATCTTAATCTCATTCATCTTATGCAATTCGTGAGCATAGAAGAACTTGGGGTTGATATGCTTCGTGAGATTGCTCTTCACATAACCCATCTGTGCTTGGGCAACACAAGCTGCATTATCTTCATATATGATCGTGGGAGTTTGTTCAATGTTCAAGCCACATGACTTCTGGATGTGGTGAACCATTCTTCTGAACCATGCACATTCACGAGATGCTTCATACAAAGCAATGATTTCGAGTGGTTTGTCGACGTCGAGACAAGGGTTTGCTTAGACGACTTCCAAGAAATTGCTGTTCCTCCACATAGGAAAACATAGCCAGTTTGGGACTTGCCAGTATGCGGGTCTGATAAATACCCAGCATCGGCGTAGCCAACCAAATTCAATTCATTGTTTCTTCTAAAGAACAAACCAAGATCTTTGCTTCCTTGGAAGTAACGGAAGATGTCCTTGATCCCTTTTCAATGCCTTTTGGTGGGTTACGCCTTTGCATCAGGGCTAGCAAATTCACAATAACGCCTTGTCCGCCCTGGTGCTATCCGAAGGTACATGAGTGCTCTAATCGCACTCGATATGGGAATTCTGCTCCCGGGACTTCCTCCCCTCTTCTCTAGGTCTGTATGGGTCTAGGTCTGCTTGGAGTGACCTTCCGACCATTGGAGTCTTCGCAGGATATGCTTTTTCAAATCCAAACCTTTCCAACACTTTCTGTGTGTAGGTTGATTGGTGTACCAAGATTCCTCCTTGGACATGTTCAAGCTGCAAGCCTAAACAAAACTTGGTTTTACCCAAATCCTTCATTTCAAACTCAGACTTCAAGTATGAGCATGCTTCTTCAATTTCTTCATCCGTCCTAATGATGTTCAAGTCATCTACATAGACGGAGATTATACAGAATCCATTCGGGGATAGCTGTATAAACACGCATGGACAATCTTCACTGTTTGTGTAGCCTTTCTTGCAGAGAAAGTCACTCAAGCGATTGTACCACATTCTTCCTGATTGCTTTAGCCCATACAGTGATTTCTCCAATTTCACACTGTACAGGTTTCTATTTGCTCCGTCTTGGTTCGGGATAGGAATTCCTTCCGGTATTTTCATGTATATCTCCGAATCCAAGTTTCCATACAAATATACTGTGACAACATCCATTAGCTTCATTCTCAACTTCAAGTTGACTGCTATTGAGATCAAATATCTAAAGGTAATTCCTCCCATGACCGGAGAATAGGTTTCTTCATAATCAACTCCAGGACGTTGAGTGAAACCCTGAGCTACGAGCCTTGCCTTGTACCTTACAACTTCGTTGTTTTCATTCCTCTTCCGAACAAAGACCCATTTATGACCTACGGGGTTTATATGGGGAGGTGTGCGGCATACGGGCCCAAACACCTCTCTCTTGTTCAGATAGACTAACTCTGCAGTGATTGCCTTTTTCCATTCTTCCCAATCTAGCCTTTTCTTGCACTTTGCGAGAGTTGCAGGCTCGGGATCATGATCAATGATTGAGGCAATCTTCTTTGCGAAGTATGCATCAACGTTGGCTGTTGCTCTATTCAGGGATTCTCCTGTTATTACAAAGTTTATGGCCATTTCTTCATGGGGTGCTTCATGCACTTCTACTTGCTCTTCGCTGCTTTTCCCTATCGCAGGAGCAAGTTCCTTTAGCTTTTCATCGCCTATGTGTGTGCACACATTATTTCCGGCGGCTTCCTGCAGTGGAAGATTCAAGTCTGGAATTGACTTTCCTGTTGGCTTCTTTCGGTGCAGTCTCAACTGGCTCCCCTTCTTTCCTTGGGGTATTTTCGTGATTGGTTGTGGTAAGTCCTCTCGCTCAGTTTTCTCCAGACGTCTCCGGGTACTTTGGGTTTGAGGAGCCAGATTTCCTGTTTTTTTTCTTTGAGGCCTCTGAACAAGCTGATGGATACCTTCTATTTTCTTTAGTATTTCCACCCTCTCTAGTGCATTCCTTGCAGGTACATGCGACTTAACCACGCCCTTCAGATCACAAAAATGATCAGGCAGTTCATTTGCTAAATTTTGTAAATCAATTATCTTCTGGACTTCTTGATTTGCTTCATTAGTGCGGGGGTCATGTGCGGGGATCCCAGTGGAATGTCATATGATTTCCCGGCATTTTTCATCCAAAGGTTGATTTCCTCCCCCTAAGGACGGGAAACGATCCTCGTCAAAGATGCAATCGGCGAATCGGGCTGTATGCAAGTCTCCAGTCATGGGTTCCAGATACCTGATTATGGATGCACTCTCATAACCAATGTATATCCTAGACTTGCGGAGAGGGCCAATTGCAGTCCGCTGAGGGGGTGGTATAGGTACATATACCATACACCCAAATTTCCTGAGATGGGAGATCTTCGGGATGATCCCGTGCACAAGCTGCATAGGAGAATGGATGTTGTAGGCCGACGGTCTGAAATTGATAAGAGCTGCTGCGTGCAGGACTACGTGTCCCCAACAAGTGTTGGGCAAGTTACAATTTTGCAAAAGCGGCATGGCAATGAATTTAATCCTCTTTATTAGTGCTTCTGCTAGTCCATTCTGCGTGTAGACGTGCGGTACGGAGTGCTCAACTGCTATCCCTGTTGCCGAGCAATAATCATCAAATGCCTTTGAAGTAAATTCTCCGGCATTGTCCATTCTTATGGAATTCACGCGATGATCAAGGAAAGCATTCTTAATTCTTATGATCTGCGAGATCAGCTTTGCAAAAGCATGGTTTCTTGTTGACAATAAGCATACATGCGACCATTTCGAGGAAGCATCGATGAGCACCATAAAGTATCGAAACGGCCCTGACAAGGGCTGAATCGGGCCGCAAATATCCCCCTGGATGCGTTCCAGGAATGCAGGGATTTCACTTTGCACTTTCATGATAGAGGGTCTAGTTATTAATTTCCCGGTGGCACATGCAGGGCACACAAAATCTTTATGATTCGGGAAATTTTTAACATTAATACCATGACCTTGTGAGTTGTTCTCTATATTTCTCATCATTCTAAGACCAGGATGACCTAATCTACCATGCCATAAAGAAAATAACTCAGAGCTTCTAAAAACAGTCTTCAAGGAAGTATACACTTCGGGTGCATGAATATTCGTGTAGTACAACCCGGATTCATATGAGGGACATTTTTCTAATACCATTTTTCCATATATCGCGTGCTTCACAATGCACAAGTATTCTTTGCCATTTTCTTCATTGGTTTCTACGTGAAAACCATTGGCGCGGATGTCTTTGAAGCTTAAGAGAGTGCGCGTTGATTCAGGGTACAAAAGGGCTTCTTCGATTACCAAAGTTGTACCCATAGGCAATATAATAGTGGCTCTTCCTGAGCCGATTACATATGAGTCGCTTCCTGCGATCATAGTAATCTTTCCAGCGTTCTTCGTGATCGACTGGAAATATTTAGACTCTCTTAAGATGGTATTTGTTGTGCCACTATCAACAATGCATATCTCTTCCATTTGGGCACTACACGATTTCTAGATCAAAGAAATATAATTCTAATCAGATAGAGGCAAAATAATCCAAATATTGCTTGCAAATTTGAAGAATACTGGAATTTTTTTTTTATATTTATTCATGAGAGAAGTATGCTCTTCTAGAGCTTACAATTCATTATTCGAAAGAAAAACTAACAACCATCATCTAAAAAAATGCATTAAACAGAATCTGTAAAATATGCATTAATTTCTGCTTCTATGTCATTGACAAAAGTTTTCTCTTCATTTGCCATAATATTGGCTGCAGCGTCGATGTCTAGGCTATTCTGTGAGGATGAGACAAGTGGGGTATCTTCATCCATGGCATCATCATCACCGATATTGACGGCGCGCCTCGTGGGGCGCTTTTGCCTTCCTCTTAGCACGATATGCGTTGATCACTTCCTTGGATTCTCGACATATCTTGACGGTGTCCCCAAGTACCACACTTGAAGCACGTTTGGTTTTGTTGTCCATACAGCTTGGCGTGTGTCTTTTCTTTGTCATCCTTTTTCACTGTGGCTTTGGACTTTCCTTTGACCTGAGTCCTCTCTTTTCCACCCTGCTTGCCCTTCTTTCTATTAATGGGCTTTCTCACCTTGTAGCTATTGGCATTGACTTCTGTGCCAGTGCCTCGTCCAGGTGGCTGCGAGACATAGTTCTTGCGTAGAACATCGTCTTGCGATTCCGCAACTTGCATTACATCAATCAGTTCGCTATACTCCTTGTATGCGTCCTGACGATAGCAGCGTGCACTCTGGATAGCATTAGGGTGGAAGGTGGAGAGAGTTTTCTCAATCTTCTCCTCATATGTGATCTTCTTGCCATATAGGGAGAGATTGGAACAAATTCTGTGCAAGGTAGAATTGTACTCGGCCACTGTTTTAAAGTCTGCAAACCTTAGGCGTACCCAATCTTGCTGTGCTTGGGGCAAGATGGTGTACTTGAGCTTTTCGAACCGCTTCTGAAGTGCAGTCCAAAGCTTATGTGCACTCTCCTCAGCCATGTATTCGTTCTTCAAAGTGGCTGAGAGGTGGTGCCTGAGAAAATGCAGGGCTTGATCGTTCTGCTCGGCAGTCGGTTTCGCGTCCTGCGAGGACCCTAGACCAATCGCTGCACGGAGCTTCTTGCCCCCAAGAACGATCTTCACGTCCGATGCCCAAGTGAGGTAGTTCTGACCATGCGGGGCCAGTTCTTCAAACTCACGATTCACGATGCCGGACATCTGCATGTTTTCAAAATTCCGATATTAGATTACTGCGTGTAATCTAATAGAAAATGGTTACAAAAGCATAAATTGCAGAAAATAAAATTGCTATGCATTGCAGTATACAAAATAAAGCAATTAATTAAAAATTCATAAAAAATATTCATAAAATAGAGAAATAAAGCTAGAAAATTAAAAACAGAGCCAAATAAATCTTCTTGATTTTTTGGCAATTTTTTCTACAATTTTTTTCAAAATTTTCTAGCAATTTTCCTTTTTCTTTTCTTCTCTTTTCTTCTCTTTTTTTTTCGTGGCCGAGCCGGCCACTGGGCCTCTCCTTTCCGGCCCAAGACCATGCACGGCTAGGGTTTCCCCTAGCCGCCACCGCAAGTTCCTTTTCTTTTCTTTGTTTCTTCTTCCCCGCGCGCGCTGCATACATCTTCTTGTGCGACAGGCGGCAAGCGCGTGGCGGCACCGCGCATGGCGGGCTAAGCGAAAGGGCTGCTCTGGCGGCGTCGGTTGAGCTTCGAGTCGGACCGGCGACGGCGGCGGAGGTGCGCCGCCCAGCGGCGCCGCGAGGCGGCTCTTGGGCGCGTTGGCGAACTGGTCGAGCGGCGACGGGCGGCGCGCGGCGTCGGCGGGCGAAGTCGGGCCGGCAGCGGCGGCGGCGGTGTGCGTCGGCTCGAGCGACGGCGCTTTCGCGAGGTGGTGCCGCACGCAGCGTTGGCGGAGCTGGCCGGGCGACAGGGCTGCGGCGGCGGCGGTGGCGGCCGAGCCGGCGGCGGCGGCGGCGGCGGTGTGCGCCGGCGAGCGGGCGGCGCTGGCGAGGCGGTGCATCGGGCACGGAGGTCGGGCCGGGCTGGGCGCAGGCGGCGGCGGCGCGAGGCCGAGGCGGCCGGGCGAGCCGACGAGGCGGCGGCTAGGTCCGGGCCGACGACGCAGAGGCCGAGGCGGCGCTTCATGCGCACTCGCTGCCGACAATGGCGGCGGCTACGCGCGCGCTTGCGAGGTGGCGGCCGACGGCTCATGGCTGCATGGCGAGACGACGGCGGCGCGGAGGTCGGCGGGCGCCGTCTTGCGGTCGGCCGTCTTGGCGCACGCGAACCGAGACGGTGGCGCAGTGCTCCGGGCATGCGCTGCCAGATTTTCCTTTTTTTCTATGATGAATAGTACTCTAGCCGTCTTTGTCTCGAGTAGCGGCGTTCTTGGCGTAACCGTGCCACGTAGGATAGATGCATGCATAGAAAAAGAACCGATTAGATTCAATCGTTAATTCCCACCTTTTCTCACCTCTTCAATCTGTTCGTCGGTAGAGCTTCGTGCTGATAACGTGTTAAGGAACCTCGCTATCGAATAGTTCGGGATTCCCGAACAGATCTAAAGTGGAGAACAGAGAGAGAGACACATGTATATGGGGAGCGATGACGGAATTCTTTATTGCTTTGTGATTCTTGTACATAGGGGGACCCCCTCCTCCTTATATAGTAGTCACCTAGGGTTTCGGCTAAGAGACTATCGTGGACTTTTCATTGGGCCACGTGGTTTCCCAACACATATTAGCGTACATGAAAAACGTACGTGAGCATCGAGATTTAAACCAGTTAGGTATACCAAAGAGATGGATCTCTCACAATGTCGTGCTGTCACATAGAAATGGGAGCCCAAAAATAAGTTGGTTAGATATGTTGGACTACCCCGTTTTCTTAGCAGTAAATTAAAACAGCAGCAGTTCATTTGTATACGGCCTGGTCAGCAACTGAAAGCTAGCGCTTTGGAGCAGGACTCGAGTTGGAGGATAATTATCAGTTCTTAACCTGCCATGCGTGCACATGACATGAGAAGCCCAATGGTAAATGGTAGTCGCCTGCAGGTTTTCCTTAATTTTTCCACGTATCCACAGGTCTTAATCATCCAGGGAGGAAACCTGGTTGATTATTTGCACTGTTATGTACACTGTATTTTAATGTACTCCCTCCGTCTAAGTTTATGAGATGTATTTATTCTTCGTATATAAACCAAGAAGATATTGGAATAACTAGATTACCTTTAATTATTATCACTATGCACTATACTCAATGCATGCATGTAGAGAATATAAAGTAAAGATGTATATTTATTAGGGGTATAGAGGGAACATCACACTAATTTCGTATTGAAATATGAAATACGCCATATATTTGAAAGACCATGTGGAGATCTATCCATATTGTGATGAGTTATTGACTCTATTTGAGTAAGGTGTGCTCAGATTTGAGTTTGATTTGAATTAATTTTTAAAATGAAGCAATATGAGTTGTGTCTGTCTCAGGCGGCACTACCGTCCCTAGGGAGTGGTAGTATCAACCTGCGGCACTACCGAACCCAGGCGGCGGTAGTGCCGGCCTACGGCTGTACTGAGTTTTCCTTTAAGTTGAGCAGAGTGGTACTATCGGACTTTGGAGTGGTAGTACCGAGGTAGCGGTACTACCGGCCCATAGATGGCGGTAGCTATTTTCCAGAGAAGGTCTTGCATGGGTTTGAGAGCGAGCAAAACTACCAGCTAATGGGGAGCGGTAGTGTCGCCAGCGGTACTACCGGTCCCTAGTAGGCGGTAGTGCTGACTTTGTCTGTGAAGTTGAGAATTGAATTTTAAATTTGTGTGAGGTTTATTGCATATCAATTAGGATAATGCTTTGTGATGTGTTTCCTTGTTTTTGATGGTTGCAGGATGACGGTGTTAGGTGATGGTAAGGCGGATGATGACCGGGATTAGACGAGGTGTGCTAGAGGTCCAGATGGTCAAGGATCGCCAGAGGATATATGACCGGAGACGGAGTCACTGTGAGCCTAGAAGATAAGGGAACAATTGAGATGCTAGATTGGAGCTGCTTGGATCAAGGAGAGTCATTAGATTGCGGTTTAGAGGATAAAGTAACGGCCAAGTTAGCTTGCTTTGAGAAGAGTGCAAAACCCGTTATGTTATTGGGTTGCGGGTTAGCCCATGTATGAGTGAGGGAGAATCTCAACCCTTGATGAGGTTTCTTGAGGGACAAAAAGGTCATCCAAGGGTGGAGATTGCTCCGAGGTTGCTATAAATAGAGGGGGAGAGGGATGTCTCTCCTTTTAAGGTTTTGTGTGCTCCTTTGAGCTTTGTCCACCATGTTGTGAGGCTTTGTAAACCTTCCTCCTTAGAAATAAAAATTTTATTTCTTTACTTCTGAATTTACTTTCAGCATTTACATTATGCTTTAAATTCAGCACTTAAATTCAGTATTTATATTCCGCAATTTAAATTCTTGCAATTTACTTTCTGCACATTTGGATTTGCCTCCCCTCCTTCTAAATGCTAGTGGATTTTATGCCAAGGATGAATGATTGATGGATGAATCTTCTTCAGATCATATTCTTACCATCTAGGCAATCTTTTGCAAGAACTCGATCTTTTTGCTCTATATTTGAGAAATCTTTGTAGATTGCGTTTGAGCCTTTTATTTCTTGTGTTCTTGCTTGCTGTGACAAGTGGGAGGATATCCAAGATCACCTTGATCATCAAAACCACACGAGCAAGTCCAAGACTAAGACTTTGGTTCTTGTCTGGTTTTGATGCACTCTTCCTTTGAATTGGAAAAGGTCAGAACTTTGACATCAATCCTTTAGATTGAAGGATAGAATAGGTTTCTAACCTCCATAAGAAGGTGCATACAAAGTTTCATGGGTGTTGGTCCAGCTGATCTAAAGTTTCATTGTTTTTGGTTTTTAGATCGTGTTGTTTTGCCCTCTATACTTGAAGCCGGTACTACCCCCAAATCTATCGGTAGTATCGACCTCCGGGACTACCGCCCCCTGTGCTGCGGTAGTACCAGCTAGAGCGAATTTTCTATGATTTGCTTCTTTGCGCATGAGTGTTTCAAGTGATGTTTTGGTTGGATCCATTGAGTGGGGGAAACTTTTAATTGTAATCATTCACCCCTCTCTGATCATCTTTTCGGTCGTTCAATATTTATGGATAAGATCATTCTAAAGATATTTCTATAAACTTCGATGGAGGAAGCACTTTGCATCAAATGTACGTTCCAATGTGTTAAGAACAGGTGAGCATCCGGCCCGTTTCTGGGGTCTCGAACCCGAGTGAACAAAGAGGTTAAATTGCCTCCCCAGTCTCCACCATCCATGCACAGGCTGGATCACAGATGTGCAGATTTCTAAATGAAAGCATCTCTGTTGCTTCAGTCTTGGTGATGGTCTAACTTGTTGTTGGCGTCAAAAAATATGACGAAGGATTAATCGGCTCAAATATACGAACGTCGGGTTCAAGAGGTTCAAGGTGTGCCAGCCAATCGATCAGATAGAAAAAATACGCTCAACACCGATCTAATGTGATAATCGGTAAGGATCTAAATAGCTACACAAAGCCGATTAAATCAAAGGTAACGATAAGTCTAAACATCCTGTTAGGGCTTATTAGATAGTTAATAAAGGTAGATTTTCCCAAAAAGGTAATGCGCAACAGGATAAGAGAAAACCAAACCTGGTGTAATCGGAGAAGATCAACGATTGATGATGAGCAACTTTATTGACCAACAACGAATTACAAGAGATCTAAATTACAAGACTACTCCTAGTTGATAGGAAAAAGTAGAAAAAAGTAGATGAGAGTTGTTTGATTGATTGTTGTCTTTTGCTTGCCCTTGATCACCTTTATAGTGCATAGGCCGATCGTATCCTTTTTCAAAGCATTGACAGCCGTGATCCGTATCGGCCTTTGTACAGATAAAATTCTATATCTGAATCAACATCAACCACAATTCTATCTTTAACTTAACTTTCTCTTTTTTAATCGATATCGGACATAAATATCCAACTTTATCCTTTACCTGACAAATTTATCATGCCTTGCCAAACTTGGGTGCTAACATATGCCCCTATTTTTGAGAGATAACATGTTATTTTCCAAAAATCCTCTCCATCGGCTTTAACATTGATAGGCTTGTCATAATTTTTGAACCGTCGTCATTGGTAACCACTCCATTTATTGCACCGTAAAATCTTGTGACGCGTATCTTCACTATTAACCGCTCGCAAACTGTCGAAAAACGCCTCCCGCCTTTTCACCTTTTTTACCATCTATAAATATGAGGGCTATTCACCCATCATTTTCATGCACTCAATCTCTCAGACCTCCTGCCATCGGCTTCATCTTTGCTTCTCGGACTTGAAGTTCTTGCTCAGCAATCCTCATCAGCTTGCACAGTTTTTACATCGGCTCAATGGATCCTAGCCAGGTACTCATCCCCATACTCAACAGCAATGACCAGTATTACTTAGGACCTCTCGGCAATCTTGATCCATCGGTCGTTATAGAACAAGAAATCCCTCGTCTTCCTCTATCGGCTCTCGAGTATAACATAGAAGGATGGAGTAAGAGCTTTAGGGCCTACCCGACAGCGCTGAAGGGCTGGAGGAATTAGTATAATCGGATAGCAGCCCAAAAGAGGCCAATATGAGAAAGGATGGGATAGCCGAGTGTCTTCCATTGTCTTTAGCCGATCTAGAAGCCAACGAGCCTTTAGTGGCCACGGCTTGTTATTTTTGATCGGATACTTTCAATGCCTTTATGTTTTGGAATAGGTCCTATCAGTCCCACTCTTTTGGATGTAGCTCAACTTTGTTGTTTGAGGCTGGATGGAGAGCAAATATTGGATTTTAGTGCCAAACCCCAACATAAGCTAATCCATGCTAAGGGGGAAGGATGGAGCAAGTACATCGAAAATAATAAAGGTACCAGACCAGTATCGGACAAAGAACACATTGCTTTCCTCAACCTATGGCTTGACCGATTCTTATTTTGCAGAGCATCGCTCGGGCTGACGCAAGTATATTAGGTGATTGTAGAACAGCTCATTGAGGGTCAACAGCTGTCTTTGGGGAAACTCTTCTTAGGGGTAGTATATCAGATGATGAATGCCATCCGCAGTCGGCTTTTTACCAGATTAGGTCAATGCTCAGTCGGCAACGTTGGTGGCCCATTATGGTTTATACAAGTTTGGTTGTATTGCATCTTTAGCCAATCCTTTAATATTGACTCAGCTGAAATTACACCTTATCCGCTAGAGGGGACTCCAGAAGGCAAAAAGTTTGAGTTCAGAGATAGTCAATCATTGGGCAAAAAATTTATCCTCTATTTCTACACCCAACCAAGACTCACCCCAATCAGAGCAAGAAAATTTCTGGCTTTCTTTTCTTAGCTTAGTCAAATAGACTTCAACCAGAATGACTTTTTTAGTTATAAGGAAGCCAACAGCTTCTCCTGGCCATCATTTCTTCACCTGGTAGCCGACATCAATGAAATGCCTGCAGACACCCTAGATCTGTACATGATTTTTCATTTGTGAAGTGTACTATCTATTAGCTTACATACCAGAAATCGGACCTACCAGCCCTCTACGAATTGTATCATCCATCGGTGTATGCTAGACAGTTGGGATTTAGCCAAGTACCTCTGAGCTTCCAACTTCTGGATCGGATCAGGCCAAGGGATTGGCTTCGCCATTTGTCAAGTGCTAATATCGTTCTGCATATAGCTGGCAATCTCCAATCCAAAGTCTACCAGATTTCGTCTTGTACACCTGAAGGGTAGGCAACTTCACCAACTGGTGGTCGGCTATTTGTATAGTATTATACCCTACGGAGCGCACTATATCGGCAGTGGTCGCTGAATTTTTCCTAGATCTACCACCCATTGAGTTGACACCCACTAACTCCGCTAGTAGTGGCGCGAGTTCTAGCAGCGACGCTAGCTTATCAGGCTATACTAACACATGTGTAGTTAATATTATTGGCGAGGTATCGGCTAAATTTAGACTTTATCCGTCAATAATCCTCTTAAATATTTCTAAACTTTTACTGATAGGCTTTTCTCAATTTTGCAGACCAAAGTAGTGGGGAAACAGCTACTTGACTCGTAGGGTGTTGCCCAATCCAACAAGCGGCCATGCCCTGTAGTGATAGCTCTGGCAGGCTACTCATCCGGCACTCTCGGTGTCCAAGCCCCTTCTATTTCTAACTACGAAAAGCAATAGCTAAGTAAGCATACACTCATCGGCTTATAATTTAATTTCTCCATAACTTTGTGTATAAACTGACATTCATAGTCAATTTCTTAATAGAAAAGAAACGTGGCCAAGTCAACAAGAAGGTCATCACTTCCAAAGGTCCTCCTGCCAAAGAGGGATTGACCGACCATTCACCACGTGGATCGACCTCTGATAAGGTAAATATGTGTTTTAATCGATTCATGACTTTTTCTTACTGACAATTTCTAACAAACTTGCTCTTGCAGCCTTTTCTCTCTACACTAGTATCCATGGCGATATCTTAGCCGATCTTCCAACAGAAATAGACCTGCCTCCTCCTCCATCACAGTCGAAGCCTCGGGCTAGCACCACTGCTGCATAGCCATCCAACAAACTGACTGGATTCGTGACAAGTATGCTAGGCTTTGACTTATCGGATCTGGACGAACTAGAAATCGGTACTGAATCCTTCTCTGAGACAATTCAGAATATCATCGCCGCATCGAAGGATGCATCGGCTACTGTTGCATCGGCCCTGGACACCAAGGATAAACTGAGGCGCCTGTTCAAACTGCTTCATAGCCCATTGACTTCACTGCTAGAAAATTCCCAGCCGACACGGGATGCAATGAATGCAGTCAAGCCGAGTTGCCAGAGGAGGCTACTGTAGCTTTGATGGGCTTTTGCTTTCTAGACGACAAAAAAGAAGCAGTAAAAGTGGTTGAGTTCAGGATGCAACTCCGATCGGCTCAAAGAGAAGACAAGAAACTCCTGGATAAGTTGGTGACCGACACAAAAGCTCTGAAAGCAAAATATGATGAGGAAGCTAAGGAGCTAAAGGACATTAAACAGTCCTACGCTAATCTGGAATCGGCTAAGAAGTCTTTGGAGGAGGATCTAATCAAGGTGAATGCCGAGCTCACCAAGGCCCAAAAACAACTAACACATGGTGTATCGATCCTCAAGACCCAAAAGACTTCCATCACCTCATCAGTGGCTATAGTAAAAAAACAATCAGCCAAAGTCATCCGAGTGCTTGGGAATGAAGAGGCCAACCAAGAGATATTAGACGATGTTCAAGGCACCATTGCCAAGGCGATAGCTGCCCGGTTTGGACTTGTCCAAGATATTTGACGAGCCTGAGACAATCTTATCGACTCTCACTACTTTTCATATAATCGGCCAATTTTCTAAAAACAACATGATGAATGTTTGTAATGTGCTGTCTTAAACAATGTTTTGAATGCTTTGTAAGATACTTATAATCAGCTGTTTAACCGATTATTATTTATGCTTGACTTTATTTTTGTAGTGTGATGTTTGTAATTGGCTTTGGTTTACTTCTACCATAACCAGAATTAATCACAACGAGGTAATTTGGCTTTTCACAACCGATAACTATCCTTAGCCGATTAAGAACCAACCCAAATGCTTTGGTGGTACTTCTTTGAGTATTTACCATTAATCGCTTTAGGAAATACCACTCCTTCCAACATCTCCAAAACATAAGAATTTCTATCCACAAGCCGATGAATTCTATATAGTCCTTCCCATGTCGAAGACCATTTGCCAAATCGATTATCCCTAGAGCCGACATGCAATATAGTCTTCCAAACTAAATCGGCTTCACAAAATGACTTAGGCATCATCTTTTTATTGTAAGCCTTTACAACTCTTGCCTTATTCTTCTTAAGCCGATGCGGCATATATAAACGTAACTCCGCCAAGTAGTCCAAATTGTCGATCATTAAATCCTTATAATCTTGAGTCGACAAACCATTTTGTCTAGCTGTTCTTACAGAGTCAATGTTGATTTCTAAGGGCAACACAACCTCTTGTCCATAAACCAATTGATAAAGCGATAATTTTGTTGTACCATGGTACGCAATCCAATATGCCCATAATGACTGTGATAACGTCACATGCTAATTCCTTGGTTTCTCTTAATGGTTTGTCGATGTTGATTTCTAAGGGCAACACAACCTCTTGATTAACTTAATCAATGTTTTATTTGACTACTCGGCTTGATCATTAGCCTGAGCAAAATAGGGTGATGAATTCAACAATTTTATACCCAAACTTCTAGCATAATCTTGAAACTCATCGGACATAAACACAGTACCATGATCGGTCGTAATAGTTTGTGAAATTCCAAATGGATGAACAATATGTTCCGTAACAAATCCGATAGTTGCAACACTTATAACCTTTTTAAGCGGAATTGCCTCGACCCATTTAGAATTTGTGGCCTTTTCTTGACGTAGGAAATATTTATCTGATTATATCTATTCCCCATCCTCTAAATGGCCAAGGCTTGATAATAGGATGCAAAGCCAATGCTGGAGCCAATTGTACGTTGCCAAATTTCTGATAAGTCTGGCATCCCTTGTAATATTTGAAACAATCTTCTAACATTGTTGCCCAAATATACCCAGTACGCCTTAACAACCATTTCATCTTATGAGTCGATTGATGGGTTTCACAAATACATTCATGCACTTCTCCTATGGCCACTTTAGCTTCTTCGGCTTCAAGACATCTCTGTAATAAACCCTCTAAAGTACTATAATAGAGTACATTATCGAAGATGACATACTTTAAGGCCTGTCACTGGACCCTCCGATTAGTAGGTTTTGAGGGATCAACCAAATGTTCTACTATTTTTGTTCTCCAATCATTGGTGGTGATACACGTGATCATTTTTCTATTGGCTCAAATTCCTCTTATCGGCCAAAAACTTCATAGCCCGATGCCCGTTGAGCTAGTAAGTTGGCCTTGTCATTTAACTCACGAGGAATATAACATATGGAAAAAGAAGTGAATGAGCCGATTACAGTGAGATACTGCTTCAAATATTTGATCAAAACTTCATCATAGTATTTATATTCTCCCTTAATCTGCTAGACCACCAAAACAGAATCACCATAAGCCTTAACAGAATCAACTCTGATATTATCAAGTAGCTCTAGGCCTCTAAGAAATACTTTGTGTTCGGCTTGATTATTAGAACACCTGCAATTCAGCCTGAACGCGAACTCAAAATTATATCCTTTTGGCGAAATCAACACTATTCTGATACCATCGCCCTCTCGACATACCAATCCATCAAAAAACAATTGCCAAGGGGCAACAGATATTAGATTGGCATTCATATCAGTTTCATGCCATGTTATAAAATCAGAAATCACTTGACCCTTTACATCTTTAGCCAATTCATACTGAAGTCGAATTCGATGAGCGTATAAGCCCATTATCCAAGTCGACCTCGCAAAATTGGAGTTGACAATATATATTTTATAACATCAGTTTTACAAATAACTTTACAGGCCGATGCTAAAATATAATGCCTTAACTTTGTGCAAGCAAAATATAACGACAAGAAGAGCTTTTTTAAAAAGGGTATTAGGTTTCGGCATCAATTAACCGTCAGCTCAAGTAGAAAATAACCCGCTCTTTACCATCAATCTCTTGAACCAATATAGCTCCAATAGTCACCTCTTCAACCGATATATATAATTTAAATGGTATACCTTTTTGAGGTGCGGCTAAAACTAGAGGATTAGTCAAATATTCCTTTATGCTTTCGAAAGCTTTCTACTGATCGGCTCCCCAGACAAAGTCTTGATTATCCTTTAATTTCAATAGTGGGGTAAATAAACTAATATGACCAGACAATTTGAAATAAATCACAGTAAATAATTAATCTTGTCGATCAACTTTTGTAAATCCTTTTTATATGTCGGTGGCTTTGTCTTGGCTATAGCTTTGACCCTTTCTTGATTAACTTCAATTCCTCTTTCATGAACCATAAAACCCAGAAACTGCCCAGCTGATACACCAAAAGCACACTTATATGGATTCATCTTTAACCCGTGTGCCCTTGTATTTTTTAACACTGTTTCCAAATTAGCCAGATGTTGTAAATCTTCCTTGGACTTTACAACAACATCATCAATGTAATTTTCCATAATATGGTCGATTAAATCATGAAAGATTAAATTCATAGCACGTTGATATGTTGCACCAGCATTTTTTCAAGCTGAATGTCATCACCGCCGATTCAAACAAACTTAGGGCATCTAAAAGCCATCTTAGGTATATCGGCTTTCACCATGAATATTTGATTGTATTTGGTATTACCATCAAGAAAGCTAATAATTTGTTCCTCGATGTAGCATTAATAAGCATATCAGCTATTGGCATTGGGTACTCATCCTTCTATGTGACTTTATTTAAATCCTTAAAATCAACACACACCTTGAGTTTACCATTTTTCTTTATAACAGGGACGATATTGGAAATCCATTCAGCATATCGACAAGGTCTGATAAACCTAGCCTTCAACAATCGCTTAATTTCTTCTTTTATAATGGCATACAAGGCCAGATTAAATCATCTAGAGGACTTTTTAAACGGCCGATAACCTGGCTTTATAGGTAGCCAATGTTCAACAAGTTGTCGGCTTAAACTAGGCATCTCATGATACTCCCAAGCAAAGCAATCTTTATAATTCTTTAACATCTTTACCAACTTTTCTTTATAATCTATGGTTAATTTTGAACTAATAAAATTTTATCTTTTTCTATCACCATCACCTATGTCGAGTTCGTCCAGTAAATCAATTGACGTGAAACCTTGGCCTAACTTCTCGATTTCTTGAAAATCTTCAATGGCCTTATGGCTATCCGTTCTTTGCCAATAGCTTCATATTTTATCTTGTAAAGCCTTTATTGCAGGTATGGACTCCATCGGCATAGAATTTCACCTGTCCGATCAAGCATGCTTGGCCTTACGTTGATCGGAATAAGTCCTATTTTTTTGATGCAGATGAAATCACAATAAAAAATACAGTCACATTTAGAAACATCAAAAGCATATTTTACTTCTTACTTATTTTTAGTCGGCTTGCACTAGGAACAGACTAAGGACTTTTTAGACCCCTTAACCCATTCGGCTATATTTATTTTGGCCTCATCATCTTCAGAGGAATCACTCGAGCCGTACTCAACGAGGTTAACTTTGGCTTTATCTTTATCCTTATTATTATTATTAGTCTTGAATTTATCCCTAAAGCCTCTATTATCGATAAAACGACTTTCTTGAGCCGATACCCTATGCAACATGTGACGTAAGTCAGTAAATTCTTGCTCACTGAATTTTTCCTTCAGCTAGGGAATTAACCCTTGAAAGGCTAAATCGGCTAATTAATTATCAGGCAAAGCGACACTAAAGCACCGATTTCTCACTTCTCTAAACCCTTTAATATAATCTGTAACCGATTCACCAAATTTCTGTCAGACAGAACTCAAATCAGAAATTCTAAGTTCCAGACTTCCAGAGAAAAAGTACTCATGGAACCGACTTTCCAAATCGGTCAAGAAATTGACCGAATTCGGGGGTAAGCTCATAAACCATGTAAAAGCCGCTCTTGACAAAGACAGCGGGAACAACCTAATTTTTAATCCACTGGACTGAGCAGCTTCACCGCACTACCCAATAAAACATCTGATGTGCTCTAAAGTGGTGACAGAGTCTTCCCCTGAGAATTTTGCAAAATCAGGAACTTTGAAGTTATTAGGATAAGGCATCCGATCAATATAATCACGGTACGGCTTTCGATAGCTTGTAATTTTCCCTTTAGTCTGTATGCCGATTTGGTCTCGCAATACAATGGATATCTGATCTGCCCAATTCACTGCATTAGCTAATACAATGTTTCAAGTTTGCCAATTACGTTCATAACTAACATTCTATTTCCGAGCGTAAGCTCGGGTTGATAGGTTGCTTGAGCCGATAGGAGCTGATGAGGCTGCTCATAGCCTATCTTGGCTCTCCTAGCAATCGGCTCTAGCACTAGAATGAAAGGTTCCGAGTATGTCACAACCTTATATGGAGCCATATCACTCTACGGGATTGGCTCGGTGTACTGTGGATGCCTAGGGGTTTCAATCGACTGTGAAATCGATTGGGGAAAACATGAAATGGAGCCAATGGTGCTAAGTTGGTTGATGCATCCAATTTAGCAGCATCGATATATGCTTGATAATGCACAACCCCACTTTCACGAGGATCTCGTGGCAATATTATAGTCGGTTGGGTTGGCATCATGATAAAAGATGTAGATGTAGCCGATGGTTTATGATTTGGCCATTAAAACCGAGTTTTGTGTGCTTGGTGCTACCGAATAGGTCGGGTAATTAGGTAGGGTTTGCATTGGATTGAGCAGGCTTCCAGCCGATGCCACTTCTTGAGCTATAGTCTTAACACTATTAGCGATCATCGACTTTAGAGTTGTTACCGATACCGACAACTGATTAATCAAAGAATGGTGCATAGATTGATTAATAATGGCAGATAATTCAGCTTGTGCAGGCATGAATCGACTTACCGATGTATCGGTAGCCACCATGTCACTGAAGGGATTGACCGATGGTAGTGCGGTCTTTTGGGCAACGCCACGTTGAGTTTTCTGATAGCAATTCAACATCATCTCCTCGAGCACGATCTTCCGATCCTCGATCTTCTTGCGCTGTTCTGGTGTCAAATCATCCAATATTGGGACGATTATAGTTTTGGTGTTGAGATCAAACGGTGGAATTGATTTTTCTGTAGAAGACATCGCGTCCTACTGGGCGTACCAAAAGTGTGTTGGCGCCGAAAAATATGATAAATGATTCATCGGCTCAAACACACGTGAACGCCAGGTTCAAGAGGTTCAAGGTGTGTCAGCCGATTTGATCTTGCAACTGGCAAGATAGATAAAATACTCTCAAAGCCGATCTAATGTGATAATCGGTAAGGATCTAAACAGCTACATAAAGTCGATTAAATCAAAGGTAACGATAAGTCGAAACAACCTGTTAGGGCTAATTAGATTGTTAATAAAGGTAGATTTTTTTCGAAAAAAGTGATGCGCAACAAGATCGGAGAAAACCAAACCTGGCATAATCGGAGAAGATCAACAATCGGTGATGCGCAAGTTTATTAACCAACGACGAATTACAAGAGATTTAAATTACAAGACTAGTCCTAGTTGACAGGAAAAAGTAGATAAAAAGTAGGTGTGAGTTGTTTGATTGGTTGGTTGTTGTCTTTTGCTTGTTCTTGATCCTCTTTTATTGTGCATACGCCGATCGTATCCTTCTCCAATGCGTTGCTAGTCGTGATCTGTATCGGCCTTTGTGTAGATAAAATTCAATATCTGAATCAACATCGGTCACAATTCTATCTTTAACTTAACTTTTTCTTTTTTAACTGATATCGGTCAGAAATATCCAACTTTATCCTTTGCTTGACAAATTGACCATGCTCTGCCAAACTTAGGTGCTAACACGCAAACCATTATGAACCGATGCATACAACGCACTTGTCAGTCAATAAACACGTACATCAGAGCGGCTTGCCTCGATGATAGTCTAACTTCACCTTATCAAGGACATACCTGACAAGTCTAAAAAAAAAGGGAAATACCTGACAAGAGAATGCCATGCAAAAAGACAGAAACAACAATCTAAATCAACCAGTGATAAGTTAGATACTTTTTACTATTACTGAAATGTATGAAAATTTATATTAAAATAATATTAATAGATACTAAAATTTATATTGTGGTAGTACTGCAAACCTACAAAAATTTACTTTCTTCTACAAGGGAAACCTATAGCGTCTCATCACACTATTCAGAGCAAAACAGTTGTGACTGTTTCGATCTTCCATCTTATACTTGATCCCTGAGAATGACACGCTTGCCTCTCCTATATATGAAGGTATGGTCATGCTCTCACGGAATTCCATTCTTCAGCCAACCATGAAACTGTTTCTTCCTTCACTGCAGCACCCTGTTCCATGATACTACCTCACCAAAATATTCCAGCACACCCTTTGGATCTGTCTAGAGCAAAGTAATTTAGTAACTAAGAATAAGTTAAGTTTCTGGCTCCTGTTATGTGACAAATTTTACATGTTCCAGTGAACACTTAGCCACACCGCACTACCAGCTTCCGCCATGTATACCCAGATGCGATCTCCAAATCCAGCATTCTCTAACCAAATCTCCAACCTGTCACTCGGTTCCAGTGGATATATCTTACCGGCGTTGCTAGAAATCGGATATCCATGCAAGATTTTTTTCTCAGACATCTCGACGTAATATTTTTTAATAACGTATACAATAAATTTAATCATTATATGCAACATTTTTTTATTGACATTTCTACTGTCATCGCTCGTTTTTATTGCACACGGTGATTACAATTGTTACACGTACGAGTAAAAAATATTACGCCGATTTGGATCGATATTCTTACTGTTATCGTATGTTTTTGTTGCATACGGTAATTATAATTATTACATACATTGATAAAAAATATTAGAACGTACGGTAAAAAAATCTCACATCAAACATCCCATTGCAAGTCATTCCATATCTTATTCGCTTCACATGTGCCTCCCTCAGATCGTACCATTTCGTACGTTGACCGCGACAAGCTTCAAGAAAGTGCTCCTAGATTTTTCTAATCCGGCACGGCATCACCATCTATCTATCCGGAACAAGACGAACGTACGCCGCATGTAAAGAAGACAACAGCTTCCTTTGGTCGCTATCGCTGGCTGCATAAGCCGAAATCATCCTTTTTCTAGTCCGTTTTTTTAATGCAAATCTACGCATCAATTTTTATTCTTTTAAATCTAACAGATTGAATTAATTAAGATTTAGATATACTTCACCTCTAAATATAATATAATAAAATAACTTACAGGTAAGATTGAAACTACATATTACTAAACATATTACCTTAGCGAAAAACATTACGGAAGCTTTAGCCGCTAGCCATGACTCCCTCGTTCCAATCCAAAGATTCAGGACCTTGTCCCAATTGTGAACGGACACAATGATCTAGAGATAGGTCAAGTCAATCGTTCCTTTGAAATTTAATACGTTGATCATTCATTATTTGTACATCAGTACGTATAGTTAAGGAGCTGCAACGATCGAGGATTCACTCAATGCCAAAGGCACAACGGCGAGCTGCTTCAACACTGATGTCGTCAATCAAGAGCGCATGTTGTTACGAGACTCACTAAGCAGTGGCTACGGTGTTTAGATGATTTAGGTTAAAACATAAACATCATATTATACTAATCCCTTCCCTAATCACGCCATAATTCCCCTAATCCGGTTGTGATTCCACTCGTCAAGCCGTCCGCCGCAAGCAATTGCTCATGCATTACTTTGGGCCATTCGCATCATCCTTTAATTGAAAAATAGGTTTGAGAATTCTATGGAGTTTAATTTAGGTTGAACTGAAAATTTATAGAAGAATGAACTAAAATAAAAAAGAAAGTCTTCATTACCCCTAAGAAATCAATGGTCATATTTGATTTATACTACCACTTTTTACTACCTACCGTAAAAATTCTCCTATAAAATATTTGTAGATTTGACCCTCTTTTCATTGTAGAAGGCGCTCTCGCGCCCGAGAAGTACTACAGCCGACGAGCCGTGGGAGCAGGTGTGCCAGTTTGGGAGTAGCGGCGAAATTTCGCGGACGAGCAACATAGGAAGGACAGCCGGTGTCATGGATGGAGCGTGCGGCAGCCGGGGCTGTTGCCCATGGGGAGCGAGGAGGCTTCTTCTATGGTTGGGAAGCGTGTTTTCCAGCGCTTCAGTGGTCTGAAACGGGTTAATTCCGCAAATGCAATTTGGGGTGGAGCTGAATTTGTAAAAAAAAAAAAGAGGAGAGGGTATAGAAAAGGAATAAGGAATGATTTCACGCACTTGCAATTTTGCATCGCCAGTGGTGAGTGGTGACAAGACGGCAGAAGAAAAAGAAACAGCGAGAACGCTCCCGTACACTGTATGTTCGATCTGGCCAACAGATGGGCCATCGATCGCGTCGTTTAGTCGTGAACTTGTGATAACTAGACACGTGGGCCGTGCCGCGATGCGTCAGCTGTAATGTCAAATTCGGACCTCCTGCGAAGAGAGCGATCCAGATATATTTTTTAAAGATCTTCGCGATGAATCATATAATTTTCGCTACACACGTTGTAATTTTGAAAAGTTTCTAAGACTCTGAGATAAATTTCATGTAATCTCAGAAAGATTTTGAGACTTGGTAATAATTTTTTTTATAGGAGGTATTTCTGGAAAACCAAGGTCTTACCGCGAAGTAAGGGGCCTAGAAGTAATTTTAAAAATTTCCAAGGAAAAAAATTGGGCTAATACGTAATTTTAGAAAGTTTCCTGCGACCTTCCACCTAGAACGACGTGTTAAATTTTTTTTTGAAGTTTCGGAGACCTCCTGAAAAAAAAGACTAATATATCTTTGCACACCTGCAAAAAAAAGAGACTAATCTATAATTTTTGAAAAAGTTTTGGTGTTAAAAACAAAATTTGGAAGTTTCGGAGGCCTCCAGACAAAAAAGACTAATATGTCTTTGCACAACTGCAAAAAAAACGACTAATCTGTAATTTCTGAAAAAGTGCAGGCCTTTTACAAAAAAAACATAGCTTATGGTTCTTCTAGCAAAAAAAATAGACCAAATCGTAATTTCGTAAAACCTTGATCACCTTTTACACAAAAGATGAAATTTTGGGGGCCTTTCCGCATAAAAAAAGACATAAAATAGACAAAAATAGACTAATCTGTAATTTTTTAAAAGCTCGGGCGCCTTTCCGCCAAAAACCGGAAGTTTCAATGGCCTTCTCGTAAAAAAGAGGGGATCCAATGTAATTTAGGAGCACCTTGGGGGCCTTCCTGAAAAAAATCGCTAGCTCCGTAGCGAAGAGGCTGACCACTGTGCCGCTCTTAACAAAGTGGACGACGTGGCTCAACACGGAACACGCCGTACACACGACGAGCCACGCGATCTCGTGAACACGACGTGGCGACCTGGCGCATGCCCACGTCGCCCCGCGGACGCGGCGAGAGCACGTGAATTCTTCCATCCTTAATACACTAAGTATGCAGAGAGTATTATCATCGCTACAAATTTCTTGGAGGACTAGGACAGGCAGAGCGTGATATGGAGTGCACTTTTTGGGAGAATCTGATGCCTTTCGTTCTGCACTTCTGCTCTTCGTTTTTTTTGCTTGCGATGGAGGCTGGAGAGGCTCGCGTTCGCGTATATATGTTTGGAGAGGTAGGACAGGGCTTAAGATACGGATGTCGCTTGGAGAGATTGGAAGCCATCCCCGGTCCAGGATATTTTATTGCTGCCATGAAAAGCTTCACTAAAATATGCATGACAAACTACCATTGTTAATTCTGCCTATTTGGAGCGTGCTATGCTTGATTTGTTTCTGTGTAGGCAAGTCTTGGACGAGGGTGATCCATGCGGAAAATGATATTATGATATTGTGAATTGTGATGTAGGCTATTCAGAGTATGAAAAACATTGAAGTTTTCACCTACTGAAGTGTTGTTGGTTGCGATTATGTCTAGTTTGTTGTTTCAGTTTGTAATTTTGTATGATAACCATTCCTCCTCTTCTAGCAGAATGGTTGATCCAGTAATCTGCGCTATACCATATCAGAAAGTTAGAGAATTTATTTGCACATCTATCACCAACGAAGGATCTCGATTTTCACAAAATATATCTTCCTGCTGCCAACTTGAAGGTACACTCTGTAAGATCACATACCTAAAGATATCTACGTGTGTATTTTTTAAAGAAGTTCTCTAAGTAGCAAAGAAGATTTGGAGGGGGAGTCTCCAATGATGCCCCAATACTTTTTAGTTGTATCCTAGAACGCTAGAATAAAACTGCCTATACTATATGGACCTTGCACTACATACCATTGTTAAATATTGCTTACATATGTTGCTAAGTGTGATTGCTGTCTCTATGTCCATGGTCATTGCAATATAAAGAAACAGGGTTAAGAAGGGACGAGTAGGGATGCTGAATTATGAACACGCCAATTAGGATTGAGAATTTGAGATGAATAAACTTTGGGGTTGGGGATCTCTCTCTATACCGTGAAATCTATGTGTAGAAGTTTTGAAAAATTCTCAAAACATTAACATTCGTAGGGGAGGTGAGCTTCTACAATCCTGTAAAATTTGAAGACCAAACTCAATCACATTTGAATTATATGAAAAAGACAAATTCAGCCTAAATAGTGATTTTTCACTATTTAGCACTATTCATTTCGCTGATTGTCTTTTTCATACTTTCAAATGTGATTGAGTTTGGTCTTCAAATTTTACAAGATTGTAGAAGCTCTCCTCCTCTACATATGGTAATTTTTTGAGAATTTTTAAAAACTCTTACACGTTGGTTTCATAGAGTTTACACGGTAAGAGAGGTTTGCACTGAATATGTTGCCATATATATATATATATATATACTATTCTATAGCTGCGTGTATTCTACACGCCGCCCAGTTTACGTAGTCTGATCGAGTCAGCCAGTTTACGCAGTCCGATCGAGCTGAATTACCTATATTTATTACTTGCGATGTCAAACAGACTAGTTAATGCATTCTGTAGTTTATACACAAATATGT
This sequence comes from Otatea glauca, assembly GCA_036346275.1. Taxonomy (NCBI): domain Eukaryota; kingdom Viridiplantae; phylum Streptophyta; class Magnoliopsida; order Poales; family Poaceae; genus Otatea; species Otatea glauca. Next base: position 37,585,083 of record CM070719.1, read on the forward strand.
TTTCTTTTTGTTTTAGTTGTATCTTTTTATTGGCAGCTCGAATTTGCAAATAGTTTTCACCAGTAGCTTACTGACGACGAGAGAAATAAAATGATATAAGTCTCAATGTTAAATAGTAATTTTCCTGACTAGTAACAGAAATTACTACATGTACAACATGACATTACTACATATACAACATGAAATTACTATATCTCCAGCATATTCTGCACAGATCAGTTATTCGGCAGTAAAGTCCATAAAAACTATATGTACAACTTCTCAAAAATTCTCAAAAAATTACATAGGTAGGGAATGTGAGTTTCTAAAGCCCTGTAAAATTTGAATACTAATCTCAATACCATTTGAAAGATATGAAATTGACAAGTGCTAATCAGTGATTTTCATATCTTTCAAATGCTATTGATTTTGGTATTCAAATTTTACATGGTTGTAGAAGCTCACATCCCCTAGCTATGATAATGTTTTTAGAATTTTCCAGTTCTTATACATATATTTTTCATTGACTTTTAATGCCAAGTAACTAAACACTATATGTACATATTCTGGAAAATTCTCAAAAAAATACCATATGTAGGGGATGTGAGATTCTATAGCTCAGTAAAATTTAAATTCCAAACTCAGTTGCATTTGAAAGTTATTAAATTGACAAGTGCTAATCAATGATGAATAGTAAATTTATCATTTTCATAAATTTCAAATGCTAGTAAGTTTGGTATTCAAATTTACAGTACTGTAGAAGCTCACATCCTCTATCTATAGTAATTTTTAAAAAAATCAAAAATTATACATATAGTTTCATAGACTTTTAGTGCCAAAATAACTGATCTGTGTAGTATTAGTAATTGGATTTTACTATTATACTACACAGATCAGTCATTTTGATAGTAAAAGTTCATGAAACTATATGTACAAGTTTTGAAAAATTCTCAAAAGATTACCATACGTACGGGTTGTGAATTTCTATAATCCTGCAAAATTTGAATACCAAACTCAATCGCATTTGAAAAGATATGAGTGATGAATAGTAAATTTATCATTTTTATATCTTTTAAATGCGAGTGAGTTTGGTATTCAAATTTTGCAGGATTGTAAAAGCTTGTGACATCCCCTACTTATGGTAATTTCTTGAGAATTTTTCAGAACTTTTACGTATAGTTTCACAGACTTTTACTGCCAAAATGACTAATATGTGTAGCATCACTAATTGGATATTATTATTATACTACACAGATGAGTCATTTTTGTAGTAAAAGTTCGTGAAACTATAAGTATAATGTCGGGACCCGAATTTGAAATCTAGACCCTCTGTGTATATCGCACTAGTCCAGGATCACGCTAGTGCACACAGGCTCAACATAGATGTTATCACAGTCATACACAGCGAAATATAGCATAACTTTAATAATTAACAATAATTGTTGTCTTACATGATTATTGCCACACCGGGCTTATAAAAGAAATAGCAAATAAGCAACAGCGGAAAATAAATAAGCGTAGCAGCTCCCCAGTTCACCGCAGGCAACTGACGAGGCTCGGACCCTAAGCATTCGCATCCATATAATCAACCTCCACGAAAGGCGTAGATTCTTCCTCTTCTGAAGTTGTTGTTGTTGGGGTGAGTACATAAAGCACTCAACAAGTTGTGCACAACAATGCAAGTCTAATATTCTATATGCTTGGCTTAATCTAAAGGAATGGCTAATATGGCTATTTTGCAGTAGAGCGGCATTTAACAAGAATACAGTAAATAGATTGAAAACAGTGAAACAAATAATAGTAATTAATAGATTTAGCATTTCTGAAGTCAACCAAGTTTCCAATCCTAAATCAATTTCCATTCTCCATGGCACCCTGCCATCCCAATAGGTTTTAGTTTAACAAAAGTCTAACCCTTAACTGTAATTCCCGAGCATTGCCCAATACCGTGAGCACGGCTATTCGAATAGATTTTACACTCTGCAGAGGTTATGCGCTTTACCCACACGATACAACCAAACACCACCAAGGCGAGTGATCATAACAAAGCCTTTACAATGCTACACCTAGACCCAGTACTGCTCGCTAAGGTTTCAACACTGAAGGGTTAAACCACCACAACAGGGCCCCTATCTTGCGCCATGTGAGTTAAACTGTAAACCCGGGACTCACTATTCACCACGACAGCACCGAAATCTAGGCTTCACAAATTATTCAGCTAGGCTGTCCCATTCCAGACATGTGGTTGCAAGAAAGACTCAAGTCAAAGGCTTGTAAGGTTAAGTCCTTAAAGTAATTAAGGCAAGACTTCCACATACCCCTGCCAATCCTGGCCCACCTTGGCACAGTGCCCCTTGTCACTTGCCCCAATCACCACATGCCACCAACATTTCAATCTAGTTGTGTGACCTCCTCGCCACGACAACTTAATATCACTGTGTGACAACACATGACACACCAATTCATAAACATTGTTCCATATTCCATTAGTCAAGCTTAAGTATCAACATTCGGACACATGTGATGACATGGCATGGCTAAGCAATCTATGACGGTCTAACTAGCCCATATTGATTATCAATATTAACCCACTATTAATTAACCATCTTAGGGTGACAATTAGATCATGGCATATAATTGACAAGGTATGATTTAATTCAAATAGGCATATTATTTAATTTCCAGATTAATTGAAATATCTTGCATAAAGTTTAAGAGACAAAATAGCAATTTTGTGAAATCAGGTGCAACATGGTCAAAGCACAACTTGCCTTGGAGTAGGTGCTGATCTTGCTCTGAGCTTGGATCTTGAAGCGACGAATCTTACTCCGGATCACCGAGCAGTTCAACGTCTACGTGAAACGATGCCAAAATAGCAAATAAACACCAAAATAGAGAGGACCAAACTCCAAAAATAAAATAAAATTAACCAATAAATAGATCTTGATTATACAAATTTTTAGAAATTTGAATCACCCAAATCCGAGTTAAAATGCAAAAGATATAGCCTTTTGAAGTTTGAATAAATACTGAAAATACAGAAAATATAATTTCCGATTTTACCAAATTATTTTTCTATTGGAAAAGATTTTTATTGCGCAACGCTGACGTCAGCCCTGGCCTAGACCAATCGGGTGGCGACACGTCAGCCCTGGCCCATGGACTTGGTCCACGGAATCGCCTTTGGTCCACCGTGGACGCGGCCCACGGCGCCCTGCGCCACACGCTGACACGCGGCACACATCCGCGAGGGAATCCGGCGGCTACCGTTCTATACTTACGCGGCTTAATCTCGAACACTCATCGCACATCTAACGGCCAAGACTTACCCTTGCGGAACACTGTTGAATGCGGAGACGTGGCTCGATCTAGACGGTCCGGCGAAGATCCAACGGCTGCGCGAAGCTCCGAAGCACGGTGGCAGGCTCGCACCGGAGCAGAGGAAGACGACCACCTGAACGGCGTTTCGGTGCGACTTCGGCTAGATGAAGTGGCGGCCTCGACGTGGCTTGACGCTATGAGTCTGGATCTGGAACCCGAGCGACAAATGGATGCTTAACGGTGACGGAACGGCGAGGAAACGATCGGCGGCGCTATGGAAAACTACGGCGAGCTCTTGGGGCTAAACGATAGTGACTCGACGGTGAAGACTTGAATGACTGAAAGCGCAAGGCGGTGAGGAACCTCGGGGTGTGGCTACGGCTTTTATAGCCTCAGCATGCGCCCACAAATGGCAACCTTAGCACTCCGCGGCGGAGACGGCGTGCGGCGGCGGGTTTGGAAACCCGAATCGGAGACGAAGACGCCCAGCCGTCCGATTCGCAGTCAATGGCCACGATTAGATCTCGGCCGATCTGATCCAATCCGCACTTTCCAAAATCAACGGATGCGATCAATTCTTTCCAAAACAACACCGCACGATCTCAACCGTATGATCTCGATCCAACGGCCGATCGCATTAGGGTTTCGCGAAAGAAATGGCCGTCCAATCTAGATCCAACGGTCCACACGGGACGGCGACGAGGCGGTGGCGGGCGCCTGATCTTGTTGGTAGCAAGCGCAAGACGCTACGCTAGGCTTCGACCAAGATCTTGTTCACCGATTTTTAAAAAGCTTTTTGATTTAAAAATAATTCCCAAAATTAGATTAATTTATTTAAGGCAATTAAAATATCAGAAAAAATCCAAGAAAATTCTCATAAATACTTTGAGACATTTTGAGTTCAAATAAAATATTTTTCGCAAAACTTTATTTTGACTATGCAAATATTTAATTGGTTTTCTCAAGGAGGCTAATTACTTAATTTTCAAAATAAATTCCAATAAATCCAGAAAAATCCCAATAAATCTCAAATTGCATAAATGACAATAAAATAACACTTAAAGCAAAAATTGGGGTATTACAAACCTCCCCCCTTAACAGAATCTCGACCCCGAGATTCATGGTTAACTAAGGAATAGGCTTGGAAATTCTAGCTTCAGGTCCTCTTCACGCTCCCAGGTTGCCTCATTCTCAGAATGGTTGCTCCACTGAACTCTGCAAAAACGAACTGACTTGTTCCTGGTTCTGCGGTCCATGACATCCAAAATTTTCATCAGCTGCTCCTTGTAGGTCAAATCCTTCTGCAACTCAATCTCTCCCAAAGGCGTCTGCTCCGCTGGCACCCGAAGACACTTCTTGAGCTGTGACACATGGAACACATCATGCACGCCTGCCAGTGACTGCGGCAATTCCAACTGATAAGCAACCTCCCCTCGATGGCTCAAAATTTTGAATGGCCCAACATATCTTGGGGCAAGCTTTCCTTTAGCGTGGAACCTTTTAACTCCTTTCAGAGGGGTAACTCTAAGATACACAAAATCGTCTGGCTCGAAACTCAAATCACGGCGTCGATTATCTGCGTAACTCTTTTGTCTTGACTGCGCGATTTTCAACCTCTCCCTTATCATGGCAACTTGCTCTTGAGCTTCCTTGAGAATATTAGGGCCAAATATCATACGCTCTCCTATCTCATTCCAATTCAGCGGGGTACGACAGGCACGACCATATAAAGCTTCAAATGGTGACATATGCAAACTAGCTTGGTAACTGTTGTTATAGCTGAACTCTGCATATGGTAAACATTTGTCCCATGAAGTAGTGTAGGCTAAAGCGCAAGCTCTCAACATATCTTCCAAAATCTGATTTACTCTTTCTGTCTGACCATCGGTCTGTGGGTGATATGCTGTACTGAAGTTTAATCGCGTTCCCATAGCTTCATGCAATTTATCCCAGAATCTCGAGGTGAACTGAGTACCTCTGTCTAACACTATTTTCTTAGGCACACCATGCAAACACACAATTCTGGCCATGTATAATTCTGCTAACTGGTCTCCTGAGTAAGTTGTCTTAACCGGAATGAAGTGAGCAACTTTGGTCAATCGATCCACAATGACCCATATAGAATCATACCCACTTTGAGTTCTTGGCAACCCAGTGATGAAATCCATACCGATTTCTTCCCATTTCCATTCTAGAACCCTTAACGGCTGTAGTAATCCCGCTGGTCTCTGGTGCATTGCCTTAACTCTCTGGCATATATCACACAAAGCAACATGCTCAGCGACTTCACGCTTCATATTCGGCCACCAAAACCTCTCCCTTAAGTCCTGGTACATCTTGGCGCTTCCTGGATGGATTGAATACTTGGAATCGTGAGCCTCTTCCAAAATCAAGCTGCTTAAGCTCGTGCTGTGGCACATGATTCGACCCTTGAACCACATGGTACCCTGGTCATCCATAATAAAATCTGCCGTTAATCCTTCATCCTTTTTAGCTTTGATTCGGTTGATTTTCTCATCGTCCTTCTGCCCTTCCCGAATCTGATCCTCAAGCGTCGGTTTTACTTCCAATGCAGCTATGAATCCTTCTGGAATCATTTCCAATTTTAAGTTCTGAAACTCCTTACACAGCTCCGATTGATCTTCTTGTACCATCATATTTGCAATGTGGCTTTTACGACTCAAGGCATCAGCCACTACATTAGCCTTTCCTGGATGGTAGTGGATTCCCATATTATAATCCTTGATCAGTTCCAACTACCTCCTTTGTCTCATGTTAAGATCTGTCTGAGTAAAAATATATTTCAAACTTTTGTGGTTCGTATATATCTCACATCTATTTCCAATGAGATAATGATGCCATAATTTCAAGGCATGCACCACGGCAGCTAATTCCAAATCATGCGTAGGATAATTTCCTTCATGCGGTCTTAACTGCCTTGACGCATATGCGACCACTTTACCCTCTTGCATCAATACGCATCCAAGACTCTGTCTTGACGCATCACAGTATATATCAAAATCATTATGAACATCAGGCAATACCAACACTAGGGCTGTCGTAAGACGCTTCTTTAACTCCTCAAAGCTCTTCTCACACTCTGGCGTCCATACAAACTTCTTTTCCTTTTTCAGCAATTACGTGAGAGGTCTCGCGATTGTTGAGAATACTTCTATAAACCGTCGGTAGTAACCTGCCATTCCTAGAAAACTATGCACCTGCGTACAGACTTCGGCTGCTCCTATTGCAGGACTGTATCCACCTTGCTCGGGTCTACTGCCACTCCTTTCGCAGTCATCACATGACCAAGAAATTCAACCCTCTCCTTCCAAAAATCACACTTGCTGAACTTAGCGTACAATTGTTGTTCTCGCAACCTTTCTAAAACCAACCTCAAATGTTCAGCATGCTCTTCTTCTATCTTCGAGTAAACCATGATATCGTCTATAAATACAACAACAAACTTATCCAGATACTCCATGAAAACCTTATTCATCATATTCATGAAATATGCCGGCGCATTGGTCAATCCGAACAACATAACTGTAAACTCGTAATGTCCGTATCTCATCGAGAATGCGGTCTTCGGAACATCTTCTGCTCGAATCTTCAGTTGATGATATCCTGAACGAAGGTCTATCTTAGAAAAGACTCCTGCTCCCCTCAACTGATCAAATAAGTCATCGATTCTTGGCAACGGGTACTTGTTCTTAATTGTTACTTCATTAAGTGCTCGATAATCGATACACATCCTTAGACTTCCATCCTTTTTCCTTACAAACAAAACTGACGCTCCCCATGGCGATGAGCTTGGTATTACGAAGTCTTTCTTCAACAGCTCTTCAATCTGCTTCTTCATTTCTACTAGTTCATCAGTAGGCATCCGATAGGGTCTTTTTGCTATCGGTGCTGTTTCAGGCGCTAACTCAATGACAAACTCGATGTCACGGTCTGGTGGCATCCCCGGTAGATCCTCTGGAAATACATCTGCGTATTCCACGACCACCGCACTTCTTCTATCCGTGGCTTTACGCTATTAACCATTAGTTGACCATCACGAACTGCTGTCACTTGGAATTCCACTTTCTCTCCTCCAGGGCTCTCAATGGATACAACCCTTCGACCGCAATCCAATACTGTCTTATGCTTGGTCAGCCAGTCCATACCAAGGATAACATCTAAAATCTGGGTATCTAACATGATCAAGTTCGCTAGGAACTCTACCCCATTAATTAGCAGTTTAACTCCCATGCACCCAAGGCTAGATCTTAACTCAGATCCCAGGGCTTGGACTAACATCACACATTTAAGATTTTTCATAATCAAACCATTTCTAGATGCAAAAGTCCGAGAGACAAATGAATGCGAAGCTCCCGAATCAAATAAAACTGTTGCAGGTACTGAGTTTACCAAAAACTTACCCAGCACGACGTCTGACGCTTCCTGAGCTCAATCTACGGTGATGTGGTTGACCCTGCCCCGAATAGTAGCTTGAGGCGTCGCTCCTGCCTGTCCAGATCCTCGGCTCGCTCCCGTCATTGGCGCCTTAGCAGGTGTCATTCCAAGGTTGAAACGCACTGGCGTGATACCTCCTTTCTGGGGACATCTGTTGGCATAATGCCCCAGCTCATTGCAACTGTAGCACCTTCTGGCGGCTGACTGCTGCACTCCTCCTTGAGCATTGTTACCCTGAACCGGCGTCTGATAACTCGTCGGTGGGTCGCGCGCAGTGTTCTTGGTTTATTGACGACTTGCGGTTGGAACCTAGCAAAGCGTTGCGGTGTCATCCTCATTCGCAGTGGTTAGGCGTCCACCTAGGTTGGTCATCAAGCGCTTGCGATTCTCCCCCAGTTCTTTGCGCTTATCCTCCAGAATCAAAGCCTTGTTTACCAATTCTTGAAAATCCGGAAAAGTGTGGGTAATTAGCCCCACCTACAGCCCTGAGTTTAGTCCTTTCATGAAGCGGGACTGCCTGGCCTTGTCCGTCGCTACGTCATCAGGAGCATAGCGGGCTAACTGCGTGAATTTATTCAAGTAATCGGCCACCGGTTGGCCTCCTTGCTTAAGCGCCCTTAATTCTTCCTTTTTCAGGTCCATCATCCCTTCCGGTACATGATACTGGCGAAAGGCTGTTGCGAACTCTTCCCATGTGATTTCCATAGGTGCCTCATGAGCAGCGTAGTAGTTCTCCCACCATTCCGCAGCTGTTCCCTCTAGCTGATGGGATGCGTAAAGAACCTTCTCATGGCCTTCACATTGAGTGATGTACAGCTTCCTTCAATGGTTCTTAGCCAATCATCCACTTCCAAGGGGTTGACATTACCTGAGAATGTTGGCGGTCGGGTCCTCATAAAATCTGACTACTTGGAGTAAGGACGAGGCCCGCCATTGTTGTTCTGGGCACAAGGGTTGTTGACTGCAGCCATATTGGTCATCTGCTGCATCATTGTCTGCATCAACTGAGTTTGCGCAGAGAGAAAAGCTCCCAAGTTCTGCATATCCACTGGCGGTGCTTACTGTGGTGGTGCTCCTTCATTGGGATTGTTGCCTGGGCGCAGACTACTTCCTGAAGCTCCGTTGTTACTGCGGGTGTTCACCATCTGCTTGATTGCTTCTTGGGTTAGGAAAGATAAATGTAGCATAGATAAGATGTAAGAATTTCTAAGGCGGGAGAAACAGGTTAAACCCAACTTAAATACTCTTTATTAATACTTGGTATGTTTGCTTACAATGCCTAAGGGCTTTGCAACACAAACTGCACACTCAGCAGACAATTAAGAACCAAACTAAACATGCAACCTTAACGTCTACTAAAAGATAAAGAGTAACTTAAAGACGCGACTCAACACTCGAGTCTCAACACAACTCTAAGACCGACTTTCACTCATCCAGCCACCTCGGCTGAGACTGATCTGGCGCATACACCGGTGGGTGGGCTGGCATGGGTGCGAACCCATCCTGATGACCCTCTGCTGGCTCCTCAGGCTCCCACTCACGCTCCTTGGGGTCTTCTTCTTCTTCTTCTTCGGTGACCCCATCTGGCTCCTGAACGACCTGGTCCGCCACCTCCTCGGCTACCTGCAAGGCCTCTTCCAGCTCGCTGATGACTCTGGCTGCTGCGTCAAAGGTCTTCAAGCTCCGGCTCTGGCGGTGTCCTCGGTGATCCTCTGGCGATGGCGAACTTCGGAAGGTGTATTGCGAGAGCACACCCCTCCACGATCTATCGACGCCGCACGCCGCCTTTGTCGGGTGAAGCGAACACGGTGTCATGGCTTCGTAGGCGAGTCGTGGCGATCCGTCGAGAGCAAGTCCGCGACCTCCCGAATTCTGCCTCATACATGAACCTCCGGGTAGTGATGTGGGTCGGTCTGGTGGTCTCGTCGCACTCTCGAGCGAAGATGATCAGTTTGCAGAAGAACCCCCGATACACACCGTTGACGTTCCAGTTGCTTCCTCGGTAGAGCGGACGATCGAAGCCTCCAATCAGTTGAAGAACTCTCCACAGCTCCATGGCATAGCCACCCTGCCTCGACTCGAAGGACTAGAAGACTAGCATCTATTCAAAACAAATTTTGAATAAGATCTCCACTCGAAACGGCAACGAAAAGAAGGTAATTTTAGCAAGGATGAGAGTAGAAGAATGAGATAAGCCAAGAGTTTCTTATTAGTCAATTTTACTTTTTCTTTAGAAAATAATTTTGGACACTCCTAAGAGATACCAACTACCTAGGACCAAGACCTATAGTCAGTATGGCTCTGATACCACCTCTATCGGGACCCGAATTTGCAAATCCGGACCCTCTGTGTATATCGCACTAGTCCAGGATCACGCTAGTGCACACATGCTCAACATAGATGTTATCACAGTCATACACAGCGAAATATAGCATAACTTTAATAATTAACAATAACTGTTGTCTTACATGATTATTGCCACACCGAGCTTATAAAAGAAATATCAAATAAGCAAAAGCGGAAAATAAATAAGCGTAGCAGCTCCCTAGTTCACCGCAGGCAACTGACGAGGCTCGGACCCTAAGCATTCGCATCCATATAATCAACCTCCACGAAAGGCGTAGATTCTTCCTCTTCTGAAGTTGTTGTTGTTGGGGTGAGTACATAAAGCACTCAACAATTTGTGCACAACAATGCAAGTCTAATATTCTATATGCTTGGCTTAATCCAAAGGAATGGTTAATATGGCTATTTTGCAGTAGAGCGGCATTTAACAAGAATATAGTAAATAGATTGAAAACAGTGAAACAAATAATAGTAATTAATAGATTCAGCATTTCTGAAGTCAACCAAGTTTCCAATCCTAAATCAATTTCCATTCTCCATGGCACCCTGCCATCCCAATAGGTTTTAGTTTAACAAAAGTCTAACCCTTAACTGTAATTCCCGAGCATTGCCCAATACCGTGAGCACGGCTATTCGAATAGATTTTACACTCTGCAGAGGTTATGCACTTTACCCACATGATACAACCAAACACCACCAAGGCGAGTGATCATAACAAAGCCTTTACAATGCTACACCTAGACCCAGTACTGCTCGCTAAGGTTTCAACACTGAAGGGTTAAACCACCACAACAGGGCCCCCATCTTGCGCCAGGTGAGTTAAACTGTAAACCCGGGACTCACTATTCACCACGACAGCACCGAAATCTAGGCTTCACAAATTATTCAGCTAGGCTGTCCCATTCCAGACATGTGGTTGCAAGAAAGACTCAGGTCAAAGGCTTGCAAGGTTAAGTCCTTAAAGTGATTAAGGCAAGACTTCCACATACCCCTGCCAATCCTGGCCCACCTTGGCTCACTGCCCCTTGTCACTTGCCCCAATCTAAATCATTACCACCCCAGTTGATTACCAAGCACCACATGCCACCAACATTTCAATCTAGTTGTGTGACCTCCTCGCCACGACAACTTGATATCACTGTGTGACAACACATGACAAACCAATTCATAAACATTGTTCCATATTCCATTAGTCAAGATTAAGTATCAACATTCGGACACATGTGATGACGTGGCATGGCTAAGCAATCTATGACGGTCTAACTAGCCTATATTGATTATCAATATTAACCAACTATTAATTAACCATCTTAGGGTGACAATTAGATCATGGCATATAATTGACAAGGTATGATTTAATTCAAATAGGCATATTATCTAATTCCCAAATTAATTGAAATCATTTATACACATAAAATATCATGTATAAAGTTTAAGAGACAAAATAGCAATTTTGTGAAATCAGGTGCAACATGGTCAAAGCACAACTTGCCTTGGAGTAGGTGCTGGTCTTGCTCTGAGCTTGGGTCTTGAAGTGACGAATCTTCCTCCGGATCACCGAGCAGTTCAACGTCTACCTGAAACGATGCCAAAATAGCAAATAAATACCAAAACAGAGAGAAACCGAACTCCAAAAATAAAATAAAATTCACCAATAAATAGATCTTGATTTTAATTTTTTTTTATAAATTTAAATAACTCAAATCCGAGTTAAAATGCAAAAGATATAGCCTTTTGAAGTTTGAATAAATACTAAAAATACAGAAAATATAATTTCCGATTTTTCCGAATTATTTTTCTATTGGAAAAGTTTTTTATTGCGCAACGCTGACGTCAGCCCTGGCCCAGACCAATCGGGTGGCGACACGTCACCCCTGGTCCATGGACTTGGTCCACGGGACCGCCTTTGGTCCACCGTGGACCGCCCTGCGCCACATGATGACATGCGGTGCACATTCGCGAGGGAATCCGACGGCTACCGTTCTATACTTACGTGGCTCAATCTCGAACGCTTATCGCACATCTAACGGCCAAGGCTTACCCGAGCGGAACACTGTTGAATGCGGAGATGTGGCTCGATCTGGACAGTCCGGCGAAGATCCAACGGCTGCACGAAGCTCCGAAGCACGGCGGCAGGCTTGCACGGAGCGGTGGAAGACGACCACCCGAACGGCGTTTCGGTGTGACTCCGGCTAGAAGAAGTGGCGGCCTCGACACGACGTGTCTGGATCTAGAACTTGAGCGGCGGATGGATGCTTGACGGTGACGAAACGGCGAGAAAACGATCGGCGGCGCTACGGAAAACTATGGCGAGCTCTTGGTGCTAAACGACGGCGACTCAACGGCGAAGACTTGAACGACTGAAAGCGCAAGGCGGTGAGGAACCTCGAGGTGCGTCTACGGCTTTTATATCCTCGGCATGGGCCCACAAATGGCAACCCTAGCACTTCGCGGTGGAGACGGCGTGCGGCGGCGGGTTTGGAAACCCGAATCGGAGACGAAGACGCCCAGCCGTCCGATTCGCGGTCAATGGCCACGATTAGATCTCGGCCGATCCGATCCAATCCGCACTTTCCAAAATCAACAGATGCGATCAATTCTTTCCAAAACAACGCCGCACGATCTCAACCGTACGATCTCGATCCAACGGCTCATCGCATTAGGGTTTCGCGAAAGAAACGGCCGTCCGATCTGGATCCAACGGTCCACACGGGATGGCGGCGAGGTGGACTGGCGGGTCACACAGCGCTGGGCCGCGCGCACACAGTGCTGGGCTTCGGCCCAGTACTGTTCACCGATTTTTAAAAGGCTTTTTGATTTAAAAATAATTCCCGAAATTAGATTAATTTATTTAAGGCAATTAAAATATCAGTAAAAATCCAAGAAAATTCTCATAAATACTTTGAGACATTTTGAGTTCAAATAAAATATTTTGGCAAAACTTTATTTTGACTATGCAGATAATTAATTGGTTTTCTCAAGGAGGCTAATTACTTAATTTTCAAAATAAATTCCAATAGATCCAGAAAAATCCTAATAAATCTCAAATTTCATAAATGACAATAAAATAACACTTAAAGCAAAAATTGGGTTGTTACATATAAGTTTTGAAAAATTCTTAAAAAATTTCCATACGTAGGGAATGTGAGATTCTACTATCCTGTAAAATTTGAATGTCAAACTCAGTCGTATTTGAAAGATATGAAATTGACAAGTGCTAATCAGTGATGAACAGTATATTTGTCATTTTCATATCTTTGAAATTCTACTGAGTTTGGTATTCAAATTTTACAGGAATATAGAAGCTTACAACCTCTACCTATGGTAATTTTTTGAGATTTTTTTAGAACTTATACATGTATTTTCATGGACTTTTACTGCCAAATTCTTGATTTGGCACGGAATTAAGTAATATGCAGTTCGACTAAATAAAATGAATCAGTAAACGGTGGTAAAATATAACACAACGCGTCAGTAAATGGTAGTAAAAACATAACACATCGTGACATTATTTCATGGAAAACACATCTATGACTATTTTGTGATTCCAGTATATAGTAGTAAATTTAAGCTATTCAAATAGTAATACTATGCAATAGATATAGTAAAATTTATCAACCTGTTTGTGTTCGTAAGGTAGTCAAACCTACTAAAAAAATATGTTTTGTAGTTTGTACATGTATCTGTTCGTTCTTTATTTTAGCCATAACTTTTTATTCGTAACTCCTATTCATGAACGGTTTTCATCAGTAGATTACTTATGACGAGAGGAATAGAATGATATAAGTCTCGCTAATAAACAGTAAATTGATGTTCATTTGCAGTAAAATTTAATTTATGAAAAGTTTATTACCGAAACTTATATTGTGCTATTCCTATCGTCATCAGTAATCTACCGGTGAAATTCGTCTGTGAATCGGAGTTGCGAATAAAAAGTTTTGGCTAAACAAAGAAAAAAATAGATTCATTTACAAACTATAGAACGCATTTATTAGTTGGTTGGCCACGGTTTCGATGCAGAAATAGCTTTATTAGTTCTTTATAGTAAAATGTAGTAAATAATAACATTTTACTACCCGGTGGTTGTCCACGGCGTCGTTTACTACCATCAGCATAATTTTTTTTTCTTTTAGACCTTTATTATCAGTAAGCTATGTACTTCTTTTACTATCGATACTAGTCATTAATGGTTTTCATAGATCAGTGTACATACAACGACACATTTATTATTGGCCTGGTTAATTCATTAGTGAAATTTACTGCTGGTGTTGATGCTATGTGCCGTGGCTTTTTTTTGGGGCGTACGCTTGCGCCTCGTTACGGGGGTTACGAGTTATGACCGCCGTGTAGAAGAGCTATGCTACGCGCTGGCGCAGAATAGTGCCATCGTATATATATATATATATATGTGTATATATGTATATATATATGCATGTAGTCTATGCACCAGCCAATTAACACAGACCGATCGAGCCCAATTAACACAGATCGATCGAGCTATTCAATACTCCGCATAACAAAATGGTCTCCCAACTAGTAAATGACTAATAAATGCTTCTTTTTGTTTGTACATGAATCATTTTTTTATTTAGCCATAACTTTCAAATAAGATTGATTTTAGTCTTCAAATTTTATAGGGTTGTAGAATTTCACATCCTTTACCTATGGTAATTTTTTGAGAATTTTTGAAAATATGTACATGTGTTTTTCATGGATTTTTCAAACACCGGATATATTGCCTTTTACTATTGAAACACTTTGTTTCACTATGATAACATCTTGTGTAATAGCGAGTACCAAGTTATTTCTTTGATAGTAACCACTCCTACCATATAAAATCTGTGAAAACTGTAGGTACAAGTTTTAAAAAATTATAAAACAATTACCATACATGGTAAAGGTGAGATTTTACAACCCTGTAAAATTTAAAGATCAAAATAAATTTGAGCTGAAAGATATGAAAAAGACAAATTCTGTTAAATAGTGATTTTTTTACTGTTTAGCGCTTTGTCAATTTTGTATATTTGAAACACAATTTATTTTGGTCTTCAAATTTTACATGCTTTTAGAAGCTCATCTCCCCTACTTATGGCAATTGTTTGAGAATTTTTCAAATATTTTACTACAGGGCCGACAAACAGAAATAAATTCTTGTGCATGAAAACCATATGTATAAGTTTTCAAAAATTCTGAAAAAATTACTATACGTAGGTAAGGTGAGCTTCTATAACCCTGTAAAATTTAAAAACCAAATTCAATATCAACTAAAACATATGAAAAAGATAAATTTAGCAGAATAGTGATTTTTCATTGTTTAGCGGTTTTTCAAATTCATATTTTTCAAATGCAATTGAGTTTGGTCTTCAAATTTTGCAGGCATGTAGAAGCTCACCACCTCTTTGTATGGTAATTTTTTTGTGAAATTTTCAAATATTTAACTATAGGATCATCAAATAGAACTAAATTCTTATTCTAATAGTTCACTTCGTTTTAGCATAGTAACATGTTAGGTAATTGGCAGTAAAATGTTATTTTTTGGATAGCAAAAAACAATATATCATGTGTAAACTATCCTTATCGTGTAAAATATATAAAAATCACATGTATAAGTTTTCAAAAATTCTCAAAAAAGTACCATAGATAAGAGAGGTGAGATTCAACAACCCTATAAAATTTGAATACCAAAGAAAGATATGGAAAAGACAAATTTGGCTAAATAGTGATTTTCACTGTTTAGTGCTTTGTCAATTTCATATCTTTCAAATACGATTGAGTTTGGTCTTCAAATTTTACAGGACTGTAGAAACTCACCCCCTCTACGTATAGCAATCTTTTGAGAAATTTTTAAAACTTGTACATGTGGTTTTGAAGGATTTTTTGTTCTAATAGTTCACTTTGTTCTAGTATAGTAATATCTTGTGTAATAACTAGTAAAATGCATCATATCCTGTGTAAATAACACTTATCGTGTAAAATCCAAAAAACCATATGTACAAGTTTTCAAAAATTCTCAAAAAAATTACCAAATGTAGGGGAGGTGAAATTCTATAACCCTGTAAAATTTGAAGACCAAAATCTATCTCATTTGAATGTTATGGCTAAATCAAATAAAAAAATATTCATGTATAAACTAGAGAATGCATTTACTAGTGGTTGGCCATGTAAATGATTGGTTTAGTGAACACACGGGGTACACAGGTAATCGAATGGTTTGGACGCGCTCATCTGGGGTTATAACCAACGTGTCGATAGCGCTACCATACATACATACATACATACATACATACATACATACATACATACATACATACATACATACATACATACATACATACATACATACATACATACATACATACATACATACATACATACATACATACATACATACATACATACATTACAAGAATAGCTATATAGGACAATCCATATATTTATATCTAAACATTATTGAGTTGTACTTGTTCTATAATTCTAATTCTTATGATGGAAACACAGTTGTATTCCATATACAATTGTAACATCGTTCATATCTATACATATTTAATATGCACCGTTATAATCTGTACCCATAAAAATTAATGACGTAGATCTTTCTCTTTTCCTTGATTAGTGTAGTAATTTCTAGCACTTGTGAGTGAACTTGGATGCTTCTTTTTCTATAGTTTTAATAAGTAAGCGAGTGTCCCGCGCGACTATCTAATGTACTTTTATTTATATGTCTATATCCATTGTAACTTGGTTTAGAATTTGGATATTCATGTTTTAATTGAGGTGTTTTCTACTTAGAATGTACAGGCACATTGTTTGAGGTATATTATTACTCCTTTAGGTCACAAATTGTTTTTATTATTGCAAGAGGATCAAAATATATACTTTTGACAAACAATATCTTTTTGAATATTTATGTCAGTCCTATGAAAAATGCATATATTAATTACAACTAATACTTCCAAATTCTTATTTTATAATAAATATATTGTATTGTTACATGTACGCCATCACCATACCGTATTTTGTATTGATTTGTTATTCATTCTAGGATGCGTACGTGCATATTGATATTAGCCATCGCCTTGCATGACATGCATCCTCGCTATAATCAATGTGTACATGCACGTACCTTATGTTTTCGTCCATTCCTTGTTGCACATTATTAGTCAGTTAGCGATGCGTGGAGGCTCCATATATGTTCCATGCCATTTCTATCACTTGTGTTAAGACCTCTATCTAAAATATAGTTATATTCATTATGCAATATCCGATGCCGACATCCCTACTGTTATACATACGGGGTTTCCGAACAGATCTGAAGTGGAGAACAGAGAGAGAAAGAGAGATACAGGTTTAGGGAGGAACAGCGAGAGAATTCTTTATTGCTTTCTGATTCCTTATACAATGGGGGGACCCCCCTCCTCCTTATATAGTAGTTGCCTATGGTTTCGGCTAAGGGACTATCGTGGGCCTTCATGGGCCACGTGGTTTCCCAACACTCCCCCTTGGGCCTTTTGCCGCGAGATGCATATGCCTCATTAAAACTCCAGAAAAACTCAGTGGGAAAAATACTTGGAGAAAGAGTACATAGTATACGCTTACTGTGTTGCACGAATTGCCTCGTTAAATCCTTATGCAAGAAAACTTCATGAAAAACTTGCTAAGAAAAAAGAGTACAATTTACCTAAACTTCAATTGCTAATCTTTGAGATTCATGTTGGGTACTCAAACCTCATGTTCAAGATTTATGTGGGAGTATGTGAAATATCTCCGCCTGAAATCTGCACTTCTCTAAGTCTCATCATCCCAATCCCTTTTACGCACCTTTCAAAGGTAGATGCTGGGAGTGATTTAGTGAACAAATCTACAAGATTTTCATATGAGTTAGTATGCAATATCTTGATCTCGTTCATCTTATGCAATTCGTGAGCATAGAAGAACTTGGGGTTGATATGCTTCGTGAGAATGCTCTTCACATAACCCATCTATGCTTGAGCAACACAAGCTGCATTATCTTCATAGATGATCATGGGAGTTTGCTCAATGTTCAAGCCACATGACTTCTGGATGTGGTGAACCATTCTTCGGAGCCATGCACATTCACGAGAGGCTTCATACAAAGCAATGATTTCTGAGTGGTTTGTCGATGTCGAGACAAGAGTCTGCTTAGACGACTTCCAAGAAACTGCTGTTCCTCCACATAGGAAAACATACCCAGTTTGGGACTTGCCAGTATGCGGGTCTGATAAGTACCCATTATCGGCGTAGCCAACCAAATTCAGTTCATTGTTTCTTATAAAGAACAAACCGAGATCTTTACTTCCTTTGAGGTAACGGAAGATGTCCTTGATCCCTTTCCAATGCCTTTTGGTGGGTTCTGCGCTGTACCGGGCTAGCAAATTCACCGCGAACGCAATGTCCGTCCTGGTGCTATTTGCAAGGTACATGAGCGCTCCAACTGCACTCAGATATGGGAATTCTGCTCTCAGGACTTCCTCCCCCTCTTCTCTAGGTCTGTATGGGTCTAGGTCTGCTTGGAGTGACCTTCCGACCATTGGAGTCTTTGCAGGATATGCCTTTTCAAAGCTAAATGTTTCCAACACTTTCTGCATGTAAGATGATTGGTGTACCAAGATTCCTCCTTAGACATGCTCAAGCCGCAAGCCTAAACAAAACTTGGTTTTACCCAAATCCTTCATTTCAAACTCAGACTTCAAGTATGAGCATGCTTCTTCAATCTCTTCATCCGTCCCAATGATGTTCAAGTCATCTACATAGACGGAGATTATGCAGAATCCATTCGGGGATCGCTGTATAAATACGCAATAGACAATCTTCACTGTTCGTGTAGCCTTTCTTGCATATAAAGTCACTCAAGCGATTGTACCACATTCTTCCTGACTGTTTTAGCCCATACAATGATTTCTCCAATTTCACACTGTACAGGTTTCTATTTGCTCTGTCTTGGTTCGGGATAGGAATACCTTCCGGTACTTTCATGTATATCTCCGTATCCAAGTTCCCATACAAATATGCTGTGACAACATCCATTAGATTCATTTTCAACTTCAAGTTGACTGCCATTGAGATCAAATATCTAAAGGTAATTCCTCCCATGACCGGAGAATAGGTTTCTTCATAATCAACCCTAGGACGTTGGGTGAAACCTTGAGCTACAAGCCTTGCCTTGTACCTTACAACTTCGTTGATTTCATTCCTCTTCCGAACAAAGACCCATTTGTGACTACAGGGTTTATATGGGGAGGTGTGCGGCATACGGGTCCAAACACCTCTCTCTTGTTCAGAGAGACTAACTCTGCAGTGATTGCCTTCTTCCATTCTTCCCAATCTAGCCTTTTCTTGCACTCTGCGAGAGATGCAAGTTCGGGATCATGATCAATGATCGAGGCAATCTTCTTTGCAAAGTATGCATCGACATTGGATGTTGCTCTATTCAGGGATTCTCCTGTTATTACAAAGTCTATGGCCATTTCATCATGGGGTGCTTCATGCGCTTCTACTTACTCTTCGCTGCTATTTTCTATCGCAGGAGCAAGTTCCTTTAGCTTTTCATCGTCTATGTGTGCGCACACATTATTTCCGGCGGCTTCCTGCAGTGGAAGATTCAAGTCTGGAATTGCCTTTTCCGTCGGCTTCTTTCCAATGCCAGGTCTCAACTGGCTTCCCTTCTTTCCTTGGGGTATTTTCGTGATTGGTTGTGGTAAGTTCTCTCGCCCAGTTTTCTCCAGACGTCTCCGAGTACTTTGGGTTTGAGGAGCCAGATTTTCTGTTCTTTTTCTTTGAGGCCTCTAAACAGGATGAGGGATACCTTCTGCTTTCTTTGGTATTTCCACCCTCTCTGGTGCATTTCTTGTGGGTACATGCGACTTAACCACGCCCTTCAGATCACAAAAATGATCAGGCAGTTCATTTGCTAAATTCTACAAATTAATTATCTTCTGGACTTCTTGATTTGCTTCATTAGTGCGGGGGGCATGCGCGGGGATCCCACTGGAATTCCATATGATTTCCAGGTATTTTTCATCCAAAGGTTGATTTCCTCCTCCTAATAACGGGAAATGATCATCGTCAAAAATGCAATCAGCGAATCGGGTTGTATGCAAGTCTCCAGTCATAGGTTCTAAATACCTGATTATGGATGCACTCTCATAACCAACGTATATCCCATACTTGCGGAGAGGGCCCATTGCAGTCTGCTGAGGGGGTGGTATAGGAACATATACCATACAACCAAATTTTCTGAGATAGGAGATTTTCGGGATGACCCCGTGCACCAGTTGCATAGGGGAATGGATGTTGTAGGTCGAAGGTCTGAAATTAATGAGAGATCTTTGCGTGCAGATCGTGTCCCCAACAAGTGTTGGGCAAGTTACAACTCTGCAAAAGCGGTCTGGCAATGAATTTAATCCTCTTTATTAGTACTTCAGCTAGTCCATTCTGCGTATGAACATGTGGTACAGAGTGCTCAACTGCTATCCCTGTTGCAGTGCAATAATCATCAAATGCCTTTGAAGTAAATTCTCTGGCATTGTCCATTGTGATGGACTTCACGCGATGATCAGGGAAAGCATTCTTAATTCTTATGATCTGCGAGATCAGGTTTGCAAAAGCATGGTTTCTTGTTGACAATAAGCATACATGCGACCATTTCGAGGAAGCATCGATGAGCACCATAAAGTACCGAAATGGCCCTGACAAGGGCTGAATCGGTCCACAAATATCCCCCTGGATGCGTTCCAGGAATGCAGAGATTTCACTTTGCACTTTCATGACAGAGGGTCTAGTTATTAATTTTCCGGTGGCACATGCAGGGCACATGAAATCTTCATGATTCGGGAAATTTTTAACATTAATGACATGACCTTGTGAGTTGTTCACTATATTCCTCATCATTCTAAGACCAGGATGACCTAATCTACAATGCCATAAAGAAAATAACTTAGAGCTTCTAAAGACAGTCTTCAAAGAAGTATACACTCCGGGTGCATCAATATTCGTGTAGTACAACCCAGATTAATATGAGGGACATTTTCCTAATACCATTTTTCCACATACCGCGTGCTTCACAATGCACAAGTATTCTTTGCCATTTTCTTCATTAGTTTCTACGTGAAAACCATTGGTGCGGATGTCTTTGAAACTTAAGAGAGTGCACGTTGATTCAGGATACAAAAGAGCTTCTTCAATTATCAAAGTTGTACCCATTGGCAATATAATAGTGGCTCTTCCTGAGCCTATTACATATGAATCACTTCCTGCGATCGTAGTAATCTTTCCAGCGTTCTTCGTGATCGACTGGAAGTATTTGGACTCTCTTAAGATGGTTTTTATTGTGCCACTATCAACAATGCATATCTCTTCCATTTGGGCGCTACACGATTTCTAAAAAGGAAAATAATTCTAATCAAACAGTGGTAAAATAATTCAAACATTGCTTGTAAATTAAAGAATACTGGAATAAAGAATAAATTGCATATATATTCATGAGAGAAGTATGATCTTCTAGAGCTTACAATTCATTATTCAAAAGAAATTGCTAACAACCATAATCTAAAAAAGAGCTTGATCGTTCTGCTCGGCGGTAGGTTTCTCATCCTACGAGGACCCCAGACCAATCGCAGCACGAAGCTTCTTGCCCCCAAGAACGATCTTCACGTCCGATGCCCAAGTGAGGTAGTTCTGACCGTGCGGGGCCAGTTCTTCAAACTCACAATTCATGATGCCGGACATCTGCATGATTTCAAAATTCCGATATTAGATTACTGCGTGTAATCTAATAGAAAATGGTTGCAAGAAAACATAAAGAGCAGAAAATAAATTTTCATGCATTTCCAGTATACTAAAAAAAGCAATGAATTCAAAATTCATAACGAATATTCATAAATGTAGAGAATAAAGCTAGAAAAATTAAAAACATAGCCATTTAATATTCTGGATTTTTCTAGCAATTTTTCAAAAAATTTATGCTACATTTTTCTTTTTTTTCCTTTTCTTCCCTCTTTTTTCTTTTCTTTTCTTCGGCCGAAAAGGCCATTGGGCCGTGCCCCTTCCCCGGCCCATAAGCGCGCGGCAGCTAGGGTTTCACCCCTAGCCGCCATAGCCTTCTTCTTCTCGCGTGCGCCGCCGCTTCCTCTTCCCTTGCGCACGTCGCGCTTCTTTCTTTGCGCTGCGTGCCGTGCGGCGCGCGCGTGCGGCGACGCGTGCATCGGTGACGCCGGGCCGGCGTGCAACCGACGGTGGCGGGCGAGCGGCGACGACGCGGTGGTCGCGAGCGGGCGCGACGCGGGCGGCGAGGCGTGGCGATCGCGAGCCGTAGCGCCGCGCGTCAACGCGCTAGGGCGAAGGCGCGAGGCGGCGGCAGCGTGCCGAGGCGCCAGCCGCGCGCGGCGCGAGGGCGGTGGCTGGGGGGGCGGCAACGCTGCCAGGCGCACGCACGGCGGTGACGTTTTGTGCGGCGGCGCGCCGGCGGCACACGCGGCGGCGGCGCCGAGTGGAGCCAGCGGTGGCGACCCTTTGAGCTCGATGGCGCTGGCTGCGCGCGAAGCCGAGGCGTCATCGGTTGCGGGCGAAGCACACGGGCGTAGCAACGGCGACGGCTACGGACCGAGCGCACGGCACGGAGGCGGCGACGACGCTGCGGCGCTGCTGCGCGCGCCGGCGCGGCAATGGTAGCGCCGGCGCGCGAGCGAGGCTGGCTGGCGAGCTGCGGACGCGCAAGCCGAGGCGACGACGGCACGCTGCGGGCGTGCAATCTGAGGCGACGGCGGCGCGCAAGCCGAGGCGACAGCGATTTTTTTCCCATGCATGAACAGTAAACTGAACTGTAAAAGCGCCTTGTACTGTAGCTTCGAGCCATATCCGTGTAGCTTCGTGCCACGCGACAAACAGTACCAGATGCGAAGGATAGATGCATGCATAGAATCAACAAGTGTTTAGATTCAATCGCCGATTCTCACCTTTTCTCATCTTTTCAATCCGTTCGCCAGTAGAGCTTCGTGCTGATAACGTGTTAAGGAACCTCGCTATCGAATAGTCCGGGGTTCCCGAAGAGATCTGAAGTGGAGAACAGAGAGAGAAAGAGAGACATAGGTTTAGAGAAGAACAACGAGAGAATTCTTTATTGCTTTCTGATTCCTTATACAATGGGGGGACCCCCTCCTCCTTATATAGTAGTCGCCTAAGGTTTCGACTAATGGACCATCGTGTGCCTTCATGAACCACGTGGTTTCCCAACAGTTTTATACGCTGTTTACTCCGAACCACTAGGAGGCTGAGTCGGTCACTTGGACCGAACAAGTTAGGGTCGGTTTTAGGCCTGTTGGTGCGTGTGTTTCCGGCTATAAAGCCGAGGGGTATGTATGCCCCTACCGTGGACCACGTTTAATCTTAGATTGAATCTAGCTAATAGAAACCTGTGTTTGTTGTTTTAGGAACTAGTGTGTTCCTGTCGTTGTTTTGATTGATCCGTAGTCGCCTAATTCATGTACTTACCTCTATGCTGGGTGTGTAGATTAATTGGTTTATTCGTGAGAATTTTGATGCGATTACTGCTGTTCGAGTTATCCTTGTCGTTCATGTGTTTGCCGTCATTGTAAGATTGGACCACCCTATATAACACTTAAATGTTCATAATTTTGTACGGCTTGCTATACAAAATATGAAAAATCATGGGCAACGCCTATTGGGAGAAAAATAGTTGGAAGTTAGTAGAAAAAATGAAAGAAAAAGAAAAAGAAAAACAAAAGGGACCTTAACACAACCTTGGAAGCCTTAGCAAGTAAGTCTGTCTCATTCACAAATCACGAGTAGAAGATAGCATGTATGTCAAGAACAGAAGGCCACCTCTTATGCACGAGCAGAAGGCCGATATATTTTCCATAGCACTTATCATCCTTTTTAGCTTTAAAATTGCAAAGTAATATATATCTCTAAATACTAACATCCGATCCAATGCTTTTTTGTTGAGAATTTCTAGGATCCGTTTTTAAATGACATCTAATGGTCACTATAGTAATCTTTAATTAAAGACCACCATATTACACTACTACAGAATAGGCAATCCTTGCCGACATATCACTGCTAGTTGGGCTAGAGCCGACAGTGAAAACATATCACTGCCGGTTCAAAAGTCCGTCCGGGGGGGGGGAGAACTTATCACTGCCGGTTCGTGAAACTAACCGGCAGTGATAACCAGATAGCACTGTCGGTTCGGTTACCACCCGGCAGTGAAATCAAAATTTTCACTGCCAGTTTTACACCAGAACAGGCAGTGATAATTATTTTCCCACGCAATCCGAGCTTATCACTGCCGGTTCTACGCATAACCGGCAGTCATAAGTATCTTTATATAGGTGGGCGTCCCCGCCCCGACCGAGCATAACAGAGAGGAGCCCTGTCTTTGCTCGGTGGGAATGATTTTGTCGAGTTGCTGCTGAAAATTGTTCCAAAATTTATCTCGTATTTGTCTCCAATGTTAGTAACTTGATCTATATTATATTTGTAGTTAGATTTTTACTTTATAGATTGCTCTAGATTTTGATAATTTGTGATTGTATGATGTGAACATTTTAGGTCGGTAGAGCTAAAATTAAGATATAATTAATTTAGTGAATAAATTATAATTCTTATTCATTTTAGTGATTTAGTGGATTTTTAAATAGTGAAAATTGCTACATGAATATTTAAATAATGAAAAATGGTAGATGGATTTTCCAATAATGAAAATTGCAAGATACATTTTTAAATCTAATTATTTACAAATATATCCTTTTTTAAATTATATGCTTATTTGATGTATGTTATTTAATTTATTAGCACTACATAACAAATGAAATGAATAAATCATTGAAATAATAAAAAATTGCTAGATGGATATTTAAATAATGAAAAAAGGTTGATGTATTTCAATATAGTCAAAATTGGTAGATGGATTTTTAAATCTAATCATTTACAATTATATTGTTGTTTGCAATTATATGCTTATGTGATGTTTATTTATTTATTTAATTAGCACTTCATGACTAATGTAAAGAATGAATTATTTTGTGATCATTTTTTGATTTACTGAAATTTAGTTTGATATAATTAATTGTAGATGGACCGAAGGTGGATACACGGACCGTTGCGGCCCAGAGTTTTATAATGGTGTGACTTATTTTTTGAACGTGGCTACGGGACACAAGTCAAAGAAACTGACGGACTATGGCCCTGTTTGGGGGGGCTGCGCTTCAACTGTGCTTCAACTTTTGGCCAAAAGCTCCTAACAAAGATAGCCGCAGCGGTGGGAAGCTAAGCCACGAGAAGCACCCCAAAAGTCAGAGTCGTGAAGAGGAGCTTTTCAGCTGTGGCTTCGCTTGACCGTCTCCCATCTCGCTCACTCCGCCTCCCCAACCTCCGCCACCCTGCCTCGCCACCTCCACGTCACCTCTCCATTCATCCGCCGCTGTGCTTCGCTAGGTTACTGCCTTCCCGCTCGGTTGCCCCCCAAAAGCTACAGCTGCAGCAGCCATTTTGCCAAACGGCATAACAAGAAAAGCAACACCACTTGACCACACTGCTTTACTGACCAAAGAAACTAAAAGCGACTTTTCAAATTGACCACGACCTCCCAAACAGGCCCTATATGTGCTGTTCGTGCGTTGATTGCAAAAATGAGAAGTTGTTTTCTACCATAGAGTCGATACGTGCACACTTTCTTCGAAGGGGTTTCAAGACTGGCTATACTTGTTGGACCGAGCACGGTGAAGATGAGATTATACATGAAGGGCAACACATTGATAAGAGATGACAGAGACAACGATATGACGGCGGTCGAAGATACATTCGTTGATAGCCACAAAGACGATCTAGATCAAATGTTGCGTGATGGAGAGGGGGACTTCACGAGTGAAAGAGAGTTTCAAAAGTTCCAGCGTATGGTAGAGGACTCCACAACACCATTGTACCCGGGCTGCAAGGAGGAGCACAAAAAACTACATACCGTACTTACACTACTGCAGTTGAAAGCAAGCAATGGTTGGTCCGATAAGAGCTTCACTGAGCTGTTATGTCTTTTCGGGGACTTGCTTCTAGAGGGTAACGTGTTGCCTGCAACTACGTACCAGGCCAAGCAGGTTGTCTGCCCGTTGGGACTAAAAGTACAAAGAATACACGCATGTCCAAACGATTGCATATTGTATCGCAATGAGTTTGCAGACTTGGATGCCTGTGCTGTTTGCAAAGCAAAGCAGTATAAGGGCAATGATGACGATATCGATAACGATGATGTCAGGGTGAAGCGTAAGAAGAACAGATCCCCTTGTAAGGTGGTATGGTATTTTCCTATAATCCCCCGTCTGAAACGATTATTTGCGAACAAAAGAGCGTTAGAAGGATGGAATGCTCAGACACCCTGTTGATTTTGTGCAATGGAGGAACATCAACAAAAAATTAATATAAGAAGCACTTTGCATATGATGTGAGGAATATAAGGTTCGAGTTTAGTACGGATAGGATGAATCCTTTCGGCAACATGAGTAGTCGTCATAGCACTTGGCTCGTGACTCTATGTATCTACAACCTTCCTCCTTGACTTTGTATGAAGAGGAAGTACATTATGATGCCACTACTAACCTAAGGGCCCAGGCAACCTGGCAACGATATCGATGTGTACCTCAAACCATTGGTTGAAGATCTTCTAATATTGTGGAACGATGGAGTATGGGTATGAGATGAGTATAAAAGAGAGAACTTTATCCTACAAGCATTATTGTTCGTAACCATCAATGATTACCCTGCCCTTGTTAACCTGTTGGGCCAGACAACAAAAGGCTTTAATGGATGCGTTCAGTGCTTGGATGATACAGCTAGCCGGTGGCTGAAAAACTGTCGAAAAATGGCTTACATGTGGCATCGTAGATTCCTCCTCAAGGATCACCTATACCGCAATAATAAGAGAGCTTTTGACGGGACAAAGGAGACTGCCTTAGCTCCGAAGAATCACACTGGGAAACAGATATTTCCAGCCGTAAAGGATCTTAAAATTATTCACAGAAAGAGAGCCGACAGTACATCTATCTCGAGTTCCCGTGATAAGGCTCCTTTGTGGACAAAGAGATCAGTATTTTGGGTCCTACCTTATTGGCAACACTTGGAAGTTCGACACGCAACTGACGTCATGCACATAGAGAAGAACATGTGTGACAGCTTGCTTGGTATCTTACTGGATATACCTGGCAAAACAAAAGATACCCTCCAAGCACGGATGGACCTCGAAGATATGAAACTTAGGAAGGAGCTGCATCACAAAAACATGGATACATGCAAAAAGTACCTTCCCACAGCCTGCTACACTATGAGCAAGAAAGAAAAAAAAATTAACGTGTGCGAATGCTTGCATGAAATCAAAGTTCCGTCTGGTTACTCTGCCAACATAAAGAGACTAGTCTCAATGAAAGACTTAAAATTATTTGGCATGAAGTCTCACGATTGCCACGTGATGATGACACAGAAGCTTCCAATTGCAATTAGGGGTGTTCTGCCAGAGAATGTCCGAGACCCAATTATAAAGTTGTGTTCATTCTTCAACGCGATTTCACAGAAGGCCATTGGTCCGTTAAAACTAGATAAGCTGCAGGAAGACATGGTCCACACTCTGTGCAGGCTTGAGATGTGTATTCCTCCATCTTTTTCTGATATTATGGTCCATCTCATTGTTCACATTTTGAAAGAGATACGGATTCTTGGTCCCGTGTTTCTACATCAGATGTACCCTTTCGAGAGGTTCATGGGGGTTATAAAGAAATATGTTCGTAACCGACATCGGCCGGAAGGCTGCTTTGCCGATGGTTGAGGAATCGAGGAGATCATTGAGTTCTGCGTCGATTATATGGATCTCAAACCGATTGGTGTGCCTGTATCTCGGCATGAGGGGAGGCTACAGGGAAAAGAGACACTAGGCGAGAAATCACTCTGTACTTGCAATCTAGCTTCATTCACACAAGTACATTTTGCAGTTTTGGGACAATCAGTTGTAGTGGCCCCATATGTCAACATGCACAAGAGCATGCTATCCAGAACAAACCCAGGGAAGTCAGAGGTTTGGATCGTGAGAGAGCATAGAGATAACTTCGACAATTGGTTGCATAGACACATGATGCATACGGAGACAGAGTGCGCTCAGTTGAAAGTGTTGGCTCAAGGACCATCAACTACAATTCGGATATTTCAAGGATACGACATAAATGGTTTTACATTTTATACAAAAGTACAAGATAAAAAGAGCACCAACCAAAACAGTAGTATCCGTATAGATGCCTATGATAGCAATGAAAATAGCAAAACCTACTACAGATTCATAGAAGAGATTTGGGAGCTTGACTATGGACCTTTGAAGGTCCCTCTCTTTCGGTGCCAATGGGTCAGACTTCCAAGGGGCATGAATATCGACAAGTACAGTATCATTACCGTGGACCTCAAACTCGTCGGATACAGAGAAGAACCATTCGTACTTGCTAATTCTGTTACACAAATCTTCTTTGTAACTGATTCGGCTAACAAGGAGCGCCATGTGGTTATTCAAGGAAAAGAAGGATTGTCAGAGTTGAGAATGTTGTCGACGAGGAAGAGTACAACCAATTCGATGAGCTTTCTCCTTTCGGAGAGGACATTGACCTATGTCTCATGGAAGCAAGGATTGAAATTTTGGTTTCGCATAAAATTTCGCCTTGGACTGGATTCCAAATTTTTGGTGAAATTCGGGTATTTCAGAAAATTCTCGTTCAAAATTCAAAAACAAAAATTCAAATCTGGTTTGTTTCCTACCGAGAAAAATGAAATTTCGTCGAAAAATACCGAAATTTCGGGCGAAATTCCCGAAATTTTGGTATCTTTGCACCGGCTGAAAAGTGGTACAAACGATGTCAAATGATGATCAAACATGAAAAAAGATATAAAATTCTAACACTGTTACTACCTCGTTTATGCTAATTCTGTTTTTTATTTTTTAAAAATAACAAATGAAGTTAAAATATTTTATAAAATTTTGTGTTTTATCCTAGACTTCTTAATATAGTACCATAAATTTTCGTAGCATTAAAAAACATATTCAATTTTATACAATTCTAACAGTGTTTCTTCCAAAATTTTTAAATATCTCAAAAAATAAGTTTTCGGACAAATTATCATAACTTTTTTATGGGTTATTGATGTAATTGAAGTCAAATCCGGCCATAAAAAACCAAAATCCAGAATTTTTTCATGAAACTTCGCCCGATTTGACCGAAATCTCGCCGAGAAAAATCAAATTACTGTAGCATTTTCAAATTTTTTTCAAATGTTTTTTCCAGCCAGTAGTTTAGGTCTCAGGGGGCCCGAAATCCAATATTTCGGCGAAATTTTGCCGAATTTCGCCAAAATTTGGATCCCTGCATGGAAGAGAGTGAGGAAGCTACATACATACGCCGTGATCATAACGAAAGTCAAATCATAGCTTAGTTGTACTAATTAAATATAAGCTTTCTTTTGTGCAAACGACATGTTTATTTTCTCATACAATTAATGTATTATATGGAGTAATGGAAATTGAGGTTATGCTCGAAACTGCCTTTGGATTTCTGTGAATTTCACTGCATTTGTGTGAATTTTTGTATTTGTGTGAATTTGCAAAGAATTATTTGACTACTTACTTTCTGTGAATTTTTGAAGCATTATTTCATTTTTAAAATATTAAAACTATTGAAACAGTGAGCAATCTGGATTTTTAGAATTTTAGAACTTGGATTAGGGAAAATTTTTATATAAAATAGTAGATGTCGTGCAATATGCCTCCAAATTTTTTTAGAAATTTTGGATCAAATTTGGTAGGATTTCAAAAAATATGAAAGCACTTAGCCTTTGAAATTAAAAAAATTGAAAGTTTCACTTAATTACGTCGGAGACCAGCTTATTACTGCAAGTTCCTAACCTCAACCGGAAGTGATAAACAGTATTACTACCGGTTTCTAATTTCAACCGACAGTGATAAGCATTATCACTGCCGGTTATTTTTCCACCCGGCAGTGATACTCTAGTATTACTGCCGATTTTGGATTGGGCCGACAGTGATAATCCACTATCACCGCCGGCTCTCTTTATGGACCGGCAGTGACAGGATATCACTGCCGGTTATTCTGGCCAACCGACAGTGATAGTCCATCCCTATATATTCTAAATGCTGCGCCCCCTCTCCTTAGTTACACTCAAACCAGCGTCGTTGCCTCTTTGCCACCTTCTCACGTACCTCTGCGACATCACCTTGCTCCCACCGTCGCCTCGGTCGTCCCCGCCATCGCCTCGTACCTCCCCGACGCCGTCGCCTCGGTCCTCCCCGCCGTCGCCTCTGACGGCCGCCGCCTTGGAGAGACCCGCCTTCCCGTACCTCCCCGTTGCCTCAGATCCCCGCCGCCTCGTACCTCCCCGGCGCCATCACCTTAGTCCTCCCCGCCGTTGCCTCCGAGCGACCCACCGCCCTGGACCTCCCCGTCGCCTCGGAATACCTTAGATGATGATGATTCTGAACCATAGGAGAGAAGAAAAGAAGAGTAAAAAAACGCGAATACATGGCTCGGAATATATGTTTATTAGAATGATATGTGTTGTCTCATCAGTTCACCAAGTGAGTGTTTCCTCATTTTGCTCGGGTTATTTTCATGCAACTTACAACTGAAACTTCATGGACTTAAGTCCATAGTGTAGGGTGGCAATATGATGAATTAACTCGCGTCTTTGTGCAAGAAAAGTGTCATAAGTGGTTGAAATTGGAAACCACCATAACTAGCTCAATTTAACCAAAAAAGGTGAGTAGTATATTGCATTCAATATGTCATATCCTGGCCTTCGCCAGGTAATGCGAGAATTGGTAATTATAACTGGTTCCTTGTGATTTTTCTCCCTGTGCTACAGCGCTATCATGTAAACATGATCTATCAGTGAACATCATAGCTTTGGAATTTGGAAGAGTACACACCAAAGCAGCATCAACCAAGTAGCCAGCAATAAGCTTAATTACATCTTCATTTAGGAGCTTACTAGTTCCTGCATCAAGTGTGACAATAATTCTAAACAAACCATTCATGTTATGCGACGAAGATTTTTGTGCCTGTGGTAAAGCAAACTGGCATATGAGTAAATTTGTGAAGGATTGAGATGGCGAACAGAGGGGGGTGAATGGTCGCAAATAAAAATTCCCCCAAAATACTCCAACAAAAACCTCGACAAGATCGCTCAAAGGAAATTGTGAAAAACCCGAAAAACTAGACAACTATGTGTACCCCAAGCTTGCATGGATAAGTACCATAAAATATGTGGGGATTTTTGAGTCACAATACTGGTTGTCTAGTGTCCAAGATAAAGAGCAATCAATTCAAACTCTTGCTTTTAGAAAGGCCATCAATTCAAATCACAAAAGTCACTTTCAAAAAAGCAAAAGCAGAATTTCCAGAACTTGTCCTCAATTTGCACAGGAGTTTGGAGGGTTTATGCAGATCAAAAAATTCTGAGAATTTTTCTCCCTATGAGAATCAGAGTCGTAAAGAACTCCACCAAATTTCTCCTCAAAAAGCCTTACAGAAAAAACATGAAAAATCTAAGAACACAGTATGCTCAAGAACTTCGAGCAGAAAGTTTGGGGCTCGGTTTTCACCTCATGGCGCCCAAACGGTGCAACAAGTGAACTCCAAAATTTTTCGTCAGGTGCATATCAGAGTCCCACACCTCCTCCAATAAGAATCACTCAAAAAGGATTTTTCTATATTTTTACAAAAATCAAACACTGACAGCTGCGCGAAGAACAAGTTCTGAACAAAGTTGGAACTTGAAAGAAAAGATGTTCTCTACTCAATCCAAGAGTGCAAAAGAGATGTAAAACTATATGAACACACTCAAAACATCCAAGATCAGCAGCATTTAGAAGGAGGGGAGGCAAATCCAAATTACTTGAAAGTAAATTGCGGGAAAGTAAATGCTGAATTTAAATTGCGTAAAGACATAATGTAAATACGCAAAATAAATTCAGAGGTCAATGGATAAAACTTTCATTTCTGGAAGGGGAGGTTACAAAGCCTTACATTCATGTGGGCAAAGCTCAAATGAGCATAAAAAACCTCAACACCTTCAAGGGAAGGAGGCTACCCCTCCACCCCTTTTTATACTACTCTTGGGCCACCTACCACCCTTGGATGAGTCGCTCAACCCTAGAGCACTCATCTAAGGGCTAGGATTAACCCACACACACAGCCATGCAAGGGCTAACCCAAAACCCACACACATACCGGGTTTTCTTGTACGGTTTTCAAAGCATACTACCTAGACCCGCTAACCTATCAACTAGACCTCAATCCGACGGCCCTCATTGATCCACGCGGCATCTAGCTAGCATCAACTCCTTTCCTTGTCTTCTTGACTTGCCCGGACTCCGTCTCCGATCATCTTCCGGCGATCTCCCAACCGTCTGGACCTCGACGCTCCTCGCCTAGTCCCGATCATCCATCGCCTCACCATGACCTAGCACCGTCGCCCTGCAACCATCAAAGACAAGGAAACTCCTCACATAGCAATGCCCACAAGGATGTGCAATAAACCATCCAACTCATCACTACCGCGTCCATATGACCAGATCGCCACTCTGGCAGAGACAACTCAAATTGCTTCATTTTGAAAATCAATCCAAATCAAACTCAAACTTGAGCACACCTTGCTCAAATAAAGTCAAATACTCATCACAAACATGGATGGACCTCCACATGGTCGTTCAATCTCCCCCTTGATGAGTATATTGACAAACCACACAAAAGGCATAAATTTGAATTGAAGAAAATGAAGAAGAAAGCAATTTTTAGTTGCAAAGTCAAACTTGGTCCAAAGATAGAAATTAGAACCATGACCAAGTTGACGAAGAGGAATTCAGATTTTAGAGTTAAATTTAAGAAAGAGCAAGTTTTCAACAAAAACTCTAAAATCCAACTAAACATGTCAAATGTTATTATGAGATTATGATCCAACAGAAGTAGTAGCATAGTTTTACAAAGATCATAATAACCAAATAAGCATTCACATTTTTATCATTTTAGTGATGCCTTTTCTACGTTTTCTCCCCCTTTTGGCAATATAGGCATCAATTTTTTTTATGTATGCATGAAATGCAATTGAAAGAGCTTTGAAGATTATCCAATTGATCAAAATGGAAGGATATTACACCAAGCTTGTCAATTTCAGAAGATGACTAAACTAAGACATGTCCAAGTGCAAATACGAGCTTAGTTTTGAATATTTCATTTTAGCAAGATTAGACAAGTGCAACACTTAGCTATAGTTTCAAAATAGAAGAATAGCCACTCTAAGGATCAAAAGGAAAACCTAGAGTTCAACCTACTCAACACTTTGGGAATCTAGAAGAGCATACAAGGTCCTTGGGCTCATTTATCACTTAATGCAAATTTTGATTTATCATCATACAAGACATAGCGGGTGCAAATGTTTGACATTATTTGCATTCTTTACCCACATATGTCTTTGTTTTTAATTTATTTGCATTTTCTTTTGACAACCAATTGACTCAAGCCGTATGCGACCATC
Organism: Otatea glauca; assembly: GCA_036346275.1. NCBI lineage: Eukaryota > Viridiplantae > Streptophyta > Magnoliopsida > Poales > Poaceae > Otatea > Otatea glauca. Next base: position 37,618,788 of record CM070719.1, read on the forward strand.
TCAAGATGAACTCTTAAGAGGATGGTCTAGGTCAAACACGATGTATTCCAAGTTCATCCCAAGTGCAATGGGAAGCGGTCTTGTGAATACAAGGTGTTGAGTCGTAGGTGCACAAGAAGAGTCAATTTTGTTTAATTTTCATTTTTAGCACAATGATTCATGAGCAATTGAAGGACTCTAGCATGGATCAAACTAGTTTCACCCAAGTTGCTATAGGGACTCTAGAGAACTCCTAAATTTCTCAAATTATGGCACAAACCTCTAGAGAAGAAACCTAGCAACTAAAAGCAACAAGTTTCATCAAGTTTTTCATTTAAGGCTTATTTCATTTTTAAGCTTAGCAAGTTAAATGAACTTGGACATACCTAAGCTAGTGATTTTCTTCAAATGATGTAGCATGGTGTATAGCACGAAGAAGAAATCAATTGCATAATAGACAAAGCTCATAAAACAGAAAATGCAGTCTAAATGCAATGCATGAACAGATTCCCAAACTCCCCCTCAACAAATGAATCAATTTTAAGCTCAAATATGGTTAAAGTTGAGTTATTATCAAGATTAGGCATAAAGAAAACCCGAATGAACTCAATAACAACCAGAAAAACAGAATGAAGAGAAGAAGCTGAGAAACTGCAAAACTGGATGGCTATTGAGCATAGATAAGATAGAAGAGACTCACTACGGCTTAGACTCGCTCTTATCTTCCCCAGTGACTAACATAGGAAAGCTGACTCTAGATCCCAACTAAGGAGTGCACACAGACCCTTTCTACCCAGGAGGCCTAATACCTGCTAGACTTATAAGACTGTGAGGGAACTCAACCTAGAGAGAAGAGAGAACATCTAATCACGCATGATAGCAACCTAAAGCACAAGATAAGAGGTCTATAGAAGGCATGCCAGAAGTCTAAGTGAGTGAACTCAACTCAAGAAAACAAGCCCAAAGTCACCCAAAAGAAACACAAAGAAAAGAAAAGCTAAGCTGGAAGAAAACATATAATACATAATATACAAACCAGCTCCCCCTCACGAAAGGCCGTAAGGGCTCACGACTCCAAGCTCACTCCTCAAGGCAACAAATCTGGAGCTATCCAAAGGTTTGGTGAAGATATTGGCTAATCAAGGTCACTCTCACGAATCGAAGCGCGATATCTCCCTTCTCCACATGGTCTCTAAGGAAGTGATATCTAATATCAATGTGCTTGGTCAGGAATGTTGTAATCGGGTTTTTAGCAATGCAAATAGTGAAGTGTTGTCACGTAAAAGTGGCACACTCTCTATCTCTAACCCATAGTCCCGTAAGGTCGATCTCATCCAGAGCACTGCTACAAAGAATCGGTCTGCAAAGATTATACTCGGCCTCGGTGGTGGTGTGCAACCCTGCATCGCTTCCTAGATGACCAAGAAACAAGAGAAGTGCCAATGAATTGGCAAGTGCCGAAGTGCTCTTCCTATCTATCCTCTGACCAAACAAAGTCGGCATCGAAAAAGGCTCTAAGAGATAGACAAGAAGACGAAAAGTATCAAATACCATAATCAGTGGTAGCACGAAGGTACCTGAAGATGCGCTTGACCGCCTGGCGGTGAGAGGCGCGAGGAGAAGCTTGAAATCGAGCGCACAGACACATAGCAAAATGTATGTCCGGCCTCGAAGCAGTGAGGTACAAGAGGGAGCCGATCATGCTCCGAAACTCCTTTTGATCAGCAGGCTCACCATCCTCATCGGGCTCGAGGACAGAAGTGGTGGCCATAGGAGTCATCACCGGCTTCCCATCAGACATGTTGAAGCGCCTCAGGAGGTCACGGGTATATTTGCCTTGATGCAAGAAAGTACCCTCCCAAGTCTGCTTGATTTGGAAGCCAAGAAAGTAGCTCAACTCGCCCATCATACTCATCTCAAACTCTGTGCTCATCGCCTCAGAAAACTGAGGCACAAGCGAATGAGATGAGCCACCAAAAATGATATCGTCCACATAAATCTGGACAAGAAGAAAATTAGACTCATGGTGTCTGATGAACAGAGTTTTGTCTACAATGCTCATTTTGAAGTCATGGCTGAGAAGATAAGACTTGAGCCTCTCATACCATGCTCTGGGGGCCTGCTTGAGTCCATACAAAGCTTTGGAGAGCTTGTATACATGACTCGGAAACTTGGGGTTCTCAATCTCGGAGGTTGTTTGACATAAACCTCTTCCTCAATATAGCCATTGAGGAATGCACTCTTGACATCCATTTGATAGAGCTTGAAACCACGGGATGCAGAGAATGCAAGCGGGATCCTAATAGCCTCTAGTCTAGCTACAGGGCAAAGGTCTCCTCAAAGTCAAGACCTCAACTTCGAGAAAAGCCCTGCAACTAGCCTAGCCTTGTTGCGAATGACAACCCCATCCTCACTCTGCTTGTTTTTGAACACCCACTTGGTCCCAATGACATTATGACCGGATGAGGGCTCGACAAGCTGCCATACCTTGTTCCTCTCAAAGTTCTCAAGTTCTCATGCATAGCATTAATCCACGATTCATCTGATAATGCATGAGAAACATCCTTCGGCTCAAAGGAGGCAACAAAGGCAGAGTGGAGACAGAATCGACAAACTGATTTTGAGCGAGTGACCGCTCAAACAGATCACCAATGATCCGATCGGTGGATGAGCTCGATATGACAGGAGGACCGTAAGGTAGTGACCTCTACCTCATGCACGTAAGAGGTAGGAGCAGAGCCACTACCAAGGAGAGTCGAAGGCAAGGGTGGTCTCCCGAGGTGCGTAAATGTAAACAGGAGGCACCTCGGTGTAGAGGGACTGGATCCGTGGAACACCATCATCTCCATCATCCTCATCTTCTACAAAGATGGTCTCGGAGGGTTAAGAAGAGCTCAAACATCGTGTCTAGCTCTGGGCTAGCCTCATCCAAGGTCACATCACAGTCTCTATGATCCTATGCGCATCAACGCCTGCACTTATAGCTACGAGAAGAAGTCGAGTAACCTAGAAAGATACCATCGGAAGAGCGAGACTCAAACTTATCTAGGTTACTGACTTCAAGATAAAACACTTGCAACCAAAACGCGAAAATGAGACACACCGGGCTTTCGCCCATACCTCAACTCATAAGAAGTGCGATGCAAATGTGCTCTCAAAAACACGCGATTAGAAACATGGCAAGCAAGAGCTATAGCCTCAGCCCAAAACTTCCTAGGAGTATCAGACTGCCTAGCATCGTCCCGACCATCTCAACCAGTGGTCCTGTTCTTCCTTTCCACTACGCCATTCTCACTGAGGGGCGAGGGAGAAGTGAACTGATGCTCTAAACCGGACTCCACACAAAACTCTCAAAGTAGGAATTCTTGAACTCCGTGCCATTATCACTGCAGATAGCTCGTAATGCACCAGGAGCTCAACAGACAACCCATCGATCCTCAAGTGAGAAAAGGTCTCATCCTTCGAGGCCATGAAGAACACCCAAGAGTATCTAGAAAAATCATCAACGATGACAAGAACATACCACTTCCCTCCCGCCGATCGCACTCTAGCCGACCAACAAAGTGTCCATATGTAAAAGCTGTCCCGGTGCATCACCATCACTACGGTGATCGGAGGATGAGAAGCGAGAACCATCTTGCCATGTCGGCAAGGAGAGCAAACTAAGTCTTTGACCATCTTGAGTTTGGGCAAACCCGAATGAGATCGTGGCGCTAACTCGGTCAAATGATCAAAACCAATATGACCAAGTCTCCTATGCCGGAAGGAGAGATCACGGACTCGAAGCAATCAAACATCGAAGAGAGTCTCCGAAGAAGCGAGAAAAATCAGCACGAAAGACTCTCCCAAATCTAGAAATCCAAGAACTAACCTCCCGATGAATCAAGGATTCTACAGCATTACTCTTGAAACTTACCTCGAAAGAGTCATCGATAAGTCGAGAAACAGAGAGCGATTGTATTGCGACTACTTACTAAGGCAACATCTTTAAGAATGAAATTTTTGTTAATGCAGATGGTACCTTTAGCAATGACTCTACTCAAGATGCATCCCTAAAAGTGATTAACTCATCACCGGGGCTCAGACTAGGGAAGATAACCAACGAGAATCTTCGGTCATATGACGAGAACAACCGAGTCAACAATCCAAACATCGCCCTTCCCATCCGATGAACTCCGATCAAGACACAAGAGAGAAAGATGACTCAAGATGGGATAGAGTGAAGACTTAGGAACCCAAATATGAACCATACGACACCTCAGTACCACCACGTAAGAAGATCGGACTCAAGTGTCTCTCTCGACGGCCAACTCTCACACGATCAGAGCAACTCGTAGATAATCTAGGAGTCAAATCGGGTTGGCACACCGTGGTGCAAAAGCCGACCATCCCGAAGAAGGTGCTGGATCTCCTACCGGAAAACACCTCACGCCACGATATCTACCTCGATGGGAAAACGAGGAATATCAAGAAGACGACGGAAAGATCGACTACGAACAGCTCTAGGGCTAAAACTCAAAGAACTAGCATGAAAATCGAGTCCCGAGCGCTGCCCAAACACAAAGCGACTCTCTAACTGTCTAGAAGCGGTGTGTGTCTTAGGAGCACTCAAAGTCCGGGATGACCACGAATACCCCTAAGAGCAACAACACGCCACGCCGAGTGATCTTGGCGTGCTGGCGTAAATCTACTAGGTGACCATCCTTCTTACTGAAGGTGCATGTGTACTTCGCCTTGCTAGAGGCGTATAATAGGAGTAACACCCTTCCGGTCGAAGTCTTATGGACAACCCAGCAGACCTAAACTTGGTAGTGCTCACTCTGGGAGCTACCACAATCTCACCACTCTTGGAGCCGCGCACAATGGTGGGAGGATGCGCCCGAGCATGCTCCAAGGGATCAAATCCTAGACCTTGATTGAATCTACTAATCTTGGATTGGTCTAGAATAAGATTGAGCTTCTTCTTGCCTCCAACAAACTTCTCGAGAGTGCTCATAAGATACTGGCAATCTCGGAAGAAAGAAGCACAAGAAGAACAGGGGGAAGGAGAGGAAGAAGAAGAACCAGAAAGAGAAGATCTCTCAGCACGTGCTTTTTATTCCCTTAGCACGGCTGCCTCAATCTTGAGGGCCTCACAAGAAACGCAAGGAGCATCTCTAATCCTAAGGGTTTGGTCTTTTAACTTCTTCTTAAGCTCGACATGGATTTGATCCACATCATCCTTAACCCCAACACACAGCAAGCAACCAGTTTGTGACTTAACTAGTAAATCCTTAGCAAGTTGATCACACTTGACATTCAAAGCATCATTGTCAAGTTTTAGTTGCTTCTGACCCTCACATGAGCCGATTGGGTCCTTAGAAGCATGCAATTCAAGTTCATCATTTCTAGCGTAAAGCTTTCTAAGGTGTTCGCTCATGGCATCAATTTTGTAAGCAATTTAGGGCAATTAGCACATGATGGAGTGGAGTGAGCATGAAGAAAACTAGCCTCAACAGAATAGCATCAATAGAACTAGTGCTAGCATTCTTCAACCTAAGACCATCAAGTTCAGCAAGCACACTATCATGTATGGTCCTTAGGTTCTCCAACTCCACAAGAATAGCATCACACAAAGAGCAATCATCAGTGACTCGGGAGGGAGAAGATCTAAGTGAAGCTAACTCCGAGTCAAGGTACCTACTTCCTTCTCAAGCTCCGCACACCTAGCTCTAGCTCTAGCATGAAATTTTCCTAATTTGCGTAAAGCTTCGCTGAGCTGGTCATAGGAGGGTACCTCATCCGAGTCAGAGAGCTCGGAGTCGCGATGTCGTTGGTGTCGACCATGAAGCACATGCCGAGAAGTCATCGCCGCCCTTCTTCTCTTGCGGATCATCCTCGCCTCGCCGCTCCATGTCTTCGTGTCGGAGAGGTTGATGTCGTCTGCCGGCGAGGACGCGGTGGAAGAGCTTCTTGTTCTTGGAGAAGTTGCGGTACTTCTTCTCGCGCGCCGTTCACGAACCGGAGGCTTCTTGTTGTGGTTCTTGTCGGTGTAGTCGTTCTTGCTCGAACCGCCAACGCCGTTCTTGCCCTTCTCTAGCTTGGGATAGTTCGCCCGAATGTGGTTGGGGCCACCACACTCGAAGCAGGTGATCATGCCACCTCTCTTCCTCTCTCTCATCCTCTTGTATGCATGAGAAAACTTGCGAGCGAGAAGAGCAAGCTCATTTTCTGGAAATTTTTCCAGTTGGTTATCGCTTAGCTCGCAAAGGGCGGAAAGAGAGAAACCAATAGAAGGATCACAAGAAGAAGATCCAATGGGATCGGTGACCAAAGCCATCGACTGAGATTTCGTCTTCCGAGAGACGACATCGATCTCATGAGTCTTGAGGCGGGAATAAAGCCCGCCAAGAGTCGAGTCGATAAGTCGGTGGTGTCCTTGATGGTGGTCACCTTCATCTCCCAAACCCAAGGTCGAGTGTGGTCAAGAAATGCCGAGCATTGTTCGAGTCGAGGTATATGCAACCAACCGCTCGAGGTCGCTCAAAATCTTTGTAAACCGACCAAAACACTCGTCGAGACTCTCACCCGTAGCGTTGATCAAACTTGTTGTACTCGCTTGAACTGTCTCGCCTCACGCCTTGATTTGAGTAGTGCCTCATGGTAAGCATCGAGGGTTACCCAAATCTCGTGAGCGGAGCGAAGGTGAGAAATCCTATCATACTCACCACGGCTAAGACCCTGTATGAGAATGTTCCTTGCCTTAGCATTCGCCTCAACGTCAACCATATTGATGGCCGTGACATTTTCATCGCCAGAACCTCATACGGAGTTTCACCTTCGCCATATCGGTGGTACAGGCGTGATGTATGACTCCATCCAGGACTTCCAAAAAGGAAAATCAACTCCATTAAAGATGGGAGGCTTGGTGGAATATTTGTCCGTCGCCACGGCTCTTGAGACCGGTCAAGATCTAGAAAGAGCAGAACCGGCTTTGATACCAATTGAAGGACCGAGATGGCGAACAGAGGGGGGGTGAATGGTCGCAAATAAAAATTCCCCCAAAATACTCCAACAAAAACCTCGACAAGATCGCTCAAAGGAAATTGTGAAAAACCCGAAAAACTAGACAACTATGTGTACCCCAAGCTTGCATGGATAAGTACCATAAAATATGTGGGGATTTTTGAGTCACAATCCTGGTTGTCTAGTGTCCAAGATAAAGAGGAATCAATTCAAACTCTTGCTTTTAGAAAGGACATCAATTCAAATCACAAAAGTCACTTTCAAAAAAGCAAAAGCAGAATTTCCAGAACTTGTCCTCAATTTGCACAGGAGTTTGGTGGGTTTCTGCAGCTCACAAAATTCTGAGAATTTTTATCACTATGAGAATCAGAGTCGTAAAGAAATCCACCAAATTTCTCCTCAAAAAGCCTTACATAAAAAACATGAAAAATCTAAGAACAAAGTATGCTCAAGAACTTCGAGCAGAAAGTTTGGGGCTCGGTTTTCACCTCATGGCGCCCAAACGGTGCTACAAGTGAACTCCAAAATTTTTATTCAGGTGTATATCAGAGTCCCGCACCTCCTCCAGCAAGAATCACTCAAAAATAATTTTTCTATATTTGTACAAAAATCAAATACTGACTGCTGCGCGAAGAACAAGTTCTGAACAAAGTTGGAACTTGAAAGAAAAGATGTTCTCTACTCAATCCAAGAGTGCAAAAGAGATGTAAAACCATATGAACACACTCAAAACATCCAAGATCAGCAGCATTTAGAAGGAGGGGAGGCAAATCCAAATTACTTGAAAGTAAATTGCGGGAAAGTAAATGCTGAATTTAAATTGCGTAAAGTAAAGACATAATGTAAATGCGCAAAATAAATTCAGAGGTGGATGGATAAAACTTTCATTTCTGGAAGGGGAGGTTACAAAGCCTCACATTCATGTGGGCAAAGCTCAAATGAGCATCAAAAACCTCAACACCTTCAAGGGAAGGAGGCTACCCCTCCACCCCTATTTATACTACTCTTGGGCCACCTACCACCCTTGGATGAGTCCCTCAACCCTAGAGCACTCATTTAAGGGCTAGGATTAACCCACACACACAGCCATGCAAGGGCTAACCCAAAACCCACACACATACCGGGTTTTCTTGCACGGTTTTCAAAGCATACTACCTAGACCCACTAACCTATCAACTAGACCTCAATCCGACGGCCCTCATTGATCCACGCGGCATCTAGCTAGCATCAACTCCTTTCCTTGTCTTCTTGACTTGCCCGAACTCCGTCTCCGATCATCTTTCGGCGATCTCCCAACCGTCTGGACCTCCGACGCTCCTCGCCTAGTCCCGGTCATCCTTCGCCTCACCATGACCTAGCACCGTCGCCCTGCAACCATCAAAGACAAGGAAACTCCTCACATAGCAATGCCCACAAAGATGTGCAATAAACAATCCAACTCATCACTACCGCGTCCATACGACCGGTACTGCCACTCCTAGCAGAGACAACTCAAATTGCTTCATTTTGAAAATCAATCCAAATCAAACTCAAACTTGAGCACACCTTGCTCAAATAAAGTCAAATACTCATCACAAACATGGATGGACCTCCACATGGTCCTTCAATTTGATAAGTCTAGATGTTTTGTAGCCATTGTGTGCGTAAATTTGAGCATACGTATGTGTACAAGCATTGGGTAAACATAACTAAAGAGCAGCAAATATAGCAAAAAAGTTCAGAAAGGCCTTAGGTGTTTTGCATTTCCATTAATGTGTATAAACTTCAAAAAAGATGTATATGTGTATATGTTCTTGAAAGATGTATCTATGAGAATTGAGATTGTATGTACATTAATGAAATCATTAATGTTGCCTGCAAAATCATAGAGCTGATTTGTTGTTTGCAAAATGCATACTGTGTTGTAAAGCATATAGAAGTATATAATGTTTGTTATTATTTCAGTTTATCAAGTTAATTGAAAGGTAATAACATGCTCAGATGACCTTGAAAAGTAAACGTTTATCAAGTATGGCTCTGACGATGAGGACGACGAAGATGATGATCAGTCGCACTCTCCACACAGTGACCTCCCTCCCTTGTCACCACTATACAAAAAAAAGTCCAACACCTCTGTCGGCACCACCCAGAAAAAGTCTAACACCTCTGCCAGCACCACCCAGAAAAAGTCCAACTCCTCCGCTGGCACTAACCAGAAAAAGTCTAACTCCTCCGGCGACATCTGCAAAGAATCGAACACTAGCGCCATCTCAGAAGTTGGCACCATCGTCTAAGAAATCTCAATCATCTGTGAAGCCAGCACAACCTCAGAAGAAATTACCAGCTAAGATGATTGAAGAAGAACAAAAAAAGCATGTAAGCGCCAGCGTAACATCTCACTTTAAAAAGATGCCATCACCTTAGAAAACTAAAGTTGAAGCTAATGCACAGAAGTTTTTCTTGAGTATGGGAAAAGTGAAAAAGATGGGGCGGGCTTCTGAACCTTGTGAAATGTCACACTACGAGCGTATATCCAGAAAGCAATACAAGAAGGTGGCTAGTGCCAACGCGTTGAGATTGGAAGCTCAAGGAGATGCTGCTCACTGAGATGCTCACGAGCAAGGTCTAAGGTGGAAGTTCTTTATAGGGAAACCGCTGGTTGAACCAGCTCATTTGGACCACCTAACAACACAACTGCGGCGCGTCCATCAGTGGTACATGTAGCACTCCAATGATGGTATGGAGGCGTTCGCAGTCAGATACACAGAGCAGGATTTTCACAATGGGGATAACATCTCCTGGGTGGGTTTCGAGGAGTTATATATGTTGTACCAGCAAGATGCCCTGCACGTGAATATACTTAGACTGTGGACTTTGTAAGTCTCTACGTATATTATTGTGCATTCTTGTACTGTTTAATTGAATGTCTAACTTCTTTCTTATGTAGAATGAAGATACAGACATGTAGAAGAAATGTCAATGACAATTTAGCATTTCTAGATCCGGGGCTTCTCAATGAGAAGCTTGTGAAGGACAATCCACAGTATAATAAAGACTATTTATTTAATATTTTCTTGAAGCTGCAATACAAAACCTCTATACTTTTACCATATAACTTTAAGTACGTATTTCCCTACTTCTAATATCATTTTACTATTTTTGCGTAACACGTACGATGTGGGAGTAATTGACTAGATTGATATATATATGCAGGTTTCACTGGGTCCTCCTCGTCATCTAGTTAGATGCTAGCAGGATTTTTGTCTTGGACTCGAGGAGGAAATCAACTAATCTATATCAAGACTTTTGGGACATGCTGAACAGGTAAACTTGATCGTTGCGTTATTGCTCTAGCAATATTCTATTCTATTCCATTTAAGTTTAATTACTATTCAAAATCATTCACAGGGCATTCGCACGATATTGCAAGAGAAGTGTTTGGTATCATCCCTATAGGAAATATTTTGAAATAATAACCAACTTTCCATGCATGAGCAGGACCCGGGAAACAATTTATGTGCATATTATGTATGTACAAATATACATTCAATTGTCACGGAGAGTGTTGGCTATAACGAAGCCATGGTACATAATTACACATTGATGCCTACTTTTCTTTCATTTAACATGTATCATCATTAATTAACTTTCTCATTTTTTCAATAACATCGCTTCAAGCTGAGAACCAATAAGTTATTACTGGCAGAAATTATAGCAGTTCAAGAACAGATCGCCAGATTCATTCATGATGAGATCATCATTCCAAATGGCGAGTTCCACAAGCAGCCTCACGCTTGATTCCTTCGATCTCCACCAACTCATGACATGCCTACTTCGACACCTTGTACTAGAGTCGGTGCAAAATCAAAGTGAATGAGATGTAGTCAAATTATATTTGTAAACAAACTATTGTAAAAACCGAATATTGTGATATTTTAATACATTTGAATTATGATTTAACGATGCTTTCTATACACATTAATACACAATAGAAAAATATTGCATAAAAATAAATACTGCAGTAAAAATATGTAATAAAAACATTCGGCGCAAGGCTTATCACTACCGGTTGCTAGTTTGAACCGGCAGTGATAGTCCAGTATCACTACTGAATTTTGGCTTGACCCGGCAGTGATAGTTCAATATTACTGCCTATTATACGACGAATCGATAGTGATAATCTCGAGTATCACTACTGATCAATCACTATCGGCTCCAATAACCAGCAGTGATGTTGTGTTCTGTAGTAGTGTTAAGGGCAAGATGTTTTACTTTTTTTGAGAATTTTTAGCATATACCTTTTTTCTTAATTAGCAGTTCTAAAGCTTTTGTTGTCGACTTTTATTATATAACAGATATAATTGATTGTAAATTGGTTGCATTACATGTTGGTGCTAGTGTGGTTCTAGTAATTATATTCTATGAATCATCTATCCTTTGCAAAATTGTCGTACCGAAATCAGATACTTATCAGATATGGTGATCCTCCGTGATCTATCGAGAAGGATCGGTGAAATTCAGCATTTAAAATTTATCTCGATCCTTCTCCAGTACTCTCCTAAACTTTCAGGCAAAAATCACAAAGTCAAGTCCAATTCAAATCATATCTCCTAACCCTAAAATTTCTCTCTCTCACTTATTCCACCCAGTCATCTCTCCTATCGCTGATTCCCTAAAATCCCTAGATACGGTAGCCATTGCCCTCCACCTAGTAGACTAATGTCTGCTACTAGCCGACACCTCCCCTTCAGCCTCCACCAATAATCGTGCGGACCACCACTACCGCCTCCCCTCCCTTCTCCCTCTGCATTCTCGTCGTCGCCACCCATCTACCCAGCCCAGCGGCTGCAGCCGCCTTCTTCCTCTGCAATCTCGCCGTTGTTGCCTTCTCCCTCTACAAGCCACTGTCGCCTCCACTCCCTTCTCCTTCTACCGCTAGCCTGCTAATCACCACCGTCTTCCCCCTCTACAATCTCGCTACCGTCTTCTCCCTTTGCAAGCCTCCGTTGCCTTCTCTCTCCATTGTCGCCTTCTCCCTCTTATATTAATTTATTTTTTAGACATATATATACTCGCCGTATCGCTGGATTCTTGTTTTTGGGAAAATTATGTATTTCCGTACCGGTATCACAATATCGGTATCGCGTATCGGTGATATATAGGTTATGTTATATTTATGTAGTGCATTAGAATTTGTTGCTGTCAGGATGGTTTGAACTTGGTTTTGATACAATTGATTATTTGAGAGTTTTTTTATTAGCACATGTTAATAGTCAATTTCTTAGTTATTGTAATTTTTGAAAAAATGCTGAAGAATGAACTGTTTCCTTTTTGTTTTTGAAAGGGAGAACGAATTTCTTTTAACAACATTTGACAAATGACAAGTATTTTTCAGATGAGCAATGGTGTAGTGAAGAGCCATGTTAAAATATTTTGCTAAAGAGGCAATTACTCGACAAGAACATGTGGACACAAAGTTTCATCTTGCACTACTACAGAAAATGTGATCACTGCCGGTTCTAAATCCTCATTACTGTCGGATATGGAACCGACAGTGAATGGTCGACAATGATAGTCTGACTATCACTACCGGTTTTAGAACCGTTAGTGATACCGATATCACTGCCGGTTTGTATGCGAACCTGATAGTGATAGTCTGTATCATAGCCGGTTCGTAAATCCAAAAATCACTCGTTAAAATAAAAAAAATTATTTGCACCTAGAACACCCTGTATTTGCACGGTCGCGTGTCGCAAGTCACAAGTTACAAGTCACGCGATTTTCACGCGAAATACGCGCGTGCGGTTGCTAGGAGTCAAACCTGTGACTTGCTGCTCCGCGCGAACTCCCCTTACCATACACTTCTCAACTACTATAAAATATATTTTCCTTTTATCCCTTTGTATAAGAAAGTTTCAACGATTATTTAGACATATAAATGGCTTCAAATAAAAATATTGTCAATTACAAAGCTGTAGATCTCATCGAGAGCTACAATTTTCATATAAATTTTGTCTCAATCCGACTCTGTATGAAAAAGTTATAGTTTTTCAAAAATATTATCACTACCGGTTCGGAATCCGAAGAATCTGAACCGTCAGTGATACTTCCTCCATTATCACTGTCGGTCCTTCTTAAGAACCGGCAGTGATAAGATAAGAACCGGCAGTGATAAGTTAATATCACTGTCGGTTCTTCTTCGGTCGAGCATTTGTGCTTGTCTAGCTTATGAACTGGTAGTGATAGTGTTATCACAGTCGGTTCTAGCCAAACCGGCAGTGATAAGCCAGCAAGAAAGGGGTTCTTTTAGTAGTGTTGGTAAAGTGCGTGGCATGGGAGTTTGGACAATTTGCTGAAATAAACAGTGAGTATTAATTTCTACACTTTCACAAAGCGTCCTGAGAGTTTGGACAACTTGGCGAATTAATCAGAGTATTTTTACACACATTCAAAGCTAACACAGATATTAATTTCCGTATGATTGCCGATCGATATTCATGCAGATTCTCTTATATATATAAATACACACATATATGTATACATATATATATATATACATATACACATATATACATATACACATATATATATATATACATATACACATATATACATATACATATACATATACATATACATATACATATACATATACATATATCCCTAATCTGTGAATCCATCTGTAAGAGTCTTTTATCTACCTTATTTTCGAGTCGCAATTTGAATCCTCTTTTTTATTATAGATTTTTTATATATATATATACATATATATATATATATCCCTAATCTGTGAATCCATCTGTAAGAGTCTTTTATCTACCTTATTTTCGAGTCGCAATTTGAATCCTCTTTTTTATTATAGATTTTTTTTCACTTGCTTTATTTTGGTGGAAAGTGGAAACTACATTTTATTCACTGTCCCTATGTTGTAACTCTCACATTGATGTCTATTCAGAGACTGCTCAGCATGCATTTTGGAAGTCATGGGGTCGAAAATCCGGTGGACATGCAGTTCTGCCAATAGACTAGTATTGAATAAGCTAGTTGCTTGACTTAGATTTGTTTAGCCACATGCATACTTAATGACAGTGCAACAGTTTTGCATTGTTAATATTCGGAGTGTAATGTTTTCAACATTGAAGGGGACCATGTAGCTAGAATCTTGTGAATATTTTCTCTCTCTTGAGAAACTAATAAGAAACTTGATAAATTATTCACACAAGATCAAATTCTCAAATCCTATTGGAAGCTATATTGCCCATCCACTAATATATTGACACATCAGCAGTAGTACATGTGATGATGAGTTGGATTGTTCAAAAGTACCTTATGTCAACCACTAAACCATTGACACATCAGCAATGTCATATGACAGGTCAGGCTACTCAAAGCAAAGTAGATGCATGAATTCTTTTTAAGGAAGGTTAAGAACTGTTTTCATTGTCCTAAGCTGGAAAATTCCATCTTTAACAGGTCGCACTACTGTTTAATTATTCTTTAGTATACAAAATATAGATGAGAACAAAATGAATTTTAAAATGTATAACATCTTTTTTAAAAATAGTAAGATCTACCGTGGCTGTTGTTTACGGTGTTAATGGATACAACATCCCTATAATCTCGTTAATGTTGTCTTTGCTGTGCGAGAACCATTGGTTCTAAGTCCAAGCCCGCCATATGCACATACCAAGTGAGCATTAAATCTAAGAAAAAAATTATTGTTATTGGACCATATATCCCCTATTAAATGATATACTATAACTATTTATCCACTTTTTTCTGCATTAAAGAAAGGGTAATATTATAATAACAACACTTTGATTCTCTTAGTGGACTTGTACCATGGTACAACACTTTTCAAGAAAATGGACTTATATTGCAGGACGAAGGGATTACCTTGTTTTTCCCATTTAGTTTCATAAGAATAGGGTTAAGTTAATTGCATCAATTTGGTTTAGTTAAGTGCTACTTCTACAAATTGATAATTAAAAAATGCCTTACATAAAAAAGAGTAAATTTCACTTTGCACCGGATAATCTTACCATTGTTTCACAAAGCACTAGCCTTTGCATATCTTTTTCACTTCACATTATTGAATAATAAATAATCGCCGCAGAGTAATTCCAAGAACAATTGAGAATACGCGATGAATAATCACAATAGATGAATACAGGATACAGGAGATCTGAGCTCTTTTCTTGCTGATTGATTTCTCAGCCACCATGGGGCTATATTTATAGCCTAAGCCTCTCAGGGGCAGTTTTGGAATTCGCTCAAAAAACCCCAGGTTAGTTAAATTTTAACACTCATATTAGACCCCTCATCACTGACGGTTTTTTTTTTGCAAAAACAGTCAGTGATGAGTCTCGGGCACATCACAGACGGTTTTAGCCGAAAACCGTCTGTGATTTCCCTTATTGCCCTTATCCTTGTCCCTCTTCCGGTGCAATGCCCTCTGTCTCCTCTTGCACCCTCGCCTCCTCTTGCGCCGCCCACCCGCCCTTGCCTCCTTCGGCCCTCGCCCTCCTTCCTTGAGCCCGCCAGCCCATGCCTCCTCCTGCCAGCCCTTGCCTCCTCCCATCCGCGAGCCCCCACCCCTAAACCCTAGCCCCCATCGGCGTTCGCCTGCACCCTTCTCCTGTGAGCCCCCATCCCTAAACCCTAGCCCGCATCGGCTGCTTCGAGAAGATTGAGTAGATCAGCGAAGGCACATACAGGTAACCACCTCACTTCCCTAATCAATTTAGTACTTGTCTAATCCGATTTTATCTCCGTGGCAGCCATCAGGCAAGTCTACATGGCGAAGGAGACGAAAACGAACAAGATCATTGCGCTCAAGAAGATCTGCATGGACAATGAGCGCAAAGGAGATCGTCACCTCCCCAGGTGGTTTAGTAATGAGCACCATGAATTGGATTAGATGTATGCATATTGTGTTTGTGTTCTTTGGACTAAAGGGAATTGGAATTTTTTTGCAGGCCCAGAGTGAGATGAGCAAGGGAAGCCAAGTATGGCTTATTTTATTCTTGCAATTCTAGTGCTCTTGGTTTTTTTGTTAAGTTTGGGTACTTGTTACATTTGACGTGTTGTTATGCTGTTGAAATAGTCGAGGGTAACAAGTACAAGGGGAACATTTACATGGTTTTTTGAGTATGTGGATCATGACTTGACTGGCCTTGCTGATAGGCCTGGGATGCGATTCACCGTGGCACAGATTAAGGTAGAACCACCTATCTGTGTGAATTTATTGCTTTTCTTTGAATGCCACGAGATTTTATCATTGATGGGGATGATCTTATGATGTGTGGTCTTCGTTTGGTCCAGTGTTACATGAGGCAGCTGCTTACAGGCATGCACTATTGCCATGTCAATCAAGTACTCCAACGAGATATTGAAGGTGTATCTTTAGAAACCTCTGCTGGATTTTTTTACTACCGTGGCTTGTTGGCTGTTGCGAAGCTAATATGTTATATTTGATACTTCCCTTGTAGGATCTAACCTTTTGATAGACAATGAGGGTAACTTGAAGCTTGCTAATTTTTTGGAAACTTTACTAACTGTGTGATCACTTTGTCCTTGCAAGATCATTCTCATGTGATCCTTGCAAGATCATTCTCATGTGATCACAATGGAAACTTTACTAACTGTGTGATCACTTTGTGGTACAAGTATAGTTTTTTTCTCATGGGGCTGTTATCACATTTATATTATTTATGCAGTCTTATCATTGTTTTGTTGGATTTGTGTATACATGGCTTGTAGTTTTTGCTCTTAGAAGCTATCCAATAAGTAGTTGGTGCTATGGTATAAAATGTGAGTATGTTATTATGCCTTGACTTTGTAAAATAATGAAGTACTGCTTGCTCTAAACTCTAGTGTAAGACTAGAGATGATTTTGTTTAGTACCAATTTTTTTGAAAATGAATGCGTTGTCGTTGCTTCCTATCATACTTGTCCTCTAGAGTTGCACCATTACTCAATTGTCTTTAGTAGGAAAAAAATTGCCTCTCATAATTTGTTGAACCAATTTTATTCACGAACCTTTCTCATCTAGTTGTTACCATTATCATTAGCTGCGCTAGGGCCTAGGGGTAACATCACACCTTGTGTTATTCTTGGTCCCTAATAGTGTTAGCAACTTTTTTACCTTTTGCAGTTCCAAGATTAAGATATCTTGTTCGTACGAAAAGTCTATGACAACATGCACACCACACACATGTACCAGGACTACTGTATTGGTGGTTGTAAACATCTACATGCATATTGTGTGGTTTGTTAGGTGTTTTATTAACTTGAATTTTTTGGCATGCAAACCTAATGTCTGTGGACATGCCAGTTATTGTGCCTTGTTGTCTCAAAATTTATTAATGGTGATAATGTGGTAGTGTCTAACTGATATAATAGGATGTATTTGTTTCTATTGAAGTACTTCATTTCTTATCATTCAAAAATCAAAAACAAAAGGAACAGTAGAGGGCATGGCTAGCATTTTCTAAGGCTAGCAAATAATTTGTAAAATGTAAAAATTAGAAAGGCAATATCACAGACGGTTCTAAACTAGATCCGTCTGTGATGAGACCTCATCACAGACGGTTCTAATTTAGAACCGTCTGTGATGTCCATTTTCACTAACGGTATGCAAACAGTCTGTGATGAGTCCTTCTCATCACTGACTGTTTGATACAGACGGTTCACAAAACCGTCTATCATGAGGTTTTTGAACCGTCTGTGAAAAGCTGTTGTGCAGTAGTGTCCCCTTTGGGCAAACAACACATCATGCATATGCCTCATCAAAAACTCCTCTCTAAAACCCAGTAGGAGAAATGAGATGAAGAAAAAAGTACAATGTATTTGCATACTATGTCACACTTGTTGCCTCATTAAAAACCTTCGTGTGAGAGAACTTCAAGAAAACTCACTAATGTAAAAAAAGGGTAACTTATAATCTTCTATATTAGCATAGAATCTTTAGGGTCGTATTAGGGGTTACAGTTCATAGATTTACTCCCCCTGAACTCTATATCTCTCTAAGTGGTCTTATTCCAATGCTACGAACACATCTTTAGAAAATAGATGCCAACAAAGACTTAGTGAATAAGTCAACTGAATTTTCACATGGCTTAGTATGCAGAATCCTTCACTCACCAATCTTCTAGCTAGAGTTCATGATGATAGAAAAGTTTAGGGGCAATATGCTTTGTGATATTGCTCTTAACTCATTTGCATCTGTTCAACACAAGCATCATTATCTTCATATATAATTAAGGGCATATCAATGGTGTTAATGCCACATAACTTCTGGGTATGGCGAATCACACGTCTTAGCCAATCACATTCACATGAGGCTTTCATATAGTGCTGTAATCTCTGAGTGATTGGTAGAGGTAGCTACCAAGGTTTGCTTAAAGGACCGCCAATAAATGAATGTACCATCATAGAGAAACATAAACCCTGTCTAAGATTTGGCACTATAGAGATCAGATAGATGGACATCATCCATATATCCTACCATGGTTGAGTCTTGGCTCTTTCGGTAAAATAAGCCAAGATCTTGTGTATGTTGGAAGTATGTGAGTAAAGTTTTGACAACAACCCAATGCCTTTTAGTTGGAGCTGCACTATGTCTACCTAATAAATATACTACGAATGCAATATTAGGCTTGGTGCAATTCACAAGATACATAAGTGACCATATGGTGCTTATGTATGGAACTTCATGACCTAAGACTTTCTCATGTTTCATCCTTGGTCTAAATGGATCTTAATCTATATCAAGTGATGTGACTACTATGGGGGTTTTTGAAGGATGAGATTTATCCATGTTGAATTTTTCTAATGCCTTCTTGCTATATAGGTAGACTAGTGTACAAAAATTCCTTCTGGAAAAGCTCTAGCTGTAGGCGTAAGAAATATTTGATTTTGCCCAAATCTTTCATCTCAAACTCTGTCATAAGGTAGGAACTTGCTTCATTTACGTCCTCCGTATCTTCGATGATATTTAGATCATCAACGTAAACCGATATGATACAAAATCCAATCTAGAACTTCTTTATGAACACACAAAGACAATAATCATTATTGGAATAAACCTTCTTCAGGAGGAAGTCACTAAGTTAGTCGTATCTCATTCTCCTTGACTATTTTAACCCATACAACGCCCTTTGCAGTTTGACGCTACACATGTTGCGATTGGTCTTATTAGGATCTGGAATTTTGCCCCCTTTAGGAATTCTCATATAAATATCTGTATCCAATGACCCATATAGATATGCGGTCACTACATCCATCAATTGCATTGATAAGTTTGTACTAGCTACCATTGATATCAAATATCGGAACATTGTTCCACTCATTACTGGAGAGTAGGTTTCATCGTAATCGTGCCGGGTCTCTATGTGAACCCTTGTGCTAGAAGCCTTGCTTTGTATCTCGGCACTTGGGTGTTCTCATTTCTCTTCTGGGTGAAAACCCATTTGGATCCTACTGGGATACTTTAGAATGTGTTCGGGCAACATGACCAAATACTTTCCTTTTATTAAGTGAGTGCAATTCTACCTCAATTGTCTCTTTCCATTTCACCCAATCTAAGTGCTTTTAGCTTTTAGCCATGGACTTTGGTTCCGGATCTAGATCAAGAGTTTTAGAAATTTTTTAGACAAAATATATGTCACAATTGTAGTCTTTATTTTATATAACTCTCTTAAATCCACATAATTAGTGGATATTTCTTTATTAATTTCTTCCAGCTCCTCATGATTTCTCACAACGATGGAGTTTGGGTGTTCCAACCCCCAGTATTAGTTTGTGCACTCAAATGTCCGTTGTAGTTACCATCCTTATGATGACTCGCTTCAGGGGTTTTCTCAACATTAGGTTGAGCTTCTTCCACTATCTTTGGGAGTGATTTGACTTGTTTAATTCTCTGTTTTTGCAGACATCTCCAAGGAATTGAGTTTCTTGCACCTAGAGGTATCCCCCTGTTCTCTTATGAAGAATGGATTCAATATCCATCTGGGGTATTTCTACTCTCTCTGGTGTATTTACTGCAGGTATTTGAGATTTTATCACCCCCTTTTGATCAGTGAAGGCATCTCATAGATTATTGACTATTTGTTGTAGATTTATTATTCTTTGAACTTCAAGTTTAGAATTGAGCCCCGTGCATATGGAAGTCTCCCCCACTTCTCATGAGGGGTAAGAGTGGATTCAATATCCATTTGGGGTATTTCCACCCTCTCTTTTGCATTTACTACAGGTATTTGAGATTTTATCAGTCCCTTGTGATTAGTGAAGGCATATGGTAGATTATTAGCTATTTGTTCTACATTTATTATTCTTCTAACTTCAAGTTCGGACTCTCTAGAATGTGGGTCTAAGGACTAGATACCCATGACATTCCAATTTATTTCATGTCATTCTTTAGTATGGTACATCTCTCCTTCTAATGTCGGGAAATTGTACTCATCAAAGATACAGTCAGTGTACTGAGCCACATATAGAGCTCCTATCATAGGCTCAAGGTATTTAATAATTGACAGAGATTCATAACCTACTGTTTGCACCAAAATTTGGCAAGTATGGTCAAAATCGGCAAGATAAAGTCAACATATAGTAACCAACGGATGATTTGGAAAGACTTGAAGATATTTGGTAACGATGAAGAATTTTAGGAAAAACTATCTGGATTAAGACCGATACGGATCATGCTTTGTAACGTTGTAATAGGACACGATTGGCCGATGGATATAAAAGGAGGACAAGGGCGAGCTGGGAAGACAACACAATCATACTCACAAATTTATAGTATTCTCTTTTCTTGTCGACTAGGAGTATTTCCTGTAATTTAGTCTTTTGTAATTCGATCTTGATCAATAAAGTTGCGCATCGCCGATTGTTGATCTCCATCAATTACGCCCAGGTTCGATTTGTTCTGATTTTGCTG
This sequence comes from Otatea glauca, assembly GCA_036346275.1. Classification (NCBI taxonomy): domain Eukaryota; kingdom Viridiplantae; phylum Streptophyta; class Magnoliopsida; order Poales; family Poaceae; genus Otatea; species Otatea glauca. The sequence goes on from CM070719.1 coordinate 37,639,693, forward strand.
CGCATCGCCTTCTTCAGAATTGATCTACCTTTATCCTCTGATTAGCCTTAATCGGCTAGTTAGACTTACCCTTTTTCTTGATTTAATCGGCTTTTGAGCTGATTGAGTCTAGGCCGATTGTTCTTCACGATCGACTTTGAGTGAATTTCATATTTTACCTTATCGATTACAAGTCAAATCGACTGGCACGCTTTTGAACTAGGTGTTCGTCTGGTGTGCTGTTGTCAGAAACCCTACTTCAAGTTTTTGACGTCAACACCTACATAGGTTCTCAACTTCCTATGAGGGCCCATAGATGTACGCTGTGGTGGTGAAATTGGCATGTATACAACACAACATAATTTTTGCAGATGGAAAATCATTAGTTCTTTCCCACACACTAACTGCAAGGAGAAAAGGTGTGGTATGCAACTAGTCTGATTTGAAGTAATGAAGCAGCGTGCAACACTGCTTGGCCCCAACAATTGGTGGGTAGCCTACAATTCTAGAAGAGTGGCATAGTAATAAGTTTTGTTCTTTTATTTAATAACTTTGCGAGGCCATTTTGTGTGTGGATATAAGATACTGAATGTTCTATATTTATGCCTAGAGCCATATAATATTCATTAAATGCCTTTGATGTAAGCTCGTCGGCATTGTCCATTCGAATAGACTTAATATTTTATTTGGAGAGGGGTTCTTAATTTATTAATTTGAGCGATTAATTTAGCAAAAGAATGATTCCTAGTAGATAGGAGGCATACATGGGACCATCTAGTAGAGGCATCTATAAGGACCATAAAGTATCTAAAAGGGCCCGACAAGGGCTACATAGGTCCACAAATATCTCTCTAGGAAATTCAGTGATTCTTCCCTAACTTTTAGCTAATACGGTCTAGTTATGAGCTTCCCTTTAGCACGAGCAGACCATAAGAAGTCTTCGAGTCTAGAGAAATATGTAGTTTTTATGTTATGACCAACATAATTCTTAATGATTTTTGTCATCATATTCAACCCAAAATGATCCAATGGATGATGCAAGATTTTAAAGAGTTATGGGTTTTTAAGTATTGCTTTCATCACAATATATCCTTTAGGTTTTATATATGTATAGTATAATAATAAAAAAGGACGGACACCATTACAGGAATGTACATTACAATTAGTTTTTTTCATTATCACAGTCGGTTTTGGTGGCAATACAAAGTCATTAGCTAGTGATGAGAAGCCGCTATCACAGTCGGTTTTCGCTCAATAATGATAAATGGTCATCACAATCGGTTCTGAGGTTAGAACCGATTGTGATGGATACCACATCACAATCGGTTCTCAGCTAGAATCAATTGTGATGTGGCGCACATCACAATCGGTTCCAAGCCAGAATCGATTGTGATGTGGGGAACATCACAATCGGTTCCAAGCTCAAACCACTATTTTGAATTGTACTCTTTGCATCTTGACTTTCAGTGTAGAAGGTGTAGCCATTAATATCGTGCCCCTGCCATGTCTGTATGTTAAATCTTGGCCATCAACCAACCATTTGACATCCTCATTGACGGAGACCTTCGCATTATCTTTAAACCATGTGAGGAATCGATCGTTGTGTTCTCGAGTGATGGAAAGCTCATCCATATGTGGATTCTCTTCCCGTAATATCAACTTGTACTGCTTGATGTATGGATGAACTCCTGCACTGTGTTGCAAGACTGTCAAGTGCACTTTATAATACGTATCAAACCATTAACTCGTTAGTTTGGACCCAATGGTTCCTTTGCCACCAAGTCTGCCCTCATGACAAGATACAGGAACACCAATTTCTTGTCTTTTACCGGGATAGTCTACACAGAACTCAATAACCTCTTTAGTTCCATAACCTTCAACAATACTACCATCAGGCTTCGACTGATTCCTCACGTATGATTTTAATATACACATGTACCTCTCGAACGGTTACATGTAACGTACGAATTTTGGTCCACATTTCTTAATCACTTTAACAAGGTGAACAACAAGGTGGACCATTACATCAAAAAATGACATGGGGAAATGCATCTCAAGCTAACATTGAGTCTGCACCACCTCACTTTGCAAGTTGCCTAGTACATCGGAATCAATAATCGTTGCAAGAAATCGCATTGAAGAAATTACATAGCTTCGTGATTAACAACTTGACATCCTTTGGTAGAATATTTTTTATTGCAATAAGGATCATTTGGGTTATCAAGACATGATAGTCGTGTGACTCCATACCAAGCAACTTCAAATCATCCATGGACATAAGCTTCTTAATATTTGAGGAGTAGCCCGATGGAATTTTAATACCTTAGAGACACTTGTAGAGGTCTTCTTTCTCCTTCTTGGACAAGGTGTAGCATGTAGTGGGGATGTACGTACCTTTTTCATTCTACTCTATCACTGCAAGCTTGGGCCTAAGTCCCATGTAGGCCATATAGCGACAAGCATTCGCACCATCCTTGTTCTTCCTACGTATGTTCAGCAAGATGCCAACCAAATTGTTACAAACATTCTTCTCAATGTGCATGACATCAATACAATGCCAAACATCTAACTCCTTCCAGTATGGTAAGTTCCAATTGACCTCTTCTTCCAAATGGTCCTGGGATGAATAGATTTACAGCTCTTTCCATACTGAACATCGATATCCTCCACGCATGAATATACTTGCCTTCCACTCATAGGCTGCGGGGCCAAACGAACTTCCCTCTTTCCATCAAATTTGTCATCTATTTTACGGTATCGATGACTTCGAGGTAGAAACCTACGGTAACCCATGTACACAGTTTTCTTAGAATTCGATAGCCACAAGCTCTCAATCTCCTCTTCACAAATAGGGTACGCTTTGTCTCCCTTCGTACTGTTGTAGTATCACAGATCTTCCTCCAATTTAAGGAAAAGATCCAGTTGGGGAGTTGTCCTGTCCTTGAGCTGCAGGAATTGGATTGTTAGGTCTGTGTCGATGGGAATTTCCTATTTCCCCCCACCTAATTTTTCCATACCCCATTTCCTCCTCCCACCTAACCCCTTCTCTTTTTTTCCTCCTGCCTCTCCCCTTGGCCGAAGGCTTCTCCCTCCTGGCTCCTCCTTCATCCTAGTGCCTTCCTCCTCCCCTAGCCAAGCTACTCCCTGTTGCTGCTCCTCCCTCCCCCAGCCAAAGATACTCCTTGCTGCTGCTCCTTCCCCAGCCGAGCACCTCCATCCCCCTTTGTTCCTCCTTGAGAGTAAGGGAAGGTAAGAGGGGTAAGGATTTATTTTAGGTTTTGGGGATGTGCATGTTGTTCTTAGGGGGAGTTTTGCTGGTTAGGGTGCTCTAGGTTTAATGGATTTGGGATTTTGGAGGGAAATGGTGGTTCTAGGGTTTGGGGAGAAGTTCTGAATTTTTGAGCTGTGCAGACCTAGTTCTTTTAAGCTGGATTTGGAGTAGCTAGAGCCATTTTCAGAAATGTTGGCTATATAATTAGTTGTATATATTTCGCTCATGTTTATTTAGAGTATAAGAACTCAATTTTTGGTTTAGCCGTTTAGAAAATATGGGTATTTTTGTGACTGCTGTCCAGAACTTGCTGCTGTTGTGAGTAGTCTCGGTTTCGTGCTATTTTGGGCAATCTAGAGCCATTTCCTGAGGGGTTGGCTGTAGAAGAAATTGTAGCTTATCATCTCATGTTTATTTATAGGCCAAGAAATTGAATTTTGGTTTATCCATTTGGGATTTATGAATGTTTTTGTACCTGCTGCTTAGAATGTGATTACTTGCTGTTCAGAGTAATGTGTGAATTTGTGATAGCTTCGGTTTTCTGTTGATTTGAGCTATTTAAATTCATTTCCTCAGAGGTTGGTTGTAGAATAAATTATATATTGTACTCTTGTGATTAATTAGAGTCTAATAACGCATTTTTTGGTTTAGCCATTTGAAAGATATGCTAATTTGAAGGTCTGCTATTCAGAACAAATTGTTGTTGGTGCTAGGTTCAGGTTTAAGTCGATTTGAGGTTCATAGATTCATTTTCAGAAAGGTTGGCTGTAGAAGAAGTTGTAGATATTATTCTTAAGATCAATTAGAGTCTGAGAACATGATTTTTGGATTAGCCATTTGGATGTTATGCATATTTGAATGTTCGCTGTCCAACACTCTCCTGCTAGCAGCGGTTTCAAGTTTGTGGTGTGCATGTCTAGTTAGATGCCGAATTAAATTATTTCGATAACTAGAGAAAGTTAGGAAATATTCTGTAGATTATAAAAATGTATTTGTTTAGTAAATTTGAAGTTATTTGCTAGAAGTTATGACTATTTGAACCTAACTGTCGTGTTTTTGGTCTCATGCTGAATTTTGGGGTTAATGAGCTAGTAGAGGTTAGCGAGTGTTGGTGTTTGAATGCATGAAAATATTATTTCAGGTGGAGTAGCATCGGGAGTAGCCTCATCGTCGCACCACTCCGCTCCTCGCGGGTAGAGGCAAGTGTATCATGTGAATTAAGTGATAGAAGGATTTGCAGCTTGATTTGTTAGCAATTTCAATTATGTTGATATTCATGAGAATGAGTATGCTTATATTTATGAGGTTGTTTATGATGAGAAAATACTAAGTGTAGGAATTTAAAGATTATGTCAATGCTTATGGATTTGTCATGATGATGAGAATGCATTCTGCAATTTAATTTATTTCATCCGCATTTATGCATTCATAACAGAAGAGGTGTCCCGAGTGGGCCTCTATGTCTCACACATAGTGAGATATGAAAGACCTACTTTGGTAGGCCCCTCCACAGGCTGCATGGGAATGTGTGGGTGCACACCGACGGGTGTGCACTCAGCGATACCGGTATTTGCTATGAAAATGTGCATTATGAGCATGCATGTGCATTGCATGGTTAAAGAGTAAAGAATGTTAAGTTATGATGTTGTTCTTATGTGCAAAGGTCTTACCATATTTAATTGCTCTAATCTCTTATTTTAAATTAATTGTAATAGTATGATACACTTTGCTGAGTTGTATGAACTCACGCTTGTTTTGTGATGTTTTTATTTTAGGTACCCCCAGAGCGCCATTTTGGGAGAGGGCTTAGTACTAATTCACTCACTTGTTATCACTTACCATAGATCTCTGAGTAGTTAAAAGGCGATGTATTTTGTTTCGCTAGTGATCGTTTAACCCTGTATGGAGTGTATGGTTGCCTAGTGGTTATATTTTGTTATGTTCATGTATCTTAAATCGTTCGTGTGTTTATAGTGATGTTGTGATCATATTGTGTGGTTATCGCTTTGTTTTGCTCCACACTCTAGGTATGATATCATGGTTGATATATGTGGTATTTGCTCTTCCTTATTATTTATGCTTGAAGGGTTATGTCATAGTTGCTAGCATTCTTGTTGTTGTGCTGTTTTGCTCTAATTGTGTAGAGGTTATGCTGAAATTTTTTAGTAATTTGGTAGTATTTAATGGTTGTTGGTGTAACATTCGGGGCACGCGGGTGCTGGGGGTGTTACAACTGTAGCCCATTAAATTACCAAGGGCCGAGAAATCATTTATGTTGCAAAATATCATAGCCCGTAGGGTGAAGTTCTCTCTATTGTATGCATCTCACACTGCGACCCCCTCATTCCACAATTTTATCAAATCCTCAATCAGTGGTGCTAGGTACACATCAATATCATTTCCCGGCTGTTTAGATCCCGAGATTAACGACATCATGATATACTTCTACTTCATACACAACCAAGGAGGGAGATTGTAGATACACAACATAACTGGCCAAGTGCTGTGATGACTGCTCATATTACCAAATAGATTCATTCCATCGGTACTCAATCAAAATCTTATGTTCCTCATCTCGGCACTAAACTCCTCATGTTTCTAATCAATGTTTCTCCATTGAGCCGAATCAGTGGGGTGTCTCAGTTTGCCATCTTCCTCTCGAGATTCATAATGCCAATCAACAATTTTGCCTTTTTGGGATTTGCAAACAATCGCTCCAAACGGGGAATGATGGGCAAGTACCACAATACCTTGGCCAGTGCCTCTTTGTTGACCTCTTCACTGTCGTCGCTTTGGCTCTTACGCTTTTTGTAATTACGCTTCTCCTTTTGTTTATACGTATTATGGTACATGATGCAATCATTCAGACATGCATGTATCATTTCTATTTCCATTCCCATGGGACATACTGCTTCTTCACTTCATAAATGCTTGTTGGCAACTCGTTTCCCTCCGGAAGCACATCCGATAGAAGAACTAAAAGTGCATTGAAACTTATATCTGTCCAACAATGTTTTGCCTTCAGTTCGAATAATGTAAGGATGAACCCAACTTGGTGTATTCCGCTTTGCAACCCGAGAACAATGGTTTGGTATTGTCTTCCTTCATGCTTTTAAACTTTTCAAACTCTCTTTTCGTGTAATTTCCCTCCACATCCCGCAACATTTACTCTAAATTTTCCTCAAACATATCACGCTGCAACTCGTGATCGAGTTTTAGCATGTCTTCGTTGCATACCAGATGGGTTGTACTTGTCTCCCCATGATGGATCCAACACTTTTAATTCCTCACGAAGCCACGTCGAATCAAGTGGTATTCAATTTGAGCTGAGTTGTTAACTCTCCTGAGATTGGTGCAATCAAAGCAAGGACAATACATATAGTTTACAACCCTCTTCACCATATCTTCTTCTGCAATTATTTTGAACTCCTTAACACCCCTCTGAAATTCAACACTCACATGGCTTTCTGATACATTCATTCATCACAGTCCATCTGTAATTAAACTACACACAATAAATTAACAAAAACCTGGAGCGACAGCTAGCTAGCTATTTCAAATATTGAGACATCATTTAATTACCTTTACAAAATAGAGGGTGGGTTTCAAGATATATAATTTTACTACTGATACCTTCTTCTCTAGTTAAGAGCTTTCAATCCCCTAGTTAGCAGAGGTGGGGGTGAATGACCCCAAAATAAAAACAGCGCTGTGAATAGTAAAATCAGTCCGACTTCAAAATGAAAAATTGAGGAATCTTTTGATCGGCTGATCCAAACCATATGAAACTTTGTAGACACCTTCCTATGGATGTCAGGAACCTATTCCGACCTTCAATCGCAAGGATTGATGTCAAAGTTCTGACCTTTTTTCCAATTTGAATAAGAGTGCACAAGAACAGGTTCAAAAATAAAAACATGGCCCTCAGCTAGCTCGTGGGTTCTTGATGATCAAGATGATCCTAGATGGCTTCCCACATGTCATAGAAAGTTAGAACACGAGACAAGAACACCAAAAACCCAATATTCCAAGAATGATCCTCTAAAGAGCAAAATATCGGTTTCTTGAAAGGAAGAATACAATATTTGTCTAGATGATTGGGATATGGTCCGAAGAAGACTCATCCATCAATCATACATCCTTGGCACAAGAAGCATAAGCAAGTAGAAGGAGGGGAGGCAAATCCAACTTGCGAGAATGTAAATTGCAAGAATGTAAGTGCGAAATTTAAATGCTGAATTTAAGACATGATGCAAATGCAGAAAGTAAATTCAGAATTGAGTAAATGAAGTTTTCATTTCTGGAAGCGAGGTTTACAAAGCCTCACAACAAAAGTGGGCAAAGCTCAAAGGAGCACAAAAACCTCAAAACCTTCAAGAGGAGGAAGGCTACCCCTACCCTCTATTTATACAACTCTTGAGTCATCCTCCACTCTTGGATGAGTTCCTTCTACCCTAAGAAACACCATCAAGGGCTAGGATTGACTCACTCACTCATACATGGGCTAACCCGAAACCCACAACCATAACAGGTTTTGCACTCTTCTCAAAGCATACTAACTAAACCCGCTACTCTATCACCTAGACCGCATCCAACGGCCTTCTTTGATCTGAGCAGCTCCTAGCTAGCATCCCATCCGTTCCTTGCCTTCTAAGTTCGCAGCAACTCTGTCTTCGATAATCTTCGGCGATCCTTGACCGTCTAGACCTCCGGCTCTCCTCGCCTAGTCCCGGTCATCCTCCGCCTCACCATGATCTAGCACCGTCGTCCTGCAACCATTAAAATCAAGGAAACAAATCACATAGCATTGCCAAAAATGAAATGCAATTAATTTCACGCAATTTCAAAATTCAAATACCAAAATTTGCTCAAAGGTCGGAACTACCACCTCCTTGGGCCTATAGTACTGCTCGGCTGGCACTACCGCCATAGCATGGCCGGTAGTGCCGCTCGCCTAAAATCCAAGCAAGGACCTCTCTGAAAAATAACTACCGCTCCCCAGAGCCGGTAGTGCCACTCGGCCGGCAGTACCACCACCACAGGCTGATAGTGCCGCTCGAGCCCAGACAACACTCAAATTGCTTCAATTTTGAAATCAAATTCAAATCAAACTCAAATAAGAGCAAACCTTTCTCCAACACAGTCAATAACTCATCACCAACAAGGATAGACCTCCATATGGTCTTTCACTTTTAACTACAATGAAACAAAATAAGGGTGAAAGCATTAACAAAGTTGAGGAATTGAATGATCTTAAAGAAACGTCTATCTATGGACCAACTAAGTACCAACGATGACTCCAAATTTCTAATTAGGTTAGGTCCTAATCCCATTTGAGGATATATGGTTCGGGTAAGTTCCTAAGCTATTGTACAATTGCAGAGAAAATTTTGACAACATCTCTCCGCAGTTCTGTAAATACACGTCTCGACAACAAGTCAAGAGGGTGTGTATCCGGAGAACACCACGGAGATGCTGCCGAAATTAATTTTCTATGTAGCTGTACAATAGCTTAATTAGGAACTTGCCCAAACCACATATCCTCGAACTGTCCAAAAAAACATGGACAATTCAAGAGTGTTCAAGAGTGTTTTTTTTATAGATAAGCCATTTTAGCATATTTATAAACAAGCACCCTCGAACGGGAGACGTAGATTATGCAACCTAAACTCTAACATTCATCATATTACAGAAATAATAATTCCAAATTAACACAAGAGTACTAAAAAGCTAGTGATTCAACTTTACCCTCTTAACACCCATCCCTGAGGATTTCATAATTTATAACCCAAGTATTGCTTCCAACCAGAGTATGTTGCATTTTTTGGGGGTGGCAGCGGTTTTTTCCCTCTAGAACAATAACAGAGGAGAGTTCAGCCCAAGGGTATATATAACCTAACGAGGCACATTTTCGGGACCCGAATATGCAAATTCGGACCCTCTGTGTATTCCGCACTAGTCCAGGATCACGCTAGTGCACACAGGCTCAATATAGATGAATATCACGCCATGTGAGTTGATCCTTGAACCCGAGGCTCACACCACAGAGGATAGTACCAAAGCTAAAACATTGCTAATTAATCAGCTAGGCTGTCCCATACCAAACATGTTGTTGCATGATTGACACAGGTCAAAGTCTTGCATGGTTAAGTCCTTAAGATGATCGAAGTAAGACTTCCACATACCCTCTGTCCATCGGGCCCACCTTGGCGCACTGCCCCTTGCCACTTTCCACGATCTAAGTGATTCCAGTTGATTACCAAGCACCACGTGCCATCAACAATTCAACATCATTGCGTTACACCCCTCGCCACTACAACTCAATCTCATCGAGTGACTACACGTGACACACACGTTCATATCATTGTTCCATATTCCATTATTCAATATTAAATATTGATGATACAAGTACATGTGATGACGTAGCATGGCTAAGCAACTAACACGGTCTAACCATCCCATGTTGATTTTAGTATTAACCAACTATAGTGAACCAATCTAGGGTGACAATTCAATGTGGATCAAAATAGAGAGCAAACAATCTCTAAAAATCAAATAAAATTCACTATTAAATAGATATCAATTTTATAATTTTTTTAGAAATTTAAATCACCTCAATCGGATGTCGTATGAAGAAGAACGGGCTCGTAGAAGATTCAAAAATCTAAAAATCAGAAAATTAGAAAATCAAATATTAATCCGAATTATTTTTAAACTGAAAATCCTTTTTCTGCATCATGCTGACGTCAGCCCGACATCAGTATGGATATGGATCAATACAAAGCCGCCATGTGTCCTCCGTGTATACACCCGGTCCACGAACCTCCTCTGGTTCACCGTGGACCCGGTGCACACGAGGCAAGTGTGGCTTACAGATGGACCCAACCTGCTGACATGGTGAGCTGACCTCACTGCCGACGCACGCGAACGCCACGTCGGTGACACCTCAGCTTCTGACGCTGACGCGGCGACCTCGTGGCAGACACGTGGCGACAAAAGATCACGTCCACGTCGGCATCACAGGCATGGGACCTAAGGTCACCGCTGGTGGCTAAGGCGGGTACCTTCGGGTTGCTTTCGACGAGATGGATTTGGTGACGCGAACGGATCTATGCTTTGAGCACGGGAACAAGGTCGGTGAGGTCTTCTTCCATGGCAGCGGCGGCCTCCGCGGTGAACTCCCTCTCCTGTGGCGCTCTGGCAGAATGGAAGCGCGTATGGGGTGCTATGGGCGACGGCGAAGCAGATGCGATCGGTCTCGGGCTTTGCGATGGCTTGACAACAACGAATCAACGACTTCTTCGCTGCGGCGACGCTTAAAGAAATTTCCAGATTGCGATGACTCGGCTCCGATTCTCACAGCACAACCTTAGGGCTTCGGTTTCTTGAGCTCTGGCGACCCCGACGCACACTTTTATAGCCACGCTAGCCCTCTCCGACGCCGACTCAGATCTAGAGTCCACGGTGGTTACGACTCTGACGCGATCCCGAGTTCCTCGCAAGGACGACGACACAGCTCTGTGCGATGATGATCGTACGGTCACGACACACTCTGGACGCCGCACGATACTAACCGAACAAGCGCTTTCCACAACGGCTCAGATTCGAAAGAGTCCTGAACCGGCACGCTTCGCTCTCCGACGCTCGATCTCAATCCGACAGCCACCATCACTTGACTGAACAGGAAACCCCATCTTCAGCTCCTAGCCACACGATCGAAGATCAACGGCTGAAGGTTACGCCTGGGCTAACGGGCCGGCGATGCTGAGCGATTGGGCCGGCAGACTCAGCCCGTCCCCGCACAGTGCTGGGCTTGGGCCCAGTACTGTTTATTTAATTTCCCCCGGGTTTTTCTTAAAAAAATTCTAGAAATTAATTTAATTAGTTTTAGGCAATAAATACACTAGGAAAAATCCAAGAAAATTCTCAAAAATACTTTGAGACATTTTGAACTTAAGTAAAATATTTTAGCAAAACTTTATATTAATTTTATATACATATAGCTAGTTTTCTCAAAAAGGCAATATACTTAATTTGAAATAAATTCAAATAAATTCTAGAAAATCCAATAGATTTAGACAAATCATGAATCACACAAATGTCAATAAAATAATATTAAAGGAAAATTTGGGATCTTACAAACCTCCCCCCTTAACAGAATCTCGACCCTGAGATTTAGGGCTAACTAGGGAATAAGTTTGGGAATTCTGACTCCAGATCCTCCTCACGCTCCTAGGTTACTTAATTCTCTAAATGATTACTCCACTAAACTCTTCAAAAGTGAACATAATTATTCATGGTCTTGCGCTCCATCACATCCAAAATCTTGATCAGCGGCTCTTTGTAGGTCAAATCCTCTTGTAACTCATTTACTTTTAACAGCGTCTGCTCTGTTGGCACTCTGAAGCACTTCTTAAGTTGTGATACATGGAACACATCATGCACTCCTGCTAATGACTGCGGTAATTCTAACTAATAAGTAACTTCTCCTCGACAACTCAAGATCTTGAACGGACCAACATATCTTGGCACAAGCTTTTTTTTAGCGTGAAACCTTTTGACACCTTTAAGAGGGGTAACTCTGAGATACACAAAAATCATCTGATTCAAAGCTCAACTCTTGACAATTATCGGCACAACTCCTCTGTCTTGACTGTGCTATTTTCAACCTCTCTCTGATCAAGGCGATTTGCTCTTCGGCTTCCTTGAGAATATCAGAACCAAATACCAATCGCTCTCCCATCTCATTCGAATTCAACGGAGTATGACAGGCATGACCATTCAAAGTCTCAAATGGTGACATTTGCAACTAGCCTGATAACTGTTGTTATAGCTAAACTCTACATACGGCAAACGCTTATCCCATGATGTAGCGTAAGCTAATACACAAGCTCTTACATATCCTCAAAATCTGATTAACTCTTTCAGTCTGTCCATTTGTCTACGGATGATACGCGGTACTGAAGTTCAAGCTAGTTCCCATTGCTTCATGCAACTTATTCCAAAATCTTGAGGTTAATTGGGTACCTCTATCTGACACAATCTTCTTAGGTACTTCATGCAAACACACAATCTTTTTAACAACTTCGCATATTATATTAGATCACCAAAACCTTTCCTTGAGATCTTGATAATTTTTAGCATTTCCTGGACGAATCGAATACTCCGAATCATGAGCTTCCTCAAAAATCAATTACTTGAGCTCCTTCCTATTCAGTACACAAATTCAACCTTTAAACCACTTAGTACCCTGACCGTCCAACATACGATCCATGAATAAGCCTTCATCCATCTTAGACTTGATCATATCGATCATTTCATTATCCTTCTGACCTTATTTGATCTGATCTTCTTGTGTGGGCTTCACTTCCAAAGCAGCTACAAATCCTAGTGAAACAACTTCCAACTTAACTTTTGAAATTCCTTACACAATTCCGATTGATCACTTGATACCATCATACTAGCGCTATGGCTCCTACGACTCAAAGCATCCGCTACCACATTAACCTTACCAGGATGATAATGGATTCCAACATTACGATTATTTAGTAACTTCAACCATCTTCTGTGCCTCACATTGTGTCGAGGACAGGTTACCCCGCACAGGCAATGACCGCTGGGCCCGAGTTCACCCGACCAAGGACTGAGCTCACTCGACCAAGGACCAAACTTACTCAACCAAGGACCCAGCTCACTATTGAGGTCAGGCTCGGAGAACTCGGTTGGATTGCGGAAGCCGATAGTTACTGGGTCAAGGAGGGGCCTTAAAAGATTGAGTTAAGGCGATCGTGGGCAACGGCTCCTAGCGCCATTATTGCCATGCTTCATTGTGCATCATGTCCGGATCTGGTGCCACTCCCCCCAGAATCATGCCCGACCATTTTTTGTAATGAACTCAGCAGTAGAAGTATAAAGACTTTCCCCTGCACGGGGAAAGGAGGACAGCACAGACGTACACGACACAACACAAAAGCACCAGTGCTCGGCCTTGGCTCGAGCACCTCTTGTATTCAACCACAGTACATTATCGTCTACCTTTCGCCTCTGGGCAGGACTAGAGTAAAGTTGTTACCCGCACTGGGGGCTCGAACCAGTATAACTCCTCGTGTCAACCGCTCTCTTGTTCTCACCATTAGCGGCGATCAGAGTTCCTCCCTTCGGGCGAGCACAATCTTGGGTTCCACTCCTACATCATTACCCCCCTTCTTCTTGCGGTCAGGTGATCCCAATCGTCGACAGCTGGCGCCCACCATGGGGCCCGAGAGTTTTGCTTGTTTGAAGGAACTTCATCGCTTCAACATCACCAACACTTTCGTCTTCAAACGTCAACATGTGGCATTCGGCGAGCGCGGACTCGAATGCGGTTCCCGAGCGCAAAAGCTCCACATCCATGTTCTCGCCCTCGCCACCGCCGCGCGAACGCCTTGTCTTCATGGATGACAGCCGTGGGGTGAGTGAGGGAGCTGGCGATTTCACCAGCTGGGAGCGCTTGCGAGCCATCGCACGGGTTATGGCTGATCCCGCTCGGGCGAGGTCGGCTTTTTTCGGGCGGGCTCTCGCTGAGGAGCTCGATAAGGCGGCCGATGAGGTCGAGCCTTCGCAGTGAGGGCAAAGACAGCGCCCTGGGTCTCACTCTCAAGCGAGCGATGGCAACTCTTCACACAAACGTCGACGCTCTCGCCGGTCACCTTCGTATAGACGAGCCCGGAGTCTATCCCGGTCGCCTCCATATCGTCAAGTTCAGAGCACATCCCATGAACGTGCACGACATCGGTAGAATGGCAACAGTGTCTTTTCGAGTAGCCACATGTCCGAAAGCCTTTCTCCGGACGTCCTGCCCAGGCGTCAAAACATCCACGACCGCCTATGCTATCACGCCGATGACGCCCATGCCAACCGTCATAATCGACGCGGGACGCATCACCAACCTGAGTATGGACGCTACGATGACCGTGACTCCAGCTCCAGCGCAACGGCCGCCATGTTCGGTGTGGCGCTGCGTGGGCCTCCATCGGGTGCGCTGGCTGGCCTGATTTAAACCCGCTGTGATCGAGCGGTTTGATGGAACCAAGAACCCCGACGAGTTCCTCTTGATCTACTCGACAGCAATCCTAGCAGCTGGTGGGGATGAGGCCGTGATGGCCAATTACCTCTCGATGGTGTTGGATGGTGCGGCACGTACTTGGCTCTTCAATCAGACGCCTGGCACCTTTCGATCACGACGCCAGATACAGAATGCTCTCTGTTCCAACTTTCAGAGCTGCTACGAGAGCCCTGGATGGGAGAAGGATCTGGATCGTATCATCCAGGGGAAGAACGAGATTCTCCATGACTTCGTGCGTCGATTCATCAGCATGAGGAATTCGACCCCGAGCGTCTCCGACGAGGCCGTCATCAAGGCCTTCAAGTTTGGCATCCGGGACCGGCGTCTCACCGAGGACCTGGAGATCACGGCAAATCTTGACATCAACAAGCTGTTCCAGATGGCGGAGTGATACACGGACACAGATGATGTTGTACGCTGGAAGTGCGATTATGACCAGGGCAAGCTCGGCTTCAACTTCGACAAGGCCGAACCATCTAACGCCAAGGGCGACGGCTCGAATCCGCACGCTAAAATGCAGAAGAGCGACCGCGGCAGCGACGAACAGCAAGCGCGAGGTAATGGAAGTGCAGCATTTCGACAAGGGGCAGCCACAACCCGACCAGGGAAGACCTCGACCTCAGTAAGGTCGACCACGACCTCAACGAACACAATATCGACCCTAGTAGGGGCAGAATCGGCTTGGGCCCTAGCAAGGTGATGCCCGACCACAGGGTGCCGAGGTGCGAACCAGGTATGATTCCGACAAGTTCTACCTGTTCCATAAGGCCCACGACCACGACCTGCGAAACTACAGGACTTGGCAGATCAAGCTGGACACCTTTTACGACGGGTGTGGAGAGATGCCCACACTCCCGAAGGAGGACAAGCGGCCCGACAGGGTCAATGCCGATGAGTAGTTGGAAGGCCTCGACCTGGAGTTTCAGCAGGGCGACTGCCGTGTTAATGTAATCTTCGGTGGGTCGTCGGCGTATCAATCTCAATGTGAGCTCAAAGACGCCGCGCGAACGTATATCAAGCCTCTGTGGGGAAGTCCACTGACCAGCCTTGCAAGTGGGCTGGAACCCCGATTACTTTCTCCTGGGATGATGCTTCCCCGGGAATGTCCAAGGATCTCAAGACTGCTCTAGTCGCGACCCCGATCATAAGCAATACTGTGGTCGGGCGAGTCATGGTCGATGGGGGCAGCTCCCTCAACTTGCTCTTAGCGAGCACACTAGACCGAATGCAGATTCCCCGAATGAAGATCAAGAACATAGCAGTTCCCTTCTTCGGCATTGTACCAGGGAGCTCCACCACACCGCTCGGGCAAGTGGTTCTGCCTGTCACCTTCGGTGACTCTGCTAACTTCCGCAACGAGCTGGTTACCTTTGAGGTGGTTGACGAAGACCTTCCCTACAACGCCATACTCGGACGTCCGGCGCTGATCAAGTTCATGGCGGCAAACCACTACGACCACCACTGCATGAAGCTCCCGAGGCCCAATGGCGTCATATCCATTCGCGGTAACCTCAAGGCGATGCATGGATGCGAGGAGAAGGCCTTGGCGCTCGCCGACATGCTGCCCCAGAGAGGCTCTGAGGTAACTACGAAAAGTGCCTGCCGCAAGACGACGATCCTGCCCAGCAGTGTGACGAAGGCTGTGCAACTTGAAGAGGGCGACTCGAGCAAGAGCGTCCACGTCGCCTCCGAGCTCAATTTGAAATAGGAACTCAACCTCATCACCTTCCTTCACGCTAACAAAAACATATTCGCTTGGGAACCAGTAGATATGCCTGGAGTCCCGAGAGAGGTGATCGAGCACAAATTGCAAATAAGGCCTGTCTGCCGACCTGTACGCCAGAAGCTGCGCCATTTCTCTCCTGAAAAGATGATGATGATAAGGGAACATCTTGCCAAGCTCTTAAAGGCCAGCTTCATTCGTGAGATTGACTACTCCAAATGTCTAGCTAACCCAGTTATCGTGCAGAAGAAAGGCGGGAAGTGGAGGATGTGCGTCGACCATACGGGCCTGAACTCAGCGTGCTTGAAGGATAATTTCTCTCTTTCGCGCATAAACGAGATCATCGACTCTACTGCCAATGCCAAGATGCTGAGTTTCCTCGGCGCCTACTCGGGCTACCATCAAATCAAGCTCGCAGTTGATGACGAAGACAAGACGGCCTTCATCACGCCGTTTGGGATGTTCTGCCACATGACCATGTCATTCGGCCTACGCAATGCGGGCACGAAATTTCAACGGCTGATGTTCAAGACTTTTGACCCTCAGATCAGTCGCAACCTCGAGGTCTACGTCGACGACATCATCGTCAAGATCTCTTCTGAACACGACCACATCAATGATCTCGCAGAAACCTTCGCCAACTTGAACAAGCATGGCATCAAGCTCAACCCTGAAAAATGCGTGTTTGGCATTACCTCGAGCAAAGTGCTTTGCTACATGATCGGGGGCTCGGGAGTTGGCCCGAACCCGCAGAAGATTGAGGCGATTGAGAAGATGGCTCCTCCAACATCAACAAGATAGGTCCAGTGCCTCACCGGCCGTATGGCCGCTCTCAGTCGGTTCATTTCAAGGCTAGGTGAGCGCGGACTACCGTTCTTCAAGGCATTGCGCAAGCATGGGGGCTTCGAATGGACACCTTTGATGAGCTGAAAGCATACCTTTCGAGCCCGTCGCTACTCACGACCCCGCGGTAGAGAGAAACGCTGCTGCTTTATCTCGCTGTTACGACCCAGGCTATCAGCACCGTCCTGGTGGCCAAGCGTGTCGGTCGGCAGTAGCCAATCTACTACGTCAGCGAGGTACTTCATGGACCAAGGGAGCGTTACCCCGAGGTCCAGAAGCTGCTCTATGCCCTCTTCATGGCTTCACACAAACTCTGGCACTACTTCCAGGCGCACACAGTGGTTATCCCGAGCGGATTTCCGCTCGGTGAGATCCTAAGGAACATAGAAGCCAGAGGTCACATTGCTAAGTGGGCATTGGAGTTGATAGAATTCGACATACAGTTTATAGCACGCATTGCCATTAAGTCGCAAGCGCTCGCCAACTTCGTGGTCGAGCAGACATCGCAACCAACTCCTGAGCCTGAGGTCGAGGAAGAGAAGCCCTAGAGGATTTACTTCGACGGCTCCAGGTTGTTCAAGTGCTCGGGGGTTGATATCCTCATCATCACACCCCGGGGAGACAAACTGAGGTATGTGGTTCGCTTCGGTTTTCCCGCAACTAATAACATGGCTGAGTATGAGGTCCTTTTGGTGGGTCTCCGAGCCTGCAAATCACTGGGCGTGCGCCGGCTGGTCGTCAAGGGCGACTCCCAACTCGTCGTCAACCAGTACAACAAAGACTAACCGTGCTCGGAGGGCTCGATGGTCAGGTACCTCACCGAGGTGCACAAGATGGAGAAGTGGTTTCGGAACTTGGAAATCAAGCACGTGCCTAGGAAGGACAACTCCAGTGCGGACCTCCTATCCAAGCTTGGGTCATCTTGTGATGAAATTCCATCAGATGTCATCCTCGAGACCTTGGCGGCACCCTCCATCACCGACCAAGAAGATTCAGTCACCCTCCTCGAGAGTGTTCCCTCGTGGATGGAGCTGATTACCAAGTTCCTCGACTGGGGAGAGCTCCTAGATGACCCAGCCGAGAGGAGCAGAATCAGGCTCCAAGAGAGCTCATAGAAGCTCGTTAAATGGCAACTCTATTGTTAGGGCACCCTGGGTGTTTTGTCGAAGTGTGCTACCCCAGAGGAAGGTAAGTACCTGCTCAATGATTTTCATTCGGGCCTCTGCGGTGTGCATTCCTCTTTCAGGACTATGGTCGGGAAAGCATTTCGCATGGGATTATATTGGCCGACGGTGCTCCAGGATGGTCGGGACATCGTTCGCACCTATCGAGCCTGCCAGTTCCATGCTTAGAAGACGTATCAGCTGGCTTACGCCCTCCAGTCCATCCCACTCACGTGGCCATTCTCGACCTGGGGCCTTGACATCCTCGGCCCTTTCCCTCAAGTGGTCGGGGCGAAGAAGTTCATGTTCGTCGCCATTGATACCTTCACCAAGTGGATCGAGACCGAACCAGTCTCAGCCATCACCGCCCGAGCCGCAGTAAGGTTTTTTCACTCATTTGTGGTAACAAGGTATGGGGGCCCATGCAGGATCATCACCGACAATGGATCGCAATTTACCAGCGAGCTATTCCAAGACTACTGTGAAGACATGGGCACCAGAGTCTGCTACGCCTTGGTGGTTCACCCACAGAGCAACGGAGTGGTCGAGCGCGCCAACAGACAGATTGTCCAGGGCGTCAAGAGGCGAGTCTTCGATGAGCTCGAACAATACGGCTGGGCCTGGGTGGATGAGCTTCTCACTGTCCTCTGGTCCATTCGCACCACGTCCAGCCAAGCGACGGTGTCTACCCCTTTCCAGCTCGAGTTCGGTGCTGAAGCCATCCAGCCTGCTAAGGTCACGCTGGGCTCCGATAGGGTCAACTCAGTCGACCAAGTCGACTTCGAGCAAGAGCGATCTCTCGACCTTGCCCTAGCAGAACAAGTAAGGAGCCATGCAATGCTACGATTGGCGCACTACCTACAAGCACTTTGCAGGCATGTGTCCCGATCAGTTCGACCTAGGGAGCTCCGAGTTGGGGATCTGGCCCTAAGACGAATTCAGGGCTCGACCAACACTAACAAGTTGTCCCCAAAGTGGGAGGGCCCCTACAACGTCATTTCAGCAGATCGCACGGGAGCTTACCGGCTGGCGATACTCGATGGCAGAGAGCTCATGAACTCATGGAACATCGACTAGCTTCAAAAATTTTATGTATAACACTCTTATCTTGATTTGCAATAAAAGTTCCTTTTTGCCTATGTTTGTGCCTCTTTACGCTTCTTTACATCTCCTGTGCCTCGACTCGAGTGTTGTGATCTCGGGGTTCACCTCCAGGGGTCACGCTAGCTATAAACCGATTCTTATCGCATCACAGCTCCCCCTGTAGTAGGACTTGAACCAGAGGCCACGCTCGAGTTCAGCGAGCATGAGTGCGTCACGCACAGGTCGATTCTAGCATTGTGATCTCGAGGTTCACCCCCAGGGGTCACGCCAGCAGTAAGCCAATTCTTATCACGTCACGGCTCCACCCTGTAGCAAGACTTGAACCAGAGGCACGCTCGAGTTCGGCAAGCATGCGTGCTTCGCGCACAGGTCGGACCTGAGTGCTGCCAAGCCCGACCTGAGCGTTTTAAGATCCATCGTGCATTCGAGTTCACCCTTGAGTGTTCCCAAGCTCAGCTTCGCTCGCACGGGGGGCACGACTAATGCTGCTAAACAACTTTGTCTTAAGTCATTTACAGGTCTCTCTCACGACTATGACCTGTGCAAAGTTGATGATGCCTGATCTCGACTACTCCGACTATGATAGCCTTGACTAGCATGGGATTGAAATAGGGAAGAAGACAGAGGGACAAGCACAAGTCCCCTAGACTTAGCTATTTCTCCTATAGACTGTGCTCGAGGTCGACGCTGATCAACCTCAACCACAGCGGTGGCTGAGCAAAGGAGTACTACCCAAAAAACAGCTAAGTCTAGGTCCATTTATTCATTCATTAAAAACTTTTTAATTATCCATGATTGTGTCCCCTTTACATTTCCTTGCAGTTTTTTTGTGCCTCGACCCGAGCGTCATGATCTTGAAGTTCACCTCCAGAGGACACGCTAACAGTAAACCGATCTTTATCGCATCACGGCTCCCCCCTGTAGCAAGACTTGGACCAGAGACCGCGCTCAGCTTCGAGCAAGCATGCATACTTCGTGCAAAGGTCGGGCTTGAGTGTTGCCGAGCCCGACCTGAGTGCATTAAGGCCACTTGTGCTCTCGAGTTCACCCTTGAGCATTCCCGAGCTCGACCTCCCTCGCACAAGGAGCACAGCTATTGCTATTAAATGAATTCGCCTTAAGTCTTTTACAGGCCTCCCTAACAGTTCAAAGACGTTAACCAACTCATCAGGTCAAAATAAAAGTGTTCAAGGTCGACGTTGCTCGACCTCGACAGCTACGACCTATTACTCCCACAAACTGCGCCCAAGGCCGGCGCTGCTCGGCCTAGACCGCAGCGAGGGCTAGACAAGGGAGTACTGCACTACTCTTTTTTGAACAAAAAAACTTTTTATTGACTAATTTATATTTACAAGGAGGTGCAGACATTTTTGTCCCTCGGCCTTTTTCCCGTTTACAGGTCTTCCATGTCACGGACAAGCTTCTCTTGCTTGAGCTCGGCGATCTTCACCCTCAGCGCTGAGAGCTCGCCTTGAAGGCGGTGCACCATGGCTACAAAGCACGCAGCACGATTGCGCTCGTCTTGGAGTTGAGGCAGGGCGCTTTTTCCCGTCCTGGTCGCCCACCCCAGCTTCTCCTTGAGCTCGGTGAACTTCGCCTTAAGCTCAGTGGAGGCCTTCGCTGGGGTAGCAGCTTGCTCCGCGACTTGCTTCCGAAGCTCCTCCATCGTTGCATGCTCGCCTTCTAGGGCCTCAGTCGCCCTCTCGCGAGTGGCTTCAAGGAGCTCGGCCGCCTTCGCACGCTCGGCCCCGAGAGTCTTAGCCTCCCCCGCACGCTCGGCTTAGAGGGCGTCGACAGCCT